>CM065811.1:167463000-168110857 GCA_033398695.1 Orobanche coerulescens
CTTGATTAAGTCTGGTTAATAGGAGATAAGACCATGTTGCATGTATTCGAGTTGGAACTCTACGAAAACCCGGTTTATTGGTTAGATTCGAACCTTTTGTACTGAGATTTAGTTATAACAACTACGATTAAGCCTTTACTTCTTGATTAATTTTTGTTGTAGCAAGGTTTTGATGTAATAGCTATGATTAAGCTTCTACTTCTTAATTAAGTCTTGTTAATAGGAGATAAAACCACGTTACATGCATTCGAGTCGGAATTTTATGAAAACTCAGGTTTATTGATTAGATTCGAGACTTTTGCACTTAGAATTGGCTATAGCAGCTCCGATTAAGCTTTTACTTCTTGATTAAGTCTTGTTGTAGCAAAGATTGGCTATAATAGCTCCGATTAAGCCTTTTGCACTCAGAAATGTTGCTTTGCTTCCCCTCAACCAGCATTGTGTCATCTCTTCCAACGAGACACTCATCAACACCAAAATGTATAGTTCCAAGTCTTCACCATTTCTACACAGACCAACTATGTATATCACCATGATTATAAATATACACCTGCATTCAGAAAATTGGCATGGGTAGTCGCCTAAGCGCTAGACAGCCTCTGGGCGTTTCAATAATAGGTAGGTGTTTGGATTGGGGGTTTTGATGATCGATCGACCGCCAAGATGGCTAGATGACCGCCTGTGAAGGCAAGCTGGATGCGCAAATGGGTAGAACCTAAGCATCTAGGTGATTCTAACTAAAGTTTTCATGGTACTGTAAATTTTTTAAACTGTGAAGCAATTGCTATTTTGGACTATATTATATATCTACTAATAAAATATTTAACATATGATAGATTATAGGTCTATTTGGATGATTTGAACATTGATATTTTTTATTATTTTACGTGTGTAAGTACTTATGTATAAGAAATGATTAAAGTAGGGAATTAAAATAAATTATTCCTAATTTAATTAACCCCCTGACCAGGCGCTCATAATATGAAATACCTGTCGCTTAGAATTTTTTAGAACTTTGACACAAACTACGTACATCAGTATGTCTGTTAAGACACATCACTCACACATTATGTGGGCTAAGATATAGATCATAGACACATTCTAAGTATATCTCTACGGCTATACATATACATCATATACACAACATTATATCACTAGGAATATTAAAATATACATCACTGACCCGCACAATGTACATCAATATTCATCACTTGTATACATATTTACATCATTTTGACAGTAAATATATATCATAATCACACACTATGCGCATCACTCACACTATAAATACACATTATAGACATACATTGTGTAGATCAATAACACTATGACTATACATCACCTAAACACACTATGCACATCACTAACACTTACTATGACTATTAATATACATCACTACATGCACTATGTACACCGCTTTGATAGTAAGTATAGATCAATATGCACATTATGTACATCATCTTAATTATAAATATATTTTACTTATACGGTATGTACATCACTTGAACTGACAATGTATACATGACTTACACACACTACGTATATCAGTGACACATGTTCTCTACATCAGTATGACTATAAATAACACCAATTACGAACACCATATACATCAATCTGACTATTAATATACATCACTGTGATTATAAATATACATCGATTACACACACACACACACACATATATATATATATATATATATATATATATACATATATATATATATATACACTCTAAATCTGGCTGTCAACATACATCACTTAGACACACTATATGCATCACTGTGACAATAAATACACGTCGCATACACAACTATGTAAATAAATGTAACTGCAAACATACATCATTTGCATTCATTATGTACTATTATATGGTTATAAATATACATCACTTATCCTATGTACATCAGTGTGAAATGTAAATTTTTGCATAATTTACAATATATCATAATGTATATATCATAATATTTATGGCAATGTAATTCTCAATATCAGATCCTAATTCTCATTATGGTATTTATCCATCATTTTAAGTAGACGATACTCATTAGAATCAAAGTGCATTAGACTTGATTTGTGCCAATAATTGACAACACATCTTGACATTACGTTTTGAAGATGATTCTTTCAGCACCATACTACTACGTAATTAGATTGTCAGCAGATTAATTATTTATGTAATACCCAGTTGTAATTCAGTAATTATTATTCAGTATGTATCATTCAGTAATTTCACTCATTAATGATCATTTGTCACTCATATTCAATCATGGTATTCATCGTTCAGAGTAATTGTATCGTGTATCAATCGTCGTTCATCACTAATATAATTGGAGTTACGTAGTGTTTATCATCTTTGTCATTTTCATTGTGGTCATGCGTGAGGAGTAACGCACGCTACGTACTCTTTCTAGCGCACGCTAATTGAGTACGGGTAGCGCACGCTACCACTCGGCATTAGCGCACGCTAATGTTACCAGGCGATCCGGAAGGTCTTGGACCGCAGTGAGTTATAAGTAGCGCACGCTACGAGTGGTAAGTAGCGCGCTAGTGGGTTGTAGTAGCGCACGCTAGTAATTCTTTGTGCGCGCTAAGGACGGATCGAGTTGAGTCCGGTGGCTCTTTGGGCGCCTTTGGATTAATTCATAGCGCACGCTATGAGTGATATTTAGCGTACGCAAACGGTGTAGTAGCGCACGCTAAATATTGGTGGTAGCGCACGCTACCGAGGTCAGATCAGAGGTCAGACGGTTTCTGGATTCCAATACTGGGCATCTAATAATTCGTTAGCGCACGCCAACCATGGGTATTAACGCACGCTAATGGTATGGTTGTAGCGCATGCTACAAAAGGTACGTAGCGCACGCTACCGTGTTCGGACAGTGGGTACTGACTATCCAAAACACCCGTTAGCGCACGCTAAGAGCTGGGGCTAGCGCGCGCTAAACTGGGATTGCTATAAATTGGACAGTTCAGCCCTTAATCCGTCATTTATCATTTCTCTTCGTTTCTTCGGCGGTTGCGGGCGATTCCGGGCGATTTGGAGAGTGTTCTTCGAGGAGTAATCATCAATCATCATCTTCAAGCTTATCTTTTGGATTAATCATCATTTCAACATCCTCATCACATCAAATCTAAGGTATTAATCTCTTGGATCTAGAATTTTGGATTTTTGGGTTTTCCCTTCCGATTTCTTCGTGTAAGCTTGGATTGTCATTGGAATATGTTAGATATGGATTATCTACCTTGGATAAATATATTCCTACAGATTTAATGGCTATTTTCGGAATTATTTCAAGAACCCTTGGGGTTGACTTTGGTTAATTGGGGGATTTTCCGATTGATGTTGTTGTAATCCTGAATTGTGGATTCCTATTGGATTATTGATATCACTGAAGTGTTTTGTTAGTTCGAAATACTCATTTTGGTGTTGGTTTTGATAAATTCGGGATTGGATATTTTTACGTATTCGTTAGAATGCCCCTATGAGTTTGATTATCGTTGTACCGACCTTTGGGTTAGTCGTGTTGTTGCTTGATACGTGTATTGAACGGTTATTGGTAATTGTTGTTATTCAAGGTTGTTCGAGCGACCGGTATCTCGATTAGGACGTTGTTCGTGGAAGGACCTTGTCATCGGTATTGTGTAAGTTAATTCTTACTCGGTTAAAAAGGATACTCATTCCTTTTGTTGTTGATTGCTCATAATCATAACTCATTCATCATGGTATTAATCATATTGAGATTTGTAATTATCGAATAATCATTTCATTCACGAGGAACGACGGTTCCAAATCATTTCATTGGGTTATCAATCACGTCACTATTATTTTCATCTCGGTGAGTCATCTTGGCCTTGTCGAATTATTATTCATTGATATTCATTGTGGTCATTCTCGTTCATATGACCTTCTGGGTTCATATTGCGTGGCCGGGTGTGGCTGTGTGGAATTTTTAGTCGGGCACACGATGGTCATGTATTGGGTTCACCGATACATTGGACCGTGCACACGGTAACGCTTACCTCTGTGAGACTAATTAGGTACAAGGACGGGTGTGTCCGGTCATTTGTCTTGTACACTTGCACAGAACATTACGGGCATACTATGATACTCCTCTTCAGCGTAATTCATAACTAAGGATATTTCATAACTTCAGTTAATTCATGATTGTGTATTTTCAACCCTTAAGGATTGTTGTTACGTATCGATTCGTTGGGGAATTTTGTTTTCAGGTCACGGCAAGGCAAAGGGACGGGAAGAGCATGCTGACAGCGAGGAGTCCCAGTGATACTAGAAGGGGGCCCCAGTCATTTCGTTTGTTTCAGTCATTTCAGTTATTTTCGTCATTTGTATTTTCCGCTGCAAATTCCGTTTGAGATGTTTAATTGTTCAGGGTGCTGTATTTTATCTCCATATAAAATATACTAGTATTTGGTTTAGTCCTGGTGTGTTGTACTTCAACTCCTCATCGGAGTACTTGGTAATATAATGTGGTTCGGTACTACAATTATATTATTTAATTCATCATTTTCATTTGCCCGGTGGGTCCCAGTCGGGGATTCACGGCACTGTAATATCCGCCTAGTTTGGGGTGTTACAGAGTTGGTATCGGAGCCGTGGTTTTGAATACTACCCTCCAAGTCATGTCTCATTTGAAATCATCGTCATCGGACTAGTATCATTGGACTTTCGCGTCACGTGTGACCTGTGCCAATGCCGAGCCAATCAGACCAAGAACTGTAAAATTTCTAACGCCATGGTATAATTTCTGGCAAGAATCATTCATTCATAATTCATCAGTTAACAATCCTCAACCATCATTTTCTTTTGACCAGGACGGTCATGTTAACTCATTAATAACTCAATTCATTTCATTGTTCAGTTGTTAATCAGGAAGATCGAATCATTAATCATGTTAACTTGTTCAAGATAACCATTTCAGTAATTTTATCAGATAATCATGTCACGTCAGTTAATCATTCATGTAATCACTGTGTTAGAGCGCGTATGCTCATTTTCATCATCTCATGTCATAATCATAACGTGATATTCATGCGGGAAATATAATCATCATGTGACTTTCCTACTTCAGTATGGAGAGGGCAAGAAGAGGACGTGGAGGACGAGGCCGTGGAGCGGGCCGAATCCCGAGAGCTCGTGTGAATACACGTGCAAACGCGAAAAATAATGCTAATTCATCGAGCAGCGACGCTGCCACTCATTCACCTGTACGCGATCATTCACTAACGGGGAGTCGTGCAGGACACGGCTCAGTCAGAAGGTGTCCGGGTTGACCCACTCGCTTTTATGCAGGGCATGATGGCCCAAATGACTCAGATGGCACAGCTGATGGAGACGATGCATAACTCCGTCAATCAAAATCAGCAGGCTCCTCCGCCGCCACCTCAGAGGCAAGAGAGGAATGTGAGCAATATCATCGGCGACATCTCTCGCCAGAGGCCACCTACTTTTGAGGGCTCGTCTGATCCGGCGGATATTATTCATTGGCTCGAGCATTTCGAGAAGTTGTTTGCTATGGTAGAGTGTCCCGAAGGACACAAAGTTTCTGTTGCGGCTTACTACCTGGGTAAGAGCACACACTCTTGGTGGTTGTCGTTGAAGCCCACCGAAGGATCATGTACTTGGGATCAGTTCAAAACTCTCATGATGGAGAGGTATTATCCGGCCCCGCTCAGAGAGGCCAAACTGTCAGAATTACTCACCCCCGACCCCTCAGCAGACGAGGATGTTCTCGCCATTGCCGAGAAATTTCAGGAACTTCTCCCTTTCGCCTCATCCATCATCCATTCAGAGGCGGATAAAATCAAGTATTTCAACAAGAGACTGAAAGCCCGTATGAGACTTCAGTTGCTTAATCATAATTGCACCACGTTGGCCGAATTCATTGAGAAAGTTCTCATTTATGAGCTTACTGCTAAGGAAATTGCTAAGCAGCAACCTTCATCTGCTAGCAAGAAGTCCAAGAACCGTAATCAGTCTGACGGCAGTCAGGCCACCTTCAAGAAACCCCGTGCGGGCTCTGCTTTTTCTGAGCGACCTCCTGTGTCGTCTAAACCCGCGGAATCTTAGTCTCGAGCGGCCAGTTCAGCCATCACCTGTTTTAACTGTGGGGATCTTGGTCATCTCAGTACCAAGTGTCCGAGACAGACTATCACGTGTCATAATTGTGGGATTGCTGGGCATAAGGCCCGTTTTTGCCGTAGGGACTCCAAACCTACTCAGACGTCATCTCAGGCCCCTAAGCAGTCAGCCGTTCAGAATCAGGCCACTCAATCAGCGTCGTTTAAAGCAGCGGGGAGCGACTAAAGGTGGAGCCTATAGCCGATGACGGAGCGTCCGGTGCGGGACTAGCAAGCCCGGATTTATGAGATGAAGAAGACCGATGATCCAGAGGCCGGATGATCTCGGGTACACTCGATATTCTATCTCAACCGTGTGTACCCTTTTTGATCTTTGCATCGCATTCATTCATTTCGAGTCATGTTTGAGTAGACTACGTGGGTAGTGCTACTAGTTGTGAGCCTTATGTCATTGGCCTACCCGATGGTAGGCGAATTATCGTGTCGTGAGATTGATTGTCCGATTCAGTTTCATGGTCGTGTATGGCCAGCGGACCTAATCGTAGTAGATTTGCCGATGGACGACGTCATCTTGGGTCTTGATTGGATGGATCGTCATGATGCCATCATTAGTGTCCGTAAGCGTATGATCACTATCATTTCAGACGATGGGGTTGAATGTGTGTTTCAGGGAGGTAATCCCGGCTGTTCTGGTAAGGTCATTAATTTGATGAAAGCAGTGAGATTACTCAATCAAGGGTGTGTTGCTTATTGGTGCTTTATGACCAAATCCGAGAAATCATCATTAATGTTGACGGACATTCCGATAGTGAGGGAATATGCCGATGTTTTTCCAGACGAGTTACCTGGTTTGCCTCCACAGAGGGATGTGGAATTCACGATTGAGTTGGAGCCTGGCATGTCCCCGATTTCAAAGGCACCGTACCGGATGGTCCCGACCGAAATACAGGAATTAAAGAACCAACTTGAGGAGTTGTTCGAGAAGGGTTATATTCGACCGAGTGCATCCCCGTGGGGAGCACCAGTGTTATTTGTCAAGAAGAAGGATGGTTCTTTTCGCTTGTGTATCGATTATCGGGAGTTGAATATGGTGACAATCAAGAATAAGTATCCCTTTCCCCGTATTGATGATCTCTTAGATCAACTTCAGGGAGATTCAGTATTTTCCAAGATCGACTTAAGATCCGGATATCATCAGTTGCGGATCCGAGAGTCGGACATCACGAGGACGGCGTTTCGAACACGCTATGGTCATTATGAGTTTGTGGTTATACCATTTGGATTGACTAATGCACCTGCGGTATTCATGGAGTTAATGAATCGGGTTTTCATCGACTTTTTGGATCAGTTTGTTGTTGTCTTCATCGATGACATTTTGATTTATTCTCGTGACCGAGAGGAACACGAGTTTCACCTTCATCAAGTGCTCGACGTGTTGAGACGAGAACAACTTTATGGGAAGTTTTCCAAATGTGAGTTCTAGATGTCCGAAGTGACGTTTCTCGGACACGTAATTTCTTCAGACGGAGTTCGTGTCGATCCTCAGAAGACGGAGGCTATTCGAGATTGGCCACCTCCGAAGAATGTTAAGGAAATCCGAAGTTTCCTCGGATTAGTAGGTTATTATCGGCGATTTGTGGAGGGATTTTCTAGAATCGCTCAACCCTTGACGAGCCTTTTACGGAAGGATAAGAAATACACGTGGTCCGATACGTGTCAACGGAGTTTTGAGGAACTCAAAAGCCGGTTAATGTCAGCACCTGTACATTCCTTGCCGCAGGGGACAGAAGGATTTGTGGTTTACAGTGATGCGTCCGGACAGGGTCTCGGATGTGTGCTCATGCAGAATGGAAAGGTTATTGCCTATGCTTTCCGGCAATTGAGACCTTACGAGGTTAATTATCCGACACACGACCTGGAGCTAGCAGCCGTGGTGTTCGCTTTGAAAATTTGGCGTCATTATCTTTATGGCGTTACCTGTCAGATTTTCACCGATCACAAGAGTTTGAAGTATATATTTACTCAGAAGGAGTTAAATATGCGGCAGAGATGGTGGTTGGAATTAATCAAAGATTATGATATCGAGATCCGTTACCACCCGGGCAAGGCGAACGTTGTCGCCGACGCTTTGAGTCGTAAGTCCGTTTAGGAGCAGATGCTTGCCCATTTAACAGTTCAGAAGGAGCTTCAGCAGGAATTCCTTAGACCCGAGATCGAGGTCTGGCTTCAGCGAGTTCAGGGACAGTTTGTATGTTAGAGATTTCATCGTTACTCGAGGAGGCAATCCGAGAGCATCAGAGTTCATACCCTTCATTATTGCGCATCCGTGAGGATGTGACTCAGGGGAAAGCCCCTGGATTCGTGGTCCACAAGGATGGACTTTTGAGGTTTAAGAATCGGTTGTGTGTACCGGCGAATGACGAGTTGAAAAACTCGATTTTGAAAGAAGCTCATGCTACCCCTTATTCTGTTCATCCGGGGTCTAGCAAGATGTACAAGGACTTGAAACAAAATTACTGGTGGAGTAATATGAAGCGAGAAGTCGCAGAATTTGTTTCGAGATGCTTAACTCACAACAAGTTAAGATTGAATATCGGCCAGGCGGGTATCTTTGAAACCTCTTCCTATTCCCGAATGGAAGTGGGAAGACATTTCTATGGATTTCATCACGAGTTTGCCGACGAGTCGTCGTGGCATGAATACGATCTGGGTGGTCGTGGACCGCTTAACTAAATCAGCTCATTTCCTTGAGATCAAGGATACTTGGGGTCCCGAGAGACTTGCCCAGTTATTCATCAAAGAGATAGTGAGATTGCACGGTACTCCTAAAAGTATCATTTCCGATCGTGACGGACGGTTTGTGTCGCATTTTTGGAAATCAGTTCATCGCGCTATGGGAACTCAGCTTAATCTCAGTACCGCCTTTCATCCTCAGTCCGACGGGCAATCAGAGAGGACTATTCAGACATTAGAGGACATGTTGAGGGCATGCGTCCTCGATTGGAAAGACGATTGGGAAGCCCAACTACCATTGATCGAATTCACGTATAATAACAGTTGGCATGCTTCGATTAAGATGGAACCTTACGAGGCCTTGTATGGTCGTCGTTGTCGATCTCCGTTGTGTTGGGACGACCTATCAGAATCAATCGGCACCGAGCCCGATATGCTTATAGCCGCCCGTGAGAAGGTAACTTTGATAAGGAGTCATTTGTTGACCGCTCAGAGTCGACAGAAATCATATGCAGATAACTGTCGTCGACCTTTAGAGTTCGAATCAGGTGACCATGTTTTGGTCAAGGTATCCCCGAGTCGTGGTATCTTCCATTTCGGGAAGAGGGGGAAGTTGAGTCCGAGATTCATTGGACCGTTTGAGATTTTGGATCGAGTAGGCGAGTTAGCTTATCGACTGGCTTTACCTCCGACGTTGAGCCGAATTCATAATGTGTTTCATGTCTCTCAGTTGCGGAAGTATGTTGCCGACCCGAGTCACATACTTCAGTTCGATGAAATCGAGATCGCCGACGATCATTCATATGAGGAGCGTCCTATACGAGTTTTAGAGCGGCGAATCAAACAGTTGAGGAACAAGACGATTCCTTTGGTTAAGATTCAGTGGTCTAGGCACGGAATCGAAGAGGCTACTTGGGAAACCGAGGATAGTATGCTGGAGAGTTATCCCGAGTTGTCTGACCCTTAGTTTCGGGGACGAAACTCTTTTAAGGGGGGTGTATGTAATACCCAGTTGTAATTCAGTAATTATCATTCAGTACGTATCATTCAGTAATTTCACTCATTAATGATCATTTGTCACTCATATTCAATCATGGTATTCATCGTTCAGAGTAATTGTATCGTGTATCAATCATCGTTCATCACTAATATAATTGGAGTTCCGTGCCGTGTTTATCATCTTTGTCATTTTTCATTGTGGGCTGTGCGTGAGGAGTAGCGCACGCTACGTACTCTTTCTAGCGCACGCTAATTGAGTACAGGCAGCGCACGCTACCACTCAGCATTAGCGCACGCTAATGTTACCACAAGCGATCCGGTAGGTCTTGGGTACCGGTGAGTTATAAGTAGCAGCGCACGCTACGAGTGGTAAGTAGCGCGCTAGTGGGTTGTAGTAGCGCACGCTAGTAATTCTTTGTGGCGCGCTAAGGACGGATCGAGTTGAGTCCGGTGGCTCTTTGGGCATCGATTAATTCATAGCGCACGCTATGAGTGATATTTAGCGTACGCAAACGGTGTAGTAGCGCACGCTAAATATTGGTCGTAGCGCACGCTACCGAGGTCAGATCAGAGGTCAGACGGTTTCTGGATTCCAATACTGGGCATCTAATAATTTGTTAGCGCACGCCAACCATGGGTATTAACGCACGCTAATGGTATGGTTGTAGCGCATGCTACAAAAGGTACGTAGTGCACGCTACCGTGTTCGGACAGTGGGTACTGACTATCCAAAACACCCGTTAGCGCACGCTAAGAGCTGGGGCTAGCGCGCGCTAAACTGGGATTGCTATAAATTGGACAGTTCAGCCCTTAATCCGTCAT
This sequence comes from Orobanche coerulescens, assembly GCA_033398695.1. NCBI lineage: Eukaryota > Viridiplantae > Streptophyta > Magnoliopsida > Lamiales > Orobanchaceae > Orobanche > Orobanche coerulescens. The sequence continues at coordinate 167,473,653 of CM065811.1, forward strand.
TTATCATTTCTCTTCGTTTCTTCGGCGGTTGCGGGCGATTCCGGGCGATTTGGAGAGTGTTCTTCGAGGAGTAATCATCAATCATCATCTTCAAGCTTATCTTTTGGATTAATCATCATTTGAACATCCTCATCACATCAAATCTAAGGTATTAATCTCTTGGATCTAGAATTTCGGATTTTTGGGTTTTTCCTTCCGATTTCTTCGTGTAAGCTTGGATTGTCATTGGAATATGTTAGATATGGATTATCTACCTTGGATAAATATATTTCAAGAACCCTTGGGGTTGACTTTGGTTAATTGGGGGATTTTCCGATTGATGTTGTTGTAATCTTGAATTGTGGATTCCTATTGGATTATTGATATCATTGAAGTGTTTTGTTAGTTCGAAATACTCATTTTGGTGTTGGTTTCGATAAATTCGGGATTGGATATTTTCGAAGTTGTGTGGTTGGTTACGTATTCGTTAGAATGCCCCTATGAGTTTGATTATCGTTGTACCGACCTTTGGGTTAGTCGTGTTGTTGCTTGATACGTGTATTGAACGGTTATTGATAATTGTTGTTATTCAAGGTTGTTCGAGCGATCGGTATCTCGATTAGGACGTTGTTCGTGGAAGGACATTGTCATCGGTATTGTGTAAGTTAATTCTTACTCGGTTAAAAAGGATACTCATTCCTTTTGTTGTTGATTGCTCATAATCATAACTCATTCATCATGGTATTAATCATATTGAGACTTGTAATTATCGAATAATCATTTCATTCACGAGGAACGACGATTCCAAATCATTTCATTGGGTTATCAATCACGTCACTATTATTTTCATCTCGGTGAGTCATCTTGGCCTTGTCGAATTATTATTCATTGATTCATTGTGGTCATTCTCGTTCATATGACCTTCTGGGTTCATATTGCGTGGCCGGGTGTGGCTGTGTGGAATTTTTAGTCGGGCACACGATGGTCATGTATTGGGTTCACCGATACATTGGACCGTGCACACGGTAACGCTTACCTCCGTGAGACTAATTAGGTACAAGGACGGGTGTGCCCGGTCATTCGTCTTGTACACTTGCACAGAACATTACGGGCGTACTATGATACTCCTCTTCAGCGTAATTCATAACTAAGGATATTTCATAACTTCAGTTAATTCATGATTGTGTATTTTCAACCCTTGAGGATTGTTGTTACGTATGGCGGCCGTTGGGGAATTTTGTTTTCAGGTCACGGCAAGGCAAAGGCACGGGAAGAGCATGCTGACGGCGAGGAGTCCCAGTGATACTAGAAGGGGGCCCCAGTCATTTCGTTTGTTTCAGTCATTTCAGTCATTTCAGTTATTTCCGTCATTTGTATTTTCCGCTGCAAATTCCGTTTGAGATGTTTAATTGTTCAGGGTGGTGTATTTTATCTCCATATAAAATATACTAGTATTCGGTTTAGTTCTGGTGTGTTGTACTTAAACTCCTCATCGGAGTACTTGGTAATATAATGTGGTTCGGTACTACAATTATATTATTTAATTCATCATTTTCATTTGCCTGGTGGGTCCCAGTCGGGGATTCACGGCACTGTAATATCCGCCTAGTTTGGAGTGTTACAATTTAAGTTATCGTTTCATTACAAAATTAATAAAGAAAACGATATAAAATTTTAAGATTTTAAGATATATACAAAAATAAATATTATTATAAAAATTATATTTTATACCGTGAATTTATATACGGGTTCTGCACTAGTAATTTATAATTTCAATTCACTAAATTAATTACAATTTTATATCTTGATAAACAAATGGACAAAGTGAATAATGAAGTGGATTTTTCCTAATTCATAGTATATTCTCTGATATTACACTTTTATATTACGACATACTAATCATTATTATTTATACTATTACCTAAAATACATCAAAACATACACCTTCTGTCAAGTTTTGAAGGAACATAAGAAGTAATATATAGAGAATATTTTTTGAGTTTGAGAATGACTATGGGTTAGAGATAAATTACTGTTTAATCTGACAATTACTGCAAATGGGTGAATTTGAGTTTTTCAGTTGGAGATGGTCCCACTATCAGTATCTAACTAAAAAATAAAAAGGTAATTAGGGCTTCAAGTTTTACTATTTTGTTTTAACTTTTCACTTCTGTGCTATAGACAAGTTCCAATGGTAAAAATATGTGTTATGGGCCGGAGATCTGATTTTGTATTAATATCATTTATCTATATGGGTGTACAAAAATTTAATAAGGCCAACATGTATTTGCTACACTTTATAGTGTACGATGTTAATCCCACCCAATATTACTCGGGCTCTGCTTTTTTGAGTTGAAATTTGTTGAACTGAACTGAATTGTGCTGAACTGAATTGAATTGAATTGAACTAAAAAGTACTGAAATTAAACCAAAAGAACAGAGCCTTAATATTATTTTCTTCACAAATAATTAAATTAGAACTACGTAAATGTTGGGACCTCTTAAGTAAAGTTTTTTACATCGGGGGTTATATCGGGTTTTATAGGCCAACATTCCTTTTTATGTCAATGTATCTCTCTTTATGTAGACAAATATAATGTATTTTAATTTACTTATGACATAATTATAATAACTATCAAGTTAAGATTTAAAATATTGGAAAATTTTGGAAGAGGTCGGTGTTTGCTCATGTATGATTATATATCTTTATATATATGAAAAGAATATAGTCATTTGGCAAGAAGGATTTCCGGCCCAAAAAATAAAATTGTCTTTAAATAAAATAAAGTAATAAGATTAATAAAAATGACTAAATTTAAACATAAAAAGACGGTTTTATATAGAACTGACCAGTAAAACAAGAAAATAAATAACTGGTCCAAAAAAAAACATAAACACTAATTTTAATTAGTGATGAATTAAAATAACTAGCAACAAAAAAGAAAACTATCAAATTTATAAAAATGTGTTAGCAAGAAACGTGGTCTAAAGAGAGATCTCCGCAATTTATAAAAATTATTATTTTTATTTATCTCTTACCATAAAATATATCGCACCTTTTATTTGATCTTGTTAAAGGAATAATACCCATTGTGTGCCTAAATCTGTTAGTTTATGGGCTTTCCTAGATAGGATTTGGCTAAAGCCTGTTTGTATGTACTTCACCCTATTTAAAGGGATCTCATTGATGGAATAATACAACAACAACACTTTTGCCCTACTTTCTTGTCTCAAGTTATTTTCCCTTCAACACGTTATCAGCACGTAGTTCCCAACTGAGCAAGAAAAAATCCCTCCCGTTTTTTTCTGAAAAATCCCGTAAAAAAGGGGGAAAATCGGATTTTCCCAAAAACCCTAACTGCATCCGCCGCCACCGGTCATCTTCTTCACTGACCGACACCGTCCGCGACCCAGAACAGAAGCTGCGCCTCCGACCCAATCTGTGCAACTCGCCGCCTCCCATGTGCTGCGTCCAACGGCAATAGCCAGACTAGATCCGAACTTAATGCTTGGATCTCGAGCCCCCCTGCGTCTCGTCACAAAAAAAAAAGGATAAAAGAACAAAAGAATCCAATTTTTCCGGAACCCTAATTTCTCGACAGCATCTTCCCCGCACTTCCCGCCGCCGTCGCTTCAAATCCGCCATCAACTTCCGATCCAAGCCGCGTCGCCGCCCCAGCTTCGTTCGTGAGCCCTACACAACGCCGAGCCGAACCACGCGAACTAGAGCCTGTGGCTCAACCTGAGCCGCGTCCCAATCCGTTTCTGCAGACCCGATCGCCCGCCGACCTCCTCTCAACTACCTAAGATCGATTGCACGCCCACACCTAATTTGCTCGACTCCATATCAGACATACGTACCAACAGACCAAAGAATAAAAGATAGATTGTGTTTTCCAATTTCAATCTGATGCCGACGGGAATTTGGAAGGATGGACTTCTTCCATTTTCTTATTAAATATTGACTTTCATTAATTCTCTTTTCGTGTGATTACAATTTAACCTTTTATTTTTTTTATGTCTGACAAGAAACCAGAGATTTTTACTGGCGATCCAAACGACAATTGAAATGGTGAACACGATTTCATCAGAGAAAAATTGATGGTATGCCATAGGAAAGAATCGTGTCTTTCCTGTAAGGTACACAATACGAACCCTACTATCTGCAATGTGCGAATTTACATTTTTTTTTAATTACTATTAATTGCATATTTATACTCTGCAATTTACTTATGCTTAATTAAACCAAAAGCATGATCCATTAATAACTTTAATTAAATTGAAGCGAATTGCTTTAAATAGTTCGGATTAAAATTAATTCAAATGAACTAATAATTATATTGCGTCATAAGAGACCTATTTGACTGCATATATCCGTGTATAGATATATTCATAGGGCTATGTGATTATATCTATAATTATATATATACTTTGCAAGCATTGTTAGTTATGGCATGTGTATTAGGTTCATCACTAGTAGAACCTAGAGGACTTATTTCTACTGTATATATCAACTCGAACCGTGATAAAGTAATTTCATCGGTAACCCCAATAGCATCGAAAGTAATTTTGACCATATCTTGGTTCTGAAAAATAATAACCCTCCACATTATTGAAAATTTTATCATGGAAAGTACTCATGATATACTGTGAAAATTCATTTTTCTTTTTTTTCTTGTCTCAAGATGGCTGATCCAACTCGTCCTGAATTTGACATCTTGGACTCAGAAGGGCTTGAGTACCATAGATGGGTTTCTGACGTAGAGACCACTTTTATCGCTAAGGACTATAGTGCTACTATCTTTGAAAAAGCAGGCGAAGTACCGTCTGACAAAACCAAAGCTAGTGCATTAATGTTCTTTAGGCGACATATCGACCCCAGCCTAAGGTGGGAATATCTGCAGTTGAAATCCCCGAAAGAACTGTGGGATGCCCTTAAGGGCCGTTTTGGGAACATCCACAATACCTTACTCCCAGAGTTGATCGTGCAGTGGAATGAAATCCGCTTGCTTGATTATAAACGGATCAACGATTTCAACAAAAATATGCTCCGCCTGAAGGCACGCCTTAATTTCTGTGGAAAGGACCTCACAGAAGATGATATGATTCAGAAAACTCTTTCCACTTTTCCTACTTCTGCTCTTATACTAGCGAACCAGTATAGGCTGGAGTATGACAACAAACGCATCACTACCTTCAATAAGCTTATCAACCTACTGCAAGTGGCTGAGAGGCATAATGAAGTGTTAGTGAGCAACAATGTCAGGCCCGTTGGGACAAAGAAAATTCCCGAGGCCAATTATGTGAAAGGTGGAAAGAACCCCAATGTACAGGGGACTGGTCATGGCAACCCCAAACCACAACGTGGAAAAGGGCGTAGTGGTCGAGGACGTGGTCGAGGACGTGGGGGCTCTTCCAATGTAATGAGAAGACTTGGTGCTCCTGGCTCTACTAGCCAAGAAAAGTATAAAGCACCTACCCCTCCTGACGCTCCTAAAGTCAGAGTTGGCGATGAACCGTGCTACCGATGTGGAGATGCTGGACATTGGTACAAGAACTGCCACGCAAGTAAACAAGTCGCAGCACACTACAAGAAATATAGAGAGTCCAAAGAACAGGAGGCTCACTATATGGAGGAAGATGCTCTCGACGAGTCCCCCGACGTCAATTTCACAGTCACCGATAATCGCAATGAGCCATACGTGTCACAGTCATTAGAGGCACCCCTTTATGACTGAATGTCATCATTATGTTTACTTTCTCGTTTACATTTGGCATTGTTACCTCAGAACGATTTTATCGATGTTTTATTTTCAGTAATGGTGTGATGAAACTTTGTTTTTCTAGAACAAGATATTATTATTGCTTACGTTATATTCTTAGCTTTATTTCGAAGTACTGAATATTGCTTGAATGCTTATGGTTCGAAATTTCAATCTTTTCTAAGGAATGAATCGAGTAGAACTTGAATGTTCTTAGAATTAGGCTTCTATTCATTGAATAAGTCGCCTACCAAACCTCGGTAACTACGATGAATGGGTCATCCCAACTCATCAAAGGGCGAGGTAATGCTCAATTTTTGATGCCCAAATGGCACTCAATTACAAGTTACCAATACTCTGTATGCACCTAGAGCCCTTCGAACCTTACTTAGCTTCAATAATATACGTAGCAATGGTTTCCAGATTGAAACCCACTTTGAGAATGGAATAGAGTTTTTTTTATTAATTCTAATGAATGTGGACGTAAACGCATTTTAGAATAACTGATGAGTCGATCTAGTGGATGTACCTCACTATTATTAGGTTTTTAAAATCCTATGTTGTCACCAACAATGTACTTTGGGGCATAGACTCATATAGGCTTTGGCACGATAGACTAGTCATCCTGGTCGAAGTATAATGATCCATATACTAAAGAACTTGTACGAACATCATTACTTTTCGAGCGAAAAGGTGGCAACAGCTCAACATAAAGAACAATGTTGATGTTAATCGTGTTATGTAATCCAAAGAACCGGATGCATATCAAATGCCCACCACTTAGTGTTGCAAACCCTGCTCTTTAGCCAAAGTAGGAACGAGACCTTCCTATGCTAAAGAAACAAAAGCAAACATTCCATTCTTACGCTGAATATAAGGAGATATTTGTGGATCCATCCACCTAATATGCGGACCATTTATGTATTTCTGGTTTTGATGGATTCTCCGACATATTGGTCACATGTCGCTCTCCTGTCCACTCAAACTGCTGCAGAACTTCCAAGATAATTTATAAGGACTCACCTCCCTTATCACATCTAAAGGACTCGATGATGTTGGAGAGTTCACATCAAAAAGTACTTGATGTTTATTGCATGATAGAGATCAATGAATAGTATCTCGTCCCATGTGCATATGCAAAGGTCTCACATAAACCACCGTCGAAAGAATATGTATGGTGATTATGTAATTGGTTATGCGCACCAATTAGCATATATTTGCTTGGGATTATGCAATATTGCACGCAACTTTACTTAAATCGTTCATTCTTAGACCTTTTTGCTAACCAATTAGTTTATGCGTACCAGTTGGTAACTGCATACCCTGATTTTTGTATCTTGGACCCAGACGGACTTGAGTGCCAATTGCGCATATTTGGTTACGCATTATATGTGACTTCTGCGCCCCACAGCGCATCGGTCTTTAGAAGCGATTAAGTATTTACGTTGGATAAGAATCTCCAGACGTTTATCCGCTATTTGAAACCTTCACAGTGATCTCTTTACCGCACGATTTGCGGATTGTCACTTTAATGAGACAACCTTCCCGTCGTTAGGGGGAGGAGAGAAAACATAATTTCTCGGGGAACGACAGGAATTGTCGTGGTGTGTCTCCACTTTGTCTCATTATGATCCCCGAACTTCACAATGTTACCGTGAAGCATAAAGAACACTCGATCTTCAGGATGTAGCAGATTCGATGCCTGATGCATTTACTGATATCGTTCAAGTGACAAGATCTCACATTACAGCTGCAAATGTGCCTGTAAGGTTAGAAGTCCCCTCTAAGGGGCACATCACCAATGAACCGGGTGATGCAACCGCACTTGGTGGAGGTGTGGTTGAGGTCGTGGCTCCCTGCGAAGGATGTAACACCCCCAGAATACGACCGGGAATGTCACACGCCGTAGACCCTTATCACAAGGATCTACCAGGCTAAGCTCCAAAAGACTACTCAATGGTTGACCGACCAGGGTCAAAATTAAATGCAAAGCAGACCGACAAGGTCATTAACCAATTCAGAAAATAACGACATTCATATTACAATGACAATAATAAACTTGAACACTAAAAAGAATGACAACTCAATTTAATAAATGAAAACTACACCCATGCAAGGGTGAATACTCGAACGACAGAGAAAATACCGACCAGAATGAGACAAAAGAAAAGACTCTGACTCTGGTGTGATTAGTATCATGGTCCTCCATCTCCTTCCAAGCCAATCCTGTGACTGCTCCCGAGCTGCCAAAACCTGAGCGCATAACAGGCACCCACCCCCCGAAAACTCGGGGGTTAGCAAACTGGAATTTTGCTAGTGCAAGTACATAATATACAAGATATACGAATAATAACAACACAAATCTCAACAGTCGTGAAGCCTTAACATAAACCACACATTTCCATAGTCCACACAGAATAGTATCACATACACAGAGTGAAAGATAATCACATAGTCATATTCTCTGTACGGAACATAACGCCAATGAAACTTTAAACGAGCCCAATGAGTCAGAAAAATCCCTTTTATAAAAAGGAAAAGTATTTTGATAAGAAAGTTTGAAAACATTATTATTGACTCAGACCATCATGGGGTTTTGGAAAATCAAATGGGAATACTTTTAGAAAATACTTCAAAAATTCTCGGATCCTCGACCCAACATGTGTAAAACAATTTGCAAGAAAACCATTACAACGTTATTCGGGTCCTCGACCCAATGCGCGTAATAATCATCACAAGATAATCAAAGGCACCTCTCATTCGACAATTCTGCTCAAGACCCTTGATTAATTAACCCTGAGATTTCACAAACATCCTTGGTTAATTAACCCCGATACCAACGCTTTAAAAACAATTTGAAACAAGCTTTCAAAAACACGAATCACAGTCTATATCGAGACCAATATTTGAAAAGAGTTGAAAGAACTTTGAAATACGAGGATTGTTCGTGAACGGGTCTTAGCTATCACTCGAATATCCGTTACCAATAAGCTCGCCAGCGCCTCCTTACACACATTGCACCGGCGTTCACTCCACTATGTTGGCCGCCCATTGAACATGTCACCGCGCCGCGATCACTCCCGTGAGCCGCCCCTTGCACGCGCATTAGGTAACACCGTGTTCACCAAACATATGGAGCCGCACATTGCAGTACACCCAGCCGGAGTACACACCCCGCCCTCGGAGGTTCCGGATACGACGTCTCTCACAACAAGTATTCACATTATTACAAACATCAAGTACACAATCAATCAATTCAACAATTATCAAATCAATACACCAATTCACACAATTTATCCGATACCATAACCACACAATAAACAATAACACGTACATTATCAATCAAGATCCAACACAATAAGCCTTCGGCACAACCAACCAACGCTACACATATATCCTTGTATTGCGACTCAACCGAATATATATATATATAGATATATATATGTATATATACATATAACCTTACTATATTATATGAATAACTATAGTTCATCCATCAATCCAAGTTGAGTACGCCAACTAGTGTTAGCATTCACCACTCGTCGTTCACCGACATAGGCATACATATCAATATACGTATATACATACATATATTTAACATATAAATATATATAAATATATATATATATACACACAGATATATATATATATACACACATATATATATATATATATACATATCCGTATAATTTCATACACTTCGACAACGATGATTTCACGCAGTTACAATTCGTATATCAAGGTACTTGCCTTGGTAATCTCTCGCGGATACTCCGAAAGTACGGTCGGTTGGCAAAATCCGGAACTCCAACGAAAACAACGATCGGAAGGGCTCAACACCAGATTTTTATAGGGAAATCGTCCCTAATATCCTATCATCGAATAAACAATCAATCATACGAGGAAAAACATCACAAAACGACCAAATTCCTCTATGCGGCATTTCCCCGGACACTTTGAAGGCGTCAAATGGAAGTTCATATAATCGACGAATCGGAAATGGTAAAACCGTGGAAAGATGATGAAAATGATAGAATACAACTTAATCTACAATTATCCATCAGTAATTTAAGTTCATAAGGCTCAAACGGACGAAATCTACCAAGATCCCCAAATTTCCCAAAGTTTCGATTTTAGGAAAAACTAACCTTGATTCGGTCGATTGAAGGATGTTATGGATTGATCGATCAATGATATGGACTCAGGATCTTCGTGGTTTTGTTGTTCAACAACATGCCTTATCGCTCTCATAACCTCCGCCGCTAAGGAAGAGAATGAAATGAAAGAAAGGTGTTGAAACAGGTCGCTCGGTCAAATATATATCGGTAACCGACTAGCGTCGCTAGGTTGTCCGGTAGCGTCGCTATCGGCCGCCCGGCCGATAGCGCGGCGCAAGTCATCGGCAGCAGCTGCGGCGCAATCGCCCGCCCAGACCTATCGACTAATCTGTCCGCCAGTAGCGTGGCGCGGCCGAGCAGTAGCGTGCGCTAGCTCGCTGAGTTAGCAAGGCATTGTCCAGAAGCGTGCGCTACTCGCTGGCCGGCCAAGTCCGACCCTACCGCTTAGATCGCTGGGCCGATTAGCGTGCGTTACCTCCCGGCATGGCGTGCGCTACTCCTGCGGTTTAGCGCGCAGAATCGTCCCGGCCAGAAGCGTACGCTAGGCCGGTCCTGCCAGCGCAATCGTCCGGCGATGCCCAAAGATCCGTGCCGGTTCCTCCCGCAACCGTCCGGCCAACGCCTGGCTGTCGTGGCCCGACGACTCGATTCCTAAAAATGCACGGAACGAACACGACGAAACGCTCGCGGACAACAACATCGATCCGAAATGAAATTAACATACAACAAATCACCACCTATGGCCATAAACACAAAATCGATTGTCGAGAAAAATAATACCGACGCTCGGAAACCGAGAAATTTCCGGTCTAAGAAAAAGAAAAATTCGAATAAATCAAAATAAAAATCTCGGATATTACATTCTACCCCCCTTAAATTAAGTTTCGTCCCGAAACTTAAAATAGAGAGCGGCGGAACAATCAAGGAAATAACTACTTGCTCAAATTTCAAATCATCACGAGCAAAGCGCGAGTGCAAGGTTCCAAATACGATGAACCGACCTAGCAAGTACAAGGCGCTTTAAAATGGTCGAAAGGTGCGCAGATGAACTACCAACAACGAAAGTCGTCCCATACCGAAAATACTAAGAAGAGTACGGGTAATACATTCCCCATACTAAGAGGACATTATGATCCCGAAACTTAGAACAACAAGAGTTGGAAACGTAAAGCAATGAAACGAAATACGATCGAAGTCACGATTGTTTGAAACAAAGAACGATTAAGACATAGTACAAAATCTTCATTCTCCCATGCTAGGATCTTCGTAAGGAAACATAGGATTTCGGGACACTTCGGTCCCTAGTTCTGCTCTCTTAGGGCGGCATTCTTTGCCAATTCGAAAACTGTCTCACAATGTTTCTCCCGATGACCTTCACACCCACACCGGTAACAAGTCAAGAGTGGAAAGGGACAATTTGCACGATCATGTCCCTGACGATTGCAGTTGAAGCACCTTCTCTTCTTACCGAGAATCACCGATGTTGGCTTGGGATCCCCAGCGCTCACTCCCGACCGCAAAGACGACGCGTCCGAACGACGCGGGGGTTTGGGAGCCTTAGACTCTTCATCGCCCAAAATTTCCCAGATGTCCTCGGTCTCTTCGTTTCGCTCGTGGGCTCGACCATTAAGGACATTTCATAGGATATCGTTTGATCTTGATACTCCTTCACTGTAGCAAGAATAGTTGTCGTACGAACCACCTTGTCGCTTCCACTTCCGTCATCACACTTACGTCCGCCAAGGCCCGACATACTAATACAGATAGTACTGTTCAGCGTTATCAATAATCGCACACAAGATACCACAATTATCAACATAAGGTTTAGTTAACATCTATAGAATATCGTAAAGCGTTAAGTTTTATGAAGTTAATTTCGAGTCCTCCGACGATGACGATCATTATATGTATGCACTTAATGAAAATAAATTTTTGGAAAAGAGGGCTAGTCACGTTGCGCCCAAGACTCATAAATACTGTCTTTTATTTCGGAAGAGGAAGTTTATATAACGACTCTAAAAATTATTTTCGAGTGATGTATAAAAGAAAAATCGGAAATTGAATTGTAACTAATTTGAAATATTTCAAAAGTGTTGAGTCCCAAATACCACAATTTTGAAAATCTTTCCTCTTCTTCCAAAATGTTTATTCGAAAGATTTTTTTTTTTTTCCGAGATACGTGACCATTTAACATGACAACATTAAATCATGGTTTTTCACAATGTTAGAAAATTTCAAAGCACCACTTTAAAATATTCGTGATACTACAGCGTCGTGGGCCCCGTGCCGGAACCCACCAGGCTAAGAATCATTTAAAAAATGTTCAAATTGCCAAAAAGGTCGATGTTGGTAATATTCTCGAATACTCACTAAGTCATTTATAAAAATATCAAATACCGTCATAAGAATACTATCAAAACGTGAAAGACCAAAATATCAAAAATCGATTTGCAAGATACCAAAAGCCATCTTAAAATACTCATGCGGCGGATAAAATTAACATTCATAAGTTTATTCTAATAAGTGTAGAAACAGATAAATATGCTCGACTTCCGAAACATATTACATAACCATTTTTGCTCGGACCGCATACGCATGTTATATCCTAAAACAATAATATCACCAACAAGTTCCAATCCTTAGTTCACATTAAACACGTTAGCACAATATAATCAAATACGTATATAAGGGGACTTACGATCGGGAGGCTTACCATCACAGATTGCCGGAAGATGATGTCGGAACCACGATACTAATCACAACTCTGATGCGCGCGACTTACACAAGACATGGACTTGACCCAACGGCCTAGGTTTTTTGCAAACCTAAGCTCTGATACCATAAATGTAACACCCCCAGAATACGACCGGGAATGTCACACGCCGTAGACCCTTATCACAAGGATCTACCAGGCTAAGCTCCAAAAGACTACTCAATGGTTGACCGACCGGGGTCAAAATTAAATGCAAAGCAGACCGACAAGGTCATTAACCAATTCAGAAAATAACGACATTCATATTACAATGACAATAATAAACTTGAACACTAAAAAGAATGACAACTCAATTTAATAAATGAAAACTACACCCATGCAAGGGTGAATACTCGAACGACAGAGAAAATACCGACCAGAATGAGACAAAAGAAAAGACTCTGACTCTGGTGTGATTAGTATCATGGTCCTCCATCTCCTTCCAAGCCAATCCTGTGACTGCTCCCGAGCTGCCAAAACCTGAGCGCATAACAGCACCCACCCCGAAAACTCGGGGGTTAGCAAACTGGAATTTTGCTAGTGCAAGTACATAATATACAAGATATACGAATAATAACAACACAAATCTCAACAGTCGTGAAGCCTTAACATAAACCACACATTCCCATAGTCCACACAGAATAGTATCACATACACAGAGTGAAAGATAATCACATAGTCATATTCTCTGTACGGAACATAACGCCAATGAAACTTTAAACGAGCCCAATGAGTCAGAAAAATCCCTTTTTATAAAAAGGAAAAGTATTTTGATAAGAAAGTTTGAAAACATTATTATTGACTCAGACCATCATGGGGTTTTGGAAAATCAAATGGGAATACTTTTAGAAAATACTTCAAAAATTCTCGGATCCTCGACCCAACATGTGTAAAACAATTTGCAAGAAAACCATTACAACGTTATTCAGGTCCTCGACCCAATGCGCAGAATAATCATCACAAGACAATCAAAGGCACGACCTCTCATTCGACAATTCTGCTCAAGACCCTTGATTAATTAACCCTGAGATTTCACAAACATCCTTGGTTAATTAACCCCGATACCAACGTTTTAAAAACAATTTGAAACAAGCTTTCAAAACACGAATCACGTCTATATCGAGACCAATATTTGAAAAGAGTTGAAAGAACTTTGAAATACGAGGATTGTTCGGAACGGGTCTTAGCTATCACTCGAATATCCGTTACCAATAAGCCCGCCAGCGCCTCCCTTGCACACCTGTGCACCGGCGTTCACTCCACTATGTTGGCCGCCGCTTGAACATGTCACCGCGCCGGCGATCACTCCCGACAGAGCCGCCTTGCACGCGCATTAGGTAACACCGGTGTTCACCAAACATATGGAGCCGCACATTGCAGACACGTGCCGGAGTACACACCCCGCCCTCGGAGGTTCCCGGATACGACGTCTCTCACAACCCGTAATCACATTATTACAAACCTCAACTACACAATCAATCAATTCAACAATTATCAAATCAATACACCAATTCACACAATTTATCCGACAGTCCATAACCACACAATAAACAATAACACGTACATTATCAATCAAGATCCAACACAATAAGCCTTCGGCACAACCAACCAACGCTACACATATATCCTTGTATTGCGACTCAACCGAATATATATATATATATATATATATATATATGTATATATACATATAACCTTACTATATTATATGAATAACTATAGTTCATCCATCAATCCAAGTTGAGTACGCCAACTAGTGTTAGCATTCACCACTCGTCGTTCACCGACATAGGCATACATATCAATATACGTATATACATACATATATTTAACATATAAATATATATAAATCTATATATATATACACACATATATATATATACACACATATATATATATACATATCCGTATAATTTCATACACTTCGACAACGATGATTTCACGCAGTTACAATTCGTATATCAAGGTACTTGCCTTGGTAATCTCTCGCGGATACTCCGAAAGTACGGTCGGTTGGCAAAATCCGGAACTCCAACGAAAACAACGATCGGAAGGGCTCAACACCAGATTTTTGTAGGGAAATCGTCCCTAATATCCTATCATCGAATAAACAATCAATCATACGAGGAAAAACATCACAAAACGACCAAATTCCTCTATGCGGCATTTCCCCGGACACTTTGAAGGCGTCAAACGGAAGTTCATATAATCGACGAATCGGAAATGGTAAAACCGTGGAAAGATGATGAAAATGATAGAATACAACTTAATCTACAATTATCCATCGAATTTAAGTTCATAAGGCTCAAACGGACGAAATCTACCAAGATCCCCAAATTTCCCAAAGTTTGGATTTTAGGAAAAACTAACCTTGATTCGGTCGATTGAAGGATGTTATGGATTGATCGATCAATGATATGGACTCAGGATCTTCGTGGTTTTGTTGTTCAACAACATGCCTTATCGCTCTCATAACCTCTGGCCGCGGAAGGAAGAGAATGAAATGAAAAAAGGTGTTGAAACAGTGGTCGCTTGGCCAAATATATATCGCAATCGACTAGCGCGGCGCTAGGTTGTCCGGGTAAGCGTCGCTTATCGGGCCGCCCCGCCGAGAAGCGTGCGCAAGTCATCGGCGGCGGCGTCGCAATCGCCCGCCCAGACCTACCGACTAATCGTCCGCCAGTAGCGTGCGCCGGCTGAGCCGCGCTAGCGCTACTGCCGAGTTAGCGCGCGCACTGTCCAGAAGCGCGCTACCTTCTCGTCTGCCGCCAAGTCAGCACTTACCGCTTAGATCGCTGGGCCGATTAGCGTGCGTTACCTCCCGGCGGTGGCGTGCGCTACTCGCGGTTTAGCGCGCAGAATCGTCCGGCCAGAAGGCACGCTAGGCCGGTCCTCGCCAAGAATCGTCGGCAGGCCAGATCCGTGCAGTTCCTCCCGCAACCGTCCGGCCAGCGCCCATTGCCGTGGCTCGACGACTCGATTCCTAAAAACGCACGGAACGAACACGATTTAAACGCCATGACAACAACATCGATCCGAAATGAAATTAACATACAACAAATCACCACCTATGGCCATAAACACAAAATCGATTGTCGAGAAAAATAATACCGACGCTCGGAAACCGAGAAATTTCCGGTCTAAGAAAAAGAAAAATTCGAATAAATCAAAATAAAAATCTCGGATATTACAAAGGAATGGGTGGAAGCCACATGGTTCGACTAAATACTCATCCAAGTAAGAGGTAGAGTATGGCACAAATTACATGTTAACCATCAATGAACTCATTTCATGAGATCATGCTTGATTTTATTATGTCCATGAATCATGACGAGGGGGACGCCCCGAAGATATGATTCAGAAAATCAAGAATCTCGATGAAATTATGATGGTGTGGCCTGATCAACCACCCACTTTGATGACATGTCATGAATCATAAAGTACGATGATGTCGAACCTCGCTCAGTTGGATGAAATCAACATTGGCCTATAAGAAAAACATTCCAGGTAGAACTAGATTCTCCGACAAAGAGACAGGTATTTGGTGTAGGTAGTACTAACCTAACCAAGTGTAAAGCCTGAAGGACATAATCGAACCTTTGTCGTAAAGCGTAGTGAGAATATAGAGTCCTAATGTACAAGGTTCACGAAGTAATGCTTCTCACAACTCCCTGGAATTGATTACGAGGAAATATACTCCCACGTATACGTTCCGCTATTTGATTAGCGTAGTAATTTCCGAGGGACTGGAAATGCAGCCAATAGATGTGGTTACTACGTATCTCTATGGGGATCTAGATATGGAGATATATACGGAAGTGCCCTATGGCATTTCATTACCCAAATCAAGTGACTCTAGACCACAGAGTGCGTATGCAATTAGATTGAAACGCTCAACTTTACGGTTTTGAAGCAATCCCTAAGGATGTGGTATAACCGTCTAAGTGACTACTTGATTAGGAAGGGATATAAGAACGATGAAATGTGTCCCCGCGTCTTCACAAATAAGATCCGGATTCACATCGCAATGTATGTCGATGACATGAACATAATCGGTCTTGATGAAATAAGAGAAACCACCGGATACTGAAAATCTGAGTTTGAGATGAAAGATCTTGGGAAAACTCGGTTCTGTCGAGGCATTGACATAGACATCGAGTTTGTGGAATTCTTTCCACCGGTCTACCTATGTCCAGAAGATTCTCATGCACTTTAACATGGACAAGGTAAACCCAACTAGCACCCCATGATAGGTCGAACATTTGGATGCAAAGGAAAGATCCATTTCGTCTAAACGAAAGTGACGAAGAGCTTTCGGAGATGAAATTCCCTACTTGAGTGTAATAGCGCATTATTGTACTTAGCTCAATGTACACGACTTGCTATCACTCCTCAGTTAATCCGCTGACTAGATTTAGTTCAGCATCGACGCAACATCAATGGAATGGTATCAAGGATATCTTCTGATACTTAAAAGAAACCATTGATTTGGAACTATTCTTTCCCTACAAGCAGGCAAAGGAAGCTGCTTATGAAAAGGCAAATGCTAAAGTAAATGCTGGTGCCGAAGCAACTACCACAAAGTATTTGTTGGTATGAATTGCTTACGTCTTGGAAATCAACTAAGCAAACCCCTCTTGGCTACCTCCTTCACGACATGATTATTGCTTTGCATGAATCAATCCGTGAGTGTACATGATTAAGAACTATCATTCTACACTTGTGAGGAACTAGCGGTTAAGTACTGCCACTGATGAGCATACTTACATTTATGAACATGATGTAACTTGTAAATCCCCTTGATTGATGAAATGATCATAACGGGAAATATGTGAGATATAACGTAACATACTCACATAGGTTGCACTCTTTTCCTTAGACCAAGGTTTATTTTTCCCACTGGGTTTTGTTACTTGGCAAGGTTTTTAACGAGGCAACGATATATGAATGTAAGCATTAGGGGGAGCTAAAGAGTTTTCCAACTCTCGAGATCGATGTAAAGATCACAAGGAAATGGTGATTTATAAAGAAACTTAATCACATGTGTTGTACTCTTTTCTTTGACCAAGGTTCTTTTTCTCCCATTGGGTTTTGTTACTTGGCGAAGTTTTTAATGAGGCAACGACTACTTGATTGATGTACAAATCAGGGGGAGATGTAGACTTGAGGGGGAGTCTTACATCCACACCGTACGTTATACTCTTTTCCTCCCAAGGATCATTTTTCCCACAGGGTTTTTATCACTTGGAAAGGTTTTTAATGAGGTAACAAGATGTACGATTTTAGGGATCGATGGAATGGTCACCTTAGTAGCGCTATGATCAAATGTAACGATCATATGAGAGGATGGATTCAAAGGACGAAGTCTAAACTTGATGTGTCTAGATGCTGTACTCTTTTCCCTATGATCAAGACATTTTTCCCATTGGGTTTTTGCTTGACGAGGTTTTAATGAGGCAACATGACATGCGCTTGTAGACTAGGCACAAGGGGGAGTGTTAAAGGAATAATACCCATTGTGTGCCTAAGTCTGTTAGTTTATGGGCTTTCCTAGATAGGATTTGGCTAAGGCCTGTTTGTATGTACTTCACCCTATTTAAAGGGATCTCATTGATGGAATAATACAACAACACTTTTGCCCTACTTTCTTGTCTCAAGTTATTTTCCCTTCAACAGATCTTATTTTTTTTCTTAATCGTTTAAACTCTCCCAATATGTAAATATCTTCACTATCTGTATAATTTAAGTTGTAGCCCGCACATGGCACGGTGGTATTAGGCCCTGTTCTTTTGGACTTATTTTGATTTTGATTCGATTGATTCGATTCGATTCAGTCCATTCGATTCGATTCGATTCGATTAGTCCGTTGATTCGATTCGATTCAGTTATTTCAGTTCTTCTTATTATTATTATTATTAATCTTAATTATTATTATTGTTATTATTACTAATAATATTACTATTATTGTTGTTGTTAATTACTATTATTATTATTACTATTTATCATTATTATTATTATTTACCCTTAATATATTTCAGTTCAGTTATGTTTAGTTCAGTTCAATTCAGTTCAGGTCAGTTCAGTTCAGTTCAGTTCAGTTCAGTTAAGATCCATTCAATTCAGTTCAATTCAGTTTAGATTCATTCAGTCCAAAAGAATAGAGCCTTACCAATACATGTTTATAAGGTAACTAACAGGTGCAAATCAAAACAAAATTGAGTTTATGATGAGGACAAAATTTTAACAATAAAACTATTAATATAGTTTATTAGGAGTTATTTTAAAATTTACAGATATTTATTTTTCATGCATGTTTGTAATATTTATTTAGAATTCCTTCTATGGATTCATTTTATCTTTCTCCGTTTTTAATCGGTCCGTCGGTCAACGGACTTAATCGGAACCGACAGACGAGGGGCCGGTTAGGGGCTGCTATTTCAGGAACCGAAACCGCTGGGAAACCGCTGGTTAGACCCGCTGATTAACCGCCGATCATACACTAACTAATACCTCGAAAAAATACCCAAATCACAGAATACAACCTAATAATTCTAAAATTGTTCTTGTATATAAAAGAATAAAACTCGAATCAAAGTGTGTTTGGTTCGTCTTCCTCATATTATTTTAACTACTTTTCAATTTCTCTCATTTTTTTCGTGAGAATTTTCCGCCCTGAGCAACTACCAAAGCGAGAGGGAGAAGAAGAAGAAATTAGAAGAGCAGAGGGCTGGAACTTAGGCCTGTGTTGAGACATATCTAACTATTCAAGAATACCGAAAAGCTCTCAAGCGTAGAAATCAGGCCCTCGCCGCTGAAATCAAGCAGCCCTTGCTCGCACTAGCGACGCTTAATGGCGGCGCGGCTGTTGCGAACGACGAACGACGAGGGAGGTGGTGTGTATCTCGCGACGGACGACTGATAAGTGTCAGTTTTATACACTTAATCATGGTTTGTATCGATAAATTTTACCCATAATTGAGCTAGTCTACTCGTTTTTTACTTTTAATTAATTAGTTTTTAATAATTTTATTTTTATCGGATGGTGATGTAAATCTAGTCTTAATCGGATTGAATAACTGATTTACTCAAGAAATAACATGTTTATTAAATATTCTCTTTGTTGAATTTTGATATATTCATGTTGTAGGGCTTTCCGAGACGAATTTGGCAGTCTTTCCGGATTCAAAATCAGAGTTATATATCAAAAGTTATCATCCGAAGAAGATTTGGGGCAAAAACGCAAAGTCTGAGAAATTCTGGGCTGAAAACGTAACTATCAAAGCAACCAGTGAGCAAATTGACGAAGCCAAGTTACGGCCGTAACTACTGAATGTTACAGTCGTAAGTCATCCATGTTACGGCCATAACTCCTTAATGTTACGGACGTAACTCTTGACAGATTGTGATAATTTGTCTAATTTTTTATACTTTTTGTGTATTATTGAGGGGATGGCTGACATTGATCCGATCTATTGTAATAATGCTGGAGTTTTGGAGATATTAGATGACTTTAGGTGTATAAATAGACCCCTTAGATCCTTCATCATTCATCATTCATCATATAATTTTTCCACTTTTTGTAATATTTTCTTTTTGTGTGAAGAACGCACTTGTGTTCTTGAGTGATTTGTGTAAGTGTGGTATAGCATATGTTGTTCAGAGAGTTATTGCTTCTTTCTCCTTTATCTACTAAGGGAGTGAGGATCAATTCTTTCTCTTGATTCAACTAATAATGACCACCAAAGCTTGTATTATGTATATTAAACCCTTCATGGGCTAAGTTACCTTTAGTTGGGATTATAAACAAGGTTAGTCATGTTATTTATGTTTGTATAAAGATCTATTGTGAATTACTTATTATTGTGTGTGATTTTCATTGTTTTAACAATCTTTATTTATTTGGCCAATAAATGACAATATTTATGGTCTTCATATGTTTCGAAAGAAAATATGTTTGATTAGATCAAATGATCTTCACTCTAAGTTGTTCCAGGGGATAGAAATATACCTCTAGACCTTAGATGATTCTTTGAGTTATTTTCATAAATCCTAATGCTATGTATTGAAGCCAATCAACATAGAAATATAGTGGATTGATTCAATATGTAAGGGGTGTTTTATAGTTCGAAAGAGAAACCGTCTTTTTAAGGAAAATCGAATCTACACAACATAATAAGTAAATTCATCTTATGATCTCCTATACATCTTCTATAACTAATGACGAACTAAGTTTGTAATCCCAACTATTTCATTTTATCGTTAATCAATCTATTATTATTGCTATCTTTTTATTTCCTTAAAATATTAGAACTATTATTGCATTTTCTTTGCAATTATTAAACCAAACTCTTTAATTGTGTATTTCACTCATCTTAGTATCTATAAAAATAGACTAATAGTATATAATTCAAATTATAACCAAACTTCCTTGTGGGATCGATAAACCGGACTCAAAAAGTCCACTTACTACTTGATACGATATCGTGCACTTGCGATAATTACACTAAGAACGTGTCAAGTTTTTGGCGCCGTTGCCGGGAAAGTATAAGTTATATTTGAAATCTTACATTGCAAACTATTTTTATAGGTACAAATTTCTCGACATTGTAACTTAGTACTCAATTGTGTTTGTCCGGTCAAGTGGCGGATAACGGTACTCCGTGACTATTAAAGTCGGATTTTTCAGTTTCCCACAACAACTGATATTTGTAGATATTTTCTTCAATTATTTTCGTTGTCTTTTTATTTATTTTTTTTTATCATGGAAGAAACTTTGTTTAAAATCGAAAAAAGATTTCCCTTTCTAAGCAAAAATGTCATTTTAAAGATTTATAAGACAAGACTTGAAAGGATGAGGTTGCTTATGAATAAAAGCATACCTTTTGACATAAGATTCATAATTGAAGCCAAAGTAAGAATAGAAGGTGAATTCACAGAAACACCGACTAGATTTTTACCAGGGCTAGGAAAAAGTTCATATGCCAAGAAACGACGAGCAAAGATGATAGCCGTTTGTTATAAATGTGCTAGATGGAACTGTAATTTAAAATGTCGATCTTTGGGAATTCCATCTACAAACAGAGAAGATAAAATTCAATTCATTAAGGATGGTCTGAATAAAGAGAATTTAGATGATATCGAAATTTCTCTTGACACGCATCCTAGTGGACTCGTACATTACAGAATTCGATGTTTGTGGAATAAATTCAAACCAGAATATGAACAACATCTTGGGAATCTGAAGTTAAAAGATCCTGTTTGACAATTTGTAAGAAAATTGGATGGGAAGCTTCTCCCCGACTCATAGAAGGCGTTTAGGCCGTTTCTGAACGTAAAATCAGAGGAAGATGTGAGCCACAATCACAACTACTGTACATACGCGTAAGTATCTTTTATTTTTGTCGTGTGGTGAGATTTTCTGAATTAAAAAATGTGATACGCGATAAATGCTTTCATTATTCTATTGAGTAGTTGAAGCGCAATCAACGCAATCACAAACTTGTTAAACAATTTTTACCTTCTTTTTCTTCTATAAATAAACTTTGTGCTTGTTTCTTTTATTCATCCCTCAAACTTGCACTTTTCTCTGTTTCTCTCTAAATAATTTCTTTTCAAAAATGGAGTCATCATCTTCAACAAAAAAATTTAGCAAAGTCTGCATTTTTGGTGGAGCTAGTTATGGAAAAGAAGCATGTTTTACTGAAGCAGCCCACAACTTGGGTCGTACCTTAGGAGAAAAATGCATTCATGTAGTTTACGGAGGAGGAAGTCTAGGATTAATGGGACGCGCTTCTACTTCTGCCTATATGAAAGGAGTAAGAGTGTTGGGAATAATTCCAAAACCTCTGGCTGAAAGTAAAATCACCGGGTCAACTATTAAAGATGAGTTTAGATCTGTAAATATGCAAGATCGCATAACTCACATGATAAATAATTCTGGCGCCTTTATCACCCTTCCCGGTGGTTTTGGCACCCTTGAGGAACTTTTTCATGTGGTTACCAGAGCCCAGCTAAATGTTCATCAAAAACTAATAAGTATGCTTAATGTCAATGGTTTCTTTGATGATTTACTATCTTTCATCGACTACTCTGCTGAAAAGGGTTTTATTTCCGAGCGTGCTAAACGAATCATAGTCGTTGCAACAACACCAGAAGAACTAATCAAAAAACTCAATGAATTTGTTCCTCAACCAGATCCAGCTCTAGCTAAAATTGACTGGATGGAAGATTTTACCGTGAGAAAATGAAAAGTGGATTCATTCCTCTCCCTTTGATAACCCATGTCGGACCTCTTGTATTTTTACTTTCTGTCGTGTGTAATAATTGTGCTAAATGATGGCAGCTTAAGGAGTTTCTTCTTGATCTCTTGACGCGCATCTATTCGCGATTTATGTATTGTTATTTTATTGCTGTAATTTTTATTGTGTGTTTTTTATAAAAGCATTGATGGCAGCGTAAGGCGACTCTTCGGACTTTCTTGATGCGCATCTTAAAAATTGTGTTATACTTCCGAGTATATTTTATTTTCTTTTGTTGTGTGCCTCGTATATTTATTCTCTTGCAGATTCTAAAAGGCGTTAGCTCAAGCATCAACTTTATTAACAGGGAGTATTCTGCTTTTCTGTATTGCTTTTTATTTTATTTTTTTTAAAAAATTGGGGACAGTTTTATTTTCAAGTTTGGGGGTGGTTTGTTTAATTATTTTTGTGTGTTGTTATTTTGGTGTGTTTTGATTATTTTGGTTATTTGCCTTAAAAAAAATTTATATACATAAATAAATATATATATATATATAGTATTTTGATTTATGAGATTTCTAGATCTGGCCATAACACCAATAAATTAGCTATATACAAGCTGTAATATCCGCAATTTTCGATTTCCGGTAATTCTTTTTTTTCGGTCGGAGTCCGTTTTGACGACTCGCTCATGACCGTTTCGTCATTCTGAGAATGATTAATTCTACACTTTTTGACATCCGAGTTCGTTTCGGTGTCGTTTCGTCGAGTTCTGTGCTTTTTAGCGACTTTTCCGCACTTGAGTTCGATTCTTGCGAATCTCGACCGAAACTGCTGTTTCGAGTTTCCCGCAAGTCCGTTTAACTTTGTTAGACGTGTTGTGAATTTCAGTTTGGTTATTCGATCACGTATGGTGATTTTCGGGCATTTGGGCCATTTTCGTAATTTCCCAAAGTTTGGGGTAATTACCTTCCGTTGTCGAATTTCGAGCCTTCGGGTGGTCGGAATCGTGTGTCCTACTAGCTCTTAGATTCGTCTTTGTGAGTACTTCGTAACCGTATCTTCGGTTCGTATTCAGGTTCGGGTTTCGGTGTCGTTTTGTTGAATTCAGGATTTCTAAACGACTTTTCTAAGTATGAGTTCGTCTTTGTTAGATCATCATTAATTTTTGGTAACTCCAAAAATTATAAATCTTTGCAATATTATAGAACATCGAGTTAGCTTTCCAATGGTTCAAACGGTGAGTCAATCGGGTCGGACGAGAGAGTTATGGTCGTTTTAGTGGAAGACTGTCGGTGTCGGGCACCGTCCAGAGCCTTTCGGCCGATAGGGGGGCCGATAGACTCTCTGCCGGCATTTTGTATAGGGTATCGGTTGGGCCTATCGGCCGATAGGCCGGCCGATAGGGTCTCTGTGTTACACTATAAATGTGGTTACGAGCGTGAGCGACTCATTTCTTTTCCATTTTTGCACCGAGTCGCGAGAGAGAGAGATAGAGAGGGAGAGAGTTCTTCATCCGGTCGATTTTCATCATTTCTTTTCGGTTGTGAGGCTCGGATAATCAATCTAACGCGTGTTCTACGGATCTTAACACTTGAATCTTCCAAGGTAATGCTCTAAAACCCTATTTCGATTAATTTGGGGTTTTGGGTTTTCTTCCGATTCGTTCGTTTCGTTGGTGGATTCATGATGTATACGATTGATATTGTTAGTATCTTTAGTTTTCCTACGGATTCATGGATATTTTGTGGATTTTTATGGAATCGAGAGGGTTTGGTTGTGGTCCGCCTCGTTGTTATTTTTGTATGAATATACATGAATCGTAGGCGGTTTCCGGTGTATTCCTTTTCCGTAATCGTTTAGAAGTGGTTGTGATTGTGCTATTCGAATCGTTAGGTTCATTTTCGTCGATTCCTCGCGTCGTGCTTGATTCTTCCGCTCCGCTCGTCGTATTCCTTTTCGTTAGCATCGGGCGCCCGAAGCTTCCCGTTGAGCCGTATCCGTTCGTGGTTCCGTGCTCGTGGTATCGAGGCAAGTACCTTGCCCATACTTTTCTCGTTTTATGTATATGATGATCGGTGGTCGTCTTGATGTGTTTGTTTGGTTATTTGAAATGAAGTTTCAAAGGAATTTGATTTGGCCTCGTTAAAGGCTTTCTTTCAAAACGCGTGTGTTTTGTGAGCGGTGTTTTGAGAATCGATTATGATTTGATTATTTTGAACGTCGGAGGATTTTATGATGATACTCATATTGTTTAAGTTATGGAATCGTGTATTTCCTTATTTAACCTTGTTATCGAAATTTTGAAGAGTTTGATAATGGTGTCGAGTTAATGGCCATCTCTAGTGAGTATTCTTAATGAACTTACATTCTTAGCATATTAGTGTTGCATGAGTAACGTATGTGTGTGTATGCTCACTACGGGTTAGATCCGACGGGGTCTCGGTAGGGGTCCACGGAGGTGTGGATCGACGAGCTTTGCTTTTAACCACTACGGGTTAGATCCGACGGGGTCTCGGTAGGGGTCCACGGAGGTGTGGATCGACGGTTAATTGTGGTGCATTTTTGCTAATGTGATTTGATATTGGCATTTCCGGAAATGAGTGCTTTCGAAAGGTTTTCATGATTGCATGCATTGACTAAGTGTGTAAGAGGTAAGTTGTTCGTTTGGCTTACTTGGCTAGGATGGCCTTTGGAGTATTTTGTTGTTTGTTTTAAATCCTTTATTTGTGGATTTTGATGTTGGGATACGAACCTCACGGTCGTTCTTGTGTCTTGTGAGTTGACGAGATTTGGGGCTAAAATCCCAATGGTTTTGTAAAAGTCGTTTTACGGATTTGGGGCTAAAATCCCAACGGTTGGTTAATGTCATTTTTGAAAGTAAACCTTTGGGCGGTGACCCCTTTTGTCTTTCGGTTTTGAAAAGTAGGATTTGATAATCCTAAATTGTTTTTCTATTAAAACTCTCGATGGCATTCTAAACTGTTTTATAAATTACTTCCATTGATTTATGATATTTCGTTTTTGAAATGTTTCCTCAAACCCTTGCCTCGGGAAGTACTTTTCGTTTCGTTTGGATCTTTGAGGATCCTCGGTTATTGTTATTCGTGGAATGTGAATTGTATGGCTCGTATTTGCACTTTGTATTTGCACTAGCAAAAGCAGTGGAGTTTGCTAACCCCAGTATTCGGGGTGGATGTCTGTTTGCATTCGGGTTTTGGAGCATAACACGGGTCGGCATGAAGGATGATGAAAGATGATCGATACTAATCACATGAGGAACCGTACATCGTGTGTTGGTTCGATTGTACTTTATTTTCATTTCTTTGTATTGTTCCGTTGTGCGGGTGTAGTTGTATTTTGTCCCTGCGTGGGCATGAGTTGTATTTGAGTTGTATGTATTTGTGGAAAGACCAAATCGGTCTGAGTCACCGTAGCCTCGAAGACATTGTCGAGATGTTAAATGTCGTTACCGGCTGGTAGATCCTTGAGGAAAGGTTCTACGGCGTGTAATATCCACTGAGCGGATTGGGGTGTTACATAAATGGTATCGAGCTTAGGTTGAGGAAACCTAGGTGTCGGGTCGATGGTGTCTATTGAGTTTTGTCTCGTCGGATTTAGTCCGATTGAGTCGTGTCGCGACGCGTCGTTTGAGTTTGTTGGTCGTGATTAGTATCGTGGGCGATCATCATCTTCGTGCGACTGTGGAAGTAAGTCTCCCTTCTTTGTGTTGTGCCTCGTGTGACACGAGCTATTTTTATGATTATTTGTTAAGTGGTGGAATTTTGTGTGAATTTTGATTTCACGATATGTATTTAGTCGACTCTCGTATTTGATTTATACGAGGAGTGTAAATCGTTTGTGATGTCTTTTTATTGTTGTTTTCTCCGTTGTTGATGATTTTCGAATCGATTTGCACGTTTACAAGTTCTATTGTGGAAGCTTTGTGCTTATACGCGTTCGACTTGTCCACTAGCCTTGATCGGGAGGGTATTTTATCGGTGGTTTTGTTCTGAATATGGTATTTTATCGTTTATTTTCGTTTAAAGACATGTATTGTCTTGATTTTAAACGTTTTGATGCGTGTGCTAGGAGTTGTTTTAGTGAACGTCGGTATGTGTGAGTTTTGGGCATTCGGCTATTGGATTTTTGAAAACCTTGAGTATCTTAGAAAAATAAATTTGAGACATACTTTTCAAATGGGTTATTTTCTTGTGGTACATCCAAGATGCCACAATGTATTTCAAAAATTTTCTACCTCGAGGACCAAAATATTTTGAGATATTTTCAACACTTTTATTTAGACCCGAGGTCGAATAATTTGAAAGTTTTCACTAAGAGAAAGTGTCTTCATTTTGTTATCAAATGCGAAATGGTTCTCCAATGTCTCGATAACGATGTTTCACGTTTGTACCTTTTTTTGAAAGATGATACTCAAGATCAATCGGTGTTCTTCTAAATTATTTTCAAAATGAGGTTTTCGTTTTTAAAACCTATCCATTCCAGTTTGAGGGGTGGGTATGTATGTGTGATGTTCGCGTTGTCCTTTTGATACTTTCTCCCGAGTATGACCGAATTGGCGGTGTGAGCGTTGAGACGCTTTCCACACATTGGTTGTGCTAGCCCCTGTGAGAGGCGGAGTGTTGGTATTGAATGTTGTCGCCTCATGGCAATTTCTGCGTTGTCGCGCATGTGCGAGCTGTTAGAGCTTGATTTGGTATGACCGTGTGCATCGGTGATGGTTCCGTTATGCGTCCATTGTTTAATCTCTTGGTACGTTGCTCCGTTTTGTGAATTTCGTGGACGAGGTCGGGGTAATGCCCGTACTATTTTGACTTACGTATTTTCTCTTTCTCCGATCTATCGATTCGCTCATGTTCGTTGGCACTTTATGAACTTGTTACGTATTTCGATTTCATCGTCCGAGCAGTGTGGTCTTGTTGTGGGTCGATCTGGTTATCGATGTTACTTTTTCGGGTTCGGTTCGATTCTTGTGAACCTTGTTTGGGAGTGACATCATCTGGTTCTACTAGTTCTTTTATTCGAAGTGGATCGGATTTGGAACTCTTATGTTTTCGACTCTGTCGACTCATTTATGTTTGTTGACATTTCTGAGATTGTCCGCCCCTTGTTTTTGTTTATCGAGCAGTGTGGTATCGTTTGAATAACTCGTTAAATCGTTGTGACTTTTTAATTGCTATTCCCTTTCTGTGGATCTTATGTGAATGCACATCCTGTTGTTTTCACCGGATCATATATTGTCTCGAGTCGAGATGTGAACCTTGGAGTTGTTGTTTGAATTTTATTATCCTTCGTGTTTCGGACATGATTGTTCGATTTTTGTTGTCTCGATCGTTTGTTTGTTCGGTTTTTGTTCTCGTTTCGTGATTATTGAGCATTCAGACTCCTTCGTAATTCCCTTGATTCGGAAATTAGTTTCGTTTCGATCGTCCATCCCTTCGGCGGTGGGATTAGTGTTTGTTCAGCGGTTGGCTCGCGTTTTGATTGATGTGCCGTTGGGTTGGTCAATCATATTGATTTTCGTTCGTTGTGTTTTGCGATTGTCGGATAATTGACTTGGCTATATTATCCGTTTGATGACGCTTGTCATTTGTTGGTTTTATTATATCCCTAACAGCGACGTTGTGTTGGTCGCCGTGGAGCGTGTTTTCACGCCGTATGTTCCTATGCGTTGTTTGTAACATTTCGCCGTTGGGCATTAGTTACGCATTCTGGTGTGTCTCGTTGAGTTTTTCCTGGCGGAATATTTCTTCTCCCTACTTGTTTTAAGTTTCGGGACGAAACTTCTTTTAAGGAGGGTAGAATGTAATATCCGCAATTTTCGATTTCCGGTAATTCTTTTTTTTCGGTTGGAGTCCGTTTTGACGACTCGCTCATGACCGTTTCGTCATTCTGAGAATGATTAATTCTACACTTTTTGACATCCGAGTTCGTTTCGGTGTCGTTTCGTCGAGTTCTGTGCTTTTTAGCGACTTTTCCGCACTTGAGTTCGATTCTTGCGAATCTCGACGGCTAACATTTGAAGTTTCCCGCAAGTCCGTTTAACTTTGTTAGACGTGTTGTGAATTTCGGTTTGGTTATTCGATCACGTATGGTGATTTTCGGGCATTTGGGCCATTTTCGTAATTTCCCAAAGTTTGGGGTAATTACCTTCCGTTGTCGAATTTCGAGCCTTCGGGTGGTCGGAATCGTGTGTCCTACTAGCTCTTAGATTCGTCTTTGTGAGTACTTCGTAACCGTATCTTCGGTTCGTATTCGTGTTCGGGTTTCGGTGTCGTTTTGTTGAATTGGGATTTCTAAACGACTTTTCTAAGTATGAGTTCGTCTTTGTTAGATCATCATTAATTTTTGGTAACTCCAAAAATTATAAATCTTGCAATATTATAGAACATCGAGTTAGCTTTCCAATGGTTCAAGCGGTGAGTCAATCGAGTCCGGACGAGAGAGTTATGGTCGTTTTAGTGGAAGGCGTCATTTGTCGGGCACCGTCCGAGAGCCTTTCGGCCGATAGGGGGCCGATAGACTCTCTTGCCGGCATTTTGTATAGGGTATCGGTTGGGCCTATCGGCCGATAGGCCGGCCGATAAGTCTGTGTGTTACACTATAAATGTGGTTACGGCGTGAGCACTCATTTCTTTTCCATTTTTGCACCGAGTCGCGAGAGAGAGATAGAGAGGGAGAGAGTTCTTCATCCGGGTCGATTTTCATCATTTCTTTTCGGTTGTGAGGCTCGGATAATCAATCTACGCGTGTTCTACGGATCTTAACACTTGAATCTTCCAAGGTAATGCTCTAAAACCCTATTTCGATTAATTTGGGGTTTTGGGTTTTCTTAGGTCGTTCCGTTTCGTTGGTGGATTCATGATGTATACGATTGATATTGTTAGTATCTTTAGTTTTCCTACGGATTCATGGATATTTTGTGGATTTTTATGGAATCGAGAGGGTTTGGTTGTGGTCCGCCCTCGTTGTTATTTTTGTATGAATATACATGAATCGTAGGCGGGTTTCCGGTGTATTCCTTTTCCGTAATCGTTTAGAAGTGGTTGTGATTGTGCTATTCAATCGTTAGGTTCATTTTTCCGATTCCTCGCGGTCGTGCTTGATTCTTCCGTTCCGTTCGTTGTCGTATTCCTTTTCGTTAGCATCGGGCGTTCGAAGCTTCCGGTTGAGCCGTATCCGTTCGTGGTTCCGTGCTCGTGGTATCGAGGCAAGTACCTTGCCCATACTTTTCTCGTTTATGTATATGATGATCGGTGGTCGTCTTGATGTGTTTGTTTGGTTATTTGAAATGAAGTTTCAAAGGAATTTGATTTGGCCTCGTTAAAGGCTTTCTTTCAAAACGCGTGTGTTTTGTGAACGGTGTTTTGAGAATCGATTATGATTTGATTATTTTGAACGTCGGAGGATTTTATGATGATACTCATATTGTTTAAGTTATGGAATCGTGTATTTCCTTATTTAACCTTGTTATCGAAATTTTGAAGAGTTTGATAATGGTGTCGAGTTAATGGCCATCTCTAGTGAGTATTCTTAATGAACTTACATTCTTAGCATATTAGTGTTGCATGAGTAACGTATGTGTGTGTATGCTCACTACGGGTTAGATCCGACGGGGTCTCGGTAGGGGTCCACGGAGGTGTGGATCGAGCTTTGCTTTTAACCACTACGGGTTAGATCCGGCGGGGTCTCGGTAGGGGTCCACGGAGGTGTGGATCGACGGTTAATTGTGGTGCATTTTTGCTAATGTGATTTGATATTGGCATTTCGGAAATGAGTGCTTTCGAGCGGTTTTCATGATTGCATGCATTGACTAAGTGTGTAAGAGGTAAGTGTTCGTTTGGCTTACTTGGCTAGGATGGCAATCGAGTATTTTGTTGTTTGTTTTAAATCCTTTATTTGTGGATTTTGATGTTGGGATACGAACCTCACAGTCGTTCTTGTGTCTTGTGAGTTGACGAGATTTGGGGCTAAAATCCCAATGGTTTTGTAAAAGTCGTTTACGGATTTGGGGCTAAAATCCCAACGGTTGGTTAATGTCATTTTTCGAAAGTAAACCTTTGGGCGGTGACCCCTTTTGTCTTTCGGTTTTCGAAAAGTAGGATTTGATAATCCTAAATTGTTTTTCTATTAAAACTCTCGATGGCATTCTAAACTGTTTTATAAATTACTTCCATTGATTTATGATATTTCGTTTTTGAAATGTTTCCTCAAACCCTTGCCTCGGGAAGTACTTTTCGTTTCGTTTGGATCTTTGAGGATCCTCGGTTATTGTTATTCGTGGAATGTGAATTGTATGGCTCGTATTTGCACTTTGTATTTGCACTAGCAAAACAGTGGAGTTTTGCTAACCCCAGTATTCGGGGTGGATGTCTGTTTTGCATTCGGGTTTTGGAGCATAACACGAGTCGGCATGAAGGATGATGAAAGATGATCGATACTAATCACATGAGGAACCGTACATCGTGTGTTGGTTCGGTTGTACTTTATTTTCATTCTTTGTATTGTTCCGTTATGCAGTGTAGTTGTATTTTGTCCCCTGCGTGGGCATGAGTTGTATTTGAGTTGTATGTATTTGTGGAAAGACCAAATCGGTCTACAGAGTCACTGTAGCCTCGAAGACATTGTCGAGATGTTAAATGTCGTTACCAGCCTGGTAGATCCTTGAGGAAAGGTTCTACGGCGTGTAATATCCCTGAGCGGATTGGGGGTGTTACACAAGCTTCTAAAATCGTTTTAACCGGTAAAAAATTGTATATTCCAAATTTTTTTAGCCTTAATCTCTCTTTCCAAGTCTTGTAGTTATCATATAAAATCGAGTCATTCGTTACCTTGAGAAAAGAAGAATCAGTCGGTTGATGAAAAATAGAACTGAAATTTACTTAATTTGTGGAGTTTTTGATTTTTCATGCTTAAACTAAGAAATGATTTTTTGCAAAAACTCTATTCCCTAAAAAATAATGAGTCATTGGTGAAAAGAGCTACACGTTAGCAAATAACGGTGTGAAAGCTATCACCTAAAAGATAAATGACAAAAAGGAGAAGTGTTGAGCAGCAACAGCTGCCTAATTTTGGGGATTCTAAAATTTTGCGAAAAATAAAGGACTAACCATTGTTGGTGCGTAGCTGCCGTCTCACAGAAAAATTGGTGAAAAGAGCTACACGTTAGCAAATAACGGTGTGAAAGCTATCACTTTTTAAAAAAATGAGATAGAAATTGTGTTGGTAAAAAGAGCTACACGTTAGCAAATAACGGTGTGAAAGCTATCACTAAAAGGGATGTAGTTTATGAGCAGATTTGAATTAATTAGCGGCTGAATTTCAATACACTCAATTTCGTGAATAATCACAATATTTGATGACGCCAATGAAATTCTTCTTCATATTGAGTCGAAAAATAAAAGAGTGATCGAGAGCAACCATTAAAGGGAGTCGTGTGTATCACGAGTGGGAAAGAAATAATCAACCTTTTGGGGGGAAAACCTTACATTTTGGAATTACAATACTAAAACCCGTGTTTTAACTTCAAAATCATTTGTAGATTTATTTTGAATCTTGATTCATTTATATCTACTGTATAAGCTGGTTGTTGTGTTTTAATGGCATTTTGATCTCCTTTTCTCTTTTTATATAAGTATTTTTCTTAATTTTTGTGTGTATTAGTATTTTTGTGTCTTATTTTTATTTTTTTATTTTTTGTGTGTGATTAATAAAGAGTCTTGCTCGGGACTAGCAAGAATTCAAGTTTGGGGGTGTGATAAGTGTCAATTTTATACACTTATCCATGGTTTGTATCGATAAATTTTACCCATAATTGAGCTAGTCTAGTCATTTTTTACTTTTAATTAATTAGTTTTTAATAATTTTATTTTTATCGGATGATGATGTAAATCTAGTCTTAATCGGATTGAATAACTGATTTACTCAATAAATAACATGTTTATTAAATATTATCTTTGTTGAATTTTGATATATTCATGTTGTAGGGCTTTACGAGACGAATTCGTCAGTCTTTCCGGATTCAAAATCAGAGTTATATATCAAAAGTTATCATCCGAAGAAGATTTGGGGCAAAAACGCAAAGTCTGATAAATTCTGGGCTGAAAAAGTAACTCTCAAAGGAACCAGTGAGCAAATTGACGAAGCCAAGTTACGGCCGTAACTACTGAATGTTACGGCCGTAAGTCATCCATGTTACGGTCATAACTCCTTAATGTTACGACCGTAACTCTTGACAGATTGTGATAATTTGTCTAATTTTTTATACTTTTTGTGTATTATTGAGGGGATGGCTGGCATTGATCCGATCTATTGTAATAATGCTGGAGTTTTGGAGCTATTAGATGACTTTAGGAGTATAAATAGACCCCTTAGATCCTTCATCATTCATCATTCATCATATAATTTTTCCACTTTTTGTAATATTTTCTTTTTGTGTGAAGAACACACTTGTGTTCTTGAGTGATTTGTGTAAGTGTGGTATATCATATGTTGTTCATAGAGTTTATTGCTTCTTTCTCCTTTATCTACTAAGGGAGTGAGGATCAATTCTTTCTCTTGATTCAACTAATAATGACCACCAAAGCTTGTATTATGTATATTAAACCCTTCATGGGCTAAGTTACCTTTAGTTGGGATTATAAACAAGGTTAGTCATGTTATTTATGTTTGTATAAAGATCTATTGTGAATTACTTATTATTGTGTGTGATTTTCATTATTTTAACAATCTTTATTTATTTGGCCAATAAATGACGATATTTATGGTCTTCATATGTTTCGAAAGAAAATATGTTTGATTAGATCAAATGATCTTCACTCTAAGTTGTTCTAGGGGATAGAAATATACCTCTAGACCTTAGATGATTCTTTGAGTTATTTTTATAAATCCTAATGCTATGTATTGAATCCAATCAACATAGAAATATAGTGGATTGATTCAATATGTAAGAGACGTTTTATAGTTTGAAATAGAAACCGTCTTTTTAAGGAAAATCGAATCTACACAACATAATAAGTAAATTCATCTTATGATCTCCTATACATCTTCTATAACTAATGACGAACTAAGTTTGTAATCCCAACTATTTCATTTTATCGTTAATCAATCTATTATTATTGCTATCTTTTTATTTCCTTAAAATATTAGAACTATTATTGCATTTTCTTTGCAATTATTAAACCAAACTCTTTAATTGTGTGTTTCACTCATCTTAGTATCTATAAAAATAGACTAATAGTGTATAATTCAAATTATAACCAAACTTCCTCGTGGGATCGATAAACTGGACTCAAAACGTCCACTTACTACTTGATACGATATCGCGCACTTGCGATAATTACACTAAGAACGTGTCAACGACGGGTGAAACCTTGCGTGAGAATGGATGAGATAAGGCATGAATGCTGCTGTGGAGAGAGAAGAAACAAACAAGAGAGAAAGAGAGAACGGCGTGAGAGATCTGTAGGGTTTGGGGTGAAAATGTGCAAGAAATGTATATATATTTATTGCATAAAAACCCTGCGGCCCGGCTCGGAACCGGCGGATTTAGCCTGGCCCGGAACCACGTACAGTGCATACGGGCCGGTCACGGTTTAATCATATGTGAACCGTGAATCGGCGGGCCTTAAATCGAAACCGCCAGGTCGTGAACCGTGTGCAGATCTACCCCAATATACTCTATTATTCTTCTTTAACACGTGTGAGAAATGTTGCGTTTTGCTTCCCCTCAACCAGCATTGCATCATCTCTTCCAACTAGACACTCATCAACACCAAAATGTATAGTTCCAAGTGTTGGAAAAGTTAAAAAATTAAATAAGGGATTTAATTATTTGAAGCTTTTATTTAATTGTTCATTAAAAGATAAAATAATATGATGAGAGTGTGTGTTTTGTGAGTGTAAAGGAATCCAACATGGAACAAACACAAAGGAATTGAGTGTAACACCCCCATGATTTACGGAG
Organism: Orobanche coerulescens; assembly: GCA_033398695.1. Lineage (NCBI taxonomy): Eukaryota > Viridiplantae > Streptophyta > Magnoliopsida > Lamiales > Orobanchaceae > Orobanche > Orobanche coerulescens. The sequence goes on from CM065811.1 coordinate 167,508,488, forward strand.
ATATTACAGCGCCGTAGATCCTTTTTGGAGAACCTACCAGGCTTAGACCCAAATAAAACACATTAAATACGACAAACATAAATGTTCATACATTCAAAACCAACTTCAATTTCAACATGACATACATCACAATACCAAACAACATATCATCCCGAGGAATCATAACCAATATGACCGTTCACCACGGAAATACAACAACATCATTAACCATTAATAATGACATGACATACAACCTTTGGGCCGATTACCAGCGAGTACAAAACCAAAACACGACTTTGACCATGACCATACGACCACCAACACAAAATGATGTACGATATCAATGTCGCCCACCAAGCTCGTGTCCGTCTGTGCTAGTCCTCCCACTGGACTGTGCACTGAATACACAAAGTATATCCACCCTGCAAGGGGTCAAGCAGTGCAAGTACAATGATTCTAGAATATGTACAACAAGTGAATAATCAACAAAAACCACGAGAAAATCATAGTGCCATCACGTATATTCCGAATACCACATCACAATCATCATCACAAAACAACCTCCCGAGCTATACCGGCCCTGCCTCTCAAGCAAGATACACACCCCAGAGACACCTCGTCAGGCCCTCCCTGGTGTATAGCCCAACCGAGTGATTCGTAGGGATACGCAGCCTACCGGACCCCAGGGGACCCTCACTGGTTTTACTCGGCTCACACACACTCGATCAACAATTGGCACAAATTCCATTTTTACATATTCACACGAAGTACATTAAACACAATCAAAGTACTTGCCTCAATTTGAACGACACGAGAAACGGCGAACGGATGAATGTACGGTCCGAATTTCCTTCAACGATTCGATCCTAACACATCGAAATACCGAATCAAACACAACACCACGGAAATGGAAAGATTCACCCTAAGTTCTACCCTTAGGGACATTTATTCAAATATTACGAAGGAAACGTAGCTCGAACCCAAACTATGAAAGGTAACTTAGGGTTAAATCCGTGAATCTTGGAGAAAAATGAAGGATTATGATTACAACATCACAATCTAGCACAAATCAGAGCTAGGATAGATTAGAATCAAAGATCTCGACACAAATCCCCAAAATATGAAGAACTAGGGTTCCAACGGTTTTACCTTGATTTGGATGGTGAAAGTTGATAAGATGTTGATAACTTGGTGTTAGGAGCTCAAAATTATCATTGGATGAAGAAATCCGACCAAAAATCTGCACTCCCACTGATCAAGTATGCCCAGCCGCCGAAGAGAAGAGGAAGAGGTGAAAAATGACATTTCTAGAACCTACCCCCATATATATCTTGGGAGGTATTAGCGCACGCTACGGCTACGAGCTTAGCGTGCGCTAACGAGCGAGGCGGTGCATGCTGAAGAAAAAGCGATCGTAACTTTACGCCGGACTCCGTAGCGTCTGCCGAACTATCTCTGTTAGCGTGCGCTATCGATTACTACTAGCGCGCTAACTCCATACTGATGGCGTCGCTACACCTAAATACTGCGGTCGAAACGTTTCGTCCTCACCGACTGACATCCTAGCGCACGCTATCATACAAGTAACGTGCGCTAGTACATCGAAATAGCATACGTTAGTCCGTCCATAGCGTACGCTAACGCCTCATTCGAGTCCGTAAAGCTTCTTGTCGGGCCTAACGCACGCTATTGCACAAGAGTAGCGTGCGCTACTCGAACCTGGTTAGCGTGCGCTAGACATACAGTCTTAGCGTGCGCTAACTGCTATTTTCCAAATTTAAATTCGCAAGAAGGCCGGCTAAAACGAGCTCAATCCGAGAATCACAGAACCCAACAATTATCAGCCATGAATATGCCAAGGTCAATCATCAATATATACGGTCCAAATAACCACAATACCACAAAATACATCCGAAATAACACTCATAAAATACACGGGTATTACACCCTTACCCCCTAAAAAGAAGTTTCATCCCGAAACTTAAGATACGAAAAGTTTGGGGTATCGGGCACGCATACTATCCTCGGTCTCCCACGTGGCCTCCTCAATTCCATGCTTAGACCATTGGACCTTTACTAACGGAATCACTTTCCGTCGCAATTGTTTCACTCGACGCTCTAGTATGGTTACCGGTTGTTCTTCATACGTAACATCTTCATTGACTTCAATCTCTTGATAGTCAATAACATGGCTGGGGTCGGGAACATACTTGCGTAGTTGCGAAACATGGAATATATCATGAACATGGCTAAGCGTTGGAGGCAATGCTAGTCGATAAGCTACATCGCCTACCTTGTCCAGGATCTCTAAGGGGCCAATATATCGAGGACTAAGCTTCCCTTTCTTACCAAACCGAAGAACTCCACGAGTCGGCGATACTTTTAACAACACATGGTCTCCCACCTGGAACTCTAACGGTCGACGACGAACGTCGGCATATGACTTTTGTCGACTCTGAGCAGTCAACAACCTTTGCCGAATAATTGTGACCTTTTCCCGTGTTTGAACCACCAAGTCCGGTTCTACTCCAAGTAACTCGTACGGCTCGTCCCAACAGATTGGCGATCTACACCGTCTTCCATATAATGCTTCAAACGGAGCCATCCCAATCGAACTATGCCAACTGTTATTGTACGTAAATTCAATCAATGGTAAATGAGTCTCCCAATCTTCTTTCCAGTCTAACGCACAAGCCCTCAACATATTTTCTAGCGTTTGGATCATCCTCTCCGACTGTCCGTCCGTCTGGGGATGATAAGCGGTGCTGAAATTTAATTTGGTACCGAGTGCTCGATGTACTGCTTGCCAGAAATGTGACACAAAACGCCCATCGCGATCAGACACTATACTCTTTGGGGTACCATGGAGTCTCACAATATCCGCAATGAATAACCGAGCTAACCTCTCCGGTCCCCAAGTATCTCTAATGCCCAGAAAGTGTGCGGATTTGGTTAGCCGATCAACAATTACCCAAATCATATTCACTCCAGTTCGCATCTTTGGCATTCCCACAATAAAATCCATCGCTATATCTTCCCACTTCCATTCCGGAATTGGTAGCGGTTGCAATTTACCGGCAGGTCTCTGATGCTCCGCTTTAATCTGCTGACAAGTCAAGCATTTTGACACGAATTCCGTTACATCTTTCTTCATGTTCGGCCACCAAAAATTTTTCTTCAAGTCCTTATACATTTTACTCATACCCGGATGAATCGAGTACGGAGTAGAATGCGCTTCATTCAAAATTACCCGTTTGAGATCATTCCGATTAGGTACACAAGTTCTACCTCGAAATCGAAGAACTCCGTCTTCGTCGATTAAGAACCCAGGAGCTTTTCCTCTAACACTGTCTTCCCGAAGCTGCACAATTGAGAGATCATCTAACTGCTTGGACTTAATATCTTCCATTACGGAGGATGTAATCTCAAGGAAACGCAACTGTCCTTGAGTTCTGTGAGGCCAAACTTCAATTTCCATATCAATCATCTCTCGTCTAAGCTTCGGTTGAATGGTAAGTAGTTCCAACTTCTGCAGCACGACGGACTTGCGGCTTAACGCATCGGCAACGATGTTCGCTTTACCTGGATGGTAAAGAATGTCAAGATCATAGTCTTTAAGCAGTTCCAACCATCGCCGCTGACGCATATTTAGCTCCTTCTGCGTAAATATGTACTTCAAGCTCTTATGATCCGTATACACTCGACAAGAAGAACCATACAAGTAATGTCTCCAAATTTTCAACGCAAACACCACAGCGGCTAACTCAAGATCATGAGTAGGATAGTTCATCTCGTATGACTTTAATTGTCGAGACGCATAAGCTACTACTCTCTCATTTTGCATCAATACACATCCCAATCCTTGTTTAGAAGCATCACTATAAATAACGAAACCTTCCATTCCTTGTGGTAAGGCTAGGATCGGAGACGTAGTCAACCGCTTTTTCAACTCGTCAAAACTCTTCTGACACTCATCACTCCACTCAAATTTCTGTGTCTTCTGCAATAATAAGGTGAGCGGTCGAGTAATTTTCGAGAATCCTTCGACAAATCGACGATAATAGCCCGCTAATCCTAGAAAACTCCGAACTTCCTTAACATTCCGTGGAGGCTCCCAAGCTAAGACTGCTTCAACCTTTTGAGGGTCTACTCGAATACCATCGGCTGAGATGATGTGTCCCAGAAAAGAAACTTCTCTAAGCCAGAACTCGCACTTAGAAAATTTAGCATAAAGCTTATCAGCCCTCAAAATACTCAACGCGATTCTCAAGTGTTCGGCATGTTCCGTCTCACTTTTGGAATAGATTAATATATCGTCGATAAACACCACTACAAATTTATTGAGATATTCGATAAAAGTTTTGTTCATAAGCTGCATAAAGGCCGCCGGAGCATTTGTTAAACCGAATGGCATAACTACGAATTCGTAATGCCCATACCTCGTTCGAAATGCTGACCTGGGGATATCCGAATCTCGAATTCGCAGTTGGTAATATCCTGACCTCAAATCAATCTTGGAGAAAACCGTATCCCCTTGTAATTGATCAAATAGATCATCGATTCTTGGCAACGGATACTTGTTCTTAATAGTGAGTTTATTCAACTCACGATAGTCAATACATAGCCGTAAGGACCCATCTTTCTTTCGTACAAACAATACCGGTGCACCCCATGGAGACACACTAGGCCGAATATAACCTTTGTCCAACAATTCACCCAATTGTTTCTTCAATTCTAACATTTCCGATGGGGCCATTCTGTACGGTGCCTTGGATATTGGCGCCGCATTGGGCTCTAGTTCGATGACGAACTCTACTTCACGATGTGGTGGCAATCCCGACAAATCATCCTAAATACGTCTGAAATTCATTCACAATCGGAGCAGAGGATAATTGTACCTCGCTAACTTCCGACTTCAACGCGTAACACCAATAATCGGTACAACCTTGTCGCAATAATTTCATCGCTTTCATGGCTCGAATAATCTTCCCGTAAGTACGGGTTTCGCTCTACAAAAACGTGTTCGATTACCATCCGTGCGACTATTGAAATTATTTTCCGACGATAATCTACTATCGCTCCATACCGATTTAACCAATCATCACCGAGAATTAGATCCTCTCCTATCATATCGATCACAATCAAATCGGATGACCAATCTTTGCTGCCAATGGTTACAGGACAATTGGCGATCTCTTGATCCCCAACTATCCTTTCCCCACTTGGCAACCCAACAATAAAAGGTTCACATGTAGAGAGACCGTCTAGGCCCAAACGATTCACACAAGACAATGATATAAAAGAATGAGTAGCTCCAGAATCAAACAATACATCTACCGGGTGCATCGAAATATAAACAATACCTGACGTAGTGGCATTCCCTACGTCATCAGTCCGCTTCATCTCATACAATCGGGGTGGGGCGGATCCAATGCTAGGTGCATCCTTATGCTCGGTTTTACCTCTGCCGCTGCCACGTCCAACACTCAGAGTTGGCTGACCCGTAACTGTGCCAGCCGGAGTAGGAGACTGTTTAGAGAACATTCTGCCCACTGACTCACAATATAATGCGCGATGACCTTGCTTCCCACACTTAAAACAATCAATGGGGCGAGAAGTGCAACAAGAACTGACATGACCCGGATTTCCACAATTAAAACAAACTCTCGGCACTCCTCCACTAGGCTGAGGGGAACCAACAGAAGATTGCACAGAAGATTGAGGCCTACGCGATCCACTGCCTCGGAAACTACCAGAAAATTTTGGTTTCTTCGAGCTCGAAGCTGAGAACCGGCCGACACCATCTCATAAGCAAGTGCTCTATCGATATTCTCTCAAAGTAGTACACCCAAGGCCCGCCATATACTTTCGGACCTCGGTTTCATCCTTGCATCGAAATGAAGTATTTTGTCTATCTCATCCTTAACTCGATCTTGGACATACACTAAGCGCTTGTTGTATGTCTTGATTGCTTCAAATAGGAACATCTTCGGGTTGGGCTCAAGAACTCACCGACTCTTGCTAATCTGTACCGGCGCTGGACAATATTGAGCTTCCATCAATTCTTTAAATTCTTCCCAAGTGACATCACGGTCCTTGGTCTTAACAGCTCGCCACCATCCAAGCGTCATCAACTGTCAGATATTGAGCAATCGGGACTCTCTTGGCTTCAGGACAACCAATACCGTCAAAGATCTTCTCCAGCTCAACTAACCAATGATCCCAATTGTTCGCATCACCGGAACCATCGAATCTGGGAGGGTTCATTTTCATAACCTCTTGAAGCCATCGATCCTCAACCGTTCTGCCAGTATTAATATTCTGCACCACTTGTGCTAGTTGGTGCACTTGTGTTACAACTTGTTGAAGAACGTTAGGCACCTCGGCCTCCGAGTCTCCATCTGAACCTCCCGAAGGGATCGGGTCCGACCTAGTCACAGAACGAGATGTCGATTCCGAAACGGACCTCTTGGACTCGGACACTACTACTCTGCCACGACCTCGACCACGACCGCGTTGACGGAAAGCTCTACCTCTCGGCATACTGAAGAATAAGAATGGTTCAACAAGGAAACGATTACAATAATAGATTGCACAATATTAAGGTAATTATTTTCGAAGGGAAGAAATAACCAACATCCGAAGAGTCTTCCAGCACAGGCAACACGAGGTGGTAGCATGCCAATGATATCGTAGACAACAACTGACTCAATTTAATAGACCCAAAACACCGACAGCCTAGGTATCCATAAACCTAGGCTCTGATACCATATTCTGTAACACCCCCATGATTTACGGAGATATTACAGCACCGTAGATCCTTTTTGGAGAACCTACCAGGCTTAGACCCAAATAAAACACATTAAATACGACAAACATAAATGTTCATACATTCAAAACCAACTTCAATTTCAACATGACATACATCACAATACCAAACAACATATCATCCCTAGGAATCATAACCAATATGACCGTTCACCACGGAAATACAACAACATCATTAACCATTAATAATGACATGACATACAACACTGGACAGTACCCGCGCGAGTACAAAACCAAAACACGACTTTGACCATGACCATACGACCACCAACACAAAATGATGTACGATATCAATGCTGCCCACCAAGCTCGTGTCCGTCCTGTGCTAGTCCTCCCACTGGACCTGTACCTGAATACACAAAAGTATATCCACCCCAGAAGGGGTCAGCAAGGAGCCGGTGCAAGTATAATGATTCTAGAATATGTACAATAAGTGAATAATCAACAAAAACCACAGAAAATCATAGTGCCATCACAGATATTCCGGAATACCACATCACAATCATCATCACAAAACAGCCTCCCGAGCTATACTGGCCCTGTACCTCTTAAGCAGATACACACCCCAGAGACACCTCGTCAGGCCCTCCCTGGTGTATAGCCCAACCGAGTGATCCGTAGGGATACGCAGCCTACCGGACCCCAGGGGACCCTCACTGGTTTTACTCGGCTCACACACACTCGATCAACAATTGGCACAAATTCCATTTTTACATATTCACACGAAGTACATTAAACACAATCAAAGTACTTGCCTCAATTTGAACGACACGAGAAACGGCGAACGGATGAATGTACGGTCTGAATTTCCTTCAACGATTCGATCCTAACACATCGAAATACCGAATCAAACACAACACCACGGAAATGGAAAGATTCACCCTAAGTTCTACCCTTAGGGACATTTATTCAAATATTACGAAGGAAACGTAGCTCGAACCCAAACTATGAAAGGTAACTTAGGGTTAAATCCGTGAATCTTGGAGAAAAATGAAGGATTATGATTACAACATCACAATCTAGCACAAATCGGAGCTAGGATAGATTAGAATCAAAGATCTCGACACAAATCCCCAAAATATGAAGAACTAGGGTTCCAACAGTTTTACCTTGATTTGGATGGTGAAAGTTGATAAGATGTTGATAACTGGGTGTTAGGAGCTCAAAATTATCATTGGATGAAGAAATCCGACCAAAAATCTGCACTCCCACCGATCAAGTATGCCCAGCCGCCGAAGAGAAGAGGAAGAGGTGAAAAATGACATTTCTAGAACCTACCCCCATATATATCGGGAGGTATTAGCGCACGCTACGGCTACGAGCTTAGCGTGCGCTAACGAGCCGAGGGCGGTGCATCTTTAAGAAAAAGGCGATCGAACTTTCTCCAGACTCCGTAGCGACGCTGAACTATCTCGTTAGCGTGCGCTATCGACACTACTAGCGCGCGCTAACTCCATACTGATGGCGTGCGCTACCGCAAATACCGCAGCCCGAAACGTTTCTGTCCTCACTGACCTGACATCCTAGCGCACGCTATCATACAAGTAACGTGCGCTAGTACATCGAAATAGCATACGTTAGTCCGTTCATAGCGTACGCTAACGCCTCATTCCAGAGTCCAGAAAGCTTAATGTCCAGCGGGCCTAACGCACGCTATTGCACAAGAGTAGCGTGCGCTACTCGAACCTGGTTAGCGTGCGCTAGACATACAGTCTTAGCGTGCGCTAACTGCTATTTTCCAAATTTAAATTCGCAAGAAGGCCGGCTAAAACGAGCTCAATCTGAGAATCACAGAACCCAACAATTATCAGCCATGAATATGCCAAGGTCAATCATCAATATATACGGTCCAAATAACCACAATACCACAAAATACATCCGAAATAACACTCATAAAATACACGGGTATTACATTGAGCACCTTATAAGTGTAAGCATTTAATAACCATTAATAAACATGTGGTAGTGGAGAGACTATGACATGTGGATGTGAGGTGGTAAATCTATGCCATTTTTCACTCTCACATCGCCGCTCGCCGGTGTCGCCACCGGCGACAGCGACTGTTGGTCCCTAAGTATACAGAATACAGTTTGGAAAGTATTTAAGCAACAAGCTGTACTATTATCAAATCTAAGTGCGTAGCGGAAGTCTTAAAACAGTAAGTTGTTTTCGATACAGCAACTCGGTCTAATCTCCTGTTAGCTTGGTGCGTACAGGGTTTTGCAGTGTATACTTATATAAATCACAGTTTATGAAAACAGTAACGGCAAAAGGTAAATAACACAGTATTTAAGTGGTTCGAGGTAAACCCCTCTACGTCCACTGGTCCTCCACACAGGAGTAAAACGTTTATTATAAATACTGCGTACACAACTATGTATTTATAATCAAACCTATCCTTGTATCGTTCACACAGATAGATACAAAGACTGTCGCTTTCAACCGTTCACACAGATTGGTTAAAGCTTCCACTTGACTTGCTTATTCACACAGTTCCAAAGCTTTGTTTCTTCAATGCAGTTCCGTCACACACAGTTCAGGAAAAGCAAGGCTTTCTCAGTCCACATAGGGCTGATGGGTTTGTTCAATGATAGAACGATGGTTTGAACAACAGCTTGACTTTCTTGATCTTTAGCTGATGGTGTGTTGTTCAAGATTTGAGTACTTGGATATTTCTTCTCTCAGAATATGCAGTATACTTGAAGAAATATGTTTACTCGGAATATTCGTGTAAGCACTTGTTGGTTGTTGTTGCTTCAGGTTTGTGATCTTCAAACTCTTGGAGATATATATAGCTTTCTGAAATATATCCGTTGTGAAAGATCCGTTGGACAAAATTCCGTGACAACTAGATAGTTGACTTGTATATACCAAGATCCAGATATTACGTGGTTTGAAGATCTCTGTAGGCTTCAGTATTTAAATACTTTTTCCTTTCAGTATTTAAATACTTCTTTATCAATCGGGACTTGACTTTAGCGAATACCAAAGATTCATTTTCAAACGATCTTTACTCCTGTTTCGATGTGTATTGAAGATCTCAATACTTCACAGCTTGAATGATGTATCCATTTGTGCTGTAGGCTATAAAGGAGTAGTCGTTGTATCAAATGTTTTCTGTATGGAGGGACAACTTCCATATTTGGCACTTTTAGATTCTGTTGTTGTATGATGGCAACGCGAAGGCTTGTATGAAGACACTTTATACTTTCGCTTGTATGCTGGCATTATGAGAAGTCTTCAATACAGGATTGACAACTTCGATCGGACTTTCGATATAGCGGCTTGCTGTACGCTGGGTATTTATCATCTTGATGTATGCTAGCTTGCTGTATGAAGCTTTGTTGTTTGATAATTATCAAAACAGCATTGTTTTTCCCAACAGCGGCGTCCGGCGTCGGACGTCTGGATCCGGATCGGGTTCGGGCTCGGGCACGGGCACGGACTTAGAGGCTTTAGTAGCGCTTCATAGGCGCACTTTGGCACGCCGATCACGTGGTCTCGTGGCGAGTCCGGCGAAATGGCGCGGTTCGCAGGCTTCTCGCGGCGATTCTCGCCAACGGTTGCGCCTCTTCAATTGGTGGTTATTTTTGCTGTTTGAATGAAAAGTCATGTCATTTCAAAACGAACGGTTGTTTGGCCAACGGTCATGTCGTTTGAACGAAATGGTGCTCCTTTTCGCGAATAGGTATGATTTCTTTATAAAACTGAGTTCGGTTTCAGAAATCAATACAGATTTTCGAATCAACTATTCTCATTTCCTTAAACTCTAAATCCAGAAAATTGTTCTTGTCTATTTTTCGGATTTCACTCTGTCTTAGTGCAGTCCGAAATTTAGGCTTGTCGTATCCTGCGGTATTCTTGTTTGTAACGTTAAGACACATTTCGGGGTGCAAGAAATACTATAAGGAAAGCGTTTCCATGCGTGATTCAAGCCTCGACGTCTTTAATTTTGAAGAATATTGTAACAATCTTATAGTATCTGTTGCAATGGCGACCGAGGCTACTGTTTTGAGTTTGAAGGTGATGAACCAAGACTTCGTCAAGTTGGGCCGCTTCGATGAAACCAACTACACTCTCTGGCAGGACAAGATGCGTTTCTTCCTCACTGCCATGAAGGTCTTCTACGTGTTGGACCCGACGTTGAAGCTTATCCCAGAGCCAACGGAGAAAGATTCTGAAGAACTCAAGGCAAAACGGAAGAAGCGTCAAGAGGACGACTTGCTGTGCCATGGCCATATTTTTAACACTCTCTCCGACCGTCTCTACGATCTCTACACCGATAATCCATCAGCGATGGAGATTTGGAAGGCACTCGAGTAAAAATCAAGGCCGGAAAAGAAGGTACCAAAAAGTTCCTTGTCTCTAGTTATTTTGATTTTAAGATATTTGACGATAAGCCCATACTTGCTCAAGTACATGAAGTGCAAGTTATTGTCAACAAATTGAGGGCCGTGATGATTGATATTCCGGAGACTTTCCAAGTTGGTGCAATTATTGCGAAGTTGCCCCATTCCTGGAAAAGCTACTGGAAGAAACTTCTTCACAATACAGAGGACTTCTCTTTGGAACAAATCCATAAATATCTTCGAATTGAGGAGGAATCGAGGATGAGAGAGAAGACGATGGATGCCGGTACTTTCAAGGCCAACGCGGTGAGTGCGAAAGGCAAGAGGAAGTGGAATGAAAAAGGAAGTTCTTTGGGTCCTAAAAAGGATTCAAAGAAATTCAAGCATTCCAGCAAAGTCAAATTAGGCAACAAGTTCGTATCCAAGGGGTCCAACGGGGGCTGCTATGTGTGTGACAAACCCGGTCACTATGCTCGATATTGTTAACACCATAAGATGGTGGAAAAAGAAGTCGATGCCACTATGATCGATGGGCACATAATCGCTACGATGAGCGAAATTATGGCGGTAAAGGGCATGGTTCAAGGGTGGTGGTACGACCCTTGTGCTACCGTCCACGTATCCTACGATATTTTTGCTTTCATCACCTATTCTGAAGTCGATGGAGGACAAGAAGTTCAGATGGGAAACGAGCAACGCTCAAAGGTCAACGGCATCGGAAATGTGGAACTCAACTTCACATCCGGGAAGAAGGTCACTTTGACCAATGTTCTCCATGTTCCGGAAATAAGTAGGAACCTTGTTAGTGGTGATCTCCTAGGCAAACCGGGGATCAAATTTGTGTATGAGTCGGGCAAGCTTATCTTGACCCGTAATGATATTTTTGTTGGAAAGGGCTACTCCAGTGAAGGGATGGGCAAATTATGTATTATTGACAATATTATTAATAAAATTTCTCCTTCTGCTTATATGATTGATTCCGTTTCTTTATGGCATAGTAGATTAGCACATATAGGATTTACCACTATGAAAAGATTAATTAAATGTGGTTTAATTTCATGCAAATCTGATAAATTAGATAAATGTGAAATATGTGTGAAATCTAAAATGATAAAGAAACCCTTTTATAGTGTAGAGAGAAATTCTAAATTGTATCTTATACATCTGATTTATGTGAATTCAATGGGATGTTAACCCGTGGGGGAAATAAGTACTTTATTACCTTTATTGATGATTGCTCTAGATTTACATATGTGTATTTATTAAAACATAAAGATGATGCTTTTAATGCTTTTAAGATGTATAACGCTGAAGTTGAAAATCAATTAGGAACTAAAATTAAAGTTATTAGAAGTGATAGAGGTGGTGAATATTTTTCTAGTGATTTTAATGCCTTTTGTGAAGAAAATAGTATTGTTCATGAATGTTCCGCACCACGTACACCGCAGCAAAATGGTTTAGCCTAACGTAAAAATAGAACACTTCAAGAGATGATAAATGCCATGTTTAATGCATTCTGAATTACCTTTTAGTTTGTGGGGTGAAGCTTTACTTTCTGCATGTCATATCTTAAACCGTATACCTTTAAAGAAAATCCAAATTTCTCCGTACGAGGTATGGAAAGGGCGAAAGCCGAATATTGGGTATTTTAAAGTGTGGGGGTGTCTAGCCTACTACAAAAACATGGATCCTAAAAGGAGCAAGTTGGGTCCTCGAGGGATACGAAGTGCTTTTATTGTCTATGCTACGAATAGCAAGGCATATATACTTCTAAATTTAGAATCTAATGTCATAGTAGAATCCCGAGACGTGGAATTCTTTGAGAACTCTAATTCTAAGGAAAAGGAATCTCAAAATTCCACAAATGAAGAACCTCGAGCGGAGAGTTCTTCTAGGGTTGTTGTAGAACAACCAGAACCTCAGATTAGCAAGAGAGTCCGTAAGACTAAGGATTTGGGACCTGATGAAATAGATTCTCAACTTATTTCCTTTTACCTAGTAGAAGGAAATAGAGAGAATTTTGCTCGAAAGATTCCGATTAGTCTTCTTGTTGAAGATGATCCTAACACTTATAATGAAGCAGTGGCTTCTCGGGACTCCGCTTTTTTGAAGGATGCTATCCAAGATGAAATGGATTACATTATGGCAAATCACACTTGGGAGATTGTCGATCTACCCAAAGGGTCGAGACCTATTTGATGTAAGTGGGTGTTTCGAAAGAAATACATAGATGGTACTCTTAACGCTTACAAGGCTAGATTGGTAGCCAAAGGATTTCGACAACGGGAAGGAATCGATTATTTTGACACATATGTACTGGTAGCAAGAACAACAACAATTATAGTGTTGTTCGCCTTGGCTTCTTTGTATAACCTAAATGTTCATCAAATGGATGTCAAGACGGCATCTCTAAATGGAGATCTCGATGAGGAGATTTACATGGAGCAGCCGGAAGGCTATGTGCTTCTGGGTAATGAACAAAAGGTTTGCAAACTTGTCAAATCCTTATATGGATTAAAACAAGCACCCAAACAATGGCATCAAAGTTTGACTCAGTCATACTTTCGAATGGATTTATTCCTAACGTTTGTGACAAGTGTTTGTACACAAAAGTGCGTGGTAACCTTGTGATCTTCCTATGTCTCTATGTTGATGATATGTTGATCATTAGCAACGAGATGAAAGGAATATTAGAAACGAAGAGGTTTCGATCTTCCACTTTCAAAATGAAAGATCTTGGACAAGTTGATACTATTTTAGGTATCAAGGTTCGTAGAAACAGTGGGGGTTATGAACTTAGTTAATCACATTATGTTGGAAAAGTGCTTGACAAGTTCAAACATTTAAAGTTCAAGGAGGTGAATGTAACACCCCCATGATTTACGGAGATATTACAGCGCCGTAGATCATGGGGGTGTTACAGAATATGGTATCGGAGCCTAGGTTTATGGATACCTAGGATGTCGGTGTTTTGGGTCTATTAAATTGAGTCAGTTGTTATCTACGATATCATTGGCATGCTACCACCTCGTGTTGCCTGTGTTGGAAGACTCTTCGGATGTTGGTTGTTTCTTCCCTTCGGAAATAATTACCTTAATATTGTGCAATCTATTATTGTAATCATTTCCTTGTTGAATCATTCTTACTCTTCAGTATGCCGAGAGGTAGAGCTATCCGTCAACGTGGTCGTGGTAGAGGCCGTGGCAGAGTGGTAGTGTCTGAGTCCGAGAGGTCCGTTTCAGAATCGGCATCTCGCTCTGCGACTAGGTCGGACCCGATTCCTTCGGGAGGTTCGAATGGAGGCTCGGAGGCCGAGGTGCCTAACGTTCTTCAACAAGTTGTAACACAAGTGCACCAACTGGCACAAGTGGTGCAGAATATTAATACTGGCAGGACGGTTGAGGATCGATGGCTTCAAGAAGTTATGAAGATGAACCCTCCCAGATTCGATGGTTCCGGTGATGCGAACAATTGGGATCATTGGTTAGTTGAGCTGGAGAAGATCTTTGACGGTATTGGTTGTCCTGAAGCCAAGAGAGTCCCGATTGCTCAATATCGTGATTGATGACGCTTGACTGGTGGCGAGATGTTAAGCCCAAGGACCGTGATGTCACTTGGGAAGAATTTAAAGAATTGATGGAAGCTCAGTATTGTCCAGCGCCGGTTCAGCTAGCAAGAGTCAGTGAGTTCTTCAGAGCTCAACCCGAAGATGTTCCTATTTCTGAAGCAATCAAGACATACAACAAGCAGTTAGTGTATGTCCAAGATCGAGTTAAGGATGAGATAGACAAGATACTTCATTTCGATGCAAGGATGAAACCGGAGGTCCGAAAGTATATGGCGGGCCTTGGGTGTACTACTTTGAGAGAATATCAGGATAGAGCACTTGCTTATGAGATGGTGTCAGTCCCGGTTCCAGCAGTTTCGAGCTCGAAGAAACCAAAATTTTCTGGTAGTTTCCGAGGCACTGGATCGCGCAAGCCTCAATCTTCTATGCAATCTTCTGTCGGTTCCCCTCAGCCTAGTGGAGGAATGCCGAGGGTTTGTTTTAATTGTGGAAATCCGGGACATGTCAGTTCTCGCTGCACTTCTCGCCCCATTGATTGTTTTAAGTGTGGGAAGCAGGGTCATCGCGCGTTATATTGTGAGTCGGGCGTAATATTTTCTAAACTCTCTACCCGGGGCACAGTTACGGGTCAGCCAACTCCGAGTGTCGGACGTGGCAGTGGCAGAGGTAAAACCGAGCATAAGGATGCATCTAGCATTGGATCAGCCCCACCCCGATTGTATGAGATGAGGCGGACTGATGACGTAGGGACTGCCACTACGTCAGGTATTGTTTATATTTCGATGCACCCAGTAGATGTATTGTTTGATTCTGGAGCTACTCATTCTTTTATATCATTATCTTGTGTGAATCGTTTGGGCCTAGACGGTCTCTCTACATGTGAACCTTTTATTGTTGGGTTGCCAAGTGGGGAAAGGATAGTTGGGGATCAAGAGATCGCCAATTGTCCTGTAACCATTGGCAGTAAAGATTGGTCATCCGATTTGATTGTGATCGATATGATGGGAGAGGATTTAATCCTCGGTGATGATTGGTTAAATCGGCATGGAGCGATAGTAGATTATCGTCGGAAGATAATTTCGATAGTCGCTACGGATGGTCTCGAACACGTTTTGAAGGGCAAAAACCGTACTTCCGGGAAGTTTATTCGAGCCATGAAAGCGATGAAATTATTGCGACAAGGTTGTACCAGTTATTGGTGTTACGCATTAAAGTCGGAAGTTGGCGGAGTACGCTTATCCTCTGCTCCAGTTGTGAATGAATTTCCGACGTATTTCGGATGATTTGCCGATTGCCACCACATCGTGAAGTAGAGTTCGTCATCGAACTAGAGCCCAATGCGGCGCCAATATCCAAGGCACCGTACAGAATGGCCCCATCGGAAATGTTAGAATTGAAGAAACAATTGGGTGAATTATTGGACAAAGGTTATATTCGGCCTAGTGTGTCTCCATGGGGTGCACCGGTATTGTTTGTACGAAAGAAAGATGGGTCCTTACGGCTATGTATTGACTATCGTGAGTTGAATAAACTCACTATTAAGAACAAGTATCCGTTGCCAAGAATCGATGATCTATTTGATCAATTACAAGGGGCTACGGTTTTCTCCAAGATTGATTTGAGGTCAGGATATTACCAACTCCGAATTCGAGATTCGGATATTCCCAGGTCAGCATTTCGGACGAGGTATGGGCATTACGAATTCGTAGTTATGCCATTCGGTTTAACAAATGCTCCGGCGGCCTTCATGCAACATATGAACAAAACTTTTATCGAATATCTCGATAAATTTGTAGTGGTGTTTATCGACGATATATTAATTTATTCCAAAAGTGAGACGGAGCATGCCGAACACTTGAGAATCACGTTGAGTATTTTGAGGGCTGATAAGCTTTATGCTAAATTTTCTAAGTGCGAGTTACGCTTAAAGAAGTTTCTTTTCTAGGACACATCATCTCAGATGGTATTCGTGTAGACCCTCAAAAGGTTGAAGCGGTCTTAGCTTGGGAGCCTCACGGAATGTTAAGGAAGTTCGGAGTTTTCTAGGATTAGCGGGCTATTATCGTCGATTTGTTGAAGGATTCTCGAAAATAGCTCGACCGCTCACCTTATTATTGCGAAGTCACGAAATTTGAGTGGAGTGATGAGTGTCGGAAGAGTTTTGATGAGTTGAAAAGCGGTTGACTACGTCTCCGATCCTATCCTTACCACAAGGAACGGAAGGTTTCATTATTTATAGTGATGCTTCTAAACAAGGATTGGGATGTGTATTGATGCAAAATGAGAGAGTAGTGGCCTATGCGTCTCGACAATTAAAGCCATACGAGATGAATTATCCTACTCATGATCTTGAGTTAGCCGCTGTGGTGTTTGCGTTGAAAATTTGGAGGCATTACTTGTATGGTTCTTCTTGTCGAGTGTATACGGATCATAAGAGCTTGAAGTACATATTTACGCAGAAGGAACTAAATATGCGTCGGCGCGATGGTTGGAACTACTTAAAGATTATGATCTTGACATTCTTTACCATCCGTGTAAAGCAAACGTCGTTGCCGATGCGTTAAGCCGCAAGTCACCGTGTTGCGAAAGTTGGAACTACTTACCATTCAACCGAAGCTTAGACGAGAGTTGATTGATATGGAAATTGAAGTTTGGCCTCACGTAACTCAAGGACGCTTGTGTTTCCTTGAGATTACATCCTCCGTAATGGAAGATATTAAGTCCAAGCAGTTAGATGATCTCTCAATTGTGCGGCTTCGGGAAGACAGTGTTAGAGGAAAAGCTCCTGGATTCTTAATCGATGAAGACGGAGTTCTTCGATTTCGAGGCGTAACTTGTGTACCTAATCGGGATGATCTCAAACAGGTAATTTTGAATGAAGCACATTCTACTCCGTACTCGATTCATCCGGTATGAGTAAAATGTATAAGGACTTGAAGAAAAACTTTTGGTGGCCGAACATGAAGAAAGATGTAACAGAGTTCGTGATGAAATGCTTGACTTGTCAGCAGGTTAAAGCGGAACATCAGAGACCCGCCGGTAAATTGCAACCGCTACCAATTCCGGAATGGAAGTGGGAAGATATAGCGATGGATTTTATTGTGGGAATGCCAAAGACGCGAACTGGAGTGAATATGATTTGGGTAATTGTTGATCGGCTAACCAAATCCGCACACTTTCTGGGAATTAGAGATATTTGGGGACCGGAGAGGTTAGCTCGGTTATTCATTGCGGAGATTGTGAGACTCCATGGTACCCCAAAGAGTATAGTGTCTGATCGCGATGGGCGTTTTGTGTCGCATTTCTGGCAAGCAGTACATCGAGCACTCGGTACCAAATTGAATTTCAGCACCGCTTATCATCCCCAGACGGACGGACAGTCAGAGAGGACGATCCAAACGCTAGAAGACATGTTGAGGGCTTGCGCGTTGGATTGGAAAGAAGATTGGGAGACTCATTTACCATTGATTGAATTTGCGTACAATAACAGTTGGCATAGTTCGATTGGGATGGCTCCGTTTGAAGCATTATACGGAAGACGGTGTAGATCGCCAATCTGTTGGGACGATCCATACGAGTTACTTGGAGTAGAACCGGACTTGGTGGTTCAAACACGGGAAAAAGTCGCAATTATTCGGCAAAGGTTGTTGATCGCCGAGTCGACAAAGTCATATGCCGACGTCAATGCCGACCGTTAGAGTTCCAGGTGGGAGACCATGTGTTGTTGAAAGTATCGCCGACTCGTGGAGTTCTTCGGTTTGGTAAGAAGGGGAAGCTTAGTCCTCGTTATATTGGCCCCTTCGAGATCCTGGACAAGGTAGGCGATGTAGCTTATCGACTAGCATTACCTCCGACGCTTAGTCATGTTCATAATGTGTTTCATGTTTCACAACTGCGTAAGTATGTTCCCGATCCCAGCCATGTTATTGATTATCAAGAGATTGAGATTAGTGATGATGTTACGTATGAAGAACAACCGGTAACCATACTAGAGAGACGAGTGAAACAATTGCGACGGAAAGTGATTCCGTTAGTAAAGGTCCAATGGTCTAAGCATGGAATTGAGGAGGCCACGTGGGAGACCGAGGATAGTATGCGTGCCCGATACCCCGAACTTTTTGTATCTTAAGTTTCGGGACGAAACTTCTTTTGAGGGGTAAGGGTGTAATACCCGTGTATTTTGTGAGTGTTATTTTGGATGTATTTTGTGGTATTGTGGTTATTTGGACCGTATATATTGATGATTGACCTTGGCATATTCATGACTGATAATTGTTGGGTTTTGTGATTCTCGGATTGAGCTCGTTTTAGCCGGCCTTCTTGCGAATTTAAATTTGGAAAATAGCAGTTAGCGCACGCTAAGACTGTATGTCTAGCGCACGCTAACCAGGTTCGAGTAGCGCACGCTACTATTTTGCAAAAGCGTGCGTTAGGCCTACCGATGAAGCTCGGACTCGAATGAGGCGTTAGCGTACGCTATGGACGGACTAACGTACGCTATTTCGATGTACTAGCGCACGTTACTTGTATGATAGCGTGCGCTAGGATGTCAGGTCAGTGAGGACAGAAACGTTTCTGGACTGCAGATACTTGCAGGTAGCGCACGCTACTGTATGGAGTTAGCGCGTGCTAGTAGCAATCGGTAGCGCACGCTAACAGATAGTTCAGCGTACGCTACCGGAGTCTGGAAGAATGTTCTGGACTGCCTTTTTCTTCAGCAGTGCACCGCCCTCAGCTCGCTAGCGCACGCTAAGCCTGTAGCCGTAGCGTGCGCTAATACCTCCCAGTATATATATGGGGGGTAGGTTCTAGAAATGTCATTTTTCACCTCTTCCTCTTCTCTTCGGCGGCTGGGCATACTTGACCATTGGAGAGTGCCGATTCTCGGTCGGATTTCTTCATCCAACGATAATTTTGGGCTCCTAACACCAAGTTATCAACATCTTATCAACTTTCACCATCCAAATCAAGGTAAAACCGTTGGAACCCTAGTTCTTCATACTTTGGGGTTTTTGTCGAGATCTTTGATTTTAATCTATCCTAGCTCCGATTTGTGCTAGATGGTGATGTTGTAATCATAATCCTCCATTTTTCCCCAAGATTCACGGGTTTAACCCTAAGTTACCTTTCATAGTTTGGGTTCGAGCTACGATTCCTTCGTAATATTTGAATAAATGTCCCCAAGGGTAGAACTTAGGGTAAATCTTTCCATTTCCGTGGTGTTGTGTTTTGATTCTATATTTCGATGTGTTAGGATCGAATCGTTGAAGGAAATTCGGACCGTACATTCATCCGTTCGCCGTATCTTGTGTCGTTCAAATTGAGGCAAGTACTTTGATTGTGTTTATTGTACATCGTGTGAATATGTAAAAATGGAATTTGTGCCAATTGTTGATCGAGTGTGTGTGAGCCGAGTAAAACCAGTGAGGGTCCCCTGGGGTCCGGTAGGCTGCGTATCCCTACGGATCACTCGGTTGGGCTATACACCAGGGAGGGCCTGACGAGGTGTCTCTGGGGTGTGTATCTTGCTGAGAGGTACAGGGCCAGTATAGCTCGGGAGGTTGTTTTGTGATGATGACTGTGATGTGGTATTCCGGAATATCTGTGATGGCACTATGATTTTCTATGGTTTTTGTTGGTTATTCACTTGTTGTACATATTCTAGAATCATTGTACTTGCACCGCTTCTTGCTGACCCCTTTTGGGGTGGATATACTTTTGTGTATTCAGGTACAGGCCCAGTGGGAGGACTAGCACAGGACGGACACGAGCTTGGTGGGCAGCATTGATATCGTGCATTATTTTGAGTTGATGGTCATATGGTCATGGTCAAAGTCGTGTTTTGATTTTGTACTCATGTAGTCTTGTCCGGTGTTGTATGTCATGTCATTATTAATGGTTAATGATGTTGTTGTATTCCCGTGGTGAACGGTCATATTGGTTATGATTTCCTCGGGATGATATGTTGTTTGGTATTGTGATGTATGTTATGTTGAAATTGAAGTTGATTTTGAATGTATGAACATTTGTGTTTGTCGTATTTAATGTGTTTTATTTGGGTCTAAGCCTGGTAGGTCCTCCAAAAAGGATCTACGACGCTGTAATATCTCCGTAAATCATGGGGGTGTTACAGTGAACACCCTTTTTGATCCAAGTGTAAAACTTGAAAAGAATGATGGAAGAGCTGTGGCTCAATTGGAATATGCTAGTGCTATTGGTTGTATTATGTACTTGATGTAATATACTCAACCAGACATAGCATTTGCCGTTAGTAAAATGAGCAGATTTACTAGCAATCTAAGTGTCGAGCATTGGAAGGCCATTGGAAGAATTTTTGGATTTCTTTTAAAAACCAAGAATCTTGGACTTCAATACGGTCAGTTTCCTGCCGTACTAGAAAGATATACTGACACAAGTTGGATATCAAGTGTCGGAGATAACAAATCTACGACAGAATGGGTATTTACACTTGCCGGAGGAGCAGTTTCTTGGAAATCAAAGAAACAAACGTGTATTACTCATTCGACA
This sequence comes from Orobanche coerulescens, assembly GCA_033398695.1. Taxonomy (NCBI): domain Eukaryota; kingdom Viridiplantae; phylum Streptophyta; class Magnoliopsida; order Lamiales; family Orobanchaceae; genus Orobanche; species Orobanche coerulescens. The sequence continues at coordinate 167,529,741 of CM065811.1, forward strand.
TGGAATCAGAGTTTGTGGCGCTGGCTTCCGCAGGTCAAGATGTTGAATGGTTAAGGGATCTTCTTTTAGAAGTTCCATTGGTTAAAGACAATATATCAACCGTGTCGATACATTATGATAGTCAATCAACCTTAGCAAGAGCATACAATGAAGTGTATAATGTAAAGTCTAGACATATTAGTCTTAGACATAACTATGTGAGGAAATTGATCAAAGATGGAATCATTTCGCTCACATATGTGAGATCAAGCTTTAACATTGCTGATCCGTTCACTAAACCTCTTGCAAGAGATTTGGTGAAATTGACCTCGAGAGGGATGAGTCTTAAACTCCTTGAGTAGTGATCCGACTATGATGGCAACCCAACCTAACGTTAGGAATTGACTAACATTAGGTTCAATAGGTAAGAACAAGTCATTGATTTGGATGTTCACAACATTATACGGTAATGTTGGCTGTTACTATTGGAGGCTGAGTTTCTTCTTAACTCTTAATGAAGTTCAGTCATGAGAACAAGTATCTGTAAGTAACAGAGATGCTGTAAGCACTTCACCTATGTGAATTTAAGGATGGTGCTGTCCCAAAGTGAGAGTTGGAGTTTCTCTCATGAAAAAATCACGAGACATGATGAGCACATGGCCATTAACGGTGCTAAGCGTGAGATGTAGGCAAAGAACACTAAAGAGTATGTGTTGAGTAACACCGACTTTATCACATGAAAAATAGGTTCAAAGCCTAGCTACCTAATTTTCGATAAAGTCTTGTGTTGCTTGTACTAAGAATTAGTTCAAATCGAAAGATACTTATCTATACTAACACTCTTTGTTTTTCTTCTGGATTCTATTTGTCTTTTATGAACAAGTGGGGGATTGTTGGAAAAGCTAAAAAAAAATAAGGAATTTAATTATTTAAAGCTTTTATTTAATTATTCATTAAAAGACAAAATAATATGTTGAGAGAGTGTGTTTTGTGAGTGGAAAAGAATTTCACATGGAACAAACACAAAGGAATCGAACACCTTATAAGTGTAAGTATTTAATAACCATTAATAACCATGTGGTAGTAGAGAGACCATGCCATGTGGATGTGAGGTGGAGGTGAGGTGGCAAATCTATGCCATTTTTCACTCTCACATCGCCGCTCTCCGGTGTCGCCACCGACGACAACAGCGTCCGGCGTCCGGCTCCGGCTTCGGATCGGGCTCGGGCTCGCGCTCGGGCACGGGCACGGGCTTATAGGCTTTAGTGGCGCTTCGTAGGCACACTTTGGCATGCTGGTCACGTAGGCTCATGGCGAGTCCGGCGAAACGGCACGGTCCACGGGCTTCTCGCGGCAATTCTCGCCAACGGTTGCGCCTCTTCAATTGGTGGTTATTTTTTCTGGTTGAATGAAAAGTCATGTCATTTCGAAACGAATGGTTGTTTGGCCAACGGTCCTGCCGTTTGAACGAAATGGTGCTCCTTTTCGCGGATAGGTATGATTTCTTTATAAAACTGAGTTGGGTTTCAGAAATCAATACAGATTTTCGCATCAACTATTCTCATTTCCTTAAACTCTAAATCCAGAAAATTATTCTTGTCTATTTTTCGTATTTCACTCTGTCTTAGTGCAGTCCGGAATTTAGGCTTTCCATATCCTGCAGTATTCTTGTTTGTAACCTTAAGATACATTTTGGGGTGCAAGAAATACTATAAGGAAAGCGTTTCCATGCGTGATTCAAGCCTCGGCGTCTTCAATTTTGAAGAATTTTCTAACACCAAGTCTTCACCATTTCTACACAGGCCAACTAATGTATATCACCATGACTATAAATATACACCAGTATTCAGAAAATTGGCATGATCCGGGCGTTTCAATAATGGGGGTAGGTGTTTGGATTGGGGGTTTTGAATCTTGATGGTCGATCGACCGCCTAGATGGCTAGATGACCGCCTGTGAAGGCAAGCTCAACGTGCAACTGGGTAGAACCTAAGCATCCAGACAATTTTAACTAAAGCTTTAACAGTACTGTAAATTTTTGAACTGGAAAGTAATTGTTATTTTGGACTATTTTATATATCTATGAATAAAATATTTAACATATAATAGATTATAGGTGTATTTGGATGATTTGAACATTGATATTTTTTATTATTTTACATGTATTTAAGTATTTATGTATAAGAAACGACTAAATTAGGGATAAAATAAATTATTCCTAATCCAGTTAACCCTCTGACCAGGCGTTAACAATATGAAATGCCGGTCTCTTAGCATTTTTTTTAATACACATAACTCTGCATATTATGTGGATTAAAATATACATCATAGACAAATACTATGTATATCTCCATGGCTATACATATACATCATCATTGTGAATATTAATATATACACATCACTGACCCACACAATGTACATCAATATTCATCACTTGCATACACATTTACATCACTTTGAAAGTAAATATACATCATAATCACACACTATGTGCATCACTCACACTATAAATATATATTATAGACATACATTATGTACATCAATAACACTATAACTATACATCACCTAGACACACTATGCACATCACTAACACAAACCACGTGCGTACTATGACTATTATCATACATCATTACATGCACTATGTACACCACTTTGGTAGTAAGTATAAATCAATATGCATATTCTTTACATCAAATATATTTCACTTACACAGTATGTACATCACTTGAACTGTCAATATATACATGACTTACACACGTGCGCACACACACACATACGAGCACACACATGTTCTCTACATCAGTATGACTATAAATATACACCAGTTACAAACACCATATACATCAATCTGATTGTTAATATATTACTTAATACATCACTATGATTATAAATATACATAGATTACACACACACATACACTCTAAATCTGGTTGTCAACATACATCACTTAGACACACTGTATACATCACTGTGACAATAATACACGTCGCATACACAACTATGTAAATAAATGTAACTGCAAACATACACCACTTGCATGCATTATGTACTATTATATGGTTATAAATATACATCACTTATCCTATGTACATCAGTGTGAAATGTAATTTTTTGCATAATTTACAATATATCATAATGTATATATACAGATAAACTGAAAACAACATATTAAACAATAAAATTAAACCAAAAATATCAAAAAGCAAATTAAATTTATGCTCAAGAACACAAAAGATATATGTGTTGGTCTTTTCATGTTCGGGAAAACTTGCCGGTCGGAAACTAAATTACAACTGGAAATGAAAATTACAACTCGAAAACAGAAATTACAAACTCGTACGAAAATGAAAATACAATACTCGAAACTGGATTACAACTCAAGACAAAACAGAAATATACGAAATTGAATTGAGATAACAAATAAACATTAAATTAAAGGACATAAAACCGTATGCCGAGTCGAGGAAGGCCCTCTTTCCGCAAGACGAGAAACGCCCCGGTAGTACTCTCGGTTTAGGCATGTCGTCCCCAAAGATAAAACGGCTTCATCTCAAATGTAGTAGCACCACAGAACTTTGAGTTCCGACGAACTAGAATGAGGCGAGGACAGAGCTCCGACTTTATGATATGTATGCAGAAAACTGTGAGTATGCTGAATTCGAAAATTGCATGTACTGATGCAGAGGGATGCATGCCTATTTATAAGCCATTCACACCTGCAGGGGAGGTTTAAACACATCCCTTAAGGCTGTCATAATGCAGACATTCATGCCTGCATTGAACACAGGAGTTTTGAATTTCAAAAACTGGTAGGAGTTACAGAATTTAGACCTGCCAATTACTCCTCTTCATTACACCTGGGAGGTTATACATCCTTATGTGCTTATACGAGCCCAACTACATTGTTGAGCTAGTCCAAAAAACTCTTTAGGCAAGCCAAGCCCAAAGACCAATTGCCAAGATCCAAGTCCAAGATCAAGGTCCAAGGTCCAAGGTCCAAGGTCCACAGTGTAACACCCCAAACTAGGCGGATATTACAGTACCGTAGATCCCCAACTGGGACCCACCAGGCAAATGAAAATGAATGAATTACACAAGATAAATGTAGTACCGAACTACATTACAACAATAATTACTCCGATGAGGAGTTTAGTTACAACACACCAGGACAATACCGAATACTAGTGTATTTTATATGAAGATAAAATACACAACACTGAATGAAACGGAGTATTCAAATGAAAGTCTGCAGCGGAAAATAAAGGACAATAACATGAATAACTGAAAGATCGGGGCCCCCTACTAGTATCACTAGGACTCCTCGACATCAACATGCTATTCTCGTGCGTTTGCCTTGCCATGACCTGAAAAACAAAATCCCCAAACGGGGTCAGTTACAAAGAACAACAATCCTCAAGGGTTGAAAATACACAATCATGATTATATCTGAAATTATGAAATATCTTGTCGAAACATACGCAATCAAACATGCTATATGAATCAACTAACAGTACGGCTCAAAGGGTGGCGCCACACTACGCCCGGGATGGAAATGTGTCCGTGCACAAGCCACCAACGATCGAATACACGCGTGGTCTTGTACCTAATCAGTCTCACGAGACAATCAATCTCGTGTGCACAGTCCAATGTGAGGCCAACAACCAACACACGACCATAATGTGCCCGACATGAAAATCCTACACATACCAACTGCACGCCAAGATGACCGGAATGCCACGATATAACAAAAGTGACATCGAAAATGAATAATGACTCACCGAGGTGGAATGGTAACGAAATAAATGACATTTCAATGAAAAGGTTGGAACCGTCGCTCCTTATGATCAAGTAATTAATTGACAACAACAAGTTTTGATACGGTTAATATAATGATGAATGAATTATGATTATGAATGAACAACAACAAAAGGTATGAATATCCTTTTAACCGAGTAAGAATTAACTTACACAATACCGGTGACAATTATCCTTCCACGAACAACGTCCTAATTGAGATATCGGTCGCTCGAACAACCTTAATTCAATACAATTACCGACAATCCGATCAATATACGAATTAAACACGAATATAACGAACTCAAAACGTCGATACGATTAAACTAAGTTCATTGGGGCATTATATCGAATACGTTGTGGCCAAACTCCGGTTGTTTACAATCAAATCTCAATAAGCCACTATTAATTTCCCCAAGAAGTGTTTCAAACCAACAAAACATCTCCAATACGATCAATAATCCGATATGAATATCCAAAAACGTGATTATAACAACAATTAGTCGAAAATCCCCAATTCCAACTCGATATTCAAGGTGTTCTTGAATAATTCCTCAATAATCCAATGAATCCTTATACAAACTCATAATCATATATATATATCCCTTCATATAACATGATTATAACGTCCAAAACATCATATCTCAACACAAAATCGAAGTCCAAAGTGTTGAAGGAATTACGTCTTGAAGATTCAAGTACTTTAATCCGAAGAACACGCGTTAGATTGATTATCTGGGCTTTACGATCGAAAGGAGATGAAGAAAATCAAACACCCAAATGATTTGTGAAGTAAAAACCCTCCCTCAAGCTTGCTCTCTCGGTTGAAGGTGAAGAAAAGGGAGAGAAATGGCTGAAATGCTGAAAAAAATGAATTTAAAGGGGTTGACTACCCTGCCGGACACGGCCCGTGCCGATCGGCACGGTCGTGTTACCTGGCGACAGATGGCGGCGGGGACTCGGCCGTGTCCCGCTTGACACGGTCGCGGCGCGAGGGCCTTCCGATAGTGACCGTCCGACGGCGACTTCGGCATGACTCGGCCGTGTCCTGGAACACGGTCGGGCGTGTCAGCGATCGGTCAGCTTATCCGGAAGAGTCCGACTCGGCCGTGCCAGACGACACGGTCGGGTCCCGAGGCAGAGACTTCGGCATTTTCCGGACGAAGTGCGGCACGGGCCGTGTCGGACGACACGGCGAGTTCGTTGGCGGTGATCGCCAATAAGCGAAAAATGAGCGGTTGAGCTAAAGCGACCATAACTCTCTCAGGACTCCGATTGACTCACCGTTTGAACCATTGGAAAGCTAACTCGATGCTCTATAATATTGCAAAGATTTAGAATTTTTGGAGTTACCAAAAATTAATGGTGATCTAACAAAGTCGAACTCATATGCGAAAAGTTGAAACAATGGACAATAACGATACACAACTCGAAGTTTTACCGAACGGTGAACACGAGTGAATGAACATGATTGATGAATGATTATAAATGAGTGAAAATCCACTGAGTGACAATCACCGAATGAAATTACTGAATGATAATGACTGAATTACAACCGGGTATTACATACACCCCCCCTTAAAAGAGTTTCGTCCCCGAAACTAAGGGTCAAACAACTCGGGATAACTCTCCCGCATACCATCCTCGGTTTCCCAAGTAGCCTCTTCGACTCCGAGTCTGTACCACTGAATCTTGACCAAAGGAATCGACTTATTCCTCAACTGTTTGATTCGCTGCTCCAACACTCGTACAGGATGCTCCTCGTACGAATGATCATCCGCGATCTCGATTTCGTCGAACTGAAGTATGTGACTCGAGTCGGTAACATACTTCCGCAACTGAGAGACGTGAAACACATTATGAATTCGGCTCAAAGCCGGAGGTAAAGCCAATCGATAAGCTAACTCGCCTACTCGATCCAAAATTTCAAACGGTCCAATGAATCTTCGGACTCAACTTCCCCCGTTTTCCGAAACGGAAAATACCTCGACTCTGGGATACCTTGACCAAAACATGGTCACCCGACTCGAACTCTAGTGGTCGACGACGATTATCTTCATATGATTTCTGTCGACTCTGAGTTGTCAACATACGACTCTTGATCAAAGCTACCTTCTCCCGGACGGCTATAAGCATATCGGGCTCGGTGCCGATTGATTCTGACAAGTCATCCTAACACAAAGGAGATCGACAACGAAGACCGTACAAGGCCTCATAAGGTGCCATCTTTGTAATATCCGCAATTTTCGATTTTTGGTGAATTTCTTTTTTCGGCCGGAGTCCGTTTTGACGGCTCGCTCATGACCGTTTCGTCATTCTGAGAATGATTAATTCTGCACTTTTTGTCATCCGAGTTCGTTTCGGTGTTGTTTTGTTGAGTTCTGTGCTTTTTAGCGACTTTTCCGCACTTGAGTTCGATTCTTGCGAATCTCGTCCGAAACTGCTGTTTCGAGTTTCCCGCAAGTCCGTTTAACTTTGTTAGACGTGTCGTGAACTTCGGTTTGATTATTCGTTGACGTATGGTGATTTTCGGGCATTTGGGCCATTTTCGTAATTTCCCAAAGTTTGGGGTAATTACCTTCCGTTGTCGAATTTCGAGCCTTCGGGTGGTCGGAATTGTGTGTCCTACTAGCTCTTAGATTCGTCTTTGTGAGTACTTCGTAACCGTATCTTGGTTCGTATTCGAGTTCGGGTTTCGGTGTCGTTTTGTTGAATTCAGGATTACTAAACGACTTTTCTAAGTATGAGTTCGTCTTTGTTAGATCACCATTAATTTTTGGTAACTCCAAAAATTATAAATCTTTGCAATATTATAGAACATCGAGTTAGCTTTCCAATGGTTCAAACGGTGAGTCAATCGAGTCGGACGAGAGAGTTATGGTCGTTTGATTTTGGCGATCACTTCCGTGAGCCTTTCGGCCGATAGGGGGTCGATAGGCTCTACTGCCGGCATTCCGTATGGGTATCGGTTGGGCCTATCGGCCGATAGGCTGGCCGATAGGTTCTGCTGTGTTACACTATAAATGTGTTGTTTTGAGCGTGAACAGCTCATTTCCTTCTTCTTTTTCCGTAGACGCGAGAGAGAGTGAGAGAGGAGGAGAGCTTCTCATCATTATCATTTGGAGGGTTGATTTTCATCATTATTCTTCGGTTGTGAAGCCCGGACAATCAATCCAACGCGTGTTCTACGAATCTAAATACTTGAATCACTCAAGGTAACATCTCTTGAAACCCTACCTTTTTGGATAATTGGGGATTTTGGGGTTTTGTCCGATTTTTTCCGTTTTGTTGATGGATTCTTGATGAATATGATTAATCTTGTTGATATCATTAGTTTTCCTACGGATTCATGGTATATTTTCATAGTTTTGCGGAATCGAGAGGGTTTGGTTGTGGTCCGCCCTCGTTGTTATTTTTGTGCGAATATACATGAATCGTAGGCGGGTTTCCGGGTGTATTCCATTTCCGTAATCGTTTAGAAGTGGTTGTGATTGTGCTATTCGAATCGTTAGGTTCATTTCCGCCGGTTCCTTGCGGTCGTGTTCAACTCTTCCGTTCCGTTCGTGTCATCGTCTAATTAATCGAGGCAAGTATCCTTATGAACTTACAGTCTTGACATAGTAGTTTTGTATGAGAAATTGTGTGTGTGTGTATGCTCACTACGGGTTAGACTCGACGGGGTCTCGGTAGGGGTCCACGGAGGTGTGGATCGACGAGCTTTGCTTTTAACCACTACGGGTTAGATCCGACGGGGTCTCGGTAGGGGTCCACGGAGGTGTGGATCGACGGTTAATTGTGGTGAATTTTACAAATGTGATTTGATATTGGCATTTTCGGAAATGAGCGTTTTGGAAATTATGATTTCTTGATGGCATGCATTACTATATGTGTAAGATGTAAAATGTTCATTTGGTTACTTGTACTAGCGTAATTGCTAACCCCTCTGGGGACCCGTTGTCGGGAAATTCTTGTTATGGATTTCGTGTTATGTTCAACCAGACGAGCGGCGGGATGGTACGAGGATGTCGGCCAAGGTTGTTGACATGTGCGGTGAGTCTTGTTATTTCCTCTGTCTCTTTTGATGTGGATGTTTTCTAAATTGTAAACTTATAGATTGTACTCGCGAGTACTTAGGCTTTTCCTTTCGAATTGTGTTTGGACTTCGTTGGAGTTACCGTATTTGTCGGTTGATGTTTATTATGCGGTTGTATGCGGACGTGTTGTTTTTATGTTCTTGTTGTTAACATTTGTTTCCTTGCTAACCGAGTTGGTTAGTCGAGAGGTGTTTTCTTGTGTTAGCTGGTGGGTCCCATGTAGGGGTCCACGGCGTAATACACCTCGAATATCTTGGGGTGTTACGAAATGGTATCGAGCTCTAGGTTTATGGATACCTAGGCTTGTTGGTTATTTGGGTCTAGTTGTGTTCTGTTTTGCACATTGTCACACATTGCCGGCATCTCAAGACATCCGTGCTCGTAAGTTTTCCTTACTCGATTCTCTTGTTTTCTCGTATTGAAATTCCACTTCTTGAACTGTGATTGCCTCTCTCGTACTTATTGTCGAGTTGTTTTCGATCCATCCGGTTCGTGTACTTTTGATTCTAGTATTGCGCGATCCTTTGTCTCTCTGGAGTATGTGCGCCGTTAAGGCTTGACCGTTTGTCATTTTGCGAGCTTTCCATCGCTAAACTTCCTAGCGTTGGTGGGATCGTTGGTGATCGAAAGATCCGAGTTTTGCTCCGTGGTATATTGTGAGGGCTTGACTCTCTAGTCTTTTCTTTGTGTGATGGAATCTGTGTTTGGTAATTGCGATATACTAAATGTATGTTGAGCCGAATGTACCGATGAGTTGAGAAACTCACGTATTTGGTTTCGACATATGTCCAAATCGGTGATCTTTGGTTCTGTTGTTAAACTTGGAGAGATAGTTTGACATATGCTTGGAATTAGTATTTAGAGTTGCGCTTTTTGACCGGTGATTTTGAATGTCGTATATGAGTGTGTCAGGAATTGTTGGTACTTGGCTAATTATTATTATTTACAACCAATGTCTTTCTATTAATAATAATACATGCGGCGTGCATGCTTGAAAATTTCTTAGACTTGATCGTATTGTGGGTTTTGAAAGTGACATGAATTTGGGCGAGCCGACCTTGTATTTTCAAATAAAACCTTGTGTCGTATTTAAAGGTCATGTTTAAATGTGTTTTAGGACATTTTATAAATTGCTACCATTGTTAAGCCCTTGTCGTGGTTAAAAGGGTCTTGAAAACAATTTTTAACTTGACGGTTTTATTTTCGAATGACTAGAGTATACGATTTTAAAAATCAGTTAGCACAGGGAAACCTAGGCTGTCGAATCATGTTGTGTTTGTCGAGTTTTGTCTTAACGGATTTTTGTCTGACTTAGTCGCATCGCGACGCGTCGTTTGAGATCATTGGTCGTGATTAGTATCGAGGGGTGGTCGTCACTTACGTGCGACCTATGGATGTTAAACTCCCTTCCTTGTGTTGTGCCTCGTGTGACACGAGTTATTTGTATGATTAGTCGTTAAATGATGGAATCCTTCTGTGGATTTTGATTTCACGATATGTGTTTATTAGACTCTCGTATTTGGTTTATACGAGGAGTGTAAATCCTTCTTGATGTATTTTCGTACCGTATTTTATCCATTGCGTGAGTTCTTTCAAACGGCTTTCGGTATTTTGCAAACTGAGTTTTATTTCGTAAAACCGATTCCTTGAATCAAGTTTTGGCATTTTGGTCTTGAATATTTCATGATGGTTTGACAAATGATTTTTGTGAGTTTTGGAAAATATTACCGTCATTGGTCTTTTTAGCATTTTTGAAATGATGTGGGAAATTGTGCTTAGCACAGTAAACTTTGTGAGAAAGGTTTACGGCATGTAATCTTTCCGATATGTTCGTTGTCTGTTGGTCATTAGCGCACGCTACGCTTTGCGGCTAGCGCGCGCAAGAGTGCGTTGGTAGCACGCTAAGGGGAGGATAGCGCACGCTACACAGTAGTTCGGGCGATCCAGAGCTCTTGGGTAGTCTGAAGTTCTCGTTAGCGCACGCTAACACTTGGGGTTAGCGCACGCTAACGGTGTATTTTTGGTCGGGAGTTTTGTTTGGTGCCGTGATAGCGCACGCTAACCTTAATGATTAGCGCACGCTAATTGTGTCGATATAAATACCGGACACGGTCTAGAAGTTGCATTTTCTTCATTTTTCTTCTTCCTCCATGAGATTGAGACGTAGCGACTAGGTTTCGCATTGGGGCTGATTTTTTTCCATCCAAAGGTGTTTTGGAGTATCCTAGATGATTTTTAACATCATCTAATCCATTGTTCTTCGCGAATCCAGGCAATTTTTCTTGAATCCCTAGAGTTGACTTTTTGGAGTTTTGTTCTTGATGTCGTTTTCCATCCGGTTTTGATAAACCGATCGTTGTTTTAACGATGTTGTTAAGCATATCCTAGGGATTGTATATCACCTGTCTTGATTGTGAGCGATTTAATGAGTGTGCTATGATGTGTTTAAGTGAATATTGACAAGTGTGAATTCTGGGCATTTTGGCCTATTGTACTTGAAAACCTTGAGTATCTTAGAAAATAAATTTGAGACGTACTTTTAAAATGAATTATTTTCTCGTAGTACATACAAGGTGCCACAACACGTTTCAAAATTCTTCTACCTCGAGGACCAAAATGCTTTGAAATATTTTCAATGTTTTAGAAACACTTTTATTTAGACCCGAGGGTCGAATATCCTGAAAGTTTTCACTAAGAGAAAGTGTCCTCATTTTTATCAAATGCGAAATGGTTCTCCAAAGTCTCGATAACGATGTTTCACGTTTGTACTTTTTGAAAGGTGATACTCAAGATCAACCGGTGTTCTTCTAAATTATTTTCAAAATGAGGTTTTCGTTTTTAAAACCTATCCATTCCCGTTTGAGGGATGGGTATATATGTATGATGTTCGCGTTGTCGTTATGATGTTTGCTCCGAGTATGATCAGATTGGTGGCATGAACGTCGGCGTTGCCACGCATTTGTTGTGAGAGGTGGGAGGTTAGTGTCGAATGTTGCCGCCTCGTAGTGATTTCTACGTTGTCGCGCATGTGCGAGCTGTTAGAGCTTGGTTTGGTATGACAGTGTGCATCGGTGATCGTTCTGTTATGTGTCGGTTGTTTAATGTCTTGTTACCTTGCTCCTGTTTTTGTGAATTTCGTGGATGAGGTCGGGATACTACCCATACTATTTTGACTTCTGTATTTTCTCTTTCTTGATCTATCGATTCGCTCGTGTTCGTTGATCTTATCGAACTTGATCTATACCTTGGTTTCATCATTCGAGCAGTGTGTCTGGTTTGAGTCGATCTGGTTATCATTGTGACTTTTCGAATTTGGTTCGACTATTGTGAATCCTGTTCGGAAGTAACATCTTTAGTTCTAATAGTTCTTTTATTCAAAGGATCGGATTTTTAACTTCGTATATTTTTTTAGCTCTATCAACTCGTTTATGCTCGTTAACATTTCGAACTTTCCATATCCCTTGCTTTTGTTAATCGGACGAGGTGGTATTGTTTTGGAATAACTCGTTCGTCGTTGTGGCTTTTCAATCGCTATTCCCTTTCTGTGGATATTGTGGGAATGCACGTCTTCTTTGTTCTCACCAGTCATCACAGGAGTTGTGGTTTGAATTTTATTATCCTACGTGTTTTGAGACATGATTGTTCGATTTTGTTGTCTCAATCGTTTGTTTGTTCGGTTTTGTTCTCGTTTCGTGATTGTTGAGCGTTCGGGCTCCTTCGTAATTTCCTTAAGTTTGGGAAATTAGTCTCGTTTCGATCTTCCAACCCTTGGGCGGTGGAATTCCGTATTTATTCGGCGTTTGGCTCGCATTTGATTGGTGAACCGTTGGGTTGGTCAATCATATTGATTTTCGTTCGTTGAGTTTTGTGATTGTTCGGATAATCGACTCGATTGTATTGTCTATTTGATGACGCTTGTCACTCGTTGATTTTATTATGTCTCTACCGGTGACGTTGCGTTAGTCGCCCTAGAGCGTATTTTCTCGCCGTATGTCTCTTTGCGTTCCTTGCGGTGGTTCGCCGTCGGGCGCGAGTCTTCGGTTGTGTGTATCTCGTCGAGTTTTCTGGCAAGGGATATTGCTTCTCCTACTTATTTTAAGTTAGGACGAAACTTCTTTTAAGGAGGGTAGAATGTAATATCGCAATTTTCGATTTTTGGTGAATTTCTTTTTTGGTAGTCCGTTTTGACGGCTCGCTCATGACCGTTTCGTCATTACGAGAATGATTAATTCTGCACTTTTTGTCATCCGAGTTCGTTTGGTGTTGTTTTGTTGAGTTCGTGCTTTTTAGCGACTTTTCCGCACTTGAGTTCGATTCTTGCGAATCTCGTCAAGCTATTGTTTGAGTTTCCCATAAGTCCGTTTAACTTTGTTAGGCGTGTCGTGAACTTCGGTTTGATTATTCGTTGACGTATGGTGATTTTCGGGCATTTGGGCCATTTTCGTAATTTCCCAAAGTTTGGGGTAATTACCTTCCGTTGTCGAATTTCGAGCCTTCGGGTGGTCGGAATTGTGTGTCCTACTAGCTCTTAGATTTGTCTTTGTGAGTACTTCGTAACCGTATCTTCGGTTCGTATTCGAGTTCGGGTTTCGGTGTCGTTTTGTTGAATTCGGGATTACTAAACGACTTTTCTAAGTATGAGTTCGTCTTTGTTAGATCACCATTAATTTTTGGTAACTCCAAAAATTATAAATCTTGCAATATTATAGAACATCGAGTTAGCTTTCCAATGGTTCAAGCGGTGAGTCAATCGGAGTCCGGACGAGAGAGTTATGGTCGTTTCGATTTTGGCGATCACTTCCAGAGCCTTTCGGCCGATAGGGGGTCGATAGGCTCTCTGCCGGCATTCCGTATGGGTATCGGTTGGGCCTATCGGCCGATAGGCTGGCCGATAGGTTCTGCTGTGTTACACTATAAATGTGTTGTTTTGAGCGTGAACGGCTCATTTCCTTCTTCTTTTTCCGTAGACGCGAGAGAGAGTGAGAGAGGAGGAGAGCTTCTCATCATTATCATTTGGAGGGTTGATTTTCATCATTCTTCTTCGGTTGTGAAGCTTGGACAATCAATCCAACGCGTGTTCTACGAATCTAAATACTTGAATCACTCAAGGTAACATCTCTTGAAACCCTACCTTTTTGGATAATTGGGGATTTTGGGGTTTTGTCCGATTCTTTCCGTTTTGTTGATGGATTCTTGATGAATATGATTAATCTTGTTGATATCATTAGTTTTCCTACGGATTCATGGTATATTTTCATAGTTTTGCGGAATCGAGAGGGTTTGGTTGTGGTCCGCCCTCGTTGTTATTTTTGTGCGAATATACATGAATCGTAGGCGGGTTTCCGGTGTATTCCATTTCCGTAATCGTTTAGAAGTGGTTGTGATTGTGCTATTCGAATCGTTAGGTTCATTTCCGCCGGTTCCTTGCGGTCGTGTTCAACTCTTCCGTTCCGTTCGTGTCATCGTCTAATTAATCGAGGCAAGTATCCTTATGAACTTACAGTCTTGACATAGTAGTTTTGTATGAGAAATTGTGTGTGTGTGTATGCTCACTACGGGTTAGACTCGACGGGGTCTCGGTAGGGGTCCACGGAGGTGTGGATCGACGAGCTTTGCTTTTAACCACTACGGGTTAGATCCGACGGGGTCTCGGTAGGGGTCCACGGAGGTGTGGATCGACGGTTAATTGTGGTGAATTTTACAAATGTGATTTGATATTGGCATTTCCGGAAATGAGCGTTTTGGAAATTATGATTTCTTGATGGCATGCATTACTATATGTGTAAGATGTAAAATGTTCATTTGGTTGTTGTCGGGGAAATTCTTGTTATGGATTTCAGGTTATGTTCAGCCAGACGAGCGGGCGCTGGGATGGTACGAGGATGTCGGCCAAGGTTGTTGACATGTGCAATTGAGTCTTGTTATTTCCTACTGTCTCTTTTGATGTGGATGTTTTCTAAATTGTAAACTTATAGATTGTACTCGCGAGTACTTAGGCTTTTCCTTTCGGATTGTGTTTGGACTTCGTTGGAGTTACCGTATTTGTCGGTTGATGTTTATTATGCCGGTTGTACCGGACGTGTTGTTTTTATGTTCTTGTTGTTAACAATTGTTTCCTTGCTAACCGAGTTGGTTAGTCGAGAGGTGTTTTCTTGTGTTAGCCTGGTGGGTCCCATGTAGGGGTCCACGGCGCTGTAATACACCTCGAATATCTTGGGGGTGTTACAATCTTAATGGAGGCATGCCAACTATTATTATACGTGAACTCGATCGGTGGTAGTTGGGCTTCCCAATCGTCCTTCCAATCGAGGACGCATGCCCTCAACATGTCCTCTAGTGTCTGAATAGTTCTCTCTGATTGTCCGTCGGACTGAGGATAAAAGGCAGTACTGAGATTAAGCTGAGTTCCCATAGCACGATGAACTGATTTCCAAAGAAGAGACACAAATCGACCGTCACGATCGGAAACGATACTCTTAGGAGTACCGTGCAATCTCACTATCTCCTTGATGAATAACTGGGCAAGTCTCTCGGGACTCCACAAATCCTTGATTTCAAGGAAATGAGCTAAATTAGTAAAGCAGTCCGCGATCACTCAGATCGTATTTATGCCACGACGACTCGTCGGCAATTCGTGATGAATTCCATAGAAATGTCTTCCCACTTCCATTCTGGAATAGGGAGCGGTATCAGCATACTCGCTGGTCGCTGAGGTTCCATCTTGGCTTGTTGACAGGTTAAGCATCTCGAAACAAATTCTGCGACTTCTCGCTTCATATTACTCCACCAGTAATTTTGTTTCAAGTCCTTGAACATCTTGCTAGACCCCGGATGAACAGAATAAGGGGTAGCATGAGCTTCTCTCAAAATCGAGTTTTTCAACTCATCATTCGCCGGTACACACATCCGATTCTTAAATCTCAAAAGTCCATCCTCGTGGATCACGAATCCAGGGGCTTTCTCCTGAGCCACATCTTCACGGATGCGCAACAATGAAGGGTCTGAACTCTGATTCTCTCTGATTACCTCCTCAAGTGATGATGAAATCTCTAACATACAAAGCTGTCCCTGAACTCGCTGAAGCCAGACCTCGATCTCAGGTCTAAGGAATTCCTGCTAAAGCTCCTTCTGAACTGTTAAATGAGCAAGCATCTGCTCCTGAACGGACTTACGACTCAAGGCGTCGGCGACAACGTTCGCCTTACCCGGGTGGTAAAGGATCTCGATATCAAAATCTTTGATTAGTTCCAACCACCGCCTCTGTTGCATATTTAACTCCTTGTGAGTAAATATATGCTTCAACTCTTGTGATTGGTGAAGATCTGACAGGTGATTCCATAAAGGTAACGACGCCAAATTTCCAACGCGAAAACCACGGTTGCTAGTTCCGGCCGCGGGTTGGATAATTAACCAGCTAATCCGAGGAAACATCGGATTTACTTAATATCTTTCGGAGGTTGCCAATCTCGGATAGTCTCCGACTTCTGAGGGTCGACAGGAACTCTGTCAGATGAAATCACATGCCCGAGAAAGTCACTTCGGACCTCCAGAACTCACATTTGGAAAACTTTCCATAAAGTTGCTCTCGTCTCAACACGTCGAGAACCTGAAGAAGATGAACCTCGTGTTCCTCCTGGCTACGAGAATAAATCAAAATGTCGTCGATGAAGACAACAACAAAGCTGATCCAAAAGTCGATGAAAACCCGATTCATTAACTCCTTGAATACGCAGTGCAATAGTTAGCCCGAGCGGCATAACTACGAACTCATAATGACCATAGCGTGTACAAAATCTTTGTCTCGCGATATCCGACTCTCGAATCCGCATTGGTGATATCCGGATCTTAAGTCGATCTGGAAAATCGAGGCTCCTGAAGTTGATCTAAAAGATCATCAATACGGGGTAAAGGATACTACTCTTGATCATCATCTGTTCAACTCCACGGTAATCGATACACAAGCGAAAAGAACTATCATTCTTCTTGACAAAAGCGATCGGTGCTCCCCACGAGGGCGTACTCGGTTGGATATAACCTTTCTCGAACAATTCCTCAAGTTGATTCTTCAACTCTCGCATTTCGTTCGGGGCCATCCGATCACGGTGCCTTCGATAAATGGGACGTCTGGCTCCCACTCACTCTGAATTCCCTACTCTATGTGAAGGCAACTAGATAACAAATGCGGAAATACATCGTCAATCGATGACAATGATATCACGAATGATTGAACATTTCGATTGCCCTAGAATGGTCAATCGATAAAAAGAGATACCAATAATGATTGAACAACTCGATTGCCTTAGAAAGGCCAATCGATGAAGATGATACAATGAATGATTGAATAACTCGATTGTCTTAGAAAGGCCAATCGATGGAAATGATACAATGAATGATTGAATAACTCGATCGCCGTAGAAAGGCCAATCGATGAAAATGATACAATGAATGATTGAATAACTCGATTGCCTTAGAAAGGCCAATCGATGAAAATGATACAATGAATGATTGAATGACTCGATTGTCTTAGAAAAGCCAATCGATGGAAATAATACAAGGAATGATTGAATAACTCGATTGCCCTAGAAAGGCCAATCGATGAGAATGATACAATGAATGATTGAATAGTTCGATTGCGGAATTTCTCTGCTTTCGTCAATAATAATACTTCTTCTGGAACAACGGGGATTACTTCCCTGAAGCACACATTCGACAACCAACGACGGAAAGATAGCGACCAAACGCTAACAAACACTGAGGATAGTATCAAGATGGTTAAACCAACTAATACCGAAATTACATCGTCCTAAGATAAATTCACCACGATTAGGTCCACCAACCAATCGCAGTTACTAAGCTTACTTAGGTATGATTCTGAAAATTCTTCCATCGTCAGGTAGACCGATGGTATGAGGTCCACAAGCAATAGGACTATCCCGAAATAAGTCTATTCAAACATGATTCGAAAATGAATGAATGCGGTGTACCAGAATCAAAAGGTACACACAAGTTGAAATAAAATTACGAGTATACCTGAAATCATTCGGGCCACCGTATCGTCGATCCTCCTCATCATATGAATCTGGGACTTGCCGGCCCCCGAACCGGACGCTCCCGTCTGATAAATACGAGCTCCAACTCTATTTGCTTCCAGTGTCTTAAACGACGATGACAAAGCGATCGATTAAACGCTGGTTGCTTGGGGCCTGAGATGCCGCCGGAGCCGACTTGGAGTCCTTTCGGCAAAAACGGGCCTTATGCCCAAAATTCCCACAATTATAGCACGTGATAGACGGTTTCGGACACTCGGTGCTGAAATGACCGGCGTTCCACAAGCCAAACAGTGATGGCGAGCGGCGCTCGGGAATGAGATCCCGCACGATTATGCGCCGTAGGAGGTCGCTCGAAAGCGATAGGACCTACGAGGCTTCTTGAAGGTTGGTGACCGCCTTCGGATTGATTACGCCGTTGATTTCTTGCCGACAAATGAAGGTTGTTGTTCAGCACTTTCCTTAGCGGTGGCTCATACGGAGAGTTCTCTCGATCAAACCGGTCAGTGGCGCAATGATGATTGAGCAAGCGCACATGGGTCATCATGGCACATAAAAGTGAGTGGATCAACCCGAACATCTTCGATCGAGCGAGTCCTGGCACGATTTCCCGGCGGCCAGTGATTATTTCTCGGGTTTCGGTCCGCACGCGTCTCTCCCCGTGCATCCTGACGACTCTCTCCATCTTTGAAGTAGGAAGGTCGCATAATGATTATATTTCCCGCATGATTAGCACGTTATGATTATGTCATGAGATGATGAAAATGAGTATACATGCTCTAACTTAGTGATTATATGAATGATTTACTGAAGTTACATGATTATCGATGAAATTCTTGAAATGATTATCTTGAATAACTTAACAAGATTGATAATATGATCATCAGTTGACAATGAGTAATGAAATGAATTGAGTAATTAATGAGTTAACATGATCGTCCACGATTAAGCGAGTAATGAAATGAATTAAGTGATTGATGAGTTAATATGATCGTCCCGATCATAATGAATGATGATGTTTGAGGATTGTTAAATGATGAATGATGAATGAATGACTATTGCCAGAAATTATACCATGGCGTTAGAAGTCTTACAGTTCTTTCGGTCTGATTGGCTCGGCATCTGCACAGGTCACACGTGACGCGAAAGTCCAATGATACTAGTCCGATGACAATGATTTTAAATGAGACATGACTTGGAGGGTAGTATTCAAAACCACGCTCCGATACCAACTCTGTAACACCCCAAACTAGGCGGATATTACAGTGCCGTAGATCCCCAACTGGGACCCACCAGGCAAATGAAAATGAATGAATTACACAAGATAAATGTAGTACCGAACTACATTACAACAATAATTACTCCGATGAGGAGTTTAGTTACAACACACCAGGACAATACCGAATACTAGTGTATTTTATATGAAGATAAAATACACAACACTGAATGAAACGGAGTATTCAAATGAAAGTCTGCAGCGGAAAATAAAGGACAATAACATGAATAACTGAAAGATCGGGGGCCCCTACTAGTATCACTATGACTCCTCGACATCAACATGCTATTCGCGTGCGTTTGCCTTGCCATGACACGAAAAACAAAATCCCCAAAGCGGTCGATTACAAAGAACAACAATCCTCAAGGGTTGAAAATACACAATCATGATTATATAAAATTATGAAATATCTTGTCGAAACATACGCAATCAAACATGCTATATGAATCAACTAACAGTACGGCTCAAAGGGTGGCGCCACACTACGCCCGGGATGGAAATGTGTCCGTGCACAAGCCACCAACGATCGAATACACGCGTGGTCTTGTACCTGTCGATCTCACGAGACAATCAATCTCGTGTGCATCGATGTGAGGCCAACAACCAACACACGACCATAATGTGCCCGACATGAAAATCCTACACATACCAACCGGCACGCCAGTATGACCCGGAATGCCACGATATAACAAAAGTGACATCGAAAATGAATAACGACTCACCGAGGTGGAATGGTAACGAAATAAATGACAGCTCAATGAAAAGGTTGGAACCGTCGTTCCTTATGACTGAAGTAATTAATTGACAACAACAACTTTTGATACGGTTAATATAATGATGAATGAGTTATGATTATGAATGAACAACAACAAAAGGTATGAATATCCTTTTAACCGAGTAAGAATTAACTTACACAATACCGGTGACAATTATCCTTCCACGAACAACGTCCTAATTGAGATATCGGTCGCTCGAACAACCTTAATTCAATACAATTACCGACAATCCGATCAATATACGAATTAAACACGAATATAACGAACTCAAAACGTCGATACGATTAAACTAAGTTCATTGGGGCATTATATCGAATACGTTGTGGCCAAACTCCGGTTGTTTACAATCAAATCTCAATAAGCCACTATTAATTTCCCCAAGAAGTGTTTCAAACCAACAAAACATCTCCAATACGATCAATAATCCGATATGAATATCCAAAAACGTGATTATAACAACAATTAGTCAAAAATCCCCAATTCCAACTCGATATTCAAGGTGTTCTTGAATAATTCCTCAATAATCCAATGAATCCTTATACATACTCATAATCATATACATATCCCTTCATATAACATGATTATAACGTCCAAAACATCATATCTCAACACAAAATCGAAGTCCAAAGTGTTGAAGGAATTACCTCTTGAAGATTCAAGTACTTTAATCCGAAGAACACGCGTTAGATTGATTATCCGGGCTTTACGATCGAAAGGAGATGAAGAAAATCAAACACCCAAATGATTTGTGAAGTAAAAACCCTCCCTCAAGCTTGCTCTCTCGGTTGAAGGTGAAGAAAAGGGAGAGAAATGGTGAAATCTTTGAAAAAATGAATTTAAAGGGTTGACTACCTGCCGGACACGGCCGTGCCGATCGGCACGGTCGTGTTGCACCTGGCCGACAGATGGCGGCGAGGACTCGGCCGTGTCTGCTTGACACGGTCGCGGCGCGAAGGGCCTTCCGATAGTGACCGGCCGGCGGCGACTCGGCATGACTCGGCCGTGTCTGGAACACGGTCGGGCGTGTCGGCGATCGGTCAGCTTATCCGGAAGAGTCCGACTTCGGCCGTGCTAGGCGACGGTCGGGTCTGAGGCAGAGACTTCGGCATTTTCCGGACGAGTACGGCACGGGCCGTGTCGGACGACACGGCCGAGTTCGTTCGGCAGTGATCGGCCAATAACTGAAAAATGAGCGGTTGAGCTAAAACGACCATAACTCTCTCGTCCGGACTCCGATTGACTCACCGTTTGAACCATTGGAAAGATAACTCGATGCTCTATAATATTGCAAAGATTTAGAATTTTTGGAGTTACCAAAAATTAATGGTGATCTAACAAAGTCGAACTCATATGCGAAAAGTTGAAACAATGGACAATAACGATACACAACTCGAAGTTTTACCGAACGGTGAACACGAGTGAATGAACATGATTGATGAATGATTATAAATGAGTGAAAATACACTGAGTGACAATCACCGAATGAAATTACTGAATGATAATGACTGAATTATAACCGGGTATTACACACAGTCCACGGCACGCGGCTCGCGGCCGAGGCCGAGGTCGAGGCGGGGCGGGCGGGCGGCGGCGGCGCGCGCGTGTGGGCTTTAAGCCCATACACATGTGCCATTAATTGTTACATGAATAATGGTAACTCCTTATATACTTGAACAATGATAACTCATTATTCAATGTGGGATAGCCATGCCTCATTTATTCACAATTAAGTGACAAACTTTAATTCACTATTTCTCACTCACCAAGAATCGGTTTAGAGAAAGTGAATATACCACAATCATCTACTCGGAACGTAGACCGATACTATGATATTTAATTTTACAAAATAAAATTAAAGTCATTAACGATTCCAACAATCCCCCACATGAGTGGAAATAGCCCAAATGCAATATGCAAACTCAAGCTCAGTCCTCAAGAGGCGTTAAAGTATAAGGATAGGTAGTTCGTGACTTTGAACCTTCCATAGTTAACATCATCGGGTACATAAGAGGATTAGTGGCTTGATGATTTGAACTATTCCCCCACGGCGTGCACCGAGACAATGGTGCTAATACTTGAACACCTCAACCTTATCCATTCTCTCGTTTTGTGTCCTTTGCGGGCATTGGACACCCCTTTAGATTCATAAGTGTATTTCATGAAGCGGCCCCCACTTCTCACTTATATAGGTGAATCTTTAGTGAGTATCTTGCCATACTCAACCTCCTCGAGGTCTTTAGGAATCATTAAAAATCATAAACTTAACCTCACCACTAGGAAAGCTTTCAACACTCAATTGCTCTATAGGAATAAACTTAGATGAGTGTTTCACGCGAACTCTCATAGCTTAATTCTCCCATTGAACCAAGTTCTTGGGATCTCCAGTCATCTTGGTTGGGTTACCACTATGATAATTCTCAGTTTGTGGATTTTAAACCCATTCCCTCTAGCAATTTATTCATTTGATCATGGTTTAACCCTTTGGTTAGCGGATCCGCTAGATTATCCAATGACCTCACATAGTCAATAGAGATAACCCTACTTTTGATCAAATGTCTCACGGTATTATGGTGTCGATGAATATGTCGAGACTTTCTATTATACACGTTACTTCTTGCCCTATAACAGCTTGGCTATCGCAGTGTATCATCACTGCAGGCACTGCTTTGACCAACATGGAATATCTTCTAGAAAGTTTCTGAGCCACTCGGCTTCTTCACCATCTTTGTCCAAAGCTATGAATTCCGATTCCATGGTGGATCGGGCTATACACGTTTGTTTCACGGACTTCCACGAGACAGTTCCACCCCCAATGGTAAACACGTAACTACTTGTGGAAAATGAACTTTTCATATCGGATATCCAATTCGCGTCACAGTACCCTTCAAGTACCAGGGGTATCTCGAATAGTGTAGCCCAAGGTTTTGAGTATACTTTAAGTACCTCAAAACTCTAACGATAGCTTTCCAATGCTCTTTGCTTGGATTGCTCGTGTAATGACTCAATTTGTTCACAGCACAAGCTAAATCGGGTCGAGTGCAATTTGTAAGATACATTAAACACCCAATGACTCGTGCATATTCTTCTTGTGAAATGTAATTTTTTGCATAATTTACAATATATCATAATGTATATATACAGATAAAACATATTAAACAATAAAATTAAACCAAAAATATCAAAAAGCAAATTAAATTTATGCTCAAGGACACAAAAGATATATGTGTTGGTCTTTTCATGTTCGGGAAAACTTGCCGGTCGGAAACTAAATTACAACTGGAAATGAAAATTACAACTCGAAAACAGAAATTACAAACTCGTACGAAAATGAAAATACAATACTCGAAACTGGATTACAACTCGAGACAAAACAGAAATATACGAAACTGAATTGAGATAACAAATAAACATTAAATTAAAGGACAGAAAACCGTATGCCGAGTCGAGGAATGCCCTCTTTCTGCAATACGAGAAACGTCCCGGTAATGCTCTCGGTTTAGCCGTGTCGTCCCCAAAGATAAAACAGCTTCATCTCAAAGGTAGTAACACCACAGACCTTCGAGTTCCAGCGAACTAGAATGAGGCTAGGACAGAGCTCCGACTTTATGATATGTATGCATAAAACTATGAGTATGCTGAATTCAAAGGTCCAAGGTCCACGGCACGCGGCTCGCGGCCGAGGCCGAGGCGGGCAGCGGCAGCGGCGCGCGCGTGTGGGCTTTAAGCCCATACACATGTGCCATTAATTATTACATGAATAATGGTAACTCCTTATATACTTGAACAATGATAGCTCATTATTCAATATGGGATAGCCATACATCATTTATTCACAATTAAAGGACAAACTTTAATTTACTATTTCTCACTCACCGAGAATCGGTTTAGAGAAAGTGAATATACCACGATCATCTACTCGGAATGTAGATCGATCCTATGATATTTAATTTTACAAAATAAAATTAAAATTATTAACGATTCCAACAATATGTCTTCTCCCGGAGTAGTAAACTCGCAAATAAAATCAAAGAAAAAAACATGAAGATGATGCTGGGAAAAGGAGAGGCAAAAACATAGAAAGAAATATAAAGAGGAGAAAGACTTGTCACACGTGAGTTCTGGTGATCCACTATTGGCACGAACGTTTAAATTAAGGACTTGGATCCTCTGCAGCACAGCACCGTGCTGTGCTGCATCCCAACCGTCCGATCACACACACCCGCACGGGTGTGTGTGTGTGTATGTTCCATCCGATGCACAGCAGTGCACAGCACCTGCTGTGCACTGCAGGGGATCCTAGTCCTTAAATTAAAGACCACGGTGTAAAATGGATGTTGGTCTACGATATAATTGCAATAAAATAATGAACATAGAGTCATAAAAGAAAATACTGTTGTGAATGATTATGCTTGGAGTTTAGTGGCGGCCATCATTTTTCAACTCTATGATTATCAATATAATATGTAATGAATAATTTATTTGAGTAGTATAAATATATCACAAATGATATAAAATAAATTACACCATTTGAATACACACACAACCTTAGTGTTATTCATCTCATTCTACTCCCTCAAAGTTTACTTCCAGTAGTTATATTACAATACGTTATCAGCACGAGTTATTGCTCGGAAAAAGGTTAGTATTATTCAAGTTTGAATTTGTTTACTAACTCGTTTTTATTCTTGTAGAGAAAAATGGCCGTAATTGAAAACAAAAAATTCCAGATCCTCGATGTCACTGGCAATAACTATCTATCATGGTGTCTTGATTTTAAATTGCACCTCCAAGGTATGAGATTGGCTACTACCTTGGAATCTGTGGAACTTGCTAATGCCGATATTAAAAATGAGGCAAATGCAATGATATTCATGCGCCATCATTTATCCGAGGATCTGAAGAATGAATATATACAAATTGAAAGGTCTTCTTAGCTCTGGAAGAAGCTCAAAGACAGATTTGATCACACCAGAACTGTAATATTGCCACAGGCTCAATATGAATGGCAACTACTAAGATTGCAAGATTTTAAATTTGTTGCTGATTATAATTCAGCCTTATTCAAAATTGAGTCTCGACTGGCCTTGTGCGGTACATAGCTATCTGAGACTGATAAGCTGGAAAAAAACATTTACCATGATTCATTCCTCAAATATGGTGCTTCAACAACAATACAGACAACGACAATTTCAAACATATTATGAGCTAATTTCAGTTCTTCTCACGGCTGAGAAGACAAATGAGTTATTATTAAAAAATCATGAACTACGACCCTATGGGTCCCGTGTCGAACCTGAAGCACATACCATCTCTGGTAGAACTGCCGGCCGGTTCAAGAGCCGTGAAAATAAACCCGGGCGTGGAACCCGAAAAAATGGTGGACGTGGTGGCTACCGTCAAAATAATTACAGAAATGACCGCGGCAGACGTAACTGTAATAATCGTGATAATTATCATTATTCCCGACAAAATAAATATTCCAACAGACCAAGACAGTCAATTCACGGGCATCGTGATAAAGGAAAAATGTCTATGGAAAATTCTGGTGATGATCCATGATGTAGATGTGGTATAACTGGACATTAGGCTAAATATTGTCGTACTTTCCAACACCGTGTGGATTCATATCAGGTATCAATAAAAAATAAAGGCAAAGATGCCCATGCTCATACAACCGAGACATTCGAGCCATCCAAAGTTATTGAGGCCAATACATCTGGGAACATATTTGATGAAAATCCTGACGAGGACTGGAAATCACTTAAGCTAGCAGATTTCCTTGAAGATCCTGGTTCAGTGGGACATGACGAGAATGGTTGAAATAAAATATTTATGCAATTATATGTCGTATATTTACTTTCTGGCTTGTAATACCCCAATTGTTTTTTTTTGTGTGTATTTCTTTATGTATAATATAAACATCAATAAAATCATCTATATTTTTATATTAAAATTCTCCCACTTCCAACGGCTATAAACGGCTAGTAATAGTGATTTTTTATTCTATAAATATGCACACATTTTATTCAATAACTCACTCATATCCTCTCCCCTCTTATAGAAATTCTTAAGCATCTTCATCTGACTTTCTTCGAAAATGATAACGGGTCTCTCGTCTTTATTTTCACAATGATCAGCATGATCATAATACTGATGTTTAGCAAAGACTTCCCTCCAGAATTATTCTAGATTAGTGTTTTATTTATCATTTATATTGTTGGCCTTGTATCGGCACTAATGATACATACAAAAATGTATTATTGAAAAAAAAATATGTATGTTTACATTTCCATTATAAATAAAAAAATATCTATATTTCATGTCTTAAATATTTATTATATGATGATTTGATTGAACAGGAATGTAAATGTAAAGTATCGAACAGATACACAATTGTCTTGTTGATAGTGCAACAACACACTCAATATTTACAAATAAAGCATATTTCTCTAGCATGAAATTATGCAAGACGCACATTACAACTATATCTGGTCCCGTAGAGATTATTGATGGATCCGGGAATGCAACTGTGATGTTGCCTAATAGAACAGTTTTATATATTGAAAATGTGTTATTATCTGGTAGATCAAAACGAAATCTACTGAGTTTTAAGGATGTACGCCTAAATGGCTATCACTTGGAAACAGTGATTGAGAATAATAAAGAATATCTATGTATCACATCCTATAAAATGGACACTCGATTTGTCCACGAAAAAATTGAAGCAACAACTTCTGGACTGTATTGTGTCCCTATTCGAGCTTTTGAAACCTACGCTACCATGGCTTTGAAGCTGGTGAATCCTGATATATTTGGGTTATGGCATGATCGTCTTGGGAACCCAGGAACTTCTATGTTACATAGGATTATTGAAAATACTCGTGGACATCCATTAAAGGGCACACAAATACTAATGTCCAAAGATTATTTCTGTGAATCATGTTCACGTGGAAAACTTATTACTAAACCTTCTATGGAAAAATTTGGTTATGAATCACCATCATTTTTACAATGCATTCATGGTGATATTTGTGGACCAATACATCCAACAAGTGGACCATTCCGATATTTTATGGTCTTAATAGATGCATCATCCAAATGGTCCCACATATGTTTATTATCTACCAGAAATGTTGCCTTTGCACGACTCTTGTCCCAAATTATTAAACTCCGATCACATTTTCCTGAATATCCTATAAAAAAAATATAAGAATGGATAATGCCGGAGAATTCACATCAAGGACTTTTGATGATTATTGTGAAGCACTGGGAATTAATTTTGAGCATCCAGTATCACATGTCCACACTCAAAATGGATTGGCGGAATCCATGATCAAACAAGTGCAAATCATTGCTCGTACATTATTAATGAGATCAAAGCTCACTAGTGCAGTGTTGGGTCATGCAGTATTACATGCATCAGCACTCATCAGATTACGCCCCACTCTTATCATTTGCACTCCCCAGTGCAATTAACTTTAGGCTTTGAACCAAATATTTTGCACCTTCGCATATTCGGATGTGCTGTTCATGTGCCAATTCCACCTCCTCAAAGGACAAAAATGGGTCCTCAACGCCGGCTTGACATATACATTAGATTTGATTCCCCATCAATAATTCAGTATTTAGAACCAACAACAGGTGATTTATTTACCGCTCGGTTTGCCGATTGTCATTTTGATGAGACGGTAATCCCATCAATTGGCAGGGATAAGACTGTTTTTAACAAAGATGAACAAAAATCAGTTGAGGATATCTCCTAGAATGTACAAAGCTTATCCCACCTAGATCCACGTACTACAGAATGTGAAAATGAGGTGAAGAGAATCATCCATTTACAGATTATTGCTAATAGACTTCCTGACGCATTTAACGATGCAAGTAAAGTGACAAAGTTTTATATTCCAGCTGCCAATGCTCCAGATAGGATCGTTGTTCCTCATCAAAATATGAAAATGTATGATGATGCCCCACGACAAAAGCGTGGTAGACCTATTGGTTCGAATGACACTGTTCCTCGAAAAAGAAAGGGGAGAAGTAGTGGGATCACAAACTAAGATCATCCTAGTGAGCATGCTGCAGATGAATCTGTAGAGCATAATACTGCAAATAATGAAGGGATCATGGATTCTGAAAACACCGAGAATGCCATAAATCATTAAAATGAGATATGGGATCGGAAAAATATGATAATCGATAATTTATTTGCTTTCTCGGTTGCACAAGAAATTATGAATGATGATTACGATAATGAACCACATTCAATAATTAAATGCCGTCAAAGGTCGGATTGGCCTAAATGGAAGGAGCAATAGAATCTGAATTAGCTTTCCTAGAAAAACGGATGGTATTTGGGCAAATTACTCGAACACCGAATAATATAAAACCAATTGGTTACAAATGGGTGTTTGTTCGAAAAAGAAATGAGAAAAATGAGATTACGAGATATAAAGCCCAACTCGTAGCCCAAGGATTCTCCCAACGGCCTGGGATTGACTATGACGAAACATATTCACCAGTGATGGATATAATCACTTTCCATTTTCTTATTAGTATGGCTGTCCATGAGTGTTTGGACATGCGACTAATGGATGTAGTTACGGCATATCTATATGGTTCATTAGATTCTGATATCTATATGAAAATTCCTGATGGATATAAAATGCCAAAATCTGCTACTCCTCGTGAGCTATACTCGATCAAACTACAGAAATCACTTTATGGATTAAAGCAATTCGGCCGCATGTGGTATCATAGATTGAATGAATACCTTTCTAATGAAGGTTATAAAAATGATCTTAAATGCCCATGTGTTTTTATTAAAAGATCTAATACTGGATTTGCTATAATTACAGTCTATGTGGATGACATAAATTTAATCGGAACTCCTAAAGAGTTATCCGATGTTGCTGAATATCTGAAGAAAGAATTTGAGGTTAAAGACCTTGGAATAACAAAACTCTGTCTTGGTCTTGAGCTCGAGCATAAAGATAATGGAATATGTTCGCAATATTTTTAAACAATCCGCAAGTGTACGGAGTAAGTGTAGAAAGCGGCGAGCAAGGTCGTATTCCACAGAGACTAAATATTCTTATTGTGTTGAGTACTAGATTATAGTGTTTCCAGTTTTATCTAGACGATCGAAAGGTAAAATGGATGATTAATGAAATAACAAACAATGATCACAATAAATTATAACGATTGAAAATATCCGAATGGAAGCGAATTGCAAGAGTTTAGAAAGGTAAATTCCAAGGCTAGGTTTCCGTTGATTACTAAATTTAGTCGGGATTGGTTTCAAAAGGTTCTAAGTGCGTTTCTAAAATGATGATCACAACAATATTCTAAAGTCTCTCTCGAGATGCATTAAAACGTAGATTAAACAACCTATAACAACGTCTCCGTCTATTATAAATTATCTAACTCCAAAATGTTCATAAGATTAGATATCATCATAGTTCATCACCGATTTCTCAATCTCATAATTTACTACGTCAAAAACTCGAAACCTATTAATGCCCTCTCCTCTCGAATTATGAGTAATTAAGTTTAACATGTAAAAACATTGATCAATTTTCTAAACATGAATCAAAACCAAGTATTTGATAAAGAAATCACATTAGATAAATAAAATTATCAATCCCTCAAAATCATAGCAAATCAATGTACTCTCATGCCCGAAATTTAAAGAGTTTAGCCGGACATGGTAATGAAAGGAAGATTAATAATCATCATGTTCATGCTAAAAACAACAAAATGAATAAAAGATAGGAAGAAGATAAAACTCGTGGTGTGTCTTGATCGATCCCGGTTGAAGCCTTCAAATGTTCTTGAAGTGTTCTTCAAGAATTTTTTCAAAACCCCTTCTTTTTGGAATGAAAACCACTTAATCTTTTGTTATTCTCTCTCTCTAATCTTTCCAAATTTCAGCATATCTCTTATCATGCCCCATATCCTCCTTTTATAAAGCTAAAACTATCACTTTTTTCCACACAAATCTCTAAAAATGTCCAAAGATGATATTTCCACCGAAAAGTGACACAGCCCGTGTCAAATGACACGGCCCGTGTCATGGTATTCTCAAAATGATAAAACCCGCTGGACAGGGAACTCGACCGTGTCAAATGACACGGCCGAGTAAATGACACGACCGTGTCAAATGACACGGCCCGTGTCATACTCGTCTGAATAAGCACAATGGCCCTGGAAGTGAAACCCGACCGTGTCAATATGGCACGGCCGGGATCATGACACGGCCCGTGTCGATTGACACGACCGGGCTCGTGTTGACTCGTTTTGACACCGTTTTGACTCCTTTTTAATCCCTATCTCTCGTTTCCGCATTGCTTGATATGTATTGGGGATGGAGACTTCGTTCTTGCTTGATTTATGTCCATAAAGTACCTATAAAATCAATAAAACGTACCCAAGCGTGATCGAGTCCAATAAACACAATATGAGTAGAAACGACACAGTTCTACACATTTTAGGATCTTAAAACCCGGAAAATCGATATAAAAATATGTGTAAAAATGAGTGTTATCAAAATCCCCCAAACTTTAACGTTGATCGTCCCGAGCAATGCACTTTAAAATAACCACTCTTAAGGGAACTCGTCCCTCAACATACCTCAAAGGATCATTTTGAAGATTTATCAATACGCCTCAAGAAATAAATAAATCGAGTTCTATAAAGTATTCAAATCTTGGAGGTGCTTCCTTAACATCATAGCTAATACTTGAATAATACGAACCTCGCCGGTCAAGTGTATTCCCTCACTCTCAATGTGTATAAAGGGATACTCAAAACTCATTCAATGAAATAAGAATCCCCATAGGCTTGCCAATCGTCTACATCTCTACCACTAGTTGTACATGCAAATTTGGTGAATCAAAAAGGACTTTAATGGTTGTAATGTAGGCTTTTTGGTCGGGGTAGGATAAGTATGGCTTAAAGTGACTTGACTTGAGCAAATTAGAACATTATCTCAATAATCAATTCGATCAATTAGAAGCTCAATAATCCCTTAGGATTTGTTTCTTTCAACCCCTTGATTTTAATATCATCGCACTAAGCACTTTTGAAAGTGAAAATCACAACCTTATTCCTCCTTATTGCTCCATACATCATCGTTTCTTTTGCGATGATATTAAAATCAAGGGGTTGAAAGAAACAAATCCTAAGGGATTATTGAGCTTCTAATTGAGCGAAGTGATTATTGAGATAATGTTCTAATTTGCTCAAGTCAAGTCACTTTAAGCCATACTTATCCTAACCCGACCAAAAAGCCTACATTACAACCATTAAAGTCCTTTTTGATTCACCAAATTTGCATGCACAACTAGTGGTAGAGATTTAGACGATTGACAAGCCTATGGGGATTCTTATTTCATTGAATGAGTTTTGAGCGTCACTTATCCCTTTATACACTTTGAGAGTGAGGGAATACACTTGACCGGCGAGGTTCGTATTATTCAAGTATTAGCTATGATGTTAAGGAAGCACCCCCGAGATTTGAATACTTTATAGAACTCAACTTATTTATTTCTTGAGGCGTATTGATAAATTTTTTGTGGTGGACAACATCATCATTAAATCACACCAATCCTCCTTCAAATTTATTTTGATAATTCATTGCATTTTGAACCAACAATCTTCCCGATCGCTTCCACGCATCTTTTCATTATTTTGCCAATTTGTTCTAAATAGCTCAAGTATAGGGACAAAAGTTTATAATGGAATGGAAAGCTCATAATGTGGCTAACAAGAAATAAGCTTTAAGCTCAATCGGGATAACTAGGGAAACAAATTTTTCGGGTTGGCCAAAAGGTTTGAAAGGTTGCCAATAAAAATCACCTCAAATCATTTTCACTAATTTGCAAACACACTTGTAGTTTCGAATAAAATACCAAGGCAAGTTCTAGAGTCTTAAAAACATGAATGGTACTCTCGACAATGAAACTTGCATATTTAATGATGCACAAAGGCTCAAAAGTTCACAAGTTAGATTTGTTCATATTTCCAAGAGATTAAACTATTTATTCAATTTCACACCCTTTTGATTATTCTACAATTTTTCCTCTTCAAATTATCCTCAATTTGTATATCAAAATAACAAAATAAATCCCGAGGCATCCAAGACAAGAGTTCATTCTTTCGAGTTTCATCAAAGTTCATCATCATCAAAACACACCAAGTTTGAAATAAAACACACCAGAATAAAACACACCAAAGTAAAAAAAATTCAAACCAAAACGTAAAACAAAATCCAAACACACCAAAAAAAAATAAAAACAAACAAACAATGTAGGTATTTCTTGACCCAATATCTCCCCCCAAACTTGAATTAAAGAGTATACACACGAAGGGGGTATAGTATTTAAACAAAAAAAAACTTTGGGTCAAGTAATACTTACAACCGGTCCTATTGATTTGGCGGAGGATAGTGGACTTGTTGGATATGCCAATCTTCCATTCGTTGTAAAATTGCTAGCATCACGTCTTGTCTTTCACGGGTTTCCTCTCGGAAAGACTCGAACTCTTCTCTCAGCGTAGAACGAGATGTGGCATGTCTTGATTCGGTCTGTCTCGACGACTCGGGCCGTTCTCTCCTTCTTTCTTCTTCCTCCCACGTTACTCTTTCGTCTTCCGGGCCTCTCTCATATTCGAATTCCACCTTCATTCTTTCCTCTCTCTATTCTTCTCTCATCCTCTCGTCTCTATCCTCAAATTCCGTATGCCTAGGACGGACATTACGAGCAACATATCTTTCACTCGGAGAAATTAATCCAGCTGCCTCCCGGGCCAATTTGTGCGCTTCCGTGGACATTTGTAGATTTCCTAAGTCCCGAATACTGGAAATAGTTGTCAAAGTTGTATTCGGGAGTAGGAAGTGATCGCCGTCATTCTGGAGGAAAATAACTCGAGAGTCGTAGTCGAGAATATTCATCAACTTCATGACT
Source organism: Orobanche coerulescens (assembly GCA_033398695.1). NCBI lineage: Eukaryota > Viridiplantae > Streptophyta > Magnoliopsida > Lamiales > Orobanchaceae > Orobanche > Orobanche coerulescens. The sequence goes on from CM065811.1 coordinate 167,562,669, forward strand.
TGGACAGATAGAAGCATATTTCCCGGGAGGGGAGTTCGGTTTGCTAGAGGTACGTCAAGATGAAGTGCGATAGGGGTAATTAAACCCCCTATCCAAATCTCCCCTCTTGGTTTAGTGGCAACGTCTTCAAAGTGATCCATGATAATAGCGCCGGTTGCGGGATTTGTTCCGTCTAGTATATGAGCTAAAACATAAAGATCTCGCTGAGTAATTGGCCCCGTTTCTTTCCGTCCAAAGATAGTGCTCGCGATGACTTTGTGTAAATAGCGGAGGATAGAATTACGAAGAGATGATCCTTTCGCCGATTTTGGGATGTAGGGACGTGCACCGCTCCCCGGGTATTCAACCATTGTCCTACAGTAAGTCTCACACTCAAACCGATTGATTCGGTATTCTCCGTGCCTTCGAGCGTCATATATAGTATCCAATTCACCAGGACCCAATTTTTTGTTTTTGTTGTTTAGCCGAAATTCCAAGGCGGTCGGCTCATGCGAAATCGGGTCTCTTTTAACGGAGAGTGTGCTAAGAAATTCCAGCGTGAGACATCGGTAAGTGGGCCAATGTTGGGTCATTAACGTCGTCCAACTTATTCATCCAAGTAGCCGCATGACATCTTCTCTTATCCCCATCGCCGTCATGCATGCATCGTCCAGCCATCGAGTGGGGAGCATTTTTTTCTGCCCCAATGTCTCCCATCGTGCTAGGCGACTCGGCGGAAGCTCAATTCCATACGTCTCGGGCGTCTCGACAGCCCCTTGAGTAGGTATTCTCTCCGGTTGTTCGATTTCTATTGTGGGTCTTCCTCGTCCTCGTTGAGTTGCGCCTCGTCCTTATTGGGCATTTCCTCGTCCTCGCCCCCTGGCCATTTTTCTGCAAGAGATTCATCAATTATCATTTGTTCAAACAAGCTCAGAATCCCTAAAACGCACCCCCAACTTTTTACAAAATAAACATTTTTTCCAAAAATAAGCGTTTTCTTCAAAAATATCCCGACCGTAAATTTCAACGCTAAATGCATAAGTAAAATCCCAAACATGTAATAACATCAATCATATATATCCAACATGTATGATAATCACCAACAAAATTTCAACTCTTTTAACTCATGACAAATTCCCCCAAAAAATTAATCCATTCAAGAACCCTAAATTGCTCAATAAATCATGTTCCATATAATCTTAATGCAATGAATAATTAAACCTTCCAAAATCGTGAATCATACCTTGAATTCGGAGTGAAAATTGAAGAAAAACTCAGAAAAAATCGCGACCCAAACCCGGATGAATTCGTCCGATTCGTACCCTTTGAAGCTTTAGGATTGTGGAAAAATAATGAGCACTATGTTATTATGTGAGATTTGACACGGTTTTTGCCTGATTTTGCCGGATTTAATGAGATTCGGGACTAGGGTTTATGATTTGGGGGAGGAGGAAAGTTTGGGGAAGAAGATGAACTGAACTCGGCCGTACTGTTCTTTTTATACCCCTCGACCGACACGGCCCGTGTCATACCTGCTACTTTTGTTAAAATTACCGCTGTCCACCTGACCCGGCCGTGTCAAATGACACGGCCCGTGCCGTACTACTCCAGAAAGTTGAAAATGATCTGGGTACCTGACTCGATCGTGTCATACGACACGGCCCGTGTCGTACCTGCTTGGAACATTCAAATCGGCTGGCCACCTGACCCGACCGTGTCAATTGACACGGCCCGTGCCGTACTACTCCAGAAAGTTGAAAATGATCTGCCTGCACGACCCGACCGTGTCATATGACACGGCCCGTGTCGTACTGGCCTGGAAAATGCAGTTTTGTCCTCGGTGTGTTTTTCCTGCGATTTGAACACCAAAATTTGAACCGGTTAATTATACAACAAGAAAACAATACAACAAAATGCGAAAAAAAATCAAAACATGAAAATAAAAATTATTGGGTTGCCTCCCAATTAGCGCTAAGTTTAACGTCTTCAGCCGGACGTCTTCATCTGGAAGTTTTTTATGGCTCGATTAAAGTTATTACGGATATGGCTTCCTTTTGATAGGGATGATAATAGTGTTTGACACGTTGTCCGTTAACTTTAAATAGCTCTCCTTCTCTGCTCATGAGCTCGACTATTCCGGGTGGAAGTACTTTCTTGATCACGAATGGACCCGACCATCTTGATTTTAATTTTCTGGGGAACAATTTTAGTCTTGAATTATAGAGAAGTACTTGTTGTCCCGGCATAAATTCACGTTTAACGATCATCTTATCGTGCCATCTTTTAGCCCTCTCTTTGTAGATTCGAGAGTTTTCGTAACATTCATCCCGGAATTCTTCCAATTCATTTAGCTCTAGCAATCTTTTCTTTCCGGCGGCCTCAAAATCCAAGTTTATTCTTTTCACCGCCCACATCGCTCTATGCTCCAATTCCAAAGGTAGGTGACATGATTTCCCAAAAATGAGTTGATAGGGAGATGTTCCCAAAGGAGTTTTATAGGCCGTACGATAAGCCCAAAGTGCATCATCGAGTTTGGATGACCAATCTTTCCGAGATGTACTCACCGTCTTCTCCAAGATTAGCTTAATCTCTTTGTTGGCCGCTTCGGCTTGTCCATTTGCTTGTGGATAATAGGCCAATGATTTCTTTGATCGGACCCCATATTTCTGAAGGAGTTTATCCATGATTTTGTTGACAAAATGTGATCCCCGTGTAACACCCCCAAAACCGTATGGGAATATTACACGTCGTAAACCCTTTCCGCAAGGATCTACCAGGCTAAACGTCCATAAACAACCAAATGCTTGCCCGACCAGGGTCAAACAATATAATAATACAGACCGTTAAGGTCACTTACACATAAACACACGAGGCCAGGTGAGGTCACACAACTCTATCAACGGATCGACTAACAACATTACCCACACGGGGTTCGAAATACAATACAACGGAAGACCGAATCAACTCTAACAATACAAATAAACTCTACCAACTCTCAACTCTTGATTAGTATCGCGACTCGTCATCCCCTTGTGCCAATCTGTGTTGCTCCCCGAACTCTGCATGTACACAGACGCAAAATAGACATCCACCCCGAATACTCGGGGTTAGTAAACTCCTTTGTTTTACTAGTGCAAGTATCAAACCATACGAAATGTAACAAGCAAATAGCAACTACGAATTTAATACGGAAATCAATTATCAAAATGTTCCCGAGAAGTTTTAGAATTTCGAACTCAAGTAAGAGATATTTGAAAAGGAACACCTCATCTCGGGGATTTTTAAAGCAGAAATTCTTTTGGATCTCGAGTCCCAATTTACAAAACCCTTTTCGTAAACAATAGGGCCTTAGCCCGATTCTCGTTTCAAAGCATACTAAATAATATATCACTATGAGTCCGAGATCCATATTTAAAATGTTACCCGAACAATCACTGCTACACGATCATTGTTCGTACACATCATGTACCGAACTCACGGAGGCCTCGACGGACCTTACCCGACCACACACCTTTGTTCGTACACATCATGTACAGAACTCAGGAGGCCTCAACGGACCACTACCCGGCCACACACCTTTGTTCGTACACATCATGTACCGAACTCCGAGGCCTCAACGGACCCTACCCGGCCACAACATCGTTCGTACACATCATGTACCGAACTCCGGAGGCCTCGTCGGACCCTACGGATCACACACCTTGTCCGTACACGTCATGTACCGGACTCCAGGCCTCGTCGGACCTACCGGATCACACACTTTGTTCGTACACATCATGTACCGAACTCCAGAGGCCTCGTCAGACCCTACCTGGAACACACACACATCGACACGACACAATTCATAATCATTAAATGTCAAGCCATTCCACGTTACACTGAAATGTTCAATCAAGTATGTAAACTAAAACAACACATGTATCATGATCATCACAACGACTCTTAACCAACATAACACACATTCGGTACACAGTACATTGAACAACCACGTGTACAACCATCTCATATGTACATCGCAATCCTGCACAAATGGCACGACGCCTAACACGGGTACCAATATATCACTATTATCACAAAGCCTTCAAATTTCGGAAAACACAACCAACTCAAACGGAACATATTTACGGAGGCAAGCAAAATCGTCATACATATCATACGTAATTAATATTCACAAGATACAAGTCGTATAATAAGATACTTGCCTTAATAACCGCTACCAAGCGTTAGAAGAACACCGTTCGGCCAGGAAGCTCGGACCCGAAGGAGGCAACGAGCGGAAGGGTTCCGACTCGAGTTGTTCACAAGAATTCGACCCTAACAACATAAATTCAATAAATCATCGATCATACGAGGAAGAATAATCGTAGAGAACGCCCGAAAACCCCTCTATGACATTTCTAGGACACCTTCAAGGCGTCGGTCAAGAACTCGACCAAAAATAACGAATCGATACGATCCGACCATGGGTTAACAAGGGAAAAGATACAATACATCCTAATAATCATCAATCCATCACAATCTTAAGTTAAATTGGATTAACAGGCGGAATCGAACAAAATACCCAAAATCCCCAATTATCGAAAGGGAGGGTTTCAAGAAATAATACCTTTGGAGATTCAAGTACTAAGATCCGTAGAACACGCGTTCGATTGATTGCCCGAGCCTTACAACCGAAGAAAAATGGTGAAAATCGACCCGGATGAAGAAAGCTTGAGTTCTCCCCCTTAGCTCTCTCTCTCTCGCGCGGTGAAAATGGAGAAGGAATCGGCCGATTTCGTCTAATAAAAGGCAATTTGCACTGATTGACCGCCGTGTGCGCGGCACGGCGAAGTGTGCCGCGGCCAGCCGAAAATTTACTCCTGAGGTTTCGCGTTGTCGCGGCGACACGGCTGCGTGTGCCGCGGCACCCGTGCGATCGGGTTTAGGTCGCAGAAGACACTCGAGTGTGCGCGGCACGGACAGTGTGCCCGGCTTGGCACAGCCGTGCCGCGGCTTGCGGTGTGTGTGCCGCGGCACACAGTCTGATTTGTTCGACCAACAATCGAAGGAATTTGTGTGCCGCGGCACGCACATCTTGTGCCGCGCCCACACCCCCTATTGGGTTCCAAAATGATAAAAATGATCCGGAAGAGAATAAAACGATAGGAATCAATATTTGGGAACCAATAACACGAAATGGATCCACGGCAACCCGAAGCGGCGGTTCCGCACCACAATAACGAGAATACAGTTCAACAGTTGACATGAAGGACACACTGAAAGGTACACGAGGGTCACTATGACCGAGAAATATACCAAAAATAAAAATACAAGGGAAAGAAAAGTACCGGATATTACAGAGACAACAATTACAGATACGGATGCCCGTAACTTTGGGCAAATTACAAAATGGCCCAAACGCAGGAAATCACGATACGTGATCGAATAACCAAACCGAAGATTACAACACGTCCAACAAAGTTAAACGGACTTGCGGGAAACTCGAAACAGCAGTTTCGGACGAGATTCGCAAGAATTGAACTCAAGTGCGGAAAGGTCGCTAAAAAGCACGGAACTCAACAAAACAACACCGAAACGAACTCGGGTGACAAAAAGTGTAGAATTAATCATTCTCGAAATGGCCGAAAGCGGTCATGAGCGATTCGTCAAAACGGACTTCGGCCGAAAAAGAAATTTACGAAAATCGAAAATTGCGGATATTACATTCTACCCTCCTTAAAAGAAGTTTCGTCCCGAAACTTAAAACAAGTAGGAGAAGAAATATCCCTTGGGAAAAAAACTCAACGAGATACACAAGAAGTGCATAACTCATGCCCAACGGCGACGGAATATACGTTACAAGCAACGCAATGAATATACGGCGTGAAAACACGCTCACGACGACCAACACGACGCCACCGGTATAGACATAATAAAATCAACAAGTGACAAGCGTCATCAAGCAGTAATACATTCGACTCGATTATACATACAATCATAAAACACAACGAACAAAAATCAATACGATTGACCAACCCAACGGTTCATCAATCAAACGCGAGCCAAACGCCGAACAAATACGAATTCCACCGCCCAAGGGTTGGAAGATCGAAAGCGAGACTAATTTCTCGAACTTAAGAAAATTACGAAGAGTCCGCGCTCAACAATCATGAATCGAGATCAACAAAAAACGAACAATCAATGATCAACCATAACGATCGAGTCAACAAAAATCGAATAATCATGTTCGGATCACGAAGAACAATAAGGTTCGACCGACAACTCTGAAGTTCACATCTCGACTCGAGACAAAACATGATCCGGTGAAAACGACAAGATGCGCACCCACATAAGATCCACAGGAAAGGGAATAGCAATTGGAAAATTACAACGACAAACGAGTTATTAGAAACAATACCACACTCGTTCGATCAACAAAAGCAAGGGGCGGGACAAGCTCGAGAAAATGTCAACGAACATAACCGAGTCAACAGAGTCGAAAATACGAGGTTCAAAATCCAATCCACTTCGAATAAGAGAACTAATAAAACCGGATGATGTCACTTCCGAACAAGGTTCACAAGAATCGAACCGAACTCAAAAAAGTCACAGCGATAACCGGATCGACCCACAATAGGATCACGGCTCGTTCGAGCAGCGAAACCGGAATACGAACAAGTTCGAAAGTATCAACGAACACGAGCAAGTCGATAGAATTGAGAAAGAGAAAATGCGGGGGCAAAATAAAACGTGTATTATGTTCGACCTCTTCAAAAAAAGAATTGTAGTTCCAGAAACTCACAAAACGAAATCAAGGTGACAACACAACAAGCTTCCGGCGAAACATCTCCCATGGGCCTCTTAGAGCCGATTAGATAAGCTGTCTTTGAAGCGCGAACTCCGAAAGTCTTGGTAGTCAAATCGCAAAACTGAATTCGGTGTCCCTCGAGTCCACACTTGAAATGTGTTACTGACGAGAAGGACAATTTACACGTGCATGCCCCGGCACATCACGGTTGAAAACGCATCGATTCGGCATACCGAAAATACAAATGATAAATACAATGGGGCATAACGTCGCAAAACAACATAGCGGAGATGCTAACTCAGCACAACAAGGAATCATAATACACATCATATACAACGATTATCATCGTAAAATAATACACACAAACACTACAAAGAACGACGGTATCGTTCGGCGACCTCAACGGCCCGAACAATAACCGGACATAATTACAAACATTGTGAAACAATCACATATGCACACGAATGTACAAACCCAAGCTTTAACAGCTCACACAGGTGCGATAACACGCAAGCCACCACGAAATGACAACATAAAGGATCGTCATCACACCTCCCACAAGGGCTAGCAAAATATATGCGTGGCGAACGACTCGACGCTCACGCCACCAATTCAATCACAATTCGGGGTTAACACCGTAACGAAAGTTTAAAAACCATACACGCATTTCCGGTCCGCAAAAAGGAATGATAAGTTTTAAAACGAAAACCACCTTTTGAAATCAGTTTGGAAACAACAGTTGATCTTGAGTATCATTTTACAAAGAAAGGTAGTACAAACACCATTATCGAGACTTTGAAAATCATCTTGCGTTTGAACAAAAATGAGGACACCTTTCCTTTAGTGAAAAACTTTTCAAAAATATTCGACCCTTGGGTCTAAACAACTGCATTTGAAAATATCTCAAAATATTTTTGGTCCTCAACCGGAAAATTTTTGAAATGTATTGCGGCATTAAAAAAAACACCTTGAAAACACCGCAAGAAAATAATTCGTTTTAAAAGTACGTCTCGAATTTCAATTTTCTAAGATACTCAAGGTTTTCAAAAATAATTCAATGGGCTAGCACGCCCAAAAATTTGAGTAATTACACGGACAATATAGCGCCGTGGGTCCCGCTACGAACCCACCAGGCTAAAAACCTTTTATAAGCTACCAAAAAGGCCGATGACGGTAATATTTCAAAAATTCACAAAATCCGTTTACAAAATACTAAATTCCGTCATAAGAATTTTGCCAGAACGTTCAAAGCCATAACGCCAAAACTTCGGTTAAAGGGATCGGTTTTGAAATCAAACTCAATTGGCAAAAGGTCGAAAGCCATTTGAAAGAACTCACCACAATGGGAAAAAAATACGATCCAACATGCACAATCCGATTGAATACGTCTCACAAAGATCTAGTTTAAACATATAACAAAACCGTTCCTCGGAGCTTCTCACGAACTCAATCGTCGATACCTTATTCGAAACCCAACAAGGTTCTCAATTTTCACACTATACCACCCCTCACAGTGGTTCAAAGGTAAAACAACAATAGGCCCAATTTTTATACATGTATTATATGTCACACGTATTAAATACAACCATATTCACAACACCGTGCAAATATAATTATGCACCGCAATTAACTCATTTAGATATAATCATGATACACAGTACTTAGCATAAAAGATGAGACATAAGTCCACAGGTTTCACCGAGGTGACGGTCGCCCACCAAAATAATCTCCTCAGACAACAAATACGACACGTTGTGACTACGCACAACTCAACTTGTCACCTGACGACTCGAACGACAAGACCACACATTACTCGACAAACCACGACTCGACTCGACCCGACAGCCTAGGTTTCCACAACCTAAGCTCTGATACCATAAATGTAACACCCCCAAAACCGTATGGGAATATTACACGTCGTAAACCCTTTCCGCAAGGATCTACCAGGCTAAACGTCCATAAACAACCAAATGCTTGCCCGACCAGGGTCAAACAATATAATAATACAGACCGTTAAGGTCACTTACACATAAACACACAGACCGATGAGGTCACACAACTCTATCAACAGGACTGACTAACAACATTACCCACACAGGTTCGAAATACAATACAACGGAAGACTGAATCAACTCTAACAATACAAATAAACTCTACCAACTCTCAACTCTTGATTAGTATCGCACTCGTCATCCCCTTGTGCCAATCCTGTGTGCTCCCCTGAACCTGCATGTACCAGACGCAAAATAGACATCCACCCCGAATACTCGGGGTTAGTAAAACTCCTTTGTTTTACTAGTGCAAGTATCAAACCATACGAAATGTAACAAGCAAATAGCAACTACGAATTTAATACGGAAATCAATTATCAAAATGTTCTAGAAGTTTTAGAATTTCGAACTCAAGTAAGAGATATTTGAAAAGGAACACCTCATCTCGGGATTTTTAAAGCGAAATTCTTTTGGATCTCGAGTCCCAATTTACAAAACCCTTTTCGTAAACAATAGGGCCTTAGCCCGATTCTCGTTTCTAAGCATACTAAATAATATATCACTATGAGTCCGAGATCCATATTTAAAATGTTACCCGAACAATCACTGCTACACGATCATTGTTCGTACACATCGTGTACCTAACTCCTGAGTACTCGACGGACCTTACCCGGACCACACACCATGTTCGTACACATCATGTACAGAACTCATGAGGCCTCAACGGACCCTACCCGGCCACACACTTTGTTCGTACACATCATGTACCGAACTCCGAGGCCTCAACGGACCCTACCCGGCCACAACATCGTTCGTACACATCATGTACCGAACTCCGGAGGCCTCGTCGGACCCTACCTGGATCACACACCTTGTCCGTACACGTCATGTGCGGACTCCGAGGCCTCGTCGGACCACTACGGATCACACACTTTGTTCGTACACATCATGTACCGAACTCCAGAGGCCTCGTCAGACCCTACCTGGAACACACACACATCGACACGACACAATTCATAATCATTAAATGTCAAGCCATTCCACGTTACACTGAAATGTTCAATCAAGTATGTAAACTAAAACAACACATGTATCATGATCATCACAACGACTCTTAACCAACATAACACACATTCGGTACACAGTACATTGAACAACCACGTGTACAACCATCTCATATGTACATCGCAATCCTGCACAAATGGCACGACGCCTAACACGGGTACCAATATATCACTATTATCACAAAGCCTTCAAATTTCGGAAAACACAACCAACTCAAACGGAACATATTTACGGAGGCAAGCAAAATCGTCATACATATCATACGTAATTAATATTCACAAGATACAAGTCGTATAATAAGATACTTGCCTTAATAACCGCTACCAAAGCGTTAGAAGAACACCGTTCGGCCAAGGAAGCTCGGACCGAAGGAGGCAACGAAGCGGAAGGGTTCCGACTCGAGTTGGTCACAAGAATTCGACCCTAACAACATAAATTCAATAACTCATCGATCATACGAGGACGATTAAACGTCGAACGCCCGAAAACCCCTCTATGACATTTCTAGGACACCTTCAAGGCGTCGGTCAAGAACTCGACCAAAAATAACGAATCGATACGATCCGACCATGGGTTAACAAGGGAAAAGATACAATACATCCTAATAATCATCAATCCATCACAATCTTAAGTTAAATTGGATTAACCGGGCGGAATCGAACAAAATACCCAAAATCCCCAATTATCCAAAAGGGAGGGTTTCAAGAAATAATACCTTTGGAGATTCAAGTACTAAGATCCGTAGAACACGCGTTCGATTGATTGCCCGAGCCTTACAACCGAAGAAAAATGGTGAAAATCGACCCCCCGGATGAAGAAAGCTTGAGTTCTCCCCCCTTAGCTCTCTCTCTCTCTCGCGCAGTGAAAATGGAGAAGGAATCGGCCGATTTCGTCTAATAAAGACGAATTTGCACAGTTGACCGCTTCGTGTGCCGCGGCACAGCCGAAGTGTGCCGCGGCACAGGCCGAAAATTTACTCCCAGGTTTCCGCGTTGTGCCGCGGCACAGCCTGCGTGTGCCGCGGCACCGTCTGATCGGGTTTAGGTCGCGAAGACACTCGAGTGTGCCGCGGCACCGGACAGTGTGCCGCGGCACTGGCCTGGCACGGTGCCGCGGCACCGGTTGTGTGTGCCGCGGCACACGATCTGATTTGTTCGACCAACAAGCTGAAGGAATTTGTGTGCCGCGCACGCACATCTTGTCCGCGGCCCACACCCCTATTGGGTTCCAAAATGATAAAAATGATCCGGAAGAGAATAAAGCGATAGGAATCAATATTTGGGAACCAATAACACGAAATGGATCCACGGCAACCAAACGGCGGTTCCGCACCTGATAACGAGAATACAGTTCAACAGTTGACATGAAGGACACACTGAAAGGTACACGAGGGTCACTATGACCGAGAAATATACCAAAAATAAAAATACAAGGGAAAGAAAAGTACCGGATATTACAGAGACAACAATTACAGATACGGATACCCGTAACTTTGGGCAAATTACAAAATGGCCCAAAACGCCCGGAAATCACGATACGTGATCGAATAACCAAACCGAAGATTACAACACGTCCAACAAAGTTAAACGGACTTGCGGGAAACTCGAAACAGCAGTTTCGGACGAGATTCGCAAGAATTGAACTCAAGTGCGGAAAGGTCGCTAAAAAGCACGGAACTCAACAAAACAACACCGAAACGAACTCGGGTGACAAAAAGTGTAGAATTAATCATTCTCGAAATGACGAAACGGTCATGAGCGATTCGTCAAAACGGACTTCGGCCGAAAAAAGAAATTTACCGAAAATCGAAAATTGCGGATATTACATTCTACCCTCCTTAAAAGAAGTTTCGTCCCGAAACTTAAAACAAGTAGGGAGAAGAAATATCCCGCCAGGAAAAAAAACTCAACGAGATACACAAGAAGTGCATAACTCATGCCCAACGGCGACGGAATATACGTTACAAGCAACGCAACGGAATATACGGCGTGAAAACACGCTCCACGACGACCAACACGACGCCACCGGTATAGACATAATAAAATCAACAAGTGACAAGCGTCATCAAACAGGTAATACATTCGACTCGATTATCTGTACAATCATAAAACACAACGAACAAAAATCAATACGATTGACCAACCCAACGGTTCATCAATCAAAACGCGAGCCAAACGCTGAACAAATACGGAATTCCACCGCCCAAGGGTTGGAAGATCGAAACGAGACTAATTTCTCGAACTTAAGGAAATTACGAAGGAGTCTGAACGCTCAACAATCATGAATCGAGATCAACAAAAAAAAACGAACAATCAATGATCAACCATAACGATCGAGTCAACAAAAATCGAATAATCATGTTCGGATCACGAAGAACAATAAGGTTCGACCGACAACTCTGAAGTTCACATCTCGACTCGAGACAAAACATGATCCGGTGAAAACGACAAGATGCGCACCCACATAAGATCCACAGGAAAGGGAATAGCAATTGGAAAATTACAACGACAAACGAGTTATTCCGAAACAATACCACACTCGTTCGATCAACAAAAGCAAGGGGCAGGACAAGCTCAGAAAATGTCAACGAACATAACCGAGTCAACAGAGTCGAAAATACAGAGGTTCAAAATCCAATCCACTTCGAATAAGAGAACTAATAAAACCAGATGATGTCACTTCCGAACAAGGTTCACAAGAATCGAACCGAACTCAAAAAAAGTCACAGCGATAACCAGATCGACCCACAATAGGATCACAGCTCGTTCGAACGACGAAACCGGAATACGAACAAGTTCAGAAAGTATCAACGAACACGAGCAAGTCGATAGAATTGAGAAAGAGAAAATGCAGGGGGCAAAAATAATACGGGTATTATGTTCGACCTCTTCAAAAAAAGAAGTGTCGTTCCCGAAACTCACAACACGAAATCAAGGTGACAACACAACAAGCTTCCGACAGAAACATCTCCCATGGGCCTCTTAGAGCCGATTCCGATAACTGTGCTGAAGCGCGAACTCCGAAAGTCTTGGTAGTCAAATCGCAAAACTGAATTCGGTGTCCCTCGAGTCCACACTTGAAATGTGTTACTGACGAGAAGGACAATTTACACGTGCATGCCCCGGCACATCACGGTTGAAAACGCCTCGATTCGGCATACCGAAAATACAAATGATAAATACAATGGGGCATAACGTCGCAAAACAACATAGCGGAGATGCTAACTCAGCACAACAAGGAATCATAATACACATCATATACAACGATTATCATCGTAAAATAATACACACAAACACTACAGCAACGACGGTATCGTTCGGCGACCTCAACGGCCCGAACAATAACCAGCACATAATTACAAACATTGTGAAACAATCACATATGCACACGAATGTACAAACCCAAGCTTTAACAGCTCACACAGGTGCGATAACACGCAAGCCACCACGAAATGACAACATAAAGGATCGTCATCACACCTCCCACAAGGGCTAGCAAAATATATGCGTGGCGAACGACTCGACGCTCACGCCACCAATTCAATCACAATTCGGGGTTAACACCGTAACGAAAGTTTAAAAACCATACACGCATTTCCGGTCCGCAAAAAGGAATGATAAGTTTTAAAACGAAAACCACCTTTTGAAATCAGTTTGGAAACAACAGTTGATCTTGAGTATCATTTTACAAAGAAAGGTAGTACAAACACCATTATCGAGACTTTGAAAATCATCTTGCGTTTGAACAAAAATGAGGACACCTTTCCTTTAGTGAAAAACTTTTCAAAAATATTCGACCCTTGGGTCTAAACAACTGCATTTGAAAATATCTCAAAATATTTTTGGTCCTCAACCGGAAAATTTTTGAAATGTATTGCGGCATTAAAAAAAACACCTTGAAAACACCGCAAGAAAATAATTCGTTTTAAAAGTACGTCTCGAATTTCAATTTTCTAAGATACTCAAGGTTTTCAAAAATAATTCAATGGGCTAGCACGCCCAAAAATTTCAGGTAATTACACGGGACAATATAGCGCCGAGGGTCCCGCGCCGGAACCCACCAGGCTAAAAACCTTTTATAAGCTACCAAAAAGGCCGATGACGGTAATATTTCAAAAATTCACAAAATCCGTTTACAAAATACTAAATTCCGTCATAAGAATTTTGCCAGAACGTTCAAAGCCATAACGCCAAAACTCGGTTAAAGGGATCGGTTTTCGAAATCAAACTCAATTGGCAAAAGGTCGAAAGCCATTTGAAAGAACTCACACAGCGGGAAAAAAAAAATACAGTCCAACATGCACAATCCAATTGAATACGTCTCACAGCATCTAGTTTAAACATATAACAAAACCGTTCCTCGGAGCTTCTCACGAACTCAATCGTCGATACCTTATTCGAAACCCAACAAGGTTCTCAATTTTCACACTATACCACCCCTCACAGTGGTTCAAAGGTAAAACAACAATAGGCCCAATTTTTATACATGTATTATATGTCACACGTATTAAATACAACCATATTCACAACACCGTGCAAATATAATTATGCACCGCAATTAACTCATTTAGATATAATCATGATACACAGGTACTTCGCATAAAAGAGGAGACTTACGTCCACAGGTTGCACGGAGGTGACGGTCGCCCACGATACTAATCTCGTCTGACAACATATCCGACACGTTGTGACTACGCACAACTCAACTTGTCACCTGACGACTCGAACGACAAGACCACACATTACTCGACAAACCACGACTCGACTCGACCCGACAGCCTAGGTTTCCACAACCTAAGCTCTGATACCATAAATGTAACACCCCCAAAACCGTATGGGAATATTACACGCCGTAAACCCTTTCCGCAAGGATCTACCAGGCTAAACGTCCATAAACAACCAAATGCTTGCCCGACCAGGGTCAAACAATATAATAATACAGACCGTTAAGGTCACTTACACATAAACACACAGACCGATGAGGTCACACAACTCTATCAACAGGACTGACTAACAACATTACCCACATAGGGTTCGAAATACAATACAACGGAAGACTGAATCAACTCTAACAATACAAATAAACTCTACCAACTCTCAACTCTTGATTAGTATCGCAGCTCGTCATCCCCTTGTGCCAATCCTGTGACTGCTCCCCTGAACCTGCATGTACCTGGACGCAAAACAGACATCCACCCCCCGAATACTCGGGGGTTAGTAAAACTCCACTGTTTTACTAGTGCAAGTATCAAACCATACGAAATGTAACAAGCAAATAGCAACTACGAATTTAATACGGAAATCAATTATCAAAATGTTCCCGAGAAGTTTTAGAATTTCGAACTCAAGTAAGAGATATTTGAAAAGGAACACCTCATCTCGGGGATTTTTAAAGCAGAAATTCTTTTGGATCTCGAGTCCCAATTTACAAAACCCTTTTCGTAAACAATAGGGCCTTAGCCCGATTCTCGTTTCAAAGCATACTAAATAATATATCACTATGAGTCCGAGATCCATATTTAAAATGTTACCCGAACAATCACTGCTACACGATCATTGTTCGTACACATCATGTACCGAACTCCGGAGGCCTCGACGGACCTTACCCGGACCACACACACTGTTCGTACACATCATGTACCGAACTCCGGAGGCCTCAACGGACCCTACCCGGCCACACACACTGTTCGTACACATCATGTACCGAACTCCGGAGGCCTCAACGGACCCTACCCGGCCACAACATCGTTCGTACACATCATGTACCGAACTCCAGAGGCCTCGTCAGACCCTACCTGGATCACACACCTTGTCCGTACACGTCATGTACCGGACTCCAGAGGCCTCGTCAGACCCTACCTGGATCACACACTTTGTTCGTACACATCATGTACCGAACTCCAGAGGCCTCGTCAGACCCTACCTGGAACACAGATCGACACGACACAATTCATAATCATTAAATGTCAAGCCATTCCACGTTACACTGAAATGTTCAATCAAGTATGTAAACTAAAACAACACATGTATCATGATCATCACAACGACTCTTAACCAACATAACACACATTCAGATTACAAGACATTGAACAACCACGTGTACAACCATCTCATATGTACATCGCAATCCTGCACAAATGGCACGACGCCTAACACGGGTACCAATATATCACTATTATCACAAAGCCTTCAAATTTCGGAAAACACAACCAACTCAAACGGAACATATTTACGGAGGCAAGCAAAATCGTCATACATATCATACGTAATTAATATTCACAAGATACAAGTCGTATAATAAGATACTTGCCTTAATAACCGCTACCAAAGCGTTAGAAGAACACCGTTCGACCAGAAGCTCGGACCAGAAGGAGACAACGAAGCGGAAGGGTTCCGACTCGAGTTGTTCACAAGAATTCGACCCTAACAACATAAATTCAATAAATCATCGATCATACGAGGAAGAATAATCGTAGAACGCCCGAAAACCCTCTATGACATTTTAGGACACCTTCAAGGCGTCGGTCAAGAACTCGACCAAAAATAACGAATCGATACGATCCGACCATGGGTTAACAAGGGAAAAGATACAATACATCCTAATAATCATCAATCCATCACAATCTTAAGTTAAATTGGATTAACAAGGCGGAATCGAACAAAATACCCAAAATCCCCAATTATCGAAAGGGAGGGTTTCAAGAAATAATACCTTTGGAGATTCAAGTACTAAGATCCGTAGAACACGCGTTCGATTGATTGCCCGAGCCTTACAACCGAAGAAAAATGGTGAAAATCGACCCCCCGGATGAAGAAAGCTTGAGTTCTCCCCCCTTAGCTCTCTCTCTCTCTCGCAGTGAAAATGGAGAAGAAATCGGCCGATTTCGTCTAATAAAGGCAATTTGCTGATTGACAACCGTGTGCCGCGGCACAGGCGAAAAATTTACTCCCGAGGTTTCGCGTTGTGCGCGGCACCGATGCGATCGGGTTTAGGTCGCGAGAAGACACTCGAGTGTGCGCGGCACGGACAGTGTGCGGCAGCTTTGGCACAGCCTTGTGCCGCGGCACCTGTTGTGTGTGCCGCGGCACAGTCTGATTTGTTCGACCAACAAGCGAAGGAATTTGTGTGTGCCGCCACGCACATCTTGTGCCGCGGCCCACACCCCTATTGGGTTCCAAAATGATAAAAATGATCCGGAAAGAGAATAAAACGATAGGAATCAATATTTGGGAACCAATAACACGAAATGGATCCACGGCAACCCCGAAACGGCGGTTCCGCACCACAATAACGAGAATACAGTTCAACAGTTGACATGAAGGACACACTGAAAGGTACACGAGGGTCACTATGACCGAGAAATATACCAAAAATAAAAATACAAGGGAAAGAAAAGTACCGGATATTACAGAGACAACAATTACAGATACGGATACCCGTAACTTTGGGCAAATTACAAAATGGCCCAAAACGCCCGGAAATCACGATACGTGATCGAATAACCAAACCGAAGATTACAACACGTCCAACAAAGTTAAACGGACTTGCGGGAAACTCGAAACAGCAGTTTCGGACGAGATTCGCAAGAATCGAACTCAAGTGCGGAAAGGTCGCTAAAAAGCACGGAACTCAACAAAACAACACCGAAACGAACTCGGGTGACAAAAAGTGTAGAATTAATCATTCTCGAAATGACGAAACGGTCATGAGCGAGTCGTCAAAACGGACTTCGGCCGAAAAAAGAAATTTACCAAAAATCGAAAATTGCGGATATTACACCCCGATCACTGATTAATGCTCTTGGAGTTCCGAATCGGCAAAAGATGTTTTTCTTTAAAAATTTCATTACTACTTGAGCATCATTTGTTGGAGAACAAATTGCCTCGACCCATCCAGATACGTACTCGACCGCTAGGAGAATGTATTTATTTCCGAATGATGATGAGAATGGACTCATGAAGTCGATACCCCAAACGTCAAATAGTTCAACCTCAATTACGTTGGTTAGGGGCATCTCATGACGTCTTGAAATATTTCCTACTCGTTGGCATCTATCGCATTGTTGAATGAAGAGATAGCAATCTTTGTATAGCGTAGGCCAATAAAATCCGCTTTGCAACACTTTTGCAGCAGTCCGTGTCGCTCCGAAATGTCCTCCCGTTGGTGATGAATGACATTGTTGAAAAATTTCATCCCATTCCTCTTGTGGTACACATCTCCTCACGATCATGTCGGCACATCTCTTAAAAAGTAATGGATCATCCCACATATAGAACTTGATATCATGTAGGAATTTCTTCTTTTGATAATGAGATAAATCCGGGGGTAGCACACCTGCGACCAAAAAATTAACAATGTCAGCAAACCACGGAAATTTAGCTTCTACCATAAAGAGCCGCTCGTCCAGAAATTCTTCTTTAATCCCTTCGATCTCGGGTTCCTCCTCCTTTTTGTACTCGAGGCGAGATAAGTGGTCGGCTACCCCATTTTCACATCCTTTTCTGTCTCGAACTTCCACGTCAAACTCTTGTAAAAGAAGAATCCATCGAATTAGGCGAGGTTTAGAGTCTTTCTTCTCAAACAAGTATTTGATAGCTGCGTGATCCGTGTGTACTATCGTCTGCGTCCCAATTAAGTATGATCGGAACTTATCAAAAGAAAATTCCACGGCAAGCATTTCTTTCTCCGTTGTTGTGTAATTTTGTTGGGCTCTGTCCAATGTTTTACTTGCATAATAAATAGCCCGAAAGAGTTTTTCACGACGTTGTCCCAACACAGCTCCGACCGCATAATCACTTGCATCACACATGATCTCAAAAGGTTGAGACCAATCCGGTACCACGAGGATAGGAGCACTCACTAATGCCTTCTTTAAAGTCTCAAATGCCTGCAAACATTCGTTAGAAAGAATGAAAGAGGTATCTTTTTCTAGCAATTTACTCAAAGGTTTAGTGGTTTTTGAAAAGTCTTTTATAAATCTCCTATAAAAACTCGTGTGTCCAAGGAAACTCCTAATTGCTTTTTCATTCTTTGGTGGGGGAAGTTTCTCAATGGCGACAATTTTTGCCCTATCAACCTCCAAACCGGCGGCGGACACTCGATGGCCTAGGACAATTCCTTCTTGCACCATAAAGTGGCATTTCTCCCAATTCAACACGAGATTAGTGTCTTCACATCGCTGAAAAACTAAAGTAAGATTATGCAAGAAATGATCAAATGAATTTCCAAACACTGAAAAATCATCCATGAAAACTTCCATTATATTTTCGATCAAACCGTGAAAGATAGCCATCATACAACGTTGAAACGTGGCTGGAGCATTACATAAACCAAACGGCATTCTACGATAAGCATAAATTCCATAAGGACATGTAAAAGCCGTTTTTTCTTGATCTTCCCGTGTTATGTAGATTTGATTATACCCTGAATATCCATCAAGAAAACAGAAAAATTCATGCCCCGCCAATCTATCAAGCATTTGATCAATGAAGGGAAGAGGAAATGGTCTTTGCGAGTAGCCGCATTTAAAGCCCTATAGTCTATACATACTCGCCATCCCGTAACTACTCTCATAGCAATTAATTCATCTTTTTCGTCTTTGGTTACGGTCATCCCTCCCTTTTTTGACACCACTTGAGTAGGACTTACCCACTCACTATCGGAAATTGGATATATCATCCCGGCATCTAAAAGTTTTAGTACTTCCTTTTTCACCACTTCTTTCATTATGGGATTAAGTCTCCGTTGATTTTGCACTTTAGGTTTAAAATTTTCTTCAAGCAAAATCCTATGCATGCATATGGAAGGACTAATTCCCTTCAAATCTGAGATAGACCATCCTATAGCCGACTTATGTGCTCTCAATACACGAAGCAATTTATCTAGTTGAGTGGATGAAAGTGAAGAGGATATAATTACCGGATTGGATTTGTTATCATCCAGAAATGCATACTTGAGGTGTTCTGGGAGGGTTTTAAGGTCCAAGCTTGGTTGAGATGAATCCGATTGAGATGAAACGGACCCCAAATTTTTGTTCATGTCGTTGGACACGTTTGATTCGTCCGTCAGCTTGATTTCTGCAACTACTTCATGCTCCCATTTGTCTAAATCATCGAACGTAGTGATTTGCGTTTTTTCCTGTAGAGAATTCAATTCAGAAACATAATCAAACAAGTCAGAATCATCAAACTCCAAAGTTGAATCACTAGAAAAACATGATTTCGTACGAGCAAACTCTAACGGATCCGACGATAATGAGTGTAGGATTTTTTTTCTTTCCATACGAGCTTATATGGTCAATAACATTGCAATATTCTGTATTATCATGAAATTTCATAGCTTTGAATATAGAAAATAGAACATGCTCGTCGTTAACACGTAGTGTTAATTCTCCCCTTTCAACATCAATAAGAGCCTTTCTCGTTGCTAGAAATGGACGTCCAATGATAAGTGGTAAATCTCCGTCTTCTTCCATATCAAGGACAACAAAATCTGCTGGAAAAATAAATTTGTCGACTTTTACAAGCACATCTTCAACAATCCCTTTGGGATGTGTTATGGATCGATCCGCCAATTGTAGCATAACCGTTATGGTTTTCATTTCTCCGACACTTAATTTCCTGAAAATAGATAACGGCATGAGGTTAATCGAAGCACCTAAATCACACAAAGCTTTATCGAATGAGACGTTTCCAATAGTGCATGGAACGGTAAAGCTTCCGGGATCCTTAAGCTTTTGAGGCAATTTGCATTGGATAATAGCGCTACATTCTTCGGTTAGTTTAACCGTCTCATGATCTTCCATCTTTCTTTTTCTTGACATCACATCTTTCAAGAACTTTGCGTAGTTAGGCATTTGTTCCAAAGCGTCTGCAAAAGGAATATTGATATTAATTTTCTTGAAGATGTCTAAAAACTTTGCGAATTGTGCATCTAACTTTTTCTTTTTGAAACGTTGAGGAAAAGGGAGAGGAACGTTTGGAGTAGAGTTAGGAGATATTTTAGGCTTCTCATCCCCCTTTGATGTATCATGCTTCCCTTCTTCCTTTTCAATTTCGAATTGATCCTCCTTGACTTCCTCGCTTGGCATCTTTGGCCCTTCATAATTCGTTCCACTTCTTAAGGTGATCGCTTGACACGACTCTTTTGGATTCACTTCGGTATTGCTTGGAAATTGTCCTCTTTGATGTTGACTCCGGACAACATTGGCTAATTGTCCAATTTGAGTTTCGAGATTTTTCATTTGAGCTCCCATGGTGGTAGCTAGTTGAGTGACATGGCCTTCGATTTTGTCTAATTTCTCCTCATCTCGACTAAATCGGCTTTTCGTCTCCATCATGAAGGTAGCTAGAATATTCTCGAGATTCGACTGTAACACCCCCGATGTATTCAGGAATATTACAGCGCCGTAAATCCTTTACATAAGGATTTACAAGGCTGAAGAATTGAACAGGCATTAAAAGGTACTAACGAATGGAAATAACGAAATTACGGTACAACAGTTCTGACCCAATACAGAAATAGTACAATTGTTCAACAGAACTCAATAATACATCACCAAATTCAAATCATAACAAATGACTTCGTACTCGAGTACTTATTGAAATAACGAGTAAACAACAGATAAATAAACCCGATCGGGACATCACTCTGCACCCTCGTCGTCATACAGTTCCAGTGGTTGTTTCCCCGCTCTCCTGGATCCTGAACGCAAACAAAATGTTCACCCCCGAAGGGGTTAGCACAACGATGCTAGTACAAGTACCACAACATATTATTCATATCTCACGAAGAATAATAATAACGTAAACGACAAAATACCAACGAGTCTTCTCCTACGAGAAACTCAAACATAACATACACAACTGATAATCACAACATGATATCATAACATACACATGGTAATTCCATCGATCCAGCGTTCACTACCTAGAACCCACGATGATCCCGTCAGACCAACCCGTGGTGGAAAAACCCGTCCGATGATCCAGCGCACGCTAGCATAGATCCCCCGATGATCCCGTCGGACCAACACGAGGTGGACATACAACAACGACATACATGCACGACAATATGTATAACAACAATACATAAAACAAATAAAGTACTTGCCTCGATTCGAAGGCAATAACAACACTTTCACGAAAATGAACACTCGAAGATCGTCCTCCTCAATCAATCACGTAACGAGATCAAACCTTAACAAAAGAAATGATAAAGGATTTATCTCACGTCGTATGAATGTTTAACAATTCGATTCACGGCCAAAAGTTCATAAAATGCAATCTGCCCGAACTGTTTAGCACACGCTAAGTACTCTGTGTAGCGTGCGTTAAGTCTGCCCGATAGCGCACGCAAACAACAAAGACTAGCGTACGCTACTATGCATGGTCAGTACTTCACTGACCAGCCAACTGACTCGTCTGATGGTCTAGCGTACGTTACGTACCAAACGTAGCGCACGCTAACTCGTGCTCGATAGCGCACGTTAAACTTCATAGCATAGCGTGCGCTATCTATGCATGGCGATTCTTCTTTGAGCGATAAGCTATTCTTGCCATGATCGAAACAATGAAATCTTGCGTGATAATTCATGTTACTTCCATGAATACCATGTTCATACCCTTATGAATGATTTTACGGATAAAGACAACTTCGGATTCAAGGATATGCATACCAATATAAAACCATATTCCATTCCGACTACAAATCTTCATACGACAACTCGAAAAGCTTAACGGTTGATATCAACACCTCTATATCAATCCATATTATCATGCTGATGTTGTTAAACGTTCTATCTATACTAGATAAATCCTTCCATGATCAAACCTTTAGATTTATCTAACAATAAGGATGTTAACGTCTAGTCCAAGATTACTATGAAATCATCTATTAGATTCGGTTTACCAATGATAGAAGCTTCTCTTTACATATTCAGTGTAATAAGATTCGAATCATGATGATTATAATCAAGGTACTTAAGGCTTATTCATCTCAATACTCCAAACATGATATACTTGGATAATTCATCTATGAAAACCCATATCTTGTTAACATGATCATCCAAATCGTTAGAATCCAACTCTAAGTCTTGAGATAGATTGAACATACCTTAATATGATGAAAATCACTGAACCGTAAGGTAGAATCCAACTCCGGTTGGTTGTATGCCACTCCAAGGTGCTATTCCACTTCAATGAATATTCCCAAGTGGTAACCAATATACAAACACCAACAAGATGTGTTCTAAGTGTATAGGAGTATTATTGACTCTCACGAACTCTCAAGGATGAAGAAAGGGCGAAAGAAATGAAAGCCAAAACGGTTGTTGTCCCATTTATAATATTCTGCATTATTGACAAGTTAGCGCACGCTACTAAGCATTCCTTAGCGTGCGCTAATAATGGTTGACTTTAGAATTGTCCGGGTGCGTCCGCGGGAATCTTATCCGGACCCATGTCATTGGCGCATGTGCTATTGTCCGCTCAATAATTGAGTCCTTAGCGCACGTTACTCCTACCTGCATAGCGTGCGCTAATAATGGCCCGATAGCGCGCGTTAAGATACATTCTTAGCGTGCGCTATCACGAGGTTGTTTGAGCAATTTTGCATGTTTCTATACTTATGTATAATGATATCAATGCACGAAATATCATACTCCAATAATCAAAATCACCAATCCGAATAATACATGGTTTGAATACAGATGAAATACACTGTAATAAATCCGGATATTACATACTCTCCTACTAAAAAGGAGTTTCGTCCCGAAACTCAAGACGAAAATAACTCGGGATATCTAGACTTCATATCGCCTTCCGTTTCCCGGTGGCTTCTTCCATTCCGTGGCGTGACCACCGAACTTTGACCAAAGCGATTGGTTTGTTCCTCGGTTGCTTAACTCGACTCTCGAGTATCTTGGTAGTCTTTCTTCAAAGCGTCCCATCACCTTTCGACTTGATCTCTCCGAAATCAATGATATGGTAGGATCTGGTATATACCTCAGTGGCGGGATACGTGGAACACGTTATGAACATGGCACAATAGCGGCGGCAATGCTAATATGTATGCCAACTCCCAACTCTCTCGAGGATCTCAAATGGTCCGATATATCTCGGACTCGGCTTTCCTTTCCTTCGAAGCGAAAGATTCCCGAGTAGGAGAAACCTTCAAAAGTACATGGTCTCAGTATTGAACTCCAATGGGCGACGGCGTGCGTCGCATAGGATTTCTGGCGACTGCAGGCGGTCAATGACCTTTCACGAATCAAGGCTATCTTCTCTCGAGTCTGCTCGATCAACTCTGCAGTTACATTCGATCAAGTCTGACGAATCGTCCCAGCATAGGGGCGATCTGCATCTCCTTTCGTATAATGCTTCAAACGGTGCCATCTTAATGGAAGCATGCCAACTATTGTTGTAGGTAAATTCAATCAACGGTAGATGAACTTCCCAATCGTTTGACCAATCTAGGGCACAGGCCCTTAGCATGTCTTCCACCGTTTGTATAGTTCTCTCAGATTGTCCGTCAGTCTGCGGGTGATAAGCTGTACTGAAGTTCAATTCGGTCCCCAAGGCTTTATGAACTGCCTTCCAAAAGTGAGACACAAAACGGCCGTCTCAATCAGAAACAATGGTCTTCGGCGTACCATGCAATCGAACTATCTCCGAAATAAATACTCGTGCCAACCTCTCTGGTCCCCACGTATCCTTAATGCCTAGAAAATGAGCCGATTTGGTTAACCGATCAACTATCACCCAAATCATGTTCATTCCTGTCCTGGTTTTCGGCATATTAGTGATAAAGTCCATCGATATGTCCTCCCACTTCCATTCAGGAATCGGGAGCGGCTTCAACATTCCAGCAGGCCGTTGATACTCGATCTTAACCTGCTGACAAGTCAAACATTTCGAAACATAGTCCGCTACGTCTTTCTTCATGTTGCCCCGCCATAAATTCTGCTTCAAGTCCTTATACATTTTACTGGTGCCCGGGTGGATAGAATAGGGCGAACTGTGAGCTTCCTTCATAATTTTCTGTTTCAGAACATCATCATCGGGAACGCAGAGTCGGTTTTGAAATCTCAAAACCCCATCATCATGAATTATGAATCCGGGGGCCTTTCCTTTGATCACTTCATCACGTAACCGAATCATCAGAGGATCATCTGTCTGTTTAGATTTGATTCCTTCGGTTAATGATGAAGTTATCTCCATCACGCACAGTTGTCCTTGGACTCTTTGTAACCATACCTCAATTCCTTCACGAATCATCTCTCGCTGAAGGCTAAGTTGGGAGGTCAGCGTCTCCGGCCATCGAATAGAGACAGCTTGCGGCTAAGTGCATCGGCCACTACATTCGCTTTGCTGGATGATATAAAATCTCCAAGTCATAGTCCTTAATCGGTTCAACCATCTTCTTTGCCGCATGTTTAATTCTTTACATTGAATATGTACTTGAGACTCTTGTGATCCGTAAAGATCGGCGGTGAGTCCGTCTGAGATAATGCCTCCGAGATCTTCAAAGCAAAAACTACTGCTGCAAGCTCCAAATCATGTGTTGGGTAATTCACTTCATAAGGTTTGGTATGTCGTGACGCATAAGCGATCACCTTATCATTACTGCATCAACACGCACCCAAGTCCTTGGTTGAAGCATCATCAGTAAACTATGAATCCTCCGGTTCCTGCGGAAGTGATAGAATCGGTGCCGTCGTCAATCTCTTCTTTAACTCATCAAAACTAGTCTGACACGACTCGTTCCACTCAAACTTTTGAGTTTTCTGCAGAAGTCGAGTAAGTGGGCGGGAAATTTTAGAAAACCCTTCCACGAATCGACGATAGTATCTAGCAAGTCCTAAGAAGCTTCGGACTTCTTTCACGTTCTTTGGAGGCTCCTAATCCATAATTGCTTCGATCTTCTGAGGATCTACTCAGACTCCTTCAGCTGACACTACATGGCCGAGGAACATTACTTCCTTTAGCCAGAATTCACACTTAGAAAGTTTGGCGTACAATTGCTCGTTTCTCAAAAGTTCCAATACAATCCGCAAATGTTGCGCATGTTCTTCCGGGCTCTTAGAATACACCAGAATGTCATCAATAAACACGACCACAAATTTGTCCAAAAATTCAATGAACACTCTGTTCATCAATTGCATAAATACAGCAGGTGCGTTAGTGAGACCAAACGGCATCACTACAAACTCATAATGTCCGTAGCGAGTTCTGAATGCTGACTTCGGAACATCAGATTCCTTAATCCTCAGCTGATGATATCCTGATCTCAGATCGATTTTAGAAAATACTGTTGCCCCTTGCAACTGGTCAAACAAATCATCAATCCGTTGCAACGGATACTTGTTCTTAATCGTCATTTTGTTCAGCTCTCGATAGTCAATACACAGTCGGAGCGATCTATCCTTCTTTCGGACAAAAAGAACTGCGCTCCCCAGGGTGAAACGCTTGGCTGAATATAGCCCTTATCCAGTAACTCCTCTAGCTGTTTCTTCAGTTCGTACATCTCAGTAGGTGCCATACGATACGGCGCCTTGGAAATTGGTGTAGCTCCGGGTTCCAGCTCAATGGTAAATTCCACATCCCTTCGTGGAGGTAGTCCAGGTAACTCGTCAGGAAATACATCTGGAAATTTGTTCACAACAGGAATGGATGAAAGTTCCACAATTTCGTCTTCTTTCTTCATTGCGTAACACGATTACGATGCACCTGTTTCAACAATTTGACAGCTTTCATCGCCTTTATCAATTTTCCTGAGCTTCCAGGTTTCCATCCCTCAAACAGAATCTCGGAACCATCGTCAGCGATCAGCGAGATATTCCTTCTTCGGTAGTTCACAATTGCTCCATATCGATTAAGCCAATCGTCTCCGAGTATCAGGTCGTCTCCTTGCATTTCTATCACGATCAGATTTGAGAGCCACTCTCTGCCTCCAAATGATACAGGGAAATTTCTAGTTTCTAAATTTCCGACAATCCTCTCTCCACTCGGTAAACCAACAACATAAGGTTCACAAGCATGAAAACCGGAAATATTCAAACGATTTACACAAGACAAAGATATGAAAGAATGTGTAGCTCCTGTATCGAATAAAACGCTAAGGTGGGAAAGGATCGGGCCGATTGCACGATGCGATAGCAGCATCTTGATCGTCTGTCCTCCTCATCTCGTACAGACGTGGGGGAGCAGATCCGGCACTCGATGTCCCCTTTCGGTCCCATTGTCCTCTGCCTCGCCCGCGGCCAAAATTCTGAGGCATCTGAACACTTTCTTTGCGTCGTGGAATACGGCCTCCTACGGGTATTTGTGGTGTACGGGCTCTAAAAGACTTTGCAGCCTCTTCACAAAACACCGCCCAATGTCCCTCTCGTCCATAATCAAAACAAGTCACGGCAGGAAGGGGGCAATTCCGTCGATAGTGCCCCGTCTGGGCGCAGTTAAAGCATTTCCTGGTAACATCAGTAATAGTTGATGTCGCTCTGAAGTTCTTTCCGCTCCTAGTTGGGTGCGGAGGTTTCTTGAAAGAGTGAAAGGATGACTGGGCCTTACGGGCCCCGCTGTTCTTGTGCTCTGTAAACGTACCAGAGACTTTCTGTTTCTTGGTTTCCGCAAATTTCTCCATGGCTGCTTCCTTGATCTCATATGCCAACGCCTTATCCTGGTATTGGCGGAGTGTGGTACATTCGAATCCGGACATGTACCTCTGAACTTCTGGTTTCATTCTCATATCGAAATGGATCATCATTTACGCATCATTACGACCGGATGTCGAACAAATGCATTTGTTGGTTAAACGTCTTGATCGCACAGGATACCGCACATCGGAAAGGCGGCGGAGAAAAACTCCCGAACTTTGGCTTCCCTCACGGGACGAGGGCAATACTGAGCTTCCATCATCAATCTAAACTTTGTCCAATCGGCATCATGGTCTACAGGCCGGATGGCTTCCCACCATTCGGACGCTTCCCCTATCAGAAAATATTGAGCGATAGAGGCTCTCCTGTCGTCTGGGCAGTTGATTCCGGCAAAGATTTTCTCCAGTTCTTTCAACCAATGATCCCAGGTGGGAGTCTCAGAAATACCGTCGAATTTGGGTGGTTGCATCTTCGCCACCTCTTGCAGCCACCGGTCACCTCGATTTCTCATGTCTGGGATCCCTTGTTGTCTCTCTCCCTACTGTAGTCCCACCGCCACTTGCATTCGGTCCACGACGTGGGCGAACTGAGTCATCTGGTTCACCACTTGACGAAGGATCTCTGGTACAGCAGGATCTGGTTCATTATTAATAGATTGTTGCGGCTCGCCTGAGCTATGACTGGCCTGGTTAGAAGGCGACGCTTCCCTTTCGGCATTTCTCCGTCCGCGTCCACGACCGCGACCACGTCCACGTCCGCCTCTCAACATACTGTAAGTATAAATACTCAATATACGGGAAACAACATCGTTCTAATATTCGAGTATAAAGAGACACAACATGTAAAGAACAAGATAGAGTTTAGGAACTTACAACCACTGTTCGCATGAAGACGTAGGCAGTGCAGTGATGTCATTCACGGCCGGTTACCCCAAAAGACATAAATGACCTCTATTTTAACCCAACGGCCAAGATATCCATAATATTAGCTCCGATACCATATTCTGTAACACCCCCGATGTATTCAGGAATATTACAGTGCCGTAAATCCTTTACATAAGGATTTACAAGGCTGAAGAATTGAACAGGCATTAAAAGGTACTAACGAATGGAAATAACGAAATTACGGTACAACAGTTCTGACCCAATATAGAAATAGTACAATTGTTCAACAGAACTCAATAATACATCACCAAATTCAAATCATCACAAATGACTTCGTATTCGAGTACTTATTGAAATAACGAGTAAACAACAGATAAATAAACCCGGTCGGGACATCACTCTGCACCCTCGTCGTCATACAGTTCCAGTGGTTGTTTCCCCGCTCTCCTGGATCCTGAACACAAACAAAATGTTCACCCCCGAAGGGGTTAGCACAACGATGCTAGTACAAGTACCACAACATATTATTCATATCTCACGAAGAATAATAATAACGTAAACGACAAAATACCAACGAGTCTTCTCCTACGAGAAACTCAAACATAACATACACAACTGATAATCACAACATGATATCATAACATACACATGGTAATTCCATCGATCCACCATTCACTGCCTAGAACCCACGATGATCCCGTCAGACCAACCCGTGGTGGAAAAACCCGTCTGATGATCCAGCGCACGCTAGCATAGATCCCCCGATGATCCCGTCGGACCAACACGAGGTGGACATACAACAACGACATACATGCACGACAATATGTATAACAACAATACATAAAACAAATAAAGTACTTGCCTCGATTCAAAGGCAATAACAACACTTCCACGAAAATGAACACTCGAAGATCGTCCTCCTCAATCAATCACGTAACGAGACCAAACCTTAACAAAAGAAATGATAAAGGATTTATCTCACGTCGTATGAATGTTTAACAATTCGATTCACGGCCAAAAGTTCATAAAATGCAATCTGCCCGAACTGCTTAGCGCACGCTAAGTACCCTGTGTAGCGTGCGTTAAGTCTGCCCGATAGCGCACGCAAACAACAAAGACTAGCGTACGCTACTATGCATGGTCAGTACTTCACTGACCAGCCAACTGACTCGTCTGATGGTCTAGCGTACGTTACGTACCAAACGTAGAGCACGCTAACTCGTGCTCGTTAGTGCACGTTAAACTTCATAGCATAGCGTGCGCTATCTATGCATGGCGATTCTTCACGAGCAAGAAACTGTTCTTGCCATGATCGAAACAATGAAATCTTGCGTGATAATTCATGTTACTTCCATGAATACCATGTTCATACCCTTATGAATGATTTTACGGATAAAGACAACTTCGGATTCAAGGATATGCATACCAATATAAAACCATATTCCATTCCGACTACAAATCTTCATACGACAACTCGAAAAGCTTAACGGTTGATATCAACACCTCTATATCAATCCATATTATCATGCTGATGTTGTTAAACGTTCTATCTATACTAGATAAATCCTTCCATGATTAAACCTTTAGATTTATCTAACAATAAGGATGTTAACGTCTAGTCCAAGATTACTATGAAATCATCTATTAGATTTGGTTTACCAATGATAGAAGCTTCTCTTTACATATTCAGTGTAATAAGATTCGAATCATGATGATTATAATCAAGGTACTTAAGGCTTATTCATCTCAATACTCCAAACATGATATACTTGGATAATTCATCTATGAAAACCCATATCTTGTTAACATGATCATCCAAATCATTAGAATCCAACTCTAAGTCTTGAGATAGATTGAACATACCTTAATATGATGAAAATCACTGAACCGTAAGGTAGAATCCAACTCCGGTTGGTTGTATGCCACTCCAAGGTGCTATTCCACTTCAATGAATATTCCCAAGTGGTAACCAATATACAAACACCAACAAGATGTGTTCTAAGTGTATAGGAGTATTATTATAGCTCTCTGAACTCTCAAGGATGAAGAAAGGGCGAAAGAAATGAAAGCCAAAACAGTTGTTGTCCCATTTATAATATTCTGCATTATTGACAAGTTAGCGCACGCTACTAAGCATTCCTTAGCGTGCGCTAATAATGGTTGACTTCAGAATTGTCCGGGTGCGTCCGCGGGAATCTTATCCGGACCCATGTCCCGGCTGGCGCATGTGCTAGCTGTCCCGCTCAATAATTGAGTCCTTAGCGCACGTTACTCCTACCTGCATAGCGTGCGCTAATAATGGCCCGATAGTGCGCGTTAAGATACATTCTTAGCGTGCGCTATCACGAGGTTGTTTGAGCAATTTTGCATGTTTCTATACTTATGTATAATGATATCAATGCACGAAATATCATACTCCAATAATCAAAATCACCAATCCGAATAATACATTGTTTGAATACAGATGAAATACACTGTAATAAATCCGGATATTACATCGACGTCGGTTTTGCTTCTTCAATTATCTCCCCATTCGATACCTTGAATCCGGCCGGTGGTTGCAAAGCATTCTTTGGATTGGCATAGCTAAAATTTTCATGATTTCGATTTGAGGGATGGTAGAAGCCCGGTGGTGAATTATTCCGGTAATTGTTGTAACTCCGATTATTAATGTAGTGTGCCTCCTCCAATGGATTGGATGGTAGTGAACTTGAACTTCCTTGAGAAACTCCCTTTGAATCACCTCCTTTTGTTAGAGCCCCCAATTGAGTGGTTAACATCGTCATTTGTGCGGTTAATGCCTTTATAGGATCCGAATCGGATATCTCAGCCACCCTTCTAATATTTGATCTTTCCATTGGCCATTGATAGCTATTCATAGCCATTTCGTCGATCAATCCATACGCTTCTTCAGCGCTTCTTGCTAGCAATGCCCCTCCCGCGGAAGCATCAATAAAATTTCTTGTTTCCCCCATAAGACCATTGTAGAAGAAACACATTTGTTGGTCTTCGGGGAAACCATGTCGAGGGCATCGCCTTAGTAGATCTTTGAAACGTTCCAAAGCTTCATATAACGGTTCGGAATCCAATTGATGAAATTGAGTAATCTCACCTTTTAGCTTCATTGTCTTGTTTGGTGGGAAAAATTTGAACAAAATTTTTTCGCTCAATTCTTCCCATGTCTTTATACTTCCGGGAGCTAAAGTTCCAAGCCAATTTCTTGCTTTCTCCCTCAAAGAGAATGGAAACAATCATAAGCGTATGGCATCATCCGAGACTCCATTCATTTTGATAGTATCACATATTTGCATGAAATGAGTGAGATGGGCATGTGGATCTTCGACAGCAAATCCTCCAAATTGATTTTGTTGAACCATTGAAATTAAGGCTGGCTTCAACTCAAAATTATGAGCGTTGATGGGAACATGAGTGATTCCTCCAAAGTTTCGGTCTAGTTTCGGTCGGAATCCATCCCGAATTGATTGCACCCTAGTTGGTGGATTTTCAATCCTTCTGCCCTCGTTGTCTTGGATTACTGCATTCTCGTTTCTGTTGCCCCTTTCTACGTTGTCTCCCGCTCTCTACATGTCTTCAAAAAGGTCCCTTTTTAGTTTCCTTGAGGTAGCACTTGTTCTTCGGGCAAATGCCTCTACTTCCGGGATGAAAGTTTCTAAAGGCACTCGAGATGAACGAGTGTTCATGCACTCCCTGAGTAGAAATTGTATGAGTTAAGTAACAAATAAGAAAATGTCTAAAGTAAGACTAAAAACACTAATCGTAATATCAACACAAAAATTAATTTAGTCCCCGACAACGGCGCCAAAAACTTGTTCGCAATATTTTTAAACAATCCGCAAGTGTACGGAGTAAGTGTAGAAAACGGCGAGCAAGGTCGTATTCCACAGAGACTAAATATTCGTATTGTGTTGAGTACTAGACTATAGTGTTCCCGGTTTTATCTAGACGATCGAAAGGTAAAATGGATGATTAATGAAATAACAAACAATGATCACAATAAATTAAAACGATTGAAAATATCCGAATGGAAGCGAATTGCAAGAGTTTATAAAGGTAAATTCCAAGGCTAGGTTTCCGTTGATTACTAAATTTAGTCGGGATTGGTTTCAAAAGGTTCTAAGTGCATTTCTAAAACGATGATCACAACAATATTCTAAAATCTCTCTCGAGATGCATTAAAACGTAGATTAAACAACCTATAACAATGTCTCCGTCGATTATAAATTATCTAACTCCAAAATATTCATAAGATTAGATATCATCATAGTTCATCACCGATTTCTCAATCTCGTAATTTACTACGTCAAATACTCGAAACCTATTAATGCCCTCTCCTCTCGAATTATGAGCAATTAAGTTTAACATGTAAAAACATTGATCAAGTGTCTAAACATGAATCAAAATCAAGTATTTGATAAAGAAATCACACTAGATAAATAAAATTATCAATCCCTCAAAATCATAGCAAATCAATGTACTCCCATGCCCGGAATTTAAAGAGTTTAGCCGGACATGGTAATGAAATGAAGATTAATAATCATCATGTTCATGCTAAAAACAAAAAAATGAATAAAAGATAGGAAGAAGATAAAACTCGTGGTGTGTCTTGATCGATCCCGGTTGAAGCCTTCAAATGTTCTTGAAGTGTTCTTCAAGAATTTTTTCAAAACCCCTTCTTTTTGGAATGAAAACCACTTAATCTTTTGTTATTCTCTCTCTCTAATCTTTCCAAATTTCAGCATATCTCCTATCATGCCCCATATCCTCCTTTTATAAAGCTAAAACTATCACTTTTTCCACACAAATCTCTAAAAAATGTCAAAAGATGATATTTCCACCGAAAAGTGACACGACCCGTGTCATAGTATGCTCAAAATGATAAAACCCGCTGGACATGGAACTCGACCATGTCAAATGACACGACCGAGTAAATGACACGACCGTGTCAAATGACACGGCCCGTGTCATACTCGTCTGAATAAGCACAATGGCCCTGGAAGTGAAACCCGACTGTGTCAATATGGCACAGCCGGGATCATGACACGGCCCGTGTCGATTGACACGGTCGGGCTCGTGTTGACTCGTTTTGACACCGTTTTGACTCCTTTTTATGCCCGATCTCTCGTTTCCGCATTGCTTGATATGTATTGGGGTTGGAGACTTCGTTCTTGCTTGATTTATGTCCATAAAGTACCTATAAAATCAATAAAACGTACCCAAGCGTGATCGAGTCCAATAAACACAATATGAGTAGAAACGACACAGTTATACACATTTTAGGATCTTAAAACCCGGAAAATCGATGTAAAAATATGTGTAAAAATGAGTGTTATCAAAATCCCCCAAACTTGAACGTTGATCGTCCCGAGCAATGCACTTTAAAATAACCACTCTTAAGGGAACTCGTCCCTCAACATACCTCAAAGGATCATTTTGAAAATTTATCAATACGCCTCAAGAAATAAATAAGTCGAGTTCTATAAAGTATTCAAATCTCGGGGGTGCTTCCTTAACATCATAGCTAATACTTGAATGAATAATACGAACCTCGCCGGTCAAGTGTATTCCCTCACTCTCAAAGTGTATAAAGGGATAAGTGACGCTCAAAACTCATTCAATGAAATAAGAATCCCCATAGGCTTGCCAATCGTCTACATCTCTACCACTAGTTGTGCATGCAAATTTGGTGAATCAAAAAGGACTTTAATGGTTGTAATGTAGGCTTTTTGGTCGGGGTAGGATAAGTATGGCTTAAAGTGACTTGACTTGAGCAAATTAGAACATTATCTCAATAATCACTTCGATCAATTAGAAGCTCAATAATCCCTTAGGATTTGTTTCTTTCAACCCCTTGATTTTAATATCATCGCACTAAGCACTTTTGAAAGTGAAAATCACAACCTTATTCCTCCTTATTGCTCCATACATCTCGTTTCTTTTGTGTCCACGATTTTTTTTTTGTGGTGGACAACATCATCATTAAATCACACCAATCCTCCTTCAAATTTATTTTGATAATTCATTGCATTTTGAACCAACAATCCTCCCGATCGCTTCCACACATCTTTTCATTCTTTTGCCAATTTGTTCTAAATAGCTCAAGTATAGGGACAAAAGTTTATAATGGAATGGAAAGCTCATAATGTGGCTAACAAGAAATAGGCTTTAAGCTCAATCGGGCTAACTAGGGAAACAAATTTTTCGGGTTGGCCAAAAGGTTTGAAAGGTTGCCAATAAAAATCGCCTCAAATCATTTTCACTAATTTGCAAACAAACTTGTAGTTTCGAATAAAATACCAGGGCAAGTTCTAGAGTCTTAAAAACATGAATGGTACTCTCGACAATGAAACTTGCATATTTAATGATTCACGAAGACTCAAAAGCTCAGAAGTTAGATTTGTTCATATTTCCAACAGATTAAACTATTTATTCAATTTCACACCCTTTTGATTATTCTACAACTTTTCCTCTTCAAATTATCCTCGATTTGTATATCAAAATAATAAAATAAATCCCGAGACATCCAAGACAAGAGTTCATTCTTTTGAGTTTCATCAAAGTTCATCATCATCAAAACACACCAAGGTTGAAATAAAACACACCAGAATAAAACAAAAAAACTTGTTCGCAATATTTTTAAACAATCCGCAAGTGTACGGAGTAAGTGTAGAAAGCGGCGTGCAAGGTCGTATTCCACAGAGACTAAATATTCTTATTGTGTTGAGTACTAGATTATAGTGTTCCCGGTTTTATCTAGATGATCGAAAGGTAAAATGGATGATTAATGAAATAACAAACAATGATCACAATAAATTAAAACGATTGAAAATATCCGAATGGAAGCGAATTGCAAGAGTTTAGAAAGGTAAATTCCAAGGCTAGGTTTCAGTTGATTACTAAATTTAGTCGGGATTGGTTTCAAAAGGTTCTAAGTGCGTTTCTAAAACAATGATCACAATAATATTCTAAAGTCTCTCTCGAGATGCATTAAAACGTAGATTAAAGAACCTATAACAACGTCTCCGTCTATTATAAATTATCTAACTCCAAAATGTTCATAAGATTAGATATCATCATAGTTCATCACCGATTTCTCAATCTCGTAATTTACTACGTCAAATACTCGAAACCTATTAATGTCCTCTCCTCTCGAATTATGAGCAATTAAGTTTAACATGTAAAAACATTGATCAAGTGTCTAAACATGAATCAAAACCAAGTATTTGATAAAGAAATCACACTAGATAAATAAAATTATCAATCCCTCAAAATCATAGCAAATCAATGTACTCCCATGCCCGGAATTTAAAGAGTTTAGCCGGACATGGTAATGAAAGGAAGATTAATAATCATCATCTTCATGCTAAAAACAACGAAATGAATAAAAGATAGGAAGAAGATAAAACTCGTGGTGTGTCTTGATCGATCCCGGTTGAAGCCTTCAAATGTTCTTGAAGTGTTCTTCAAGAATTTCTTCAAAACCCCTTCTTTTTGGAATGAAAACCACTTAATCTTTTGTTATTCTCTCTCTCTAATCTTTCCAAATTTCAGCATATCTCTTATCATGCCCCATATCCTCCTTTTATAAAGCTAAAACTATCACTTTTTCCACACAAATCTCTAAAAAATGTCAAAAGATGATATTTCCACCGAAAAGTGACACGGCCCGTGTCATAGTATGCTCAAAATGATAAAACCCGCTGGACAGGGAACTCGACCGTGTCAAATGACACGGCCGATTAAATGACACGACCGTGTCAAATGACACGGCCCGTGTCATACTCGTCTGAATAAGCACAATGGCCCTGGAAGTGAAACCCGACCGTGTCAATATGGCACGGCCGGGATCATGACACGGCCCGTGTCGATTGACACGGTCGGGCTCGTGTTGACTCGTTTTGACACCATTTTGACTCCTTTTTAAGCCCGATCTCTCGTTTCCGCATTGCTTGATATGTATTGGGGTTGGAGACTTCGTTCTTGCTTGATTTATGTCCATAAAGTACCTATAAAATCAATAAAACGTACCCAAGCGTGATCAAGTCCAATAAACACAATATGAGTATAAACGACACAGTTCTACACATTTTAGGATCTTAAAACCCGGAAAATCGATGTAAAAATATGTGTAAAAATGAGTGTTATCAGAATACTTGTCCACCAATCTGCTTATACCAAGAGATTGCTCAAACGATTTAATATGGATAAGGCTCATCCTCTGAGTACTCCTATGGTCGTAAGGAATTTAGATCCTAAGAAAGATCCTTTCCGACCTAAGGAACCAAATGAGGAAATTTTGGGTCCTGAAGTGCCTTATCTCAATGCTATTGGAGTACTGATGTATTTAGCATAATGCACCAGACCCGATATTTCTTTTGCAGTAAATTTACTTGCAAGATACAGTTCTGAACCAACTCGAAGACATTGGAATGGTATCAAACACATTTTTCGTTATCTCAATGGTACCATAAACCTGGATTTATCCTATTCAAAAGAGGCTCCTAACTCTGGATTAGTTGGTTATGCTGATGCGGGATACAAATCCGATCCACATAAGGCTCGCTCACGGACCGGTTATATATTCTGCTATAATGGTACGGCTATATCATGGAAATCGACCAAACAAACATTAGTAGCTACATCTTCCAATCATTCTGAGAGAATTGCTCTCTATGAAGCTGACAGAGAAAGTGTTTGGCTAAGATCAGTTATAGCTCATATACTAAATGAATGTCGATTGAAGCTTGTGACAGACACTCCCACAATCATTTATGAAGACAATGCAGCATGCATAGCACGAGTTAAGGGTGGATATATAAAAGGTGATTGGACCAAGCATATTTCACCGAAGTTTTTCTACACACATGAACTACAGAAGAACGGAAAAATAAATGTTCAACAAATTCGCTCTTGTCATAATCTCGCTGATTTATTTATAAAATCATTGCCGACATCTACATTCGAGAAGATGGTATACGGTATAGGTATGAGAAGAGCTAATCTTAACCAAGATTGATAAAATAGTTTGACGGCATATATTCTTTATTTCAGGGGGAGCGAATCAATATGTGCGCTGTAGTCTTTTTTCCTTATGACTGGTTTTTATCCCATTGGGTTTTTCCAAGTTAAGGTTTTTTACGAGGCAGCTTATGCACAAGGATTGGATTTAAGTTGTGTACTCTTTTTTCCTTCTGACCGCTTTTATTCCCATTGGAATTTTCGGCTTAAGGTTTTTAACGAGGCACACTTATCCAACTCACATTGCTACGTCCAAGGAGAAGTGTTATGAAAAAATGGCATCCAATGGGGAATATTATGAATGATTATGCTTGGAGTTTAGTGACTGCCATCATTTTTTCAACTCTATGATTATCAATATAATATGTAATGAATAGTATATTTGAATAGTATAAATAGAACACAAATGATATGAAATAAATTACACCATTTGAATACACACACAACATTAGTGTTATTCATCTCATTCTATCTCCCTCAAAGTTTACTTCCAGTAGTTATATTACAACAAATACCAATTTTTAACTACAAAATACGTAAATTACTATTAAAGTATGGAGCTATGTAAATTTAGATATACCATATAAGAGAAAGTTGATTGCATAATTATACTGTGTTATAGCTAAAACATAGATTTATAAAGTCATCAATCCAATACTTTTGGGCGTGTATTTAATTAAGATTTTAATGAAATTTGATAGATTTTGGAGTTTGATGGATTTGATAGATTTTAATGGAATTCAACAGACTTTCATAAATTCTCTTTGATTGACTTCTATCTATTAGAATTCTATAGACTTTTATGGATTTTTATGGACTTTTATGAATTTCTATTGACTTTATTTTTCTCAAAAGATAGTAACCACATGAATTTCATTTATTAGCGTTCTATCTTAATAAATAGTTGTTCTATATGTGATTTTCAATCAATTGTTATGTATAATAGATTTTTAATTAAAAATAAATATCTATTACAATAGAAATTTTACAACAAATTGATATAATTTGACGAGAAAAACTAAAGAAGTATCTCACATTAAAAAGACTAAAACATATACAAGTTATTAAAGCAATGAGCAGATATAAAATATTTAATTATAAACTGAATTTTTTACAAATTTTTGTAAATAATTAGTTTTTCATAAAAAGTTGAAGAACGGAAGATAAAAATATTATTAGAACTTCTTTACTGTTCCGGGATATGGTGGTAGGGCTGTCTAAATGATTCTCGGTTAGAACCAGAACCGCGCGGTTCCGGTTAACCGAGAACCGCAATTTCGATTATCGGTCCCATTTTCGATTCTATTGTGTATCATTTGTTCGGTTTTTGGTCTAACCGATAACCGTTCGGTTCCGAACCGAAAACCGGTTTTATAAAATATATTTATTAAATATTATTTTTATTTTATAATTATATTATATTATTTTAATTTTTTAAATTAAAATTGGAAATTAGACTGCTTTTATGAAATTATATTTTGTGATTATATTATATAATTATAAAATAAAAAATAATATTTAATAAATATATTTTATAAACCGAACCGGAAGCAGATTTTATTTATGAAATTATATTTTTATATTTTATAATTATATTATATTATTTCAATTTTTTTAAATTGAAATAAAAAAAACGCCTTTTGACCAAATCGGAACCGAAAATAATTGGTCCAGTTCCGGTTAACCGAAAATTTATACGGCCCAGTTTTCAGTTCTTATTTTAGGACATTTATGGTTAGCGAAAAATTGATGCAGTTACTTAGGAACCGAACCGTTCGACAGCCCTATATGGTGGTAGTGGCAACGGGGTGACAGCGGAAATGGTGTTGGTGGTGGGACGGGACAGTGGCAATGGTGGTGGGGAGGCGGTTGCGTCGGTGGTGGTGGGTGGTGGTGACGAATAAAAATCCATCAAAATCTTAGGGGTGTAGGAAAGATTTTAAAAGACAAATTATGTTTGTACTTTGTGCTTAAAGATGAGTACCTAGATGATTCCATTAAAATCCTTAAAATCCAAAATAAATTTGAATACCTCATAATTTTGTAAGATTTAAAAAAGTTTTCATTTAATACCTCATGATTTTAATGAACTTTTAAGAACTCCATTAAATTCTATATTGAATACCACAAAAATTTAATTGAATTTTAAAAGTCTCAATTAAATACACTCAAACTTTTTCAAATCTATCAAATTCTATAAAAGTCTTTAAAACTCATTTGAAGTCTCAATTGAATACGCCCCTATTAGTTATAACTGAATGAAAAAAAATGCAAATGAATAATTGATCCAAATATAGAATAAGATATAGTTTTAGCCAACCTACATCATCATCCAAGTGAAATTTAAATAAACTCTAACAGAGTTAGAAGTAAGTTAAACTAAAACAGGGTGGTTTCCATTTTAAAATCAACCAGTAGAGCAATCCCGATGGAATTTTCAAAATCCCCTCTATATAGTAATTTTGTAATCATTTTAACACATATCAAAAAATTGAATGTTCATTTTTCAAGTCATCTTCTTTTTCAATTCGATCACAATTATTACACATCATTTTTTATTACCACATAATAATAAATTTAGTTATAATTTATAGCATTTGTAATTCAAATTAAAATAAAATATATTCTATGGATAGAAATCTTATAGTAGCTACAAAATTTAA
Organism: Orobanche coerulescens; assembly: GCA_033398695.1. Taxonomy (NCBI): domain Eukaryota; kingdom Viridiplantae; phylum Streptophyta; class Magnoliopsida; order Lamiales; family Orobanchaceae; genus Orobanche; species Orobanche coerulescens. Next base: position 167,602,727 of record CM065811.1, read on the forward strand.
AAGTATCGATTAATATATTTTAAATACCATATCTTTGGAATAAAACACACACTTTTATGTATTAATGCTCAATTTTGGTGATTAATATGTATTAGTAAATTGATATATAATTTAAGATATTTTAGATATTAATTTTGATAATTAAAATTTTAGACGTTTTGTAATTAAAGTGTTTAATTTTGGATCCAAATTTTGGTAATCAAGACACACAAGTTTGTGTACTCAACAATTTTTTTTTTTTTGAAAAAAAGCAATTCTAATCGAAGGCTACTTTAATGTTTTGTATTAAGATTGGTATTCAATTTTTAATTTAACTGTAATTCACTAGTAACTTATTATTTATAAAATAAACTTATTAAATTTTTAACTTTTTAGTTTTTTATATGATTAATTAGTTAACTAATTAATGGGTAATTTAAATATCATATATTCATAGTTAAAAAATTATAAAAAGAACAAAAAAATAGTAAATATGAAAAATATATTTACATTCTCAAATTCCGTACATACATTCAAATTCTCAAGTTATATGATGTACATGTAATATATTTATAAAAAATGTACAATAATATCCTCAAATTCCATACATACATTCAACTTCTCAACTATTAGTAGATAATTGTGTCAAATAATCAAACTCCATAGTTGGAGTCGCAAAACTTATACATTTATTGTAATGTCCGCAATTTCGGATTTCGGTGATTTTTTTCCGTCAAGAGCCCGTTTTGACGACTCGCTCGTGATCTTTTCGTCATTTCGAGAGTATTTAATTCTGCACTTTTTGTCATTCGAATTCGTTTCGGTATCGTTTTGTTGAGTTCTGTGTTCTTAAGCGATTTTTTCGTACTTGAATTCAATTCTTGCGAATCTCGTCCGAAACTGTTGTTTCGAGTTTCTCGTAAGTTCATTTAATAATATTATTCATGTTGCGAGCCTTGGTTTGGTGTTTCGATCGTGTATCGTGTATTTCGGACGTTTTGGGCCATTTTCGTAATTTCCCAAAGTTTGGGGTAATTACTTTCCGTTGTCGAATTTCGAGCCTTCGGGTGGTCGGAATCGTGTGTTCTCTTAGTGCTCGAATTCGTCTTTGCGAGTACTTCGTAACCGTATCTTCGATTCGTATTCAGGTTCGTATTTCGGGGTCGTTCGGGCCGTCGGAGTTGGCCGACAAGTCATGGCCGGGCGATGCAGGCGGGCCGGCCGCAGGAGTTACGGCCGGTAGTGCTTTCAGCGATTACGTGCGTAAGGCGGTTACGTCGTAAGGCCACAGCCGTAACGTGCATGCGGTACGGCAATTGGGGCAGTTGGTTCGGCCATGGCCGGTTACGGCCGTAAGCCATGGCCGATTACGTACGTTACGTGCCCGGCAGTCAGCCTATTTAAGGCCAGCAGACGTTTTTTTTTCACCATTTTTCTCACTTCGTTCTTCTTCTTCCGCGGCTGTAGACTTCTTGGGCGTGGAGATATGTTGTCATACAACAAATCCATGAAGTCTTGGAGTTCATATCATCAATCATCCATCCTATAACATCCTTTGATCGAGCGAATCAGGTCAGATTTTCTAGAAATCTAGTTTTGGGGAATTTGGGTGTTTTGGTTGTTTTCATCCGTTTAATCCGATTTAACTTAAGATTGTGATGGATTGATGATTATTTAGATGTATTATATCATTTCCCATATTATTCCATGGTTGGATCGTATCGATCCGTTGTTTTGGTCGAGTTCTTGATCGACGCCTTGAAGGTGTCCGGTAGAATGTCATAAAGGGATTTTCGGACGTTCTACGATTATTCTTCCTCGTATGATCGTTGATTTATTAATTATATGATGCTAGGGTCGAGTTTCTTCCGAAGAAACCGTGTTGAACCCTTCCATTCGTTGTTTTCTTCAAGCTTTCCGATCGAGAGTGTATTCATTGTCTTCGCCGGAGAATTGTGGGCGTTCCAGGTGTCCCGACTGAGCCGTGTTCGTCGGAGTGTCCGGTATCGATTATCGAGGCAAGTATCTTGCCCACACATTACGTGTTTTGTGGATATAATGGTTGCTAATCATCGATTTGTGCTAAATAAATGTTTATAACCATTTTTCAAAAGAATCGGTATATTTACCATCTTGGTTTTCGTAAAGGTGACCCGCGTGTGTCGGGAATCAATATACTTAGTTGAATATGTGTGCTAGTGTCGAGTATAGGATCAACTTACTTTCGTGTGATATCATTATGTATGATTATGTCATCGGTAAATGTAAAGTGCAATTCTTTTATCACATTATGTGCATGGAGTCACGTGGTTATGGATGAATATGTGAGTTTGTGTGATATTGGTTGTGTCGTTCGGTGCTGTTGAGATCTTGTGCTTCCTTGTGAATTGTTATAGTTCTGGGTCGTGAGTACGTGTTAGATAATATGGCCATTCTAGCAAGGTACCTCGACTATATATATTTTGTGTGTCTGACCTTTGAGAGTTGTGGTTTTGTAATCTGTGAGTTGTTCTTCCACCCGGGGATGCCATGTGTGGCCTATGGGAGCCGATACTAATGGGTACGGCCACGGGAGTGGACTTGGATGCATGTGTTGATGTTCTTCCACATGGGGACGGTTCGACGGGACCTCTGGGGGCCGATACTAATGGGTACGGCCGCGGAAGTGGTTTCCCACCTGGGGACGGGCCTCTGGGGCCGATACTAATAGATATGACCACGGGTTACCAAGTGTGGTTTCTGTGATATTGATGTTGATGTTTTGATAACTATTGTGATATGTTCCGGAGTATCACAATGCTTTTTGCTCGGGATCGAGATACATTATATATCGAGTCTTGGTGTTTGGCTAGAATGGCATAAGAATAACGTGTTATGTGTAATGTGTCCTTGTAAGTGAATTGCAGTGGATGATCGGGTCGTGGGCCCTGTGTTTTGTGATCGAAATGGTTGGGCCGTGGACCCCGTGTTTTGTTAACGAATTTGTATTTTGGAAAATGAACTTTGGGGCTGTGACCCTAAGTGGCTTTCGAGGAATTAAGAACTTTTCAATTTCTAATGTTTTCAAAACTCCCGAGATTTGGAATTGTTTTCAAAGTGCTTGCTTGTTTCATTTCTACTTTCAAGACTTGAACTATTTTAACTAAATATCATATCTCGGGAAGTCTTTCGTTGTATTCTCGGAATGTGTTGTATATGGCTCGTATTTACACTTTATACTTGCACTAGCGAAACAGTGGAGTTTTGCTAACCCCCGAGTAATCGGAGGGTGGATATCTGTATTGTGTCCAGGTACATGCAGGTTTTCGGGAGCAAGACACAGGATCAGTATGAGGGATGATGAATGATGAATGATACTAATCACACGAATGCCAGTTTTAGGTTCAGTTAGTCGGAGTCCTTTGTATTGTCTTTTTCGCTGCCGTATTGTCTATGTTTTGAAGTATTTTACCCTTGCGTGGGTATGAGTCTGGATAAGGTTATGTATTTTTTATTTTTAAGACAGTGATAAAAGACCAAATCGGTCTAATGGTTCGTGATTATGCCATGTCGGCATGTAATGTATTATGTTGTTTTGATGTTTAGCCTGGTGGATCCTCACGGAGAGGGTCTGCGGCGTGTAATATTCCCGGTTAGATTCCGGGGGTGTTACATTTATCAAGTATATGAAATTGAATGAAATATAGATCTCTAAGAACCCGCCATTAATAGTGGAAATAATAATCCAACAAAGTTGGTGTGAGTATCATCAACATGCTAACAACAAACGTTGTCCTTTTTTTTTGCAATCCACTATAGCTCTTAAGCATCAATTGTGGTTTTCGGCCGTAGTGTTTTATTAGTAGATATAAATACAAATATTAGTATATTTAACTAGGTTTGAGTATGTATAGTTGTATACCCATAAATGGACAAAATTTGTATATACCGTAAATGGATGGTTGCGTGCGCATTTTTTATCCTTATACAAATCATATCATATCATATTTACTAAATATTAATTAATTATTGATATATACAAAATAAGTTGATGGCCATATTTGCTGATTAGCGGTAGCTGATACTATATTGTATTTGTTGATATTGTTGTGTCGAGAATTATACTCTCCGACCGGCGATCGCCTCGGAGATCGGGCGACCTAGCCATTGCCGAGCAGCAAGGCAGAACTGCCGACAGTGATCGGGCGACCTAGTCATAACCGGGCAGCCGAGATGGATCTGCCGACCGAAGGTCCCAGGACAAGTCCCGGTGCCGAGCGATCGACATCTAAGACGATCGTCTCTCGGCACTTAGCGATCGACTCCTGGTGGCCGACGACCAGACGATTATCTCTCGGCACCTGCCGACCGACCCTTGGTGACCAACCAATGCCGACCCTTGATGACCGATCATTGCCGACCGCCTCATGCCGCTCGAAGCCGATGGTCATCCAGTCGGCAAAGGCCGAAGCCCAGGACAGAATCCACGTGCAGTGCCGAGACAAGATCCGCATATCACGGATCGTTGACCACACCCTGTCAGCATCTTCCCACCAGCCGACAGGCCCGCCGAAAGGTGTCAGTAGGACCGCATGTGACAGTGACTCCGGACGCGTGCTGGCTCCTCATTGATCGCACATTGGCCGCCAAGTTGCCTTGGACTTTAGGCCGACAACCCGTGTGACTTAAGGACGATCGCCCCATTATTATATTGACCGGCACACGATCGCCCCATTATTATATTGGCCGGAAGGCGATCGCCCGCGAGAAGACAAGGCTCCTCAGCCCCTATAAATAAAAGGCAGCCTGCACTTGGATCCCCCCTGGCATTATCGCGATTTCAGCACACAATACAAAAGCAATACACAGCACTTGGCTTTCTCCTACTCTTGGCAACAGCTATCTCTCGGTTCTTTCTTCTCTCGGCCTCTCTCATACAGAAGACGATCGGCAGGGACGAAGAACACCAAGCTTCGCTCAAGAGCTGGATTAACAGAGTCTTCTTACACTCATTGTACTTAGATTCTCACATTAATACTTGTATCCACGAATATTTGTATTAATAACATCTCGCGAGAGCATTCAAGCCCGGGCCTAACAAACCCGGCACATCTTGTGTTTATTCATATTCTCTCGAAAGTGCTCCCGCAAAATTTGTTTGTTGTCCGTCCATTCCAGCAGTATTTAATCTTCGGATAAATATTTTGGGCAACAACAATTGGCGCTAGAATGAGGGCTTCTAACCCTCAAATTTTTATTCCTACCATCTCGAAGAACACTCACTGTTCTCGGGGCATATACTTGAAGTGACACTCACTGCGCTTCAAAGAAATCTTTCAGAAATCATGTCTTCCGCCTCCGCATCGAAGAAAGCCGCTGGCCAGCCCGCCAGACGCCTCGTTCCGACTCAGTCCGAGACACAGTCTATGGTGGAAGGTAGCCGCCGCAGTCCGAGACGCTCGATCCCGCCCCTGGGCGGCGGCCCAAGCCTCTCGCTCGATCAGTTCCGAACCGCGGAACAGATCGACGAGGCCATGGCCGTCCTACAGGAGCGACGGAGTGCTCTCGGCGCGCCTCCTGCTATCACCCCCTCGGTCATCCGTCGGAAGACCAAGCGGAAGTTCAAGGCATTACTGGCCGAGCGATCGCCAGGAGGCTCTTGTCCGCAAGGAGAGGCGCTCGCCAGCCGGGGCACCTCGGTTTTCGATCGCCTCGGCAGCAACCCATCTTGGCGACCGGGGCAGTCCGGCCCCAGCCACGAGACGACGGAGTTCGAGTCCGTCACCAGGAGCTCGGCCTATCCGACTCCCAGAAGGTCGACCAGCCGTCTGGCTCCCCCTCGCCAAATAGCCGAGGTCGGCAGCAGTGGAGTCAGGAGATCGGTACACGATCGCCTCGGCTCCCGCTCCCAAAGCCGATCCGCGAGCGACCGAGCCACGGCGATGGCCGCGATGCAACGCCAGCTCGATGACATGAAGGCGCTCCTGGAATCCGGGGCAGGCGTTAAGAACAAAATCGCCGATCCGAGTGAGCCGCTCGCGGTCCCCATCGAGCTCGCCCCCATTCAGCACAAGATCGCTCCCCCGCAAACACCTTTGTACGAGGGGAGATCAGACCCCGAAACACACCTGAGAAAGTTCAACATCTATATGACCGGGTGTGGGGCATCAGACGCGACCAGGTGCCGAATGTTCCCTATGACGCTGGACGACCTCGCCCATAGGTGGTACGCCTCATTGCCGCCTCGGTCCATCGGCTCCTTTAATCAACTGGCGAACGGCTTCACAACTCACTTCGCCGCCAAGGTCGCTCGACCGGAAGGTCCCCTTCGCATGATGCAAATCAGGCGGGGAGAAGAAGAGTCCGACTCGGACTACATCAACCGAGTAGACGAGATCATCCTCAACGACGAACCCGTAAGCGATGAGATCGCCCTCTACACTGTCCTAGGAGGATTCCATGGTCTTTCGCCTATGTTCAGGCATCTTACGAAAGACCAACCCTCGACCTACGCGACCTTCCGAGCTAAAGCCGCCGACTTTCTGTCCAGGCAAAGGTTTCTCCTCAGCCTATGAGCAGCGCGATCGGCGCCCGAACGCCGATCTCCCGCCCGATCGTCGATACCAACCGACGAATAACGCGATCGGCAGCCGAGCGAAGATCGCCAATCTCCCAGCCCGATCGCCATCATCACGCTACATCACCAAAAACCCGGAGGACTCGTTCGCCATCTACAGTTCACCATCTAACATGATGGACTAAGGCACGAGATCGCCTCCACCGCACATCATAAATCCATGGTCCTGGTAGTCGATGGAACCGGCTGTTTCGGCCATGCAAGGTCTCTTCGGGCCATGATCGCCCGCCCTTCGTTTAAATACAAGGCCGGCGTAGTCTGAGGGCCCTCCAAAATTAATCAGTGGACACGATCGCCCGCCTTCAAAGGTTCACCATCTAACATGATAGACCCGGACAATGCGACACGTGCCACTACCCCCGTCTCAACGTACACCGTCGAGGTTCGCCATCTTCATGGCGGGCCGAGGTGGAAGCAGAGCTTACAAGCCGCGGGCGTGGAGTTGAATCATTCGACGCTGCCCCGCGCAAGGACTCCTATAGACCAAGACCGCACGCCCTTCGTTTAAATACGAGGCGAGGCGCAGCCTAACAGAGGACCCTCACAATAAAATGAGTCACGAGACACTCAATGTCTTCGCGCACAAGACACGGTCATGGAGTCGATCCATCGAACTCCGCGACTGTGCACGGTTCCTCAGTGACGAAACAATCAAGTTTCTACGAGGGATCGGCCAATGTTGTTTTTTGCAGGTACAAGACCGAAAGATAGCTAGCCAATCGACCATGATCGCCCAAGTCCGAATCCAGAGTCAGCTCAACGGATCGCCCGTCCTCATCTTACACGATCGCCAGCAAGAACCACCTCGCCCCATGTCTTCAACATCGGAGCAAGCTGGGGGGCAATTGTTGTGTCGAGAATTATACTCTCCGATCGGCGATCGCCTCGAAGATCGGGCGACCTAGCCATTGCCGAGCAGCAAGGCAGAACTGTCGACAGTGATCGGGCGACCTAGTCATAACCGGGCAGCCGAGATGGATCTGCCGACCGAAGGTCCCAGGACAAGTCCCGGTGCCGAGCGATCGACATCTAAGACGATCGTCTCTCGGCACTTAGCGATCGACTCCTGGTGGCCGACGACCAGACGATCATCTCTCGGCACCTGCCGACCGACCCTTGGTGACCAACCGATGCCGACCCTTGATGACCGATCATTGTCGACCGCCTCATGCCGCTCAAAGCCGATGGTCATCCAGTCGGCAAAGGTCGAAGCCCAGGACATAATCCACGTGCAGTGCCGAGACAAGATCCGCATATCACGGATCGTTGACCACAGCCTGTCAGCATTTTCCCACCAGCCGACAGGCCCGCCGAAAGGTGTCAGTAGGACCGCATGTGACAGTAACTCCGGACGCGTGTTGGCTCCTCATTGGACCGCACAGCTGGCTGCCAGCAGCTGCCTTGGACTTTAGGCCGACAACCCGTGTGACTTAAGGACGATCGCCCCATTATTATATTGGCCGGCAGACGATCGCCCCATTATTATATTGGCCGAAAGGCGATCGCCCGCCAGAAGACAAGGCTCCTCAGCCCCTATAAATAAAAGGCAGCCTGCACTTGGATCCCCCCTGGCATTATCGCGATTTCAGCACACAATACAGAAGCAATACACAGCACTTGGCTTTCTCCTACTCTTGGCAACAGCTATCTCTCGGTTCTTTCTTCTCTCGGCCTCTCTCATACAGAAGAGGATCGGTAGGGACGAAGAACACCAAGCTTCGCTCAAGAGCTGGATTAACAGAGTCTTCTTACACTCATTGTACTTAGATTCTCACATTAATACTTGTATCCACGAATATTTGTATTAATAACATCTCGCGAGAGCATTCAAGCCCGGGCCTAACAAACCCGGCAAATCTTGTGTTTATTCATATTCTCTCGGAAGTGCTCCCGCAAAATTTGTTTGTTGTCCGTCCATTCTAGCAGTATTTAATCTTTGGATAAATATTTTGGGCAACAACAGATACATGTTAACTGATTTAACTAGCTGATTGTATTAGCTATTTGTGTATATGTGTTTAGCAAACAAGATGATAATTGATAGTTGCTTGATTATGTAAAATAAATAATAAGGATATTTCAATATTTGTTTATTAATAATTCTAATCAATATGGTACATTTCTTGAATAATGAAACATTATTATAAAACTTTAGTTATTTAAAAATTGTCATAATTCAATTTTGCAAATAGTAAATAGTAGTAAATTAACTGTAAATAATTTTTATATGCAGAATGATAAGTGTATTTGAAACTCTTAGGATAAAAATATAATTTTTTCGGACAAAATTGTTATTTTGTATCTAGTAGGTAAATGTTTTTCAAAATCAACGTCTTGGACAAAAAAATTAATCTAAACTTTATTTCCCGTTTCAAGTAATCAGATATTTTATAAATTTAAATGAATTCAAATAATTAGCATTCTTTCTAGGTAAAAGACCCATCTACATGACTTTTTCAAAATCAATATTTTTGATCGAAAAAGTTAATCCAAACTTTACTTCAGTATCAGATAATTAGATATTTTATAAATCTAAATGAGTTCAATTAAGTAGCAGGTATTATGATATGGGCTTCATACGAAATGGGTGGTAAAATCATTATTAACCGGATTTGGGATGAGTACGAGTATATAACTTCTAAATAGATGTTATTATTTTCAATTTAAATTCAAATTTAATTTTTAATTTTCTATCATTATACTACTTATTTTTAATATTTACATTTAATGTGTAGTTTTTTATCAAGATGGATAACCAATTATTATAGCAATTTATATTTATTTTTTAGATATTTTATAAATTTAAATAAGATTGGGTTATTAGCATATTCTATTACATATTTTTTAGATGGGAACGAGTAGTAAAATCACATTTTAATATGATCTAGTACGAGTATAAATATATAAATTTTAAAGGGGTCTGAGTGGCGGAACCTTATACTCATCGTCCGGGTTACTCTATGGATTTAGAACACAAATGTGTAGCAAATCACATTCTAATTGAGTTTGAATGAGTGTGAGTATATAAATTCTAACGGGTTTGGCGCCGAACCCTAATCTTGTTATTTTGATTCATCGTCGTTCGTCACGTTAAACACTTCGGGATAATTGAACCCTAGCTAAATATTAATATACTTTATTTTATTTACATTTATAGATTACAACGTATTATGGGTTCTCGTCGAATTTTGACGGGTTGAGCACTAGTTTGTTCCTAAAATTGCTTCCAAAGCTTCCCCAACACTATTTTCTCGTCCATATTTTATAAATGCATAAAATAGTTTTCCTATTTTTTGTTATTCATAATAATTATAATAATAATAATATTCTTATGAGCCCAACCCAAATTGAAAAAATGAAATATTTGAGAGTAGATTTGAAGAAATGTAAATATAAGAGTAGATTTAGAGAGAGAAATATTTTTGTCCATCCAAATCAATATAATAGATTTATTGGATTGACCATTTATTTTATTTTTTATATTGTAACCTAAATTTGCTAGTGGAGTAGCTCTCCGAGCTGGAGTTCTAAAATCTAGGAGTGAGTTCGGTACAGTTACCGAATATTTGAGTTGTTACCAGCTACCGTACCAATTCAACTTGATAGCCAAAATTAATTACCAGAACCGACCATGTAGTTCGGTATAGTGCTAAAATCGGTAACCGATGGTTCGGTACGGTAACGGCTGGTAACCAACTTCATTAAATAGTTCCAAATTTCATACATTAGAATATAAAAAATAAATAAAAAATAAATAAGAATAATAAAAATAAACTTTGAGTTGAAATGACCGGTTGAGATGTGGTTACTAATGAATGGTTCATATTAATATAAAAAATAAATACAAAATAATAAAAATAAATATTTCGGTATAGTACGGTAACCGAATTTTTAAAAATATAATATCATTACCGTACCAAATAGTAATGAAATATACGGTACAACCGTACCAATTATGCGGTTGCCGTATAGGATAGTTACCAACTAAAATCGGTACGAAAAATTTTCGAGCGATTACCATGTTTCTTGATAACCAACCTAGCCCTACTAAAAAACCATGTCACTTGTGGTGCCAAAATATACCAATGGCCATATTCAGTTTAGAGCATGGGGTACGGTGGTGCCATGGCTGGCGCCATGGCCACCAGCCCAAGCAAGCCCTTGGCGCACCGTACCGTCGCTCGTGCCATCACCTCTCACGCCGTCCCAATCGTGCTGCGCCATCGACTATTTTTTTTTTTGGCTTTGGCAACGGATAGTTTTTTTGAAAATGGGAGAAGCATGCAACGGCTATATAGCCGTTTGATGTGGAACAAAGCAAAAAAAATAAAAAATTAACCCCAAAAAATCTTATAAATACCACTTATTATCTCTATACTTCACACACACTTCCAATCTATTATCTATTTCCATTCAAAATGAATCTAAACTCACCATGGATCAACCAAATGTTAAACGATCCGACGAACCAAATGTCGGGGTCGTCTTCGAATCCCGGTCAATATCCGGGATCGTCTTCGAATCCCGGTTACTTTCCCAACTTCCAAGCCCTATTTATGAATCCCGACGAGCTAGCATTATTTATTCAATGAAAATTACAACAACAACAACAATTTAATCAATTTACACAAAGTCAACAAACAAGCCAAGCCATCCCTTCCCAACCAAATCGGCCATGGGTCGTATTTTGATGTTAACGAAGTCGAAGAGGAAGATGAAGATAAAATGGAGTCGGAGGAAGAAGTTGTTCCGACACCGACCTCAAAGAAATCTAGGGACAAGACGATGGCGAAGAAACCAAGGGCAAAGGCAAAGGCTAAGTCGTCGGCAAAGAAAGGCAAGGGCAACGAAGGAGACGAAGAAGATGTCGTCCCGTCCCGACAAGCACGCACTATGTGGACACAAGAAGAGGAGCTTCTTTTGGCGGAATGTTACGTCCAAGTATCGGAGGATCCAAAAGTGGGTGCGGATCAACAAAAGGATACGTTTTGGTACAAAGTGCTTGAAGTATACAACAAAGAAGCAAAGAGGCTTGAGTTTACTACTCGTACCAAAAATATGTTGACGGGAAAGTGGACTCCATTGAATAAAGATACCAAGAAGTTCAATACGGTTGTTGATGAAACGGCGGTTATGAGTGGGGAAGGTCATAAAGATTTTATGAATCGTTGTCACGTTTTGTTTAGAAAAACAACGGGATATGAATTCAAACACTTGACCGCTTGGGGCTTTTTGAAAGACAAGCACAAGTGGAAAAATCCCGACTCGACTTTGGCAAGACGTGCTCGTCTTCAGTCCACGCGAGAGGAGCCCGAGCATTTTGGAGCCGACGAGTTGCCAAGGCCAGACGGCATGTACCGGATATCTAAGAGCCAACGTTCGTCAAACTCGACCGCTAGTTCCGGTTCAAACCCGGCATTGTTTCAAGAAATGTTGGCTCAACAAATCGAGTTAGACCGCAAGGCAAAGATGGATGTACTCGAGCGAGAGTCACTCGCAAGAGTTAATTTGTATGAATCTCAAAAGATTGCCGAGGAGATGCAGGTACTAGAAATGGACACAAGCAAGATGAATCCGGTCAATGCAAGGATCGTGGAAGCACAACAAGCTCGAATCCGGGCAAAATATCCCGAGGAGTAATAAGCTTTTATTTCTATATTTATGTATTAGGTTTTTAATTTCATGCATTTTTTTTAATGTATTGTGTGTTTTTTAATATGTAATATGTGTTTTTAATATTAATGAAGTTTATTTAAGTTTATATTGTTTATATATTGATTTTTGTAAAAAAAAAAAAAAAAGGCCGACGGCACCGAAAATTCTGGTGCCAGTGGATACCCGTGAAATGTGGTGCCGTGGAGCTTTTTGCTGACGTGGCAGTAAAAGATGCCCACGGCACCAACTTGATGGCACCACGGTACCTAATGAAATATTTGAGAGTAGATTTGAAGAAATGTAAATATAAGAGTAGATTTAGAGAGAGAAATATTTTTGTCCATCCAAATCAATATAATAGATTTATTGGATTGACCATTTATTTTATTTTTTTATATTGTAACCTAAATTTGCTAGTGGAGTAGCTCTCCGAGCTGGAGTTCTAAAATCTAGGGGTGAGTTCGGTACAGTTACCGAATATTTGAGTTGTAACCACCTACCGTACCAATTCAACTTGATAGCCAAAATTAATTACCAGAACCGACCATGTAGTTCGGTATAGTGCTGAAATCGGTAACCGATGGTTCGGTACGGTAACGGCTGGTAACCAACTTCATTAAATAGTTCCAAATTTCATACATTAGAATATAAAAAATAAATAAGAATAAATAAGAATAATAAAAAAAAACTTTGAGTTGAAATGATCGGTTGAGATGTGGTTACTAATGAATGGTTCATATTAATATAAAAAATAAATACAAAATAATAAAAATAAATATTTCGGTATAGTACGGTAACCGAATTTTTAAAAATATAATATCATTACCGTACCAAATAGTAATGAAATATACGGTACAACCGTACCAATTATGCGGTTGCCGTATAGGATAGTTACCAACTAAAATCGGTACGAAAAATTTTCGAGCGATTACCATGTTCCTTGATAACCAACCTAGCCCTACTAAAAACCATGTCACTTGTGGTGCCAAAATACACCAATGGCCATATTCAGTTTAGAGCATGGGGTACGGTGGTGCCATGGCTGGCGCCATGGCCACCAGCCCAAGCAAGCCCTTGGCGCACCGTACTGTCGCTCGTGCCATCACCTCTCACGCCGTCCCAACCGTGCTGCGCCATCGACTATTTTTTTTTTTGGCTTTGGCAACGGATAGTTTTTTTGAAAAGGGGAGAAGCATGCAACGGCTATATAGCTGTTTGATGTGGAACAAAGCAAAAAAAATAAAAAAATTAACCCCAAAAAATCTTATAAATACCACTTATTATCTCTATACTTCACACACACTTCCAATCTATTATCTATTTCCATTCAAAATGAATCTAAACTCACCATGGATCAACCAAATGTTAAACGATCCGACGAACCAAATATCGGGGTCGTCTTCGAATCCCGGTCAATATCCGGGATCGTCTTCGAATCCCGGTTACTTTCCCAACTTCCAAGCCCCATTTATGAATCCCGAAGAGCTAGCATTATTTATTCAATGAAAATTACAACAACAACAACAACAACAATTTAATCAATTTACACAAAGTCAACAAACAAGCCAAGCCATCCCTTCCCAACCAAATCGGACCATGGGTCGTATTTTGATGTTAACGAAGTCGAAGAGGAAGATGAAGATAAAATGGAGTCTGAGGAAGAAGTTGTTCCGACACCGACCTCAAAGAAATCTAGGGCCAAGACGATGGCGAAGAAACCAAGGGCAAAGGCAAAGGCTAAGTCGTCGGCAAAGAAAGGCAAGGGCAACGAAGGAGACGAAGAAGATGTCGTCCCGTCCCGACAAGCACGCACTATGTGGACACAAGAAGAGGAGCTTCTTTTGGCGGAATGTTACGTCCAAGTATCGGAGGATCCAAAAGTGGGTGCGGATCAACAAAAGGATACGTTTTGGTACAAAGTGCTTGAAGTATACAACAAAGAAGCAAAGAGGCTTGAGTTTACTACTCGTACCAAAAATATGTTGACGGGAAAGTGGACTCCATTGAATAAAGATACCAAGAAGTTCAATACGGTTGTTGATGAAACGGCGGTTATGAGTGGGGAAGGTGATAAAGAATTTATGAATCGTTGTCACGTTTTGTTTAGAAAAACAACGGGATATGAATTCAAACACTTGACCGCTTGGGGCTTTTTGAAAGACAAGCACAAGTGGAAAAATCCCGACTCGACTTTGGCAAGACGTGCTCGTCTTCAGTCCATGCGAGAGGAGCCCGAGCATTTTGGAGCCGACGAGTTGCCAAGGCCAGACGGCATGTACCGGATATCTAAGAGCCAACGTTCGTCAAACTCGACCGCTAGTTCCGGTTCAAACCCGGCATTGTTTCAAGAAATGTTGGCTCAACAAATCGAGTTAGACCGCAAGGCAAAGATGGATGTACTCGAGCGAGAGTCACTCGCAAGAGTTAATTTGTATGAATCTCAAAAGATTGCCGAGGAGATGCAGGTACTAGAAATGGACACAAGCAAGATGAATCCGGTCAATGCAAGGATCGTGGAAGCACAACAAGCTCGAATCCGGGCAAAATATCCCGAGGAGTAATAAGCTTTTATTTCTATATTTATGTATTAGGTTTTTAATTTCATGCATTTTTTTTAATGTATTGTGTGTTTTTTAATATGTAATGTGTGTTTTTAATATTAATGAAGTTTATTTAAGTTTATATTGTTTATATATTGATTTTTGTAAAAAAAAAAAAAAAAAAAAAAAAAGGCCGACGGCACCAAAAATTCTGGTGCCAACGGATGCCCCTGAAATGTGGTGCCGTGGAGCTTTTTGCTAACGTGGCAGTAAAAGATGCCCACGACACCAACTTGATGGCACCACGGTACCTAATGAAATATTTGAGAGTAGATTTGAAGAAATGTAAATATAAGAGTAGATTTAGAGAGAGAAATATTTTTGTCCATCCAAATCAATATAATAGATTTATTGGATTGACCATTTATTTTATTTTTTTATATTGTAACCTAAATTTGCTAGTGGAGTAGCTCTCCGAGCTGGAGTTCTAAAATCTAGGGGTGAGTTCGGTACAGTTACCGAATATTTGAGTTGTTACCAGCTACCGTACCAATTCAACTTGATAGCCAAAATTAATTACCAGAACCGACCATGTAGTTCGGTATAGTGCTAAAATCGGTAACCGATGGTTCGGTACGGTAACGGCTGGTAACCAACTTCATTAAATAGTTCCAAATTTCATACATTAGAATATAAAAAATAAATAAAAATAATAAAAATAAACTTTGAGTTGAAATGACCGGCTGAGATGTAGTTACTAATGAATGGTTCATATTAATATAAAAAATAAATACAAAATAATAAAAATAAATATTTCTGATGCAAAGACAGAATCGAATTTTTAAAAATATAATATCATTACCGTACCAAATAGTAATGAAATTAAATATACGGTACAACCGTACCAATTATGCGGTTTTCGTATAGGATAGTTACCAACTAAAATCGGTACAAAAAATTTTCGAGCGATTATCATGTCCATTGATAACCAACCTAGCCCTACTAAAAACCATGTCACTTGTGGTGCCAAAATATACCAATGGCCATATTCAGTTTAGCGTTAGCATCGACTTCCTTTGAAAACTGGCTACCCCACCAATGGGGCCGGGTCCATAAAACCATCCCAGTGAATACCGAAAATACCCTCAAACCTTAATACACCCCATCCGCGGACACGAAACTGCACTATCAATTTAGAGAGAGAAAGAGGGAGAGAGAGAGAGAGGGAGATTCTCGTTCAGGGAAGTGATAAAAATGGCATCAGCGTTCAGATCCACTGTACTCCGCCATATTCGTGTACCCATATCCCAATCCTTATCCTTAAATGGATCCAGACTGACCGCCGTTCGATCAATGTCATCCCACGGCGACGATCACCTCGACAAGCAGGAAGTAGTTGACCGAGTGCTCAACGTTGTGAAGAGCTTCCCCAAAATCGACCCCTCCAAGGTTTACTCGCTTCACTTCTAATTCACACCTTTTTTTTTTTGGAATGATCAAATCTAATTTTCCGCTTCTAGAACTTTAATCTTTGAGGAAATTGGTTCTTGTAAATCTGGATCTTGTAGAACAGGAATGTCTACTCCTCTGATTTCAAAAAAAAAAAAAAAAAACTAGTTCTCTGATAAATTCTTATTCTGCTAACTATGTTGAAGAATCTCCATGATCTTTGTATCTTTGTTCATTTTTTTGAACTGTTTTCTGGCTTGATCTCTCCCGGAATTATTAACTGCATTGAGATATCAATCGCTTAATGTGATATGACTATAGCAATTACCTCGACTCATCACCCGTCTCATGATATTTTCCACGTAACTGGAAAAGTATATGATGTTGATGGTTTTGGAATTTCATCTCATTTCTCCTTCGTATGAAAGGTTGCGACATGAAGGGCAATATAGTTGGGATTGAAGTGCAGTTGATGATGATGATTGAGGTTTCTCAAGATGAACGTACATGTTGAGGAAAAATAAAGATCATCAAAATGGATCAAATGAATTGGTTAGGAAATTCTTTGTTAGACAAATATAGAAACGTAGAAGAAGCAAAATGAATAAATGATTATAAACTCGATACATCTCCATCCCCATCCAAATCTTGGCAGCCATGATTCATAAAATATGTAGTATAAGCTCTTGGTTATGGATTTATATCCCTCTTTGTAGTTGAACAACCAATTTTCGGAATTTTATAATTAATAAGTATGCTGAGTGTTCTTGCGATGGGGCAAACACATGAGGGCCGACACTCGTTATATATTAATTGTACAGCTCTTTTAATTATTGTTAATTATTGTTAATTATTTTTGGAGGGGAATTTTCCATTTTCATGTAGATCATTATACCACATGAGATGACGATTCTTCAAGTTATAGTTGTATGAATTTCAACACTTTGTTGGACAATGGCAAAGTAGAGCTTTGCTCATTTGGTTATTGGTTCTGTTGAATCTACCAAATGTCTCCTTGATCTTTGATGTAATTACAAAGCAACCCAGTTAACTTATAATCTTTCACCGCTGTATTTTTATTTTGTCTTACATTTACCCCCTTCATAAGAAAGAAACGTCGAAACCCCCTTGACATTGACAAAAGTACTACATTCAGTCCCTTAATTTAAAAAATGAATTAAAACCCGAGGGATATGATTTGTAATTTCGGAAGTTAGCTGGGTTTTTTTTTTTTTTTTTTTTTTGTAATTTGGCCAAGAATCAGGGTACTTTCTGTAAATATCTCTTCCCTATTTGTGCCAAGCTGTGGATTGCTGGCAAAAACCTCACCATTTCCTGGAATCTCCGATTGTCCAGGTGTCGCATGATGTTCATTTTCAGAAGGATTTGGGCTTGGATAGTTTAGACACAGTGGAGATTGTGATGGCTCTTGAGGAAGAGTTTAAGCTGGAGATTCCCGACAAGGAAGCCGATAAAATCGACTCGTGCCCTCTTGCGATTGAGTATATTTATAATCATCCTATGGCTAGCTAAGAGACGCAGGGCTCTTCGTCTTGGATTTCGTCTTGGGTTTTCGTCTCTTATAAAAGCTTGGACACTGTATTCAGTCTCTTCGAAAATTCTGATGTTGTGATGGGAAAGAACTTGGGCCTTTTTGATAAAAGGTGTCCATTGAGTGGATTTGATTATTAGTTTTAAGTTCTGGCTTACATGTTGCTTGATCCAATTATCCAGTTATCAAGTTGTTACTACAGAAAATTCGAGACCCCAGTCATTTTCAAGGGCGGATCACAAGCCTCTCAACCGTGGGGCCGAAGTTAATATCTTATATATTTTTAAAATTACAAAAGATACAGCAACAACAACATTACTCCAATGCCTCAACGGCTCCCGCAAAAAGCAGGGTAAGGGGGATCCGATGTACGCAGCCTTACCCCTGTCTTAACACAGAGAGGCTGTTTCCGGATGATTCAAAATGAAAATCGCATCGAAAATCGTGGAGCACTAGTCTTCATGAGAAAAGAAGTGCAAGGTTTAGTGAGTCATTTTGTTTTATTCCATTATAATTCAGAACCAAAGAATAAGGAGTCTTTGGCTCCATCGGAAACAATAAAAAAAAAACATCGCTCATCAAAGCTAGATGCTAAATATAAAAATACCAAACATCGCTCATCAAAGTGGAACCCGTCGATCCTTCGCGGCCTTGAAATCTTCTATAATTTCATCCAAATTAATCTTTTCAGCAAGTTCTCTTTCGATATACAAAACCAACTAGTCATTTAGAAAGACGGAAAGTGTTGGTTGAAAAGGACCAAGATTCATATAAGTTCGTCGAATTGTATCTTGTTGATTGACGGGATAATCATAAACTTGATGATGCAAGCGAGGGTCTCCTTCTAATGCACTAAGATCAATATTATTACTATTCATTTGAGCTTTTTTGCAAGGGTTTTCGGTAACCGGACACTAGGTGAAGCCGGGGTATTATCATCTATATTTGTTGTCTCTTCGACATCTTGAGAAGAACTAACAAGTTTTCTTTTAAAAAACTCATGAATGATAGATTGAGTTTTCTTCATCTACATGTCAAACAAAATTAACAATTTTATCACATTTTAAATCAATTGAACTATCAAAGTATTAATAATTTCATAAAAAAAAAATACTAGGGCAGACTACAAAAGAATTCCAAAATAAAAGGACAAAGAGTAAAAGAGTAGAGGGCAAAACCTAATCGATATCGACGTCTTCTTTCTGCTGGACTGCTGGAGGCCGCTGCAGTTCTGGATGAAGACGATGGTCGTTGTGCTTCCTTCCTGGTCCCGAACTGAAGGCGCTGGAGTGGGAAAGAAGTCCATCTTCCTTTTCCAAAAAGAGGTTATAACTTGTGTGAGCTGGGTTTTACTTAATTATACCTGACTGGGCTCTACTGTTTTTTTTTTAAAAACCCATGGGCCTTGGCCCCTAAAGGCCCCATAGGGCCTCCACCCCTGTTTCAGATAGTTGTTTTTTCATATGGGATCGTCCCACGGAAGAGCCCACTATTATTCCCTCCGTCCCACAACAGATTATCCATTTGATTTTTCTATGGTTTCCAAGACAATACTTTGATCATAATTATTCGTAATTATATAATTATAAAAATTATCTAATCATATATTTGTGGATAGTATATTGCATGAAAAATTTATTTCTAATAATATCACGTCATGATTCAATGTAGTTTTTCATAAATTTATCGTTAAAGTTAAAAAATTTGACCAAAAAAATGAAATAGGTAATGTAATGTGGGGTGGATGGAGTAATTTTTTTTAGTTTTTTAGTTATGTTAATTTTTCTTAGGGTTTTTTCAATTTTAAGGTCTTTATTTTATTTTATTTTATTTTTTAAGGTTTTTATTTTTGTTAGTTTTTCATTTCCCCCCCGTTTTTAGGACTTATTTCAGCTTTTAAGATTCGTTTTAGTATTTTAGTTATTTTCGTAGGGTTTTCTATCTTTTGGTATTTTATTTTAAAATTTAGTTTTAGTGGATCGATCTCACGATACGATTGACCTTCTCACATCATTCCCATTTTTTTTTAAGTCCTGCCCAACAATTCTATGAATAAATATCAATAAATAAATATCAACTTAAATCTCATTTACAGAAGATAAAAGCTAAATAGACTCATGTATACCTGATTGTATTGTGAGAAAATAAATATATTCTAGTATGGTACATGAATTGGAACAACTATGTAAACATTAAATATAGAGAATTTTCCAATATTATAACACCCAATCAACCATGATAATCTCGTTTAAAACGTGTTCGAAAATCAATCGTGATTGATCAGATACGCAAAATACTGTGTGAGCACGAGAGAGACCATCCAATATGCACTGAAAAAGATTTACATGTTATGAATAAAATGTGAAATGCTCCTGTGAAAAGAAGAAAGCCTCCATCTAAATGTGAAAATGAGAAATTATCAACTCTTTATTTTTGAGCTACATTCATAGCCATATATTGATGACTTTGAATGTTGACAACTTTGTCATTTCATACCCCAAAGTTTACTATAAATAGATGTGTTTTGGGAGATGGAATACACACCAATTCTAAGCATTCTTGAGCTATAGAATTTTCCCTCATTTTCTCTCCTCTTTTAATATAAAAAAAACCTTGGTAGTTTTTGCTACAAAGTTTAAGGGTTATAATCATTGTAAATATCCTCCAAATATATTAGTGAAGTTTCGGATCCCTCCGATCGTGGACGTAGATCATTTGATCGAACCACGTAAATTCTTGTGTGATTTATTTATTCTTGTTTTCATAACACGTTATCAGCACGAGTTATTGCTCGAAAAAAAGGAATACAAATGGAAAGTATCGAACAGATACACAATTGTCTTGTTGATAGTGCAACAACGCACTCAATATTTACAAATAAAGCATTTTTCTCGAGCATGAAATTATACAAGACACACGTTACAACTATATCTGGTCCCGTAGAGATTATTGATGGCTCCGGGAATGCAACTGTGATGTTACCTAATGGAACAATTTTACACATTGAAAATGCGTTATTATCTGGTAGATCAAAACGAAATCTACTGAGTTTTAAGGATGTACGCCTAAATGGCTATCACTTGAAAACAGTGATTGAGAATAATAAAGAATATCTATGTATCACATCCTATAAAATAGAAACTCGACTTGTCCACGAGAAAATTGAAGCAACAACTTCTGGACTGTATTGTGTCCCTATTCGAGCTTTTGAAACCTACGCTACCATGGCTTGGAAGCTGGTGAATCCTGATATGTTTAGCATGATCGCCTTGGGCACCGAGGAACTTCTATGTTACGTAGGATTATTGAAAATACTCATGGACATCCATTAAAGGGCACAAAAATGCTAATGCCCAAAGATTATTTCTGTGAATCATGCTCACGTGGAAAACTTATTACTAAACCTTCTATGGAAAAAGTTGGTTATGAATCACCATCATTTTTACAACGCATTCATGGTGATATTTGTGGACCAATACATACAGCAAGTGGAAATTCCGATATTTTATGGTCTTAATAGATGCATCTTCCAGATGGTCCCACATATGTTTATTATCTACCAGAAATGTTGCTTTTGCACGACTCTTGTCCCAAATTATTAAACTCCGAGCACATTTTCCTGAATATCCTATAAAAATATAAGAATGGATAATGCCGGAGAATTCACATCAAGGACTTTTGATGATTATTGTGAAGCACTAAGAATTAATGTTGAGCACTCAGTTGCACATGTCCACACTCAAAATGGATTGGCGGAATCCATGATTAAACGAGTCCAAATCATTGCTCGTACATTATTAATGAGATCAAAGCTCACTAGTGCAGTGTGGGGTCATGCAGTATTACATGCATCAACACTCATCAGATTATGTCCCACTGCTTATCATATGCGCCCCCAATGCAATTAACTCTAGGTTTTGCACCGAATATTTTGCACTTACGCACATTCGGATGTGCTGTTCATGTGCCAATTCCACCTCCTCAAAGGACAAAAATGGGTCCTCAACGCCGGCTTGGCATATACGTTGGATTTGACTCCCCATCAATAATTCGGTATTTAGAACCAACAACAAGTGATTTATTTACCGCTGGGTTTGCCGATTGTCATTTTGATGAGACGGTGTTTTCATCAATTGGCAGGGATAAGACTGTTCTTAACAAAGATGAACAAAAGCCAGTTGAGGATATCTCCTGGAATCTACAAAGCTTATCCCACCTAGATCCACGTACTACAGAATGTGAAAATAAGGTGAAGAGAATCATCCATTTATAAAATATTGCTAATAGACTTCCTGACGCATTTAACGATGCAAGTAAAGTGACAAAGTCTTATATTCCAGCTGCGAATGCTCCAGCTAGGATCGTTGTTCCTCACTAAAATACGAAAATGGATGATGATGCCCCACGACAAAAGCGTGGTAGACCTGTTGGTTCGAAGGACACTGTTCCTCGAAAAAGAAAGGGGAGAAGTAATGGGATCACAAACCAAGATCATCCTAGTGAGCATGCTGCAGATGAATCTGTAGAGCATAATACTGCAAATAATGAAGGGATCATGGTTTCTGAAAACACCGAGAATGCCATAAATCATTACAATGAGATATGGGATCGGAAAAACATGATAATCGATAATTTATTTGCTTTCTTGGTTGCACAAGAAATTATGAACGATGATTACGATAATGAACCACATTCAATAATTGAATGCCGTCAAATGTCGGATTGGCCTAAATGGGAGGAAGCAATAGAGTCTGAATTAGCTTCCCTAGAAAAACGGATGGTATTTGGGCAAATTACTCGAACACCGAATAATATAAAACCAATTGGTTACAAATGGGTGTTTCTTCGAAAAAGAAATGAAAAAAATGAGATTGTGAGATATAAAGCCCGACTCGTAGCCCAAGGATTCTCCCAACGGCCTGGGATTGACTATGACGAAACATATTCACCAGTGATGGATATAATCACTTTCCATTTTCTTATTAGTATGGCTGTCCATGAGTGTTTGGACATGCGACTAATGAATGTAGTCACGACATATCTATATGGTTCATTGGATTCTGATATCTATATGAAAATTCCTGATGGATATAAAATGCCAAAATCTGCTACTCCTTGTGAGCTATACTCGATCAAACTACAGAAATCACTGTACGGATTAAAGCAATCCGGCCGCATGTGTTATCATAGATTGAATGAATACCTTTCTAAGGAAGGTTATAAAAATGATCTTAAATGCCCATATGTTTTTATTAAAAGATCCAATACTAGATTTGCTATAATTGCAGTCTATGTGGATGACATGAATTTAATCGGAACTCCTAAAGAGTTATCCGATGCTGCTGAATATCTGAAGAAAGAATTTGAGGTTAAAGACCTTGGAATAACAAAACTCTATCTTGGTCTTGAGCTCGAGCATAAAGATAATGGAATACTTGTCCACCAATCTGCTTATACCAAGAGATTGCTCAAACGATTTAATATGGACAAGGCTCATCCTCTGAGTACTCCTATGGTCGTACGGATTTAGATCCTAAGAAAGATCCTTTCCGACCTAAGGAACCAAATGGAGAAATTTTGGGCCCTGGAGTGCCTTGTCTCAATGCTATTGGAGCACTGATATATTTAGCACAATGCACCAGACCCGATATTTCTTTTGCATTAAATTTACTTGCAAGATACAGTTTTGAACCAACTCGAAGACATTGGAATGGTATCAAACACATTTTTCGTTATCTCAATAGTACCATTGACCTGGGTTTATCCTATTCAAAGGAGGCTATTAACTCTGGATTAGTTGGTTATGCTGATGCGGGATACAAATTCGATCCACATAAGGCTCGCTCACAGACCGGTTATTTATTCTGCTATAATGGTACGGCTATATCATGGAGATCGACCAAACAAACATTAGTAGCTACATCTTCCAATCATTCTGAGATAATTGCTCTCTATGAAGCTGGCAGAGAAAGTGTTTGGCTAAGATCAGTTATAGCTCATATATTAAATGAATGTCGATTGAAGCTTGTGACAGACACTCCCACAGTCATTTATGAAGACAATGCAGCATGCATAGCACAAGTCAAGGGTGGATATATCGGACCAAGCATATTTCACCGAAGTTTTTCTACACACATGAACTACAGAAGAACGGAGAAATAAATGTTCAACAAATTCGCTCATATCATACTCTCGTTGATTTATTTACAAAATCATTGCCGACATCTACATTCGAGAAGATGGTATACGGTATAGGCATTAGAAGAGCTAATCTTAACCAATATTGATAAATCAGTTTGACGGCATATATTTCAGGGGGAGCAAATCAATATGTGCGATGTACTCTTTTTCCCTTATGACTGATTTTTATCCCATTGGGTTTTTTCCAGCTTAAGATTTTTAACGAGGCAGCTTATGCACAAGGATTTGATCTAAGTTGTGTATTCTATTGAAATGAGCATTCCAAGGGGGAGTGTTATGAATAAAATGTGAAATGCTCATGTGAAAGGAAGAAAGCCTTCATCTAAATGTGAAAAATGAGAAATTATCAAGTCTTCATTTTTGAGCTACACTCATAGCCATATATTGATGACTTTGAAGGTTGACAATTTTGTCATTTCATACCCCAAAGTTTATTATAAATAGATGTGTTTTGGGAGATGGAATACACACCAATTCTAAGCATTCTTGAGCTATAGAATTCTCCCTCATTTTCTCTCCTCTTTTAATATAGAAAACCCTTGGTAGTTTTTGCTACAAAGTTTAAGGGTTATAATCATTGTAAATATCCTCCAAATATATTAGTGAAGTTTCGAATCCCTCCGATCGTGGACGTAGATCATTTGATCGAACCACGTAAATTCTTGTGTGATTTATTTATTCTTGTTTTCATAACATTACAAGGATTGTTTGAGGAAAAATATTATTTGAAAGTTAGTCAAGACACAATTACATGCACTCTCAATAGATCATTGGAGCGCTTTTCAACCAACTTAGAAAAATGGGAGATACTAAGGCCCTGTTCTTTTGAACTTATTTTTCGATTTTGATTGAGTTGATTGATTCAGTCCATTCGATTCGATTCGAGTCCATTCGATTCAATCGGTTGATTCAGTCCATTCAGTTCAATTCAGTTCAGTTAAGTTATTATTATTATTATTATTATTAATCTTGATTATTATTATTATTATTATTATTATTATTATTATTGTTGCTGTTGTTGATTACTATTGTATTACTAATAATATTTAGTTGTTGATTGTTGATTATTATTATTATTATTATTATTATTATTATTATTATTATTATTATTATTATTTTTTGTGACATTTGATACTTTTATGATGGACATTATTAGTATTATTATTTTATTATTAGGATTGTAATTAATTATATTATTATTACATTATAGTTATTATTATTTTTATTATTTCTTATTATTTTATTATTTTTCTTATTATTTTATTATATTGATTATTTTTAACATTTATTATTATTATTATTATTTATTATTATTTACTCTTAATATATATTTCAATTGATTCGATTCGTCCATTCATTGATTTAATTGATTCGATCCATTCGATTCACTTGATTCGATTTAGTTCGTCGATTCTGTTCAGTTCAGTTAAGTTCAGATTCATTCACTCCAAAAGAACAAAACATAAGTGACACAAACCATCAAAATCTCTAAACATAAAGGAGGTTGCCTATGAATGGTCTCTTCAATACTAAGATTGAAAAAAATAAAATGTCATAGCATGACATATGAAGAAGTGTTGGAGGAAAACTATTAGAAGGGACATGCAGCGAATGAACTTAACAGAAGAGATGACACATCATAGAATTGATTGAAGACGTCGTATCCATATAACATATTCCACCGTAGTGGGATAAGACTTGATTTGGTTTGGTTTTATTCATGTCTCTACCTTTTGAAAACTACTAAAATATGAAATTGACATGACAATATATTTATGTAAAAATTCTCATAAAAATTACTTGTCTTGCTATTTTAAAATTGATGATTATGCCAACTAATAGTAACCCGAGAAAATTATTATTTATTATCTTCGAAGATTTATAGAGTACTTTACAAAGAGTTTAATAGTTTCAATAGGCGGATCAATTCTCAACATGATCAAAAAGTAAAAACAGTTGTTTTTACAAAAATAATACTCAGTTCGTAGTATTTGAACAATTCACTTTTAAAATATGATTTTATAGCAGCGTTTCTTTTCAAAATTAAACTGTAATCATAATTGACATTCATATAATATCTTTTCAAATTAAAATATTTTATATATAAATTAAAATACTAGTTGACTGAAAAAATAAAGTATAAATAAGAATATATAATTAAAAATGAGGTATTCCTTTATTAAAATAAATATAATTTAAAACTTATATTTTAAATAAAAATATAAAATCGAACCGTTTGAGTAAAACTTTAAACACCTTTACGAGAGATTGAATCAAAGATGAGAATGGATGAGAGAGGAAAAAATGAGATAAAACAGTCAAGGGATAATTTTATAAATCCATGCCTATAATTAATGGACAAAAGTCAGTTTATGGCAAATCAACTATTTTGTACTGTTTATCAATCGAACCGAACTCCCTATTTTAACGTTTTAATTTGAAGTTTACATCATCTAATCGAGACTCGATCTGGACTTTTTCAAATCGAATAATGAGAGCCGAATCGCAGTCGCGGCCCTACATAAAACCCTCTTTCCTCATATAGTAGGGGTGGCATTTCGGAACCGAAAATCCAAAATCGAACCGAAAAAACCCGAAAAAAGAACCGAAAAACCGAAACCGAAGAAGACCGAACCGAAAAACAAAAAAACAGAACCGAACCGAAGTAATTTGGTTCGGTTCTCGGTTCGGGATAGAGCGGAACCGAACTGGACCGAAATGGACCAAAGTCAAATTTCAACATACTAAAATTTTTGTGATTTTGGTGTGTTTCGAATTTTAGTATAATTCGTTTTCCTTTTGTAAGACCCTCATGGGTCCAAGAAGGACCGATAATATGCTCATGAATTTGTGATTCAATTAATTTAGGTTGAGAGAATGAAATTTCTTGTGATTTACGATTGTTATATATTTTGAGATATTTGGAAATTCTATGCAACTCTAACTTTTATCTTGAAGATATATATAACTCTTGTTGCATTGTTGTTATATACTCTCCATTTTTACATGTCGTTTGACTTTTTGATACACACTTTTAGTTGCTTTGGCCAGTATAGTTTAAATTATTATCTTTAAATAATTTTTTTTGTGAATTAAAATTTAGACTGTATATTTTTATTCAAAAAAATAAAATTTAAAAAATAATAAATTTAACTACCCGGTCAAAGCACCTAAAAATGTGTGTCAAAAAGTCAAACGACATCTAAAGAAAAATGGAGGGAGTATAACTTATTCTATTGCATATAATATTTGAATTTATATTGTGAAGAACTGAAAAAATATCAAACCAAATCGAAACCGAACCGAATATTTATAAAACCGAACTTAACCGAACCGAACTTCAAAAAGAACCGAACCAAACCGAAACCGAATATTTGGTTCGACTCTCGGTTTCGGTCAAAAACCGAACCGAATGGAACCGAGTCCACCTCTATCATATAGTATATATGAACTGAGCGAGAAAGTATAATAAAAATCAGGCGTTGAAAATTAGCCGGAGAAATGGCTAATTTAAGAACGACGATGGATGCAGCATTCTGGGACCTAAACATTTCATCTCCGCAGAACCTTGATGGTGTTGCCAGGGTTATTCCAGGGGATCCCGTACCCCTTGATGGTGCTAGAGCCAGTAAAGCTCTTAGAATTCAGCAAGTATCTCTATTGGGAAACAGTTTTCCTTTGGGCATCATTCCATCCTTTTGCCCTTCTTCTAATCACAAGGAATTGGGCTCGTTTGCTCTGCAATCCGTTCTTGGCAAAGTTGAAATGGGAAACTGGTATTGGTTTGCGTTTTTTTCTTTGGTGTTGGTAAATGTGGTATATATATATATATATATATATATATATATATATATATATATATATATATATAGAGAGAGAGAGAGAGAGAGAGAGAGAGAGATGAATACGTTTTATTGTTTTTTTTTTTTGTTAAAATGATTTGATGTTTGCGTGTGCGTGTGCCTGTGTATGAGATAACTGAGGTAGAGATGGCCAGTTATTGGAGGGGCTTTGTTAAATGTGCATGTCTGCAAATACGTGCTCGTCGAGGATATTTGTTAAAATTGATCGATTGTGTATGTGGGATCTGTGTGTCTGTGTGGTTGATAACTGAGGTAGAAATGGTCAGTTATTGAAGGGGCTTTGTTAAATGTCTGCGAATACGTGTTCTTCGAGGGTTTTCGTTGTAATTGGTAGATTGTGCGTGCGTGTGTGTTGATAACTGAGGTAGAGATGGCCAGTTATTGTGGGGGCTTTGTTAAATGTGCGTGTCTGCAAATATGTGACCCTCGATGGTTTGTATTGAAAAGGTGTGTGTGTGTGTGTTGATAACTGCGGTAGAGATGGCCAGTTATTGTGGGGGCTTTGTTAAATGTGCATGTCTGCGAATACGTGACCCTCGATGGTTTATGTTAAAAGTGTGTGTATTTGCGCGTGCGCGCGCATGTGGGTGAAGTAGAGATACCCAGTTATCCACAGCGATGTCTAGAGAGTAAGAACCACTCACTCACATTCAGTGTTCTAAAAATCCCCGCCTAGGCCGATTAATCCTCCGATTAATCCCCAAAATGTCCTATACCGTTCCGATTATGGCCTAGGCGCTTGTACTAGGCGTTTGAGTGATTAATCGGTCATCTAGGCCAGCTGGGTGTGGGTCTATGAAGGTAACCTAAGATACTATGGATACTATGGACTACTTTATATCTATATCTGTTTAAATGGTTAAATTTTAATATTTTTTAATATTTTGCATATATATAATTTTTGAACAAATGAACATCGAGCAACTTCCGATGAACGTGCTCCCCGAAGAAATGATAATCCATCTCTATGTGCTTAGTGCGACCACGATACACCTGGTTCATGGCAAGGTAGGTCGCACCAAGATCCTTCACACCAAAGAACAGGAGGAAAACGAACAGGAGCCCGTAACTCAATAAGCAAAGACATAACCCACATTAGTTTAGCCGTTGCAGTGGCCAAACCCTATATTCAGACTCCGTACTAGACTTGGATACCATCCATTTGCTCCCTCGCACTCCATGAAACTGTATTAGGACCCAAAAGACACAGTACCAACTGTTGGAATAACAATCAGTAGCATGATCACCGTCCCAATCCGCGTCTGTGTAAGCAGCAAAATTGAGTTGAAGAGAAGGAAGCGGAGGCCGTTGATTGAAGACCCTGGAGAATTCTTTTCACAATACCAAAGTGGGCTTCGGTCTGAGAGTGCATAAATTGACAGACTTTGTTGACAGCGAAGGCTATTTCTGTGCGAGTCAAGAAAAGATACTGAAGGGCCCCAAGGTGTTGAGAAGGATGGGAAAATAAGCGACTATGGGATGGATAAAGATCAGTAGACGTGCCCAGCAGAGTAGTGGCTGGTTTGGTACCATGCATGTTGGCACGAAGAAGAAGATCCTCATTACAATGTTTCTGGGAAAGAAGGAAATCATTGGATAATCGGATAGTCTCAATGCCTAGGAGGGACAAGGGACCGAAATCCTTAAGAGCAAGCTCACGTTGTAGTGTAGAGACCAAAGACCAAAGGACAGTTTGTGGCTTTTATTCTCATGACATGACGGGGAAAAAGGAAACCCAGAACTCGATACTGGTAATTGATGACGAGTAACTGCAGTTTTGACTGTTCTTAGCATAGGATGTCGAAGACGGTGGTGCCAGTTTTGGAAGAAGTTCGTTCGGCAACCAGGCTTTAAACAGAGGGGAACCTGCGGAATGAAGCTGATACCGACCATGTTCAAGCCTGCCTTCAAGAAGTGCCCTCCCAGTTTCTTGATCATTCACAAGGCAAAGGAAATTTGAAAAGAAAAAAACCGTTATTCGACAAATTTGTGAATACCAAAAGAAATAAACCTTTACTTATATATGTATGCATCGACTTACAAGACTTGGGTTAGGCAGTAATATACTGGAGAAGATTACAATTAAAGAGTGTTTGAGTCTTTGAGATAAGAAAGGAAACAACAAGACTACAATCGAGGAGATCTATGTCAATGAGACACTAGGCACCATATCCTTAAAAAACTATTAAAAATGTTCCGTGTCTAGAAATAAATGAAAATATGGCATTTGGCCGAAAGCGATGGCGTGATATGATCCATATTGCGGACCCCTGTAAAGACTGTCTTGTCGTTGATAAATGTGGCATGTGTTTTTATATGGGTTTGAATTCATATTGTTGGATTATTTGGGGTGTGCTGAAATTGCTGAAAATAAGGGAGACCACAGTAAA
Source organism: Orobanche coerulescens (assembly GCA_033398695.1). Classification (NCBI taxonomy): domain Eukaryota; kingdom Viridiplantae; phylum Streptophyta; class Magnoliopsida; order Lamiales; family Orobanchaceae; genus Orobanche; species Orobanche coerulescens. Next base: position 167,632,972 of record CM065811.1, read on the forward strand.
CGGACTTGATTATATGTGCTTTTATTGGCACTTGTAAGGATAGTTGTATGAGTTTGAGCGATGTTGTCAATGTGTATGTGTTTTGACTTTCATTTGCGCATGTATTAAAATTATTTCTTCTTTCTTATATGTAGGTTGGTTGGATTAGTTGGGCAATTTCGTCCAAAGAAATTGATATCATCTATTAAAGCTGAAGTTTCTGCTGCAAAAAAAGGGGAGTTGCCATTGCTTAAAGATGCTGCAAAGCATTTCCTGGATAAATCACTCTATGCAATCGGATTATGCTCGCAGATAGCATTAACATCCTCATCATCTTTGTTTTTGAGCAGTGAAAAGCATGGCGAAAAGAAGAGCCGACGGACCAAGGCCGTGCTCTTTCACAAGGCAAAGTTCTGAACTTTTCTTATCAGCTCACTTCGCAAGTCCGTTCTTGTTTTTCCTTAAATTCGACTTGTCATTTGACCCTACTATTTTACCATTGCCCGAGATGTAAGCCTAATTACCCACAAAAGAAGGCCCAGCTATCTTTCAAAAGTACCCTCGTCATATTTGTTTGTTTCTTACAAGTGGTATCCTCAAGAGAATGTATGTCTTGAAAGAAAACTGGAGTTTTTCGTAATTAGGCTGCGCCTCAGGGATGGATTTTCTAATTTGAGTCCGACGGCTTCAGTCTTTTAGCAATTGTTCTGGGATGCATTAAGCTATAAATTTGCTCATAAAAGTAACTTGATATGCCATAGTTTCAAGTTGGCCTTTTTTTTTAAGACACTGTAAGGCGAGCAAATGCATCAGATATTGTCAATATCTGAAATATATTTTTTTTTTTGGTTATGTACTAGTGTATAAATTATTTAATGTTAAAATAAAAATTTAAAATACTAATAATATACTTATACCGGTACCATATCGTTTATACCGAAATATCAAGTTTTTTGACGTACCAAAAAGTCATATTGCCATGCTAATCAGTAAATCACTTAAATTGCAGCGTATACATGTTATAAGGTGGTATTACTCTTTTGGGGCTCCATAAAATTGTTGAAGTATTAATCACAAGATTTGAGTCATATTTTTTTTTCCCTGTATTTTATTCCTATTTTCTTTTATTCCATGTTATCTGTTAATTTATTTTTCAGGATTTTTCTTTTTTTACATTCATTCTCTTTTTTTATTTGCTTTTTTCTCTACTTTTTTCCCTCTTTTTCTCCTTTTATGTTATTTATGTAACGATCATTGACGGTTTCAAAGTTTGATTCATGTTAGCCGACCCCAAAATATTTTGGGACTAACACTTAGATGTTGTTGTTGTTGTTGTTGTTCTTTCTCTTCACCTGCAGCTTCCAGATCATGATGTTACTATAGAAGCCGCATGGCCCGAGCTTTTTGTAGACCACAAAGGAAATTACTGGGAAGTCCCTATATCTATATCCCTAGACTGTTCATCCCTCGTCTCTGAGTCGGGATTGAGATACCGTTTTGGAATACATAAAAGTAGCGGCCTTCCAGCAGCTGTTGATTCCGTTAAAGCTCAAGCGCCTCTTGCCTTATTGCCCGGGCTATGTGCAAAAGCTGCTTTTTCTTATGAGAAGTCGAAAGACCTGTGGAGACAAATGGTAACAAGGGAGAATGTTGTGAACAAGATTGAAGATGGTGAAGTTTGGCGTCAGTCGTATGATATTCGTCTCAGGGAACCTCACTCTGCAATATCTGGAATTATAGGTAGTTTCATGGTTTGGTCATGTTTCCCTTTTGCTATTTCTATACCATATATCTTCTTAATTATTTTATATCCTTATTTGGGATAATTATAAAAATACCCCAGGAATTTAGCCCAATTAAAAAATTTACAAAAACAAATTCAATACCCTTTAAATTACAAACATCACGATAACCCTAGCCCTCCGTGGCATTTGTTTTTTTTTTTTTTTTCCTACTTTGTCTTCAATATATCAGTTGCAGCAACATCCATTCCGATTATAGTTCATAATGGCTTCCCTTCTAAAGATCCAATGCTTTTAGCCAAAGTAATACTTGTTCTGGTGGTAATTACGTAAGCCTCAAGATGCATATCTTTCGTCGTATGCTATACTCCCTTCGTCCCACTTGAAGATTCCACTTTATGAGTGTACATTCGAGTAATTAATCGTTTTACAATCAGTCAGCTGGATTTATTGTCATAATCTAGACTTTCCGAAGAAATAAAAATAGATCTACCGGACGATCATGAGCAAATGCATAAACATACTCCTGAAAAATAAGTGGATATAGGAAACAGTGTTGTTGAGATCTTCAAATTTATTTATTATTTTTTTTTGTCATTTTGGAAAAGATGCAACTCTTTTTTTTAAACAGTATATTCTCACTTAGTTCTTAAATCGTTTTTGTCTAATAAGCTACTTCCCCGTCCGCCAAAAGTATGTTTATTTTGATTTTTTTTTGGCCAAAATTTACAAACTCTGTAAAAAAAAATTATAACCACCTATGTACCTGTTATGTTTGATGTGTATTTTTGAAATATTGTTTTGTTTGTAATTTTTGTTCCATTCTATAATGAAAATTATTAATGGTCAAATGTGTACTTGGGAGACCGTGAAGTCAAAGTGAGCATACTTTTGTTGGACGGGGGGAGTACTATTCTTTTTTATATAACAAAAGTTCATTAATTTAGGAAATATTATTTTAAATTTTAGTTAGATATTACTGTTTTGCTCTGAAAGTGGATGCTTCTATTGGGACAAAATTATTTCTTCAAATAAGACTCTTTTAAGTGGGACGGGACGGAGGGATGATAATAATAAAAAATAATAATAATAATAATAATAATAATAATTAGTCTCTTACCAAATGCATTATTCTCTCTTGAATTTAGGGGGTACTTGTGAGGCATGGTTACAGGGCAGGAAAGACGATAATAGTGGTCGGTTTGGCGCTGATTTATTTGGTTCCGTATGCTTTACATGCCAGCACGGTAGATTCCGAAATTTGTATAGAGACCTTACTAGGTTAGACGCTCGCTTGGATATTGGTTCGGCTTCGGCTTTAGCCAAACGGGTTTCGAAAATTTTCACCAGTTCTCAAAATAATCGGTCGCCAAACGAATCGACCACCCCGAGCCTGAGTCTAATATTTCAGCAGCAGGTGAGCGTTTTGTTCGCTACATTCTTATGGTTCCCATTTATTTTACTTTGGCTGAAAACTTTTGCCCGAGTAAATTGCAAAAAAGTACCCTTGAGGTTTAGCATACTACAAAAATAACCCCTTTATATTTGAAAATTACAAGGACTCACTTATGCTATTACAAAACACTCCCTATTGGGGTTGTGATTTTTAAAGAATTGCTTAATTTTTATTTATTTTTTTTGCAATTAGATTAAATCTCAAGGGTATTTTTGTAATAAAGCATTTTTTTGGTATTGAATAGAGAAGAGCTTTACCGTCTACATGTTCAACTAATCATTTTAAGCCAATCATTTTAAGCCGTCTGTGGGATAGCCTAATTAAAAAAAGCCCTGGTATCTTTAAAAAATTACAAATATCCCTCTAAGATATGTTTTTATCTTGCAAAAATGCACTCTCAAGGAGGAGTGTTTTTAAGGTAATTAAAAAAAAGCACCTATCTTTTAGAAATTACAGTATTTGTGGTTATCTTACACATGCCCCCTTCTTTTGATTGCCTAATTACAAAAAAGCCCATTTGTCTTTAAAAATTACAAATATCCTTCTGACATTTGGTTTTGTCTTACAAAAATGCACTCTCAAGAAGGGGTGTTTGTAAAGTAATCACGAACCTCAAGGAAATATTGTAATTTCCAAAAGACACTAAAAAAACAAAAAAATAATTAGAGGAAACCTCAAAGGTGAAGGAGTAAACATGATCAAGTTATTATAGCTATAAAGAAAAGGAAATGATGATGCATAAACATATGCTCATGTCATCTAGATATTCAAGATACTTGTATATTAATGCAGGTTGCTGGGCCGGTTGTGTTTCGAGTCGATTCCAAGTTTTCACTCGACTCGTCTTCGTCTGGCAAACACGGGCCGAAGCTTGAAGATGTGATTTGCAGCTTGAATTACTCTCTGAGAGTCTTGGGTTCGGGTAAAGTGGTTGCATGGTATTCCCCTAAACGGAAGGAGGGTATGGTTGAGATACGTCTCTTTGAATTCTAAACTCTGTCGGCATCATCATCGCGTGTGCAGTTAGGGGTGATCGTGGGAATGAATTTAGATTATTTTTTTTATTTTTTTTGAACCAAATTAATTGAGGAAACATGTTAATCCCCCAATTTGAATCTCGCTTTTTCTGTTCGGGTCGAATTAAAATTTTGGTCGACCGTCTAATCGGCGCCGATTCTAATTTTCAATTGAGTTTGAGTAGGTAGTCGGATTTAGAACCTTATTTAGTGATTTGGATCTAAAATGTTTGATTTGAAAATAAAAATGGATAGATGAACTTTTAAAACCACAGATTTCTTCTAAAGTTTCCAAAAAAAATACATTGTTCTCATATGTTTCAGAAAAATTATTATTTATCTATGCATCTAATATTATGACCAACAATGTTACATGCACAACCAATTTACACAACCAAACTTTATAACACATCATCGCATTATACATTTATCACTAAATTCATTATTTATTCCATCACCTACCTCACCACCCGCATCATCAATAGTTCAAAACAAACACAACAGTTGTGATAGTATCATAGTATCATTTTTCTATTATGACATAGTAACATTTTTGTAGAAAAATGATTCACAATTAATTATTCATACTCCTTCGTTCCACTTAAAGTAGATGATTTTGAAAACATGATGTCCCATTTAAAAATAGTATTTTTCAAGATACAATTTTAATATTTAATTAAAATTTATATAATATTTATAAAATCAAAGTTTTTTGTTATATAAATTATAATATTATCTGATTGAAATAAAAAAGGTAGAAAATAAGTGAGATCACCCAAAAATGTGATAGATGAAGTAATATTTATCTATTTCTATTACTCTTCCGTTTCACAATAAGGGTACAAAAGGAAGATACCAAAAAAAAAATTATCTCATATATTATAATTTGTAATTTATATAAAGTCGTATATTTATCAAAATGAAGTCTTCGAGTGGGATGTAATGTAAAAACTTACAAAAGCTTCAAAATAATAATAATAATAATATATCTAGAAACTAAAAAAAAAAAAAAAAAAAGTGGCATTCCAATTCCAAGAATTGCATGCTAGTATTGTTATACGATTCTATAAGGTACTTTATTTACCTTCAGATCCCTCAATTTCAGTGTGTTTACGATTAAACCCCAGAAAGCCAGCGAAAAATTTCACTTATCTCCTCTCCAGCCCTATATGCCTCCAAGTCCTCGAAGGCAACGACCCCCTCGCTACGGCGGCTGCTGCCGGAGAAAAATCTCCCGGAGCTTCTAACCGTACGGGAGGAATTAGAAACGGACGCCAGCCTGTAGACGCAGTCTCTCAGCCAGTTCCTCCCGCCGGAAAACTCCGCAGCCAAAACCTCCCCTGGCGCATCTGGCGGTATCGGTATTCCTACCGATGACTCCTTGTCGTCTAAATTGAAATCGGAAAATCGTCCGCTATGAGTGGTGCAACCTACTGGAACCTCGTAGCCATTGCCATCAACAATGTACTCGAAGGATCCTACTGAGTACGACCGCCGCGCACCGACCGCTGCATCTGTATCCGCCTCCCCGGCGCGGTCGCTACTGATATTTCCGATCTCGATCAGAAAACTGCCCCCGTTTCCGTTTCGACTACCTTCTCTTAATCTGCTGTTACTGATTTTGCCGCGATTTTCGGAGGAGAGGATTTTATCGAGTGCGTCGGCGCCAGAGGGGAGCACTGTGGACCTGCAGAGAGGACACGTCTGATTGGAGACGATCCACGCGTCGATACACGCGGCGTGGAACGCGTGGCAGCAGAGCGGCAGCAAACGGAGTTGATCGTGCGGCTTGAATTTCGACAGACACACGGCGCAATCTCCGTCGGCGATGTTCGGTGTGACGGAGCGGAAGGTGAACAGAGGGAGCGAATCGAGCAAATCGTTGAACGCCACGTGGATTTGCGGCTGCTGCTGGTGGTTTGAGCTCGTATTGTGTCGCAGAATGACGTCGGCGCCTGCGGTGGACAAGGATCGGCGGAACCGCCTGGAGAGGTACCGAAGGAGAAAGTAAACTGAGGCGGAGACGATAATGGCAGAGGCGATGATGATAATCGCTACGATAATGGACGACGAAGAGGCGGAGGTATTCTCAGATGACGTATCGTAAACGCCGATGGATGTTATGGAGCCGTCACCGATAAGAACGGGCGGCGGCGGCGGTGTAAATGAAGCAGACATATTCTGTAGAGAGAGAGAGAGAGAGAGAGAGAGAGAGAGAGATGTGATGATGGTGCTGGGAGTAGTTATTACGAGTTTTTGTGGTGTTTCTGTGGGGTCGCGGTAGAGGCACGTGATTAGCACGAGTGGTCGTTTTGTCCAACTCCGTAATCCAAATTCCAAAATCTTTCCCAAAATATTTTATCTGCAATATCCAATATTGTGATAAATTAATTTTATTTGAAACTTAACGTTAAGTAATAAATACAGTTGTCATGTATAATAAATCTTCTAAAGTTTCCCAACTTTATTTTATTTGATATTTAATGTTAAATAGTAAATACAGTTGTCACAAATATCCCTATATTATTATTCGTCAGATATTAAAAACGTCTTATATATATATATATATATATATATATATATATATATATATATATATATATATATATATATATATATATATAAAAAAATTGGGTATGTTTGGTGGGCTGATAAGCTAACTTGTTGGCTGATAAGTTAGCTTATAAAATGCTACGTTGAGTAACATCTCAATACTATGACGTACCGAACATATTTGTAAATAAGCTAAAAAATAGTTAACTTATTTCTATCAAATATACACATAATTATATAATTTATTCGAATGAGTATATAATATTAGCTAGTATTTGAAAAAAAAATGCAATCTATTCAGTTTTCTCTTTTATCCCCAAATATTTTTAAACTCTGATAAAATATTTCTCAAATTATATAAATGATAATTTATTTTATTTATTTCATACTTTTTAAATAATTTTTTTAGACTTCACAATATTTTATTATATATAGAATTACTTTTTAATGTATTCAACCTTTATATTATCTAAAAAAATAGTAAAACATAATTCTAGTATATTTAACTATAACTTTAATTATTTTAGGTGAACTTATTCTTTTAATATTTTTAATGACATATACAAATCATGTTTATATAAATATTTATGACATGTATAGTTTTGTAAAAAAATATTCTTTCGATCTTCCATTTAAAGAAAATTTGTGTATATAGTTTAATAACATAGTATTAGATATGAATCTAGGTCAACATTAATAGGATTGACTTGCAATATTAATATTTTTGAGTTTAAGTATTTAGGTAAAAATAAATGTATGACATGTTCTAATACCTAAAGATAATTGGTTAATAAGATAATGAACTCTAATCTGTGGCAGTTTTGTTCACAATCAGAATATAAGAGAGATACGGCATTCTGAAGAGCGTATGGCCGATGGTTATTTGTAGCGAAGACAAGAACCTTTAGATAAAGTCGTTGGGTTTAAGTTTGAGCAAATGCGGGGTTTTAATTTGGCCGTTATTGCAGCAAGGTAATTTGTGTGGAGGCGGTACGGTTTCCTCGTGAATCCGTAGCCTCACTTGTCACCAGCGTGGGCCCAGTTAAAACAATATAGTCTGAGGCAAGTGGTGGTTAGGGCCTGCGGCTTGCGGGTGATTGAGTCTAAGTTGAAATTCGCCTTTCAAAAAAAAAAAAAAACGGCATTCTGAAGAGAGAGAAACTTAAATACGTGTATTTGAATTTGAACTATTATAGTTTCTCGAATCCCAATTATAAGTCTCTTTTTACAAAGTTGTAAGGATCTAAATTTTAAGTTTTTTTGCTTGATTTTCTACAATTGTTCAAGAGGATTTACAAAAACAACCTTCATTTTATCTTCAAATATGATGGTTCATATTCCAACACAAATTTTTACTCTTTCTCTCTCTCTCTCCATAAATATTTTATCATATATTTATATATAAGGGCAAAGTAGGAAAATATTATTTTTCAAACACTAACTAACTTATTTTGATCGTGATGAATTAGTTAAAAAGGACTGATAATAGGGATAGTATTCTCTCTCTTTATATTGGAGCTAAAGTAAATATTTTTTTTTTATAAATGTTCATGAGTATCTGCGGAAACTAGACAAATCTATTATATATAAAGCTTATCCCCCTTAATTTAATGTGCAAGGGGGTTGTGTACAAAAATTAGTACTGTACAACTAATGCATTGCACACCAAAAATAATTTCGTTTTTTATAAACTCACGAATTTACATCTACATATTAAACTCCAAGGAATACAAACAATCGTGTAATGATGGAGTGAACACAAAAGGGTTCGTGGAATCATGCTCTCATAATTGATGAATATGAAGTGTTGCTGAAGTATTAATGCTTGAAGCACTATATAAACCATCCAAAGACGAGAAAACAACATAACAAAAAACCACACCAGTTTTGCAGTTTGCCATATAAGTCTCGTGTTACGTTTTCTATTTATATGTAGATAAGAGGTTGTCACTATGAACATTTAAAATAAATACAATACATTACATATAACTAATTACATAGATTAAAAGAATTCTACACGGAAAAAGCGTTACAGATGAGTCCTTATTCATATTAAAAGACTACATGTGAAGAGACTATTTTAATTGTAACTTTTAATGTAAATAAACTAATTTAAATACAAAAGTTATGATAACATCACAATTAAATCCTCTAAAATAAATACAATATAAATTCTCTAATAGGCATCTAAATACCGTCATATGCTCATTCAAGCGTCTGCAACCAAAGACCGTGCATCGCACGAGTTGGATCAAGCCTCGTGAACTTTTATTTTTGACTCTTTCAACTTTTTTAATTGAAACTTATTGTAAGAATTAGAGGCACGTTACATTATGCTCCGTCTATTTCTAAATAAGTGCTCTCTCAATTTGCAAATTCGCATATAAATAAATGGGTTCGGATGCAGTGCAAGATAAAGACTACGCCGCGCACTGATCCGCCGTCGGATCACACACGCGCACACACACCCGCGCGTGTGATCCGACACAGAAGACAAGACACAGATCGCACTGCATCCCCTTCCTAAATAAAGTGGATAAAATTATTTTTTTAAATCAAGATGTCGCATAGATACCTAAAAAGTAATGAATTTATCAAGAATTGTATCCCTCCTAACATGATGCCTGTCTTGCTATATAGATACACATTTGCTATATTTAACATACACCCAAATTATCTCATATTGACATATACTACATTACTCTCAATATAACAAGAAAAGCACTTCATTAGGTGTTCGCTTAGTGCGGGGTAAAATTTGCAGAATTTACAATGATGACAACGGAAGGTGGGAAGGTTGGCATCATTTTTAGAGGTAGATGTGTTTGACATAGAATTTGACAAAAAATAACTATACAAATGGTAAAGTAAGTAAATAAAATAATCATTTAAAGCTTAATTAGTAGCTTTTGTCAAACACTACTCGAAATTTTTTTGAAAATCTACTTCAAAAATTAAAAATTATCATCGATTACTCTCATCGTTCCGCTCAAAACTTTACACTAATCCTTTTTTTATCCTTTTAAAATTTTTATATTTATCAAACAATCATCTTTTACTTTTAATCGCCACCGCAATATTTTTTTACTTTTTAATCGCCACCATATATTTATTATCATCACTTACACAAATTATTACCTAAAATACATCAAAAATACACTTTTTGTCATGCTTTGAGCGAAATAGAGGGAATACTATTTTGTTAATCAGTATAGTATTTTAGCTTCATTAAAATACGAAAAAAAAAACTATTTGAGAAACTGTTGACGAACATGCCCCTTGTCTACCTGAAAAAAAGGTTGATTCATAAATAATATTTATTAAATTAATATATTTGTTATATAAATAGTAATATTAGCTTATTGAAAATAAAAATAAAAAATTATATATTCAAAAAAGTAAAACCTTCAAATGTAACTGGAAAATAAATCTAAAATTAAAATTTGGATGTTGCAACTATGCTTGCCTATGTTGCAGAATAAGTGCATGAGAAGGTAGGTATTATAGTGATGGGGAAATAAAAATAAAAAAGGCTAGGAATTTTGACTAGACCACTTTGGCTTTTACTAAAGTAGATAGATGGAATATAGTATTATGATCTTTGATCCTTTGCTCAAAGTTTCAGACATTGTTCTCTGCTATTACAAAATTATAACAATAACATCTATGACGAAATAATTGCAAATTCATCTTAGCGAAATATTAGCAAGATACATGAACCCACACCATTCGGTTGTGGAGCACCTCCAATACACTTGGATATCGCTAGACCACACACCTCTATCTCGGGGTGAAAGCAGTCAAAAGCTACATCCCAAGGCGAAACAGACTGAAAATAATGCTTCGGGCAAAAAACAGTCGCAAATAACATCTCCAAGGGAAATTGGTCAAAAATAATGTCTTGACCAAAAACAGCCGAAAATGACGTCTAGTGGCGAAACTGGTCGAAAATAACACCTTGTGGTGAAGGGGTCGAAAATAATGTCTTGGGAAGTAAAGTTGAAAATGAAAACTTTTGGCAGAACGAGTCGAAGATAATATCTCTTGCCGAAAATAGTCGAAGATGACATTACCAAACAAAAGGGGTAGAAAATAATGTCTCGGGCAAAAAACAGTCGAAAATGAAGTTACCGGGCAAAAATTATGTCCCAAGGCGACGAAAATAACTCCCCGAGACAAAAGAGATTGGAAACAACACTTTTTGAACCCCAGGCAAGTAGTAGACTAGAGGGGAGGGAGTGGAATGAACAGTCTTCTGGTTTTATGAATTTTTTCGTTTGTATTCAAACTTGTTTGACAATAGAAGACTTTTCTTGCCTCATATTAATCTATATCACATATAGTGTTATAAAATACTTTGTACTTCAAAGATAGGAAACTATTCTGACTTGAAGCAGAGGATTTTGTTTGATCGGTTGTAACACCAAACGTGGCGGTTATTACGGTTCCTTAAATTCCAAACATAATAAATAAAACATCTAGAACAAGAAGACATGGGGCCTAACTAGTATCCTTGAGACTCTTCGCCGTCACTTTGATCTTCCTGTGCTTTACTTTCCCATGATCTAAAATACGACAAAACATATTTCGTCCAAAACTACATGACCAGTTATATAAGATAATAAATCTTAACGGACAATTTGGTATCACCAAAATCATTATTCTACTTGTTCCTAACAACACTTTGTGGCGGAACATATCGAAAATAACATCTCGAGGTAGAATCGACCGAGAAAGACATCCCAGGACGAGACAGGTTGAAAATAATGCACCCAACCGGAAATAGTCGAAAATAATATCTTGAGACAAAAACAGTCGAAAATGACATCTCCAAGCAAAAAATACCCCTGTGAACAATAGAAAATGACTTCCCATGACGAAACTGGTAGGAATTAACACTTCGTGGGAAAGCGAATAAAAAATAATGATTCGGACAAAAACAGTTGAAAATGGCGTTAAGATAATATCTTGAACGAAAAACAATTGAAAATGACGTCCTCGAGCGAAACGAATCAAAAATAACACTACGTAGTGGAACAGGTTGAAAATAATATACCATGGCAAAACAGTCGAAAATGACATCACAAGTCAAGTATAGCATCCCATGCGAGATGTAAAAATATTATCCCGGACCGAAAACAGTAAAAAATGATATCCCATAACCAAAATGTTCGAAAATAATACTCCTAGTAAAACGAGTCAAAAATAACGGGCCAATAAAAATAACTCTTTAGCGAAAAAATAGCAATATTGTGATTTTTTGGTGAGGTACAATAATCTATTACAATAGAGATAATGTGGATAAATAATATACAAATGAAAAACCTATTTTAGAACGGGAAAAATGCATACCTCCCACTTAAATTGAGAATGAGTAAAAATGAAGATCAAATTTAAAATTTATAATCTTTAATAATTGAAAAAAAAATGAACATCCCGCTTAAATTGGAAATGGGGGGAACATTTTGAAATTTGACTGTCTATAAGAATGCAATAGCAATTTACCTTAGTGATCATCTGTGTAGGGTGGGGATCTGGTGCAGTACAAGAGGGTGCTGTACACCCTTCTGCCATTGGATTACACACACCCGCATGGGTGTGTGTGTGAGATTCAATGGTGGATCTGGTGCACAGCATGCTGGTGTACTGATCCGGATCCATCTATGTATCTATCTAGTAGAAGTGTGTAAGAAAAGCATTCTACAAGAACAAACATGACATTGTAACAGGCTAACCGGGTCCTCAACATTTCAGTCCACTAAATTTTTGCGCAAATAAAAGATTTCTAATATAGAACGACGCAACATTCAATTTAAACTAGAGTCCTGCTCCTGTTAGACAATTTCCTGATATTAGATTTTGAAAAAAAAAAAAAAACTAAAACAAAAAGCTCTATACAAAACTAAAATACCTAAACATTTGAAATAAGAAGCAGATAAAAGTAAAAAAAAAAAAATGAAACATTTAGACCGTTCGACCATATATATCAAGTTTTTGCTTGAAAGTAGAACAGAATTGTCGGCCGTAAAATCGGAGCAACATTCTCAATAACCCGTCTAAAAAAACTGAAAAATTTAGACTGACCATATATATCAAGTTTTTGCCTTGAAAGTAAAACAGAATTGTCGGTCGTAAAATCCGAGCAACATTCTCAATAACCCGTCCAAACATCCATCCCAATGAAAAACTCACCGTATATGAAGTTGCATTACAGGTATGAATTAAAGAAACTACAAACAAGAATACAAGCAAAAGGGAAAATCTCCCCCCTCGTCACTTACCTGTGTGACAATCGTTCCTAAAAGTCGAGCAATTAAGCTATCAGTGCGTCAAATAAATGTGTCTTAGCTGCCAAATCCAAGAGTACATCATTCCTAGAGCACAATATACAGAAATCATCATGAGGGGTATAAAGGGAAGCCTGTCGCCGAAAATGACAGGATGCAAAAATCGTCCCCATATCTCTACGACCAATAAGCCAAACAGGTAGGATTTTCCAAGCCATCCAATATGGAAGGCTGGATTTTCTGATTTATTCTCTGTTTCCTTAACAGTGTTCCTTGTTGTATCAGTTTTCCCAGCAATAATACGTGAGGAAAACCCGAAAAAAATCAGAACGGTGTGTAGAATCAGGAGGAGAACTTTGATTGGATATTCTTGGGCTTCGAACAGAAGAGGGAAAAGCGAGTAGCAAGACACTGCATTTATTTACATAGGAGAGGAGTTGTGTTAGCTTGCCAATAATATTTTTTACTACCTCTTTTTTTGGTGGAAACTAGAATTCCATGTAGATGGCATGACTCCTAATTCATATCTAATGACAGCAGTTTATTTATTAAAGTTGACGATTTGAGGAAGATTTTTTCTGCAAATTTTGAAGCAGAAGCAGTACTTTATATGCTATGAAGCATTGCGTTTATACACTATGGAGTAGTGTATTTGTATATTAAAGCAGTATAGTTATAAGCTAAAAAGTAAGATGTTATAATTCAATTTTGAAGCAAAACCAGTACTTTGTAAACTATGAAGCATTGTATTTATACACTATGAGGCAATGCCACTGCATTTGTACATTCCGAAGCAACCCATTTGCATATTCGAACAAAATAACCATCCTGACAGTCTACATTCAATACATCATAATTCTGTTCATAGTTAACATTTTTTGGTGCCGATTTTTTTGTTGGAAACTAAACTCACTTGACTTTCCAATGGTTTATGGCAGGACTCCTAATTCATATCCAATGAAAGCAGTTTATTCATTGAAGTTGACGATTTTATCAATAATTTTTGTGTTAATTTTGAAGCAGAAGCAATACTCTGTACATTATGAAGCAGTGCATTTATACAGGGTGAAACAGTGCATTTATACACTATGAAACAATGTATTTGTATATTCTATAAAGCAGTTCTCTCTATAATCCGCACTACTAGGATGGTAAGAAAACCCGAACCCGACGCGGAAACCCGATCTTAACGGGGCGCGGCGGGGCAGGCATTATCGGGTTACGGGGTGGGGATCGGGCGTTAACGAGGATTTTTTCGGGGTTCGGGGTAGTGACAGGGTGACCGTGCCCCGTCCCGATATTATAATATATATATATTATAATTTTATATATATATATATATATATATATATATATATATATATATATATATATATATATATATATATATATATATATATATATATATATATGAAGGGGAGCCTTGACGCAGCGGTAAGAGCTGTTGCCGTGTGACCTGTGGTCACGAGTTCAAGTCCTAGGAGCGGCCTCTTGCCAATTTAATTGACAAGGGAAGGCTTGCCCCCTATACACCCTTGTGGTGGGACCCTTTCCCGGACTCTCGCCTTGCGGGGAAGCTTCGTGCACCGGGCTGCCCTTTTTTATATATATAATTAATTATATTTTATTTATATATATAACCATATAATTTAACGGGGATTTTTTAGGGCTCCCAATTCACTTCCCCATTTCATTTGAATGAGCCACAGCCGACACTCACCAGGCCCTCACAGCCGACAACCATCGCCGCCCGTCGTTTCTTCCCTAGATCCGCCGACCGCCGCCGACGCCTGACCACCACCGCCGCCCACATCGTTTGTTTTTATTCACTTGATCTGACGCCCCACCTGCAATTTTGAAGAGCCAACGACTGCCTCCTGCGACTCTTTAAAGCCGACAATTCTCAGAGCAACAGAGCAAAGGTTCTTGTAAGTGAGATTGAATGAAGTTCTTGTAAAATGTTGTAATTATCTGCCTCCTGCGACTCATTAAAGCCGACAATTCTCAGAGCAACAGAGCAAAGGTTCTTGCAAGTGAGATTGAATGAAGTTCTTGTAAAATGTTGTAATTATAAGTGAGTTTGAATGAGTTTCTTGTTAACTTGAATGTTGTAACTTGAATGCCTTCTGTTTACCCAAGGTTTTTGTAAAATGCTATAAGTGAGTTTCTTGTTAATTTGAATGAAGTTCTTGTTAACTGACTTCTTGCTTTACTCTTTCTGTTAACTGACTTCTTGCTTTACTCTTTCTGTTTACTAGAATGTTTGAATTTGTGTTTGTGTTTGAGTGTTTGAATATGTGTTTGGTTATTTTGTGATAAAAATAGTTGTGTTCATTTCATTATTTTGGGTTTCTCTGCCCCCACAAGTTGGCTTCAAAAATAGTTGTGTTCATTTCATTATTTTGGGTTTCTTATTGTTATAATTTATTAGTACCAAATACTTGTTAGTAGTTTAGCTTAATACAAAATATTTGTGGTTCATCTTGTTATTCATGAGAACATATTTTTGTATAATTTTTCAGAACTTGTTATAATCTGTTACTGGTTTCACTTTTTGTATGTTTTTAATATTGTAGGTGATATGGATGCACAAAGTAATGATTCTAATACAAACACTGCCACTCCTCTCGGAAGTAGTGAAGGACTGAAAGATTCTAATCAATCGCCAACTACTAATTCCGCTACTCAAGAACAAACTAATACCGATGAACTTGCAATGAAGTTGAGGGCAATGAGGAGGTTACAGGGGTAGGAACGAAAAGGAAAACACGTTTTGTGGCATGGAACCATTAAAAATAAATAAAAGTTAATGGTGAGGATAAACTATTGTCAGAGAAAGTTCGGAGGAAATAGCAAAAAAGGACAAAGCACTTACTTGATCATTTTGACAGTTGTCCAAGACGACCAGTTAGAGATATACGTCAACATATCTTGGTACGAGAGCAAAAGAAAGCAGATGGTAGTTCAACTTATCTCTCCAACTATACCTTTAATGCTGATACTTCAAGGAAAGATCTAGCAGAGATGATCATCGTGCACGAGTATCCACTTTCGATGTTAGTGTTGGAATATTCTATTCCATACATATATAAAAGTGTTTTGATGATTGAGTTGTTTAATCGAAGAAAACAACAATGAAGCGAAACAAAACAACGAAGAAGACGAAGAGTGAAAAGCTGGTCAGAAGTAAAGTTAACGTACGTAAAACAAAAAGGTTAACGTACGTAACTAGGCGATCTTAACGTTCGTAATGGTATCATGCTAACGTACGTAATGAAGGTTTTCAGAGTTCAAATCAGATGAACGTTGGAAGAGTCAAAGTCAGAAAAGCTACAACGGACATATGACGTCAGCAATGACGTATTCTTAACGTACGTAATAGGAGAAGTAATAACATACGTAATGATCAAGACAGAGGCCACTGGACTAATCTGCATACATGATAACGTACGTAAAGTAGAGACTTTAACGTACGTAAGTTGTTTAACGGACGTAATGGGAAGCAGATAACGGCCGTAATGCAGTCTGCAGAGCTAACGGCTAGTTGAGCCCTTGAGCCTATAAATACCATTCCTATGGTATTGTTTCACAACAACCTTGAGCAAATCGTCTATCCTTGTGATATTGTTATACACATTCTTGTTGTTGTAATTGTGCTTAATTGTAAGTGTTTGAGTGAGGATTCACGAAAACATACACGAGAGGAAAAAGAAAAGATACGATTGGATTCGGTGTTATTAGGATCAAGGATTCGGCATTATTAGAATCACAATCGATATCTAAGTGAGGTTTATCTAGTACCCATAGAAAGCTAGAGTGGTTCATTCCTTGTCCAATAGAAAAGGAAAACGGTTTAACTCTGACTGACACAAAGACAAGTACAAGCGGTAATATCTCGACCGATAGAAGAGAGATTGTACGGTTTAACTTGGACCGATAGAAGACAAGTTTGTAACGGTTATCCCTCGACCGATAGAAGAGAGGTGCAGAGGTTGATCTTCATCGTATTGAAAAAGATACTGAGAGAGGACGTAGGCACGTTTGGCCGAACCTCTATAAATCCTTGTGTCGATTTATTTTCTGCACTTTACTTAAATCGCTTCCGCAACGCAAAAGAGTTTCACAACTCTATATCCAAACGGCGATACCGACCAATCTTGAATAAACAGGGGTTGCGATTCAAATATCATTCTAAAACTGAATCCTTAAATTTCAAAATACCCCGATCCGAAAAATGTTTAAAACTGGGCATCATATTTCAAATTGTAAAAGCTCACACCGGACGATTAATGTTAAAAAAATTTGGGTTCCTAAAGGAACAATTATTTCAAATATCGTCTATGTTTCGAATGAAAAATCGAGCATCGGTTGGATCCCCAAAAATTGATTTTATTTATTTTAATATTTTACTCAGGGGGAGTTTTATTAATATATTGTTCAGGGGGAGTTTTTACCCTTTTATGCATTTATTATCATATTATTATCATTTATTACACTTTTTGATGAAGACAGAAAGGGGGAGAAATGAGAAAAGGAGAAGAATGGGATTAACCCTTAAATGGGGAGAAATCGAAGAAAAGTCGAAAAGGAAGTTGATAAGAAAAATGAGGAGACGTCGAAAAGATGATGAGAAATTGAAAAGAAAAAGAAAAGGAAAGGAGTCGAAAAAGAAATGGGAGAAGAAACTAACGAAACGGACAAAGTCGAAAACTTTAGTCTGTACACATATACATATATTTGTATTTTGCAGGTAAATCCCATTGACGAAGTGTTGTTTTGTAATCATCAAAAAGGGGGAGATTGTTGGAATATTCTATTCCATACATATATAAAAGTGTTTTGATGATTGAGTTGTTTAATCGAAGAAAACAACAATGAAGCGAAACAAAACAACGAAGAAGACGAAGAGTGAAAAGCTGGTCAGAAGTAAAGTTAACGTACGTAAAACAAGAAGGTTAACGTACGTAACTAGGCGATCTTAACGTACGTAATGGTATCATGCTAACGTACGTAATGAAGGTTTTCAGAGTTCAAACCAGATGAACGTTGGAAGAGTCAAAGTCAGAAAAGCTACAACGGACATATGACATCAGCAATGACGTATTCTTAACGTACGTAATAGGAGAAGTAATAACGTACGTAATGATCAAGACATAGGCCACTGGACTAATCTGCATACATGATAACGTACATAAAGTAGAGACTTTAACGTACGTAAGTTGTTTAACAGACGTAATGGGAAGCAGATAACGGCCGTAATGCAATCTGCAGAGCTAACGGCTAGTTGAGCCCTTGAGCCTATAAATACCATTCCTATGGTATTTTCACAACAACAACCTTGAGCATTTATTTTGCTGATTACTTCTACTCTGCCACATATTAATGGGGGTCAGGATCGCATTTCCTGGAGACCGCATAGTTCGGGTAAGTATTCATCCTCTTCTGCTCTTCGGTTCCTCAGAGGTTATTCGCCCCCTGTCCCTTGGTCCCCGCTCTTGCACGGACCGGGGAAGATTCCGAGGCACTCTTTCTTCCTCTGGTTGGCTATTCAGGAGCGTTTATCGACTATGGATCAGCCTTGGCTTCAGCAAGTTGACGGGATATGTGTCCTTTGTGGTATGGCGATAGACTCATTCCCACCTATTCTTTTAGTGCCCTTATTCTAGTCGGTGTATTTCTATTGCTAGGAGGGTCGTGCGCTTTAATTAGCCTCATTCTGTGTGGAGCTCGGGGGTGCTGTGGCTGTGGAGAGGTAAGCACGTGGTCAACGTGGCTTACCGTATTTTCCTAGCTGCGTTGGTCTATTTAATTTGGCAGGAGAGGAATGAGAGGAGATTTGGCCAGAGGCGTAGAGATCCTCATACGGTTACTTTCCAGGGGATAGGTCTTGTTCGTGACATTATATCTCAGAGATGGCCCGCTCGTTCTCTTTCTACTGTGGCTGTTCGTCGTATTTGGAGGATAGCTTGGTAGTTATCCATTTTTTGTAGCTTCTCTAGGCTTCGTAGCTTATGTAGCTATTTGTACGTAGGCTATGTATTCCTAGATCTTGCTCTTTGTTATGTTGTTTGGTGCACCATTTTATATGGTTGCCGGGGTATTGGCCAGCCTTTTTGGCCACTCTTATTATATTAATGCAATAGACTTTTCCCAAAAAAAAAACAACCTTGAGCAAATCGTCTATCCTTGTGATATTGTTATACACATTCTTGTTGTTGTAATTGTGCTTAATTGTAAGTATTTGAGTGAGGATTCACGAAAACATACACGAGAGGAAAAAGAAAAGATACGATTGGATTTGGTGTTATTAGGATCAAGGATCCCGCATTGTTAGAATCACAATCGATATCTAAGTGAGGTTTATCTAGTACCCATAGAAAGCTAGAGTGGTTGATTCCTTGTCCAATAGAAAAGGAAAACGGTTTAACTTGGACCGACACAAAGACAAGTACAAGCGGTAATATCTCGACCGATAGAAGAGAGATTGTACGGTTTAACTTAGACCGACAGAAGACAAGTTTGTAACGGTTATCCCTCGACCGATAGAAGAGAGGTGCAGAGGTTGATCTTCATCCTATTGAAAAAGATACTGAGAGAGGACGTATGCACGTTTGGCCGAACCTCTATAAATCCTTGTGTCGATTTATTTTCTGCACTTTACTTAAATCGCTTCCGCAACGCAAAAGAGTTTCACAACTCTATATCCAAACAGCGATACCGACCAATCTTGCTCCAACAGTTAGAACATCATGGCTTTCGAAAGTTTGTTAGACGTCTTCAACATGTTTAAGGTTCCTTCTCAAAACACCATAAAGAGCGACATCTTGAAGATTTATGAGTATGAAAGACAAAGAACTTCGAAGTTGTTGGCGAAATATACTAGTAGGATAGCAATTACTACTGATATGTGGACGGCTAGCCATCAAAAAAGAGGGTTTATGGCAGTCACAACATATTTTATAGATCAACAAGGGAACTTGCAAAGCCGAATCATGAGGTATAGAATACTTTTCATTTATTATCTACTATTTTTTATTTGTATTCTTATGTCATTAATATTTAATAACATAAGAATTATGCAGATTTATTTATGTGCCTTGTCCACATACATCGGAGGTTCTTGCTTAGGTGCTTTACAATTGTTTGTGCGATTGGAATATTGATAGGAAACTGTCTACTCTTACTCTTGATAATTGCACAACAAATGATGTAATTATCAGGATATTGTTAGACAAGCTTCCTTTGAGATCACTTATGATCTTCCTTTGAGATCACTTATGATGAACGGGGAGTTGTTTCACATGCGTTGTTGTGCTCACATTCTTAATATAATTGTTCAAGATGGCTTGTCTGTTATTGGGGACGGGATTGAAATAATTAGAGACCGTGTTAACTTCTGGACTGCAACTCCTAAAAGGGAGGAAAGATTTGAGGAGGCAGCCCGTCAGTTGGGAATAGCATACACAAAGAAATTAATACTTGATTGCAAGACGCGGTGGAACTCTACGTTTATACGTTTATAATGCTTAGTGCTGCTATAGAGTACAAACACGTATTTAAACGCTTAAAGCAAAGAGAGTCGAGGTACAATTATTTGCCAACAGTGCGGCACTGCTTTTATTATTACAAATAGACTTTTTTTTTTTTTACATTTTTAGGTATGCGATATGGATTTTAAGTTTAGGTCACGAAAAGATAATTAATTTGATATATTTTTTATTTAAAACGCATAATAAATGAATAAGTTATTGTATTTTAGATGGGAACAACTTATTTATGAAGGAACAAAATTACCATTCTGCTTAATTAATGCCATTCACACCCTCCATCTGCTGTAATGATGCCGCAAAATCTGGACATTCCTTACTTTATCATTTAATGGCTCAGATTGGTTCCTAATTTTCACACCAGGGAAGGTTCTCACCGGAACCAATCCCTATATATATATATATATATATATATATATGGCTTCTTGAGCAACAACAACAACAACAACATCTAAGCCTTAGTCCCAAAATGATTTGGGGTCGGCTAACATGAATCAAACTTTGAAACCGTCAATAATCGTTACATAAATAACATAAAAGGAAAAAAGAGGGAAAAAAGTAGAGAAAAAAGCAAATAAAAAAAGAGAATGAATGTTAAAAAAAAAAAAAAGAAAAAAAAAAGAAAAAAATGAAAAATCCTGAGAAATAAATTAAAAGATAACATGGAATAAAAGAAAATAGGAATAAAAATACAGATTAAAAAAAAAAAGAATCAAATTCCATCCACCACCTGTATTCTTTCCCGCCACATTTGCCTCTCCATCGCCATACTTTCTCCAATTCCAAGAAACCGCATATCATTTTCAATCATCTTTATCCAAGTTTTCTTGGGTCTTCCTCTACCTTTCACAACATTACTTGTTCCCCAACTTTCTAGCCTCCTCACTGGGGCATCAACAGGTCTTCTTCTCACATGACCAAACCATCGTAATCGATTCTCCATCATCTTGTCTTCTATAGACGCAACTCTTACCTTCTCTCTAATCACCTCATTTCTGAGCCGATCCTTTTTTGTATGACCACACATCCATCGTAGCATACGCATCTCTGTCACATTCATCTTTCAACGTGATAATCGCTTTGACCCAACACTCGGTGCCATATAACAGCGCATGCCTAATTGCCGTGCGGTAAAATTTACCCTTTAATCTATGTGGCATGTCAGGATCACATAAAACCCCTGTGGCACTCTTCCACTTCAACCACGCTGTCTTTATTCTGTGAATCACATCGCCATCTAGCTCTCCATCCTTTTGGATAATAGATCCAAGATACCAAAAGAAAGTGGATCCATGAACAACTTTCCCATCAAATGTGATCATCCCCGCCTCTCTATTACTGTTTTCGCTAAACCTACACTCTATATATTCAGTCTTACTTCTGCTCAGCCTAAAGCCTCGAGCTTCCAAAGTATCCCTCCAAAGTTCCAATTTCTGTTGCACTCTAACCTTCGTTTCATCAATCAACACAATATCATCTGCGAACATCATACACCACGGAACGTCATTTTGAATTTCTCTTGTCAATTCGTCCATGACTATGACAGAGAAAAGGACTAAGAGCACATCCTTGATGCACCCCAATCGTAATAGGGAATTCTTCTGTCCTCCCAACATTAGTACATACACTTGTACTAGCTCCCTCATACATGTGCTTTATAATGTCAATATATTTTCGCGATACACTCTTCTTTGCTAAGGCCCACCAAAGTACTTCTCTTGGTACTTTATCATATGCCTTCTCTATATCAATAAAAACCATATGCAAATCTTTCTTTTTATCTCGATAATGTTCCATCAACTGCCGAATAAGATAAATTGCTTCCATGGTCGATCTTCCAGGCATAAATCCAAACTGATTTTCTGTTATCTTCACACATTTCCTGATCCTTTGTTCAATCACTCGTTCCCACAACTTCATGGTATGACTCATTAGTTTAATTCCGCGATAATTAGAACAATCTTGAACATACGATCTAGATTAGCGTATGCATAAATATATGCATTTCATGCATCAGAATCCTAATGCATTGTATGCATTATATGCATAAAGATGTTGATGAATTACAAAAACACATTCCATGCATAACTTTCGTGAAAATAAATATTGGTCATCAATTTAATCAAGATCCATGGACAAAAGTCATTCTTATTTCTTAACTTAAACCCATTATACCACAACCATCCTCTATATTATATATATCTTACACTTCAGTCACTTCATATATATCTTTAAAACCCATCATAAATGATAGCAACTCAATCGAAAAGGCCATACAAATGAATCCTTCAAATCCAACACCTGAAATGCACAACCCCGACTGTCCAAATAGCCATAAGTACTCTAGCAAATAACAAAAGTCATACTCCATCCGTATTTTTCTACATGTCTTTTTAGACTTTTGGAATTGTATATAATGTCTTTTAGTATTTTTTCACTTTTCTTCCAATATAACCCGTATCAGTATTCCTAAAAAATCTTCTAATTTGAACTCTACCTTATATAATTCAGCATGAATCCAATGGTGAATATACATATAGGTATGGTACCCACGTGGGTACCTAAGAACTTCCCTATATTCAATGCCTTGATTAAGAAGAAAGAGAGAATGATTATGTAGGGATATATTTGTCTATTTCACAATCTCTTAATTTTGTTATCCATCCATGTCTAAAAAGACATCTAGAAAAATACGGAGGAAGTAATTTTAAAAGGTGACTACCAAAATTTCGAGCCAGATAAAAGAAATTGGGAGAACTGTCGATCCTGCTGAGTGAAACAAAATGATTTCAGGATAGAAAAAAGAAAGGAGATTTTTATTAAAAAAACAAAGGACCAAAGTTCAATAAAAACAGGTCAGTTTCCACCTAAGGAAATTCGACTCATTCTGCCCCCTGGTTGGGAAGCTGCAGTGGAAAATTAGGGAATATAATATAAGATTCCCTTCCTGACTAATTACAAAAACTACCCCTGAAGTTTGAAGTAAATACAAAAAAGCAAACAGAGAAATTTCAAAGTTACAAAACATAAAGCCTTCAGGTTTGGTTCTGCCTTCTGCCTTAATTTAAGGGGATAACCGTGCTATATTTATGAGTATAAGGGGGTTGTGTGAAGAGAGTTTTGCTATGAAGAGGGAAAATGTAAGATCGGATCAAACCTTTGATGTTTTTTTTTTTTTTCCCTTTTTTGTACATCTGAAACTTCTCTGTTTTTTCATTCAAATACCTGAAAACCTCAAGTGTGTTTTGTAATTATCCCTAACAATAAACATTAGCTAAAAATTTTTTAATAGTATTTCCGTACCTATGGACAGAAAGAAGTAATGCTTAGCATCCTCCACACTTTTCAGTGATGTTGCGGCAAGGGGAATCACAAAGTGAAGAGATGCCTTTTCATGAACATGCCACCCAAATAGAAAGCCACATGTATATGCATAGGATACCCATCTGGAGACCATCCTTGGTTGAGGATTTCTCCAAGCTTTTACTAAGCAAGGAGATATTGCCAAGAGGACTGCGACGAGTGTAATGAAAGGGGTAATCTGCATTTATATGTCATGAATTAAAAAAAAAAATATTCTACATATTTCATACACCAACCTGCATTATATATTAATCATCACTCTATCAATATATCTCTTTATTTCATGTACAATCTTAACATATCAACTCCATCAAAGTTACAACCAAGATTTTACTGCTGAATACACAAGAAGAGTTTCAGACATAATTTTTTTAATTAAAATCACTAAGATTTTACAATCTTAGATGTTGTTGTTGTTGAAAAAAAAAACATTGCCCTTGAAGCCAAGAGAATCCACGAATTCAATGACTATTCCATAGTAATGGCTTGCTATTTGGTTTAGGCAAAATGAGGAGAACAGTAGTAAACATCATTGCATATAATGAGACTAGATACTCTTACCGTGGGTAATACAGCAAATGGGGAGGAATCCCCGACTAGACCACCAGTGAATGAAGCTTTTGGTGCTTGGATATTGAACCCTAATTTCACAAGCAAAAACGCCAGAATCTTATCAAACATTACATAGAATACCCAGAAATTTGGAGCCCAGTAAGCATGGCAGAGGCCCCTGCCAAAAGGAAACAAACGACGGAGAACTTGTTGTATCTGCAAGGTAACAAGTGAAATACGGCAGAAATTACAAATGCTTGTCGATAACATTATGACACCTAACAAAGATTCTTAACTAAATCCAGCCAACTACAATTTGTCGACCATAAGTCATCTGTGATAGTGGAAAATCAAACAACAAAAGGATCACAACAAATAAGAATTGCCAATAAATTTAATTAATTCCGGAGAAGAAAATAAATATTATGTATCTAATCTATAAAGTCCAAAAACAACAGTGTCTGCTACAATATCTGGTAACTTGATTTGGCAGTAGCCAACTTATCAGTTTTCAGATATACCAAGAATGGCAGTAGCCAACTTATCATCCCAATTTGCAGCTGAAGGCCTAGTCCACTAAATAACAGTTCTTTTAGCTTGATTTGCGACATAAACAACATAAACTCATTGGAAATAATGGGGAAAATATCAAATCACAGCAAACACAAAGGTAAATAGGAAGTTCACACCCCATTCAACAATTTTCTTGAGAATCAAACAACCATTCAAACAGAAAGAACATTTTGGTATAGATTATATCGTTTCAATATCTAAATCAAGATAACAATCTGCATAAAATGAGACAAAATATACCTGCCCGTGGTACAAAAACGGCACGTAGGCAGTGGCAAACACCGCCGAAACCACACTCCCCATAAGCACCAACCTTCCGAATCCCTTAACAAAACCACCTCTACAATAATGTCTAAGCAAATACACAAAATACACAGGCGCAGCCACAGCAAAGAGATGCTTAAAACAGAGCAAAACCGCGAAAACAAACCCTCCAATCAAATCGCTCCCTTCCTCCAAAAACGAAACGGACAGCAATAGCATCCCCAACAGAAACCCATTGTACTGAAAATGCAAATGATCCACAATAAACAACCCAGGCGACCAAATTACCAATCCCCAAATAAAAAAACTCTCGAATCTACTAAAACCCCTGTTTCTAGTCAATCTATAAGCAGCGTAGACCAAAACGACGTCGGAGAACGCGACCGAGAGGCGCTGGAAGAGGACCGTCTGCATGGAGGTGTAATTGAGTCCTCGGTGGAGATCGGTCATGGTGGAGTCCACTCTGGAGGCGAAGAGGGATAGGAACTTCTCGAAGTAAGCGAAGAATGGAGGGTAATCAAGGGTCCATTCGCTGGTGGTGTCCGAGTACCATCGGGAGAGGGGGAGAGAGTGGGTTAGGGCTAGCCAGTGGCGGTGGACTTCAAAATCGGTGCTATGATAGGCGGGAATCAGGAGGAGTTTGACGACGGTGGCGACGAGGGCGGGCCACCATATCTCGCCGACGACGTGGCGGCGGTCGTTTGGTGGTTTCTTCATCCGGGGATTGAGGAGCGATTTGGTTTTACTAACGACCTAACTGCTTTTGCTGACTTGGCTGTTCCACATCAATCTCAGCAATTATATTATGTACTATCTTCTACGTTTTTTTTAATAGGGAGCTGTGCGCAGAGTCAACCTTTCTTCGTCATCGAGAGTGCAGTTGTCAAAGGCTCCTTAGGTAAGTCTCACGTGAATTAAACCATGGGCTCAGGTATGATCGTGAGCTTTTTCATATCATATGCTACTTTGTATATACCACTCTATACTTCGTTGTGCACTGTTGAAGGCCTTCACTAAACAAATTTTTCTACCGTAAAGTAGGGCGTAGTCACAGACATCTTACTCCTCCCTGCACTCGCTCCGAATGATATACCTGGTATGTTTTTTTTTTTTAAGATTTTATTTCTAGTTATGTCACGGTTCAAACCTCACCAATATCATTAGCTCGTGTGTGTGATTATTAATAAAAAAAATTATTTTTAGTTTCAAACTACACAACAACAATAACAACAACATTACCCCAATGCCTCAACGGCTCCCGCAAAAAGCGGGGTAAGGGGGGGATCGGATGTACGCAGCCTTACCCCTGTCTTAACACAGAGATGCTGTTTCCGGATGATCCAAAATGATAATTGCATCGAGAATTGCATGGAATGACTAGTACTTCATGAAAAAAAGAAGTGCAGCCAGTTTAGTGAGTCATTTTGTTTTATTCCATTATAATCCAGAATCAAAGAATAAGGAGTCTTTATAACAATTAATCTTGATTTTTTTTAAACATCTTTTAAAGGTGGATTTAGCAACACATTTTGGAGTAATTTCTACCGTATCGGTCCACTGAAAATATCTTATTTTGATTTTTACTGGTCAAAATTCATAATCTTTGACTATAAATTACAATCAATATATAAATATATTATTTTAATGTAACTATGTAAGTACTTATTTGATTTGTCCTAATATATATTTTCTAAATATTATCTTTTTATAATTTTTATTTATATATAATTGAAATTATTAATAATCAAATGTGTATTTAGAAAAACCGGCCAAAGTCAAAATGGATATACTTTTGGTAGACGAAAGGAGTACTATTTTGGACAAGTCAACATACTAATAAATAAATATAATAATGTTTGAGAAAAATAGTGGTAAATAATAAGTTTTAGTTAGGCAATAACTTTTCAATAATTTTTAAGAGATTTGACCATATTGAATTCTACATGTAAGATAAAAGGAGGTGTTTGATAAAATAGCGTTGAGATATCTCAATTTTATTATAGATCGAGTTAATGATGTATCATGGACTTGCGATGGATATGCTGGAATTCAGTGATTAAAACAAAGTGCACATGTAAAATAATATTGATATAATCAATAAATCGAACCTCTGAAACAAGATCGATCAAGTATCGTATATATTAATATAATAAATCAAAGCATGAATTGGAAATCATTTCCTTGAAGTCCTTTAATTAAATGTTTAATAAAAATTATCCAAGTTTTTGTAAAATTCCGAGTACCGAAAGCATCATGCCTCTACGTATTACGTGTCGGAATATGATCGGAAAATATTTTATCAACTTATTCTCAAAGAATATGACTAAAATTAGATAGAATTAACTTAAATTTATTTTATAAATACTCTAAGTATTTTATACATTTTATTTTCTCTCTCAAAATTACATTTAAAATACAAGTGTAAAAACAAGAAAAAATTTCTTTTTCTCCTCCTTTGTGTTTCGGCCTAAGTGATTAGTGGTAGTGGTAGAGGATGTGTTTTGTCTTTGTTGCTACCCAAAATATTATCCGGAGATAGATATTGCTGGAATGGATGGATAGCAAACAAATGCGAGAACACTTCCGTGAGAAAGATAAATAACACAAGATTTGCCGGGGTTATTAATTCCGGGCTTGAATGCTCTCGCGAGATATTATTAATACTAATATTCGGGGATACAAGTACTAATGTAAGAATACAATTACAATGAGTGTAAAGATTCTTGTTATCTTAGCTAGTGAGCGTGTAGATTGCCGGAAGAACCAGATGTGATGCTCTGTGAGTTCTTGTAACAAAGAAGATGATCAGTCGCGGCAGTGAGAGATCGACAGTCTCTCACGGCGAGTATTAGCTGGATGCTTGAGCTCCTGGGCTTATGAATCTCTTGGAATCTGTCTTGTGGAGAATTCCTGCCTCTGCCGATCGTCTTCTGGATGAGAGATTCGGAGAGAGAAATCCTGAGATGGATTCCGGCGAGAAAGCAGGGAGCTTGATGGTATGTGTGTTCTTCTGTATTTCCGTGAATGAATTCGGAATGTAAGTGAATGAGTTCGGAACCTTTTTCCAGTAGGAGGAGGTTCTCTATTTATAGGACTTGGATATCCCGGGCGATCGCCTTTTCTGTATTATAATAATCGGGCGATCGTCTTTTAGCACATGGGCTTGTTCCCTTAAAGTCCGATGCACTTGGCGGCAAATTGCACGGTCCAATGGGGAGTCTGCACGCGTCCTGAGTCGCTGTCACGGGTGGTCCCACTGACACCTTTCGGCGGGCCTGTCGGTTGGTGGAAGGATGCTGACAGGCTGTGGTCAACGGACCATGTGCATCAGCGCCTTTTCCGGATCTGCATGTGGGTGCTGTTCTGAGATCCAGTCTTCGATGACTTTGACGGGCGATCATCTCTGTTCGGGGCGTAGGCCGGTTGTCCTAAGAAGCACTAGAGTCGATCGTCAGATGCCAAAGGGCGATCGCCTTGGGAGTCGATCGCTAGGTACCTGATGGCGGTCCGGTATCTTCGATTAGGCGAGCTAGCCATAGTTTGACTGGGGTTGACTCGGTCGCTCGGCCTTATAGTCGATCGCCCGTCGGGATGAATAAATCTTGACACAACAATTACCCCCCAGCTCGCTCCTATGTTGGAAACGTGGGGTGAGGTGGTTTTGCTGGCGATCGCTGAACTTTTGACGAGCGACTCTGCGTTTAACTGAACTGGCGATCGTCTTTGAGCTGATAGATTCTGAGTTTGGACGACCTGGTTGGCCGCAAAACTGCGCGGGAAATGGCAATGGGCGTCGAAAAGTCTCCGCGCACGTGTCGGGCTTCTGTTGGAGGATATCAACGGTCATTAATGACTCCTCGACTGACGTGTCCTTGAAAAGACGCGTACACGGGTCTCGAGGGAGTCAATGAATGCGACGGCAGCACTTCCGACCCCTGAGATTCTTCTTATTTGCACAAGAGTCCTTTTTGCCTCCTATAAAAGGACGCGAGGATGCAGCGTCAAAACTCTTACGCGCTTCATCTCTGGAGAAAGAAGGACTTTGCTGAAGAACGCTTCTGAGAGATTCAACTGCCGATCGTCGATTAATTTCATCTTTGGGTAAGAAAAAATCCTTTTCTCCTTTCTTTCTTTGAGAATGGGTGGAACGTCATCATCACATGGAGTGGGTACCAGTTCCGCCGCCGGGACATCGACTGTCCGGGGAGGACCTTCTTCTGACTTCCACCTGGAGACGGCCGCTGAGGCTATTCGGGCCGGAATTGACCCTGCTGAAATCGAGGCTTTATTTAATGAAGCCGACGTCGCTAAGGAAGCGGCTGCTGAAGATAGACGATCGCAGATAGAGAGAGATCTGGCGATTAGGGCCTACTGGGAGCAGCATAGCGCTTTCGGCCGGGCCTATAAGGCTTTTGCTGAGATTATGGAGAAGTTGGCCGGTCCGTCTCCGAGATTCGATTTCCGGGGTTATTCGGTCGCCTACCCTTATCAGCTTTCCAAACGGTCGCAGTACCGGGCTGCGCAGCGATCTTTGTGGTCGCTTGGCCAAATTCGGAGTTCGGCGACCAGGAAAGATCTGACCGTCTGGAGGACGAGGTTCCATGTTCCTTCAGATGTGGATATATTCGTGCCGGCGGAGAATGAGCGAGCCGATCGGCCTCCGATGGGTATGGTCACCGTGAATGAGGCGATTATGGAGGCCGAGCTGCGCTTCCCTCTATCTTTTGCTGTCTCCCACCTGCTGGCCGCTTGGAACGTGGCGCCACTTCAGCTGACGCCGAACGCTTGGCTCCAAATTATCTACACTCTCACTCTTTTCGGCGGTCACCGCCTGTACCGCCTCCCATCGCCGTCGGAGATGAACCATTTGTTCAAGCTGACAGCTCAGAAAGGGTCGGTCAGAGGTTATCATATTCAGGGCCGATCTGGTCGGGTAATCCTCGGAGTCCCGAATAAGGCGCGGAGTGATCCGACGAAGTGGTTCTGGGTCGCCGGCGCGTGGAGGGCTTCTGTGAGCGACAATCCTTCAGGCGAGCTGGAGATCCCTACCGAGTTTCGGGAGAGGAATCCCGGTAAGGGTTTAGACTCTCCCTTCGTTCGGATGTGTTTTGTACTGATCTAATTTGATTTCGACTTTGCAGGTTTTCACATTCCGGCGGTCGAGGAGCTGCCCTTTGATTTCCTAGTTGTCTGGGAGCGGATACGGAGCTTGTCGGACGACGATCTTGACGCTAGCCGGATCAATAAGGAGAGTCGTTGGTTGTCGGCTCGGCTATTCCATTTCCCAAGACATCTCTCGGTACCAGGTATGAGTTTATACGACCTTCACTTTCTAGGCGATCGCCTTGCTTGAGGAAAATATCTAACTGTTGATCGACCGTCTTAACTGTAGAGGTTCGCTTTCCTCACTTTCTGGAGCCCCCGACGGAGATCGCCATGTCGAATCCTGGAGTTCTGGTCCGTCTCCGCCACAAGAAGTCGTCTCGGGCCCCTGTTCATTGCGCGATTGTTCCGGAGGCGGAGCCTCGCGTGGAGCCGATCGTGGCTGAGGAGGGAGTTCCGGAGGAGGGGCTTCGAACGAATCGCAAAAGGCCGAGGCCGGAAGAAACTCCGGTTTCTGCCCCTGGCAATGAGGTGCCGATTGCCGCGCCTCCGATCACCGTTCTCGCTCCGGAGAATGAGCCGCCCTCTGCGGCTTTTATGCGAGAGATGGCGATCGCTGACGCTGAGACTCCTCTAGGGAAACCGTATTTCGGTCGCGACCCCGAGAGGGCTGAGAGGTAGATTGCATTTTTGGGTTGAAACTTGCATTTGCGTAGGAGTTGTGTTAACTTTGTTGTATTGATGTAGGATCCGTCGCACAGATCCATCTTGCCCGCCGATGGTGTTGGATTTCTTAGCAAGCCTATCTCCTCGCCAGTCCTGTGACATCCCGCAATACGTCAACAAGGCCGCTTCTGCTTTACCGAAGGCATGGACGACCGATCTAGATGCGATCGCTCGTCAGCGATCGGGGAGTACGATGCAGGCTGTTCTCGCCCTTTCTCTCCAGACGGCGACCATGGCTGTCCAGGCTGCGCAGGAGTTTGAGGGGGGACCTTCCACTATTCGCCTGCAGGCGGATCTCGAGGCGGCTCGGAAAGAGAACGCCGAGTTCGCCGATAAGATCGTGGCAATGGAGAAGGACTCTTTGGAGGCAGCCAAGCGGGCGAGCCAAGAGCTTGAGCTGGTGAGGAAGGAAACCGAGTTGTCTCGTTTGGCGGTTGACCGATTTCGGGACAAGATGCTGAATGCCGTCCGGGCGCAGAAGGTTGCTTAGGAGGAGGCCGCTCGTCAGAAGGTGACGATCGCTCGGTTGACTAGCGAGCTGGCGGAGTCGAGGGAGAAGGTAGCTGCAAGGGAGACCGAGCTCCAAGGGTCGCAACAGGCGATGGCGGAGCTGAAAAGAGAGGTAGAGGTGACCAAGGCTGATCCCTTTCAAAACTTGGAGTTTGTCAGCGAGTTCGCCTATTATATGGCGTTCGCTGACTCGATCCGAGCAGCTAAGAAGGGAGGTTTGGAGGTCGGGCCTCTTGCTGAGAACTTCAAGGCGTATGCGTTGGAGCATCCCCTCAATCCTGCTTTCTCCTTGTCGATCTTGGATCTCTCGGAGCTTGGCGTGGATCTGAGCTGGTATCCGACTCCGGCGAACATCGTTCATCCTGACGATCCGGAGGACGGGGAGGTTGCTCGGGAAACTGGGGAAGGACCACAGGTCGAGCCGACGGCTGAAGGCGAAGGCCAGGCGGAGGCCTGAGGCTCTTCGCTCTTGCTTGCTTGTTTTAGCTT
Organism: Orobanche coerulescens; assembly: GCA_033398695.1. NCBI lineage: Eukaryota > Viridiplantae > Streptophyta > Magnoliopsida > Lamiales > Orobanchaceae > Orobanche > Orobanche coerulescens. The sequence continues at coordinate 167,665,132 of CM065811.1, forward strand.
TTTGTCTTGTAGTTTTGTAGTTTTCTCTTTGTAGCATTTTGGCCTTCGGGCGACCATGTATTTTGATACTTCAAGCAATGAAATGAATGTTTGCTTTTCTGACTTATCACTTGAATGATTGTTATTTTTGAGTCTTTGTTTGACTTTGTACAAATGTGTGAGGATAGATCGTTGCGAGGGTAGTTCCAAATGAATTGATAAACTCATAAAGATAACTTTTACAACAAATTCGATCACTGCACAACATCTGAAAAATGACGACCTCCGTATGTGGTTGAATAGGGACGATCGTCGTATAGGTAGTCCGCACTCTTCCCCCTTGTTTTTATTCACTTAGTGGAAGTAAGGGGATGAAAATAATTCGTTGGGTGAGCGGTCTTCAACTTTGTCGAATCCTCGAGGACGGTCGTCCATCTTGAGGAACCGTGCACGATCGCGGAGTTCGATGGACCGACTCCCTGATCATGTCTTGTGCGTGAACGACATTGTCTGTCTCGTGACTCATTTTATTGTGAGGGTCCTCTGTTAGGCTGCGCCTCGCCTCGTATTTAAACGAAGGGCGTGCGGTCTTGGTCTAGAGGAGTCCTTGCGCGGGGTAGCGTCGGATGATTCAACTCCAGGCCCGCGTCTTGTTAGCTCTGCTTCCACCTCGGGTCACCATGACGATGGCGACCCTCGACGGTGTACGTTGAGACGGGGGTAGTGACGCGTCGCATTGTCCGGGTTCACCACGTTAAATGATGAACCTTTGAGGGCGGGCGATCGTGTCCACTGATTAATTTTGGAGGGCCCTCAGACTATGCCGGCCTCGTATTTAAACGAAGGGCGGGCGATCTTGGCCCAAAGGGACCTTGCATGGCCTAAGAAGTCGGTTCCATCGACCACCAGGACCATGGCTGCACTCTTCTACCTTGGATCGTCATGTAGATGCCGACCTTCAATGGTATACGTTGTGCGGGGGAGGCGATCTCGTGCCTTAGTCCATCATGTTAGATAGTGAACTGTAGATGGCGAGCGATTCCTCCAGTTTCTTAAGTAAGGATGGAGATCGGGGAGACTTCCGAGGTTCCCTTCTCTTGATTGAAGCATGTAGAGACGGTCGCCGAGGTTGATCTAGGGGTCGGCTCGTATGAGCTTCCCAACTTGTTTGTGTTCGACTCGGACGATCGTGTATAGAGATCGGTTAGGGCTTCAGCAGGAATGAAAAATGAAGGTATAGCAGCCCCCCTTCTTCTAGCGCCAATTGTTGCTACCCAAAATATTATCCGGAGATAGATATTGCTGGAATGGATGGATAGCAAACAAATGCGAGAACACTTCCGTGAGAAAGATAAATAACACAAGATTTGTCGGGGTTGTTAATCCCGGGCTTGAATGCTCTCGCGAGATATTATTAATACTAATATTCGGGGATACAAGTACTAATGTAAGAATACAATTACAATGAGTGTAAAGATTCTTGTTATCTTAGCTAGTGAGCGTGTAGATTGCCGGAAGAACCAGATGTGATGCTCTGTGAGTTCTTGTAACAAAGGAGATGAACAGTCGCGGCGGTGAGAGATCGACAGTCTCTCACGGCGAGTATTAGCTGGATGCTTGAGCTCCTGGGCTTATGAATCTCTTGGAATCTGTCTTGTGGAGACTTCCTGCCTCTGCCGATCGTCTTCTGGATGAGAGATTCGGAGAGAGAAATCCTGAGATGGATTCCGGCGAGAAAGCAGGGAGCTTGATGGTATGTGTGTTCTTCTGTATTTCCGTGAATGAATTCGGAATGTAAGTGAATGAGTTCGGAACCTTTTTCCAGTAGGAGGAGGTTCTCTATTTATAGGACTTGGATATCCCGGGCGATCGCCTTTTCTGTATTATAATAATCGGGCGATCGTCTTTTAGCACATGGGCTTGTTCCCTTAAAGTCCGCGGCTGCTGCTGGCATCCAGCTATACGGTCCAATGGGGAGCCTACACGCGTCGTGAGTCGCTGTCACGGGCGGTCCCACTGACACCTTTCGGCGGGCCTGTCGGTTGGTGGAAGGATGCTGACAGGCTGTGGTCAACGGACCATGTGCATCAGCGCCTTTTCCGGATCTGCATGTGGGTGCTGTTCTGAGATCCAGTCTTCGATGACTTTGGCGGGCGATCATCTCTGTTCGGGGCATAGGCCGGTTGTCCTTAGAAGGGCACTAGAGTCGATCGTCAGATGCCAAAGGGCGATCGCCTTGGGAGTCGATCGCTAGGTACCTGATGGCGGTCCGGTATCTTCGATTAGGCGAGCTAGCCATAGTTTGACTGGGGTTGACTCGGTCGCTCGGCCTTATAGTCGATCGCCCGTCGGGATGAATAAATCTTGACACAACAGTCTTTATAACACAAAAGACCTTACTCATATCTATACTATATAAAACTTATCCCCCTTAATTTAATATGGAAGGGGGGTTTATGTCACTTATTCATGTTAAATGATTACATATGAAGAGACTATTTTAATTGTAACTTTTAATGTAAATAAACTAATTTAAATACAAAAGTTATGATAAACATCACAATGCAAATGCACCTTCTAATACACAATGTGATTAAAATGAACTTTTAAATGATAGTATAAATTACAAGATGATTAAATTTTAGCTATGAAATCTTAGATACAATCGTGCATCGCACAAGTTGAATAAACCAAAAACAACCCCGGAGCAACATACGGGTTAGTAAAGCCTCATTTCATATAACTAATTACATAGACTAAAATAAAAGGACAATAACAATAAAAAAACATATAAACTTCTCTAAAAGGCATTTAAATTCTGCCATCTGCTCATTCAACCGTCTGCCCCAACATTACGTACAAAATATGTAGATATTCAACCAAAGACCGTGCATCGCACGGGTTGGATAATGCCTCGTATCTTATCAAGTAAGACTTTTATGATAAATTCTACACCATGTATAAAGTAAGTCCCCACACACCTGGGAGGAGGGAGTGGGCTCGGGTAAGGGAATCGGCTACCCTTACCCGAGCGGTAACACCGCCGCCGGCGCATCGGGTAAGGCGAGCGGGTTACAATTTCGGCTTCTGAAGCCGAGCGGTGAGGGTTTCTTTTTGAAAAAAATAGCCGTTTCCAACGGCTACTTCCAATAAAAAAAATTCCCTTTAAAACCAAACCTTTTCAACTCATTTTTTCAAAATAAAAACACACAAAACACAAATAAAAACACACACTAAGTCGGTTGTCAGAGGTCATGACAAATGGACGGAGCAAGAATGTTTTCAAGATATTGCCAGTGCGACAAGCAACTCTTCAAAAAGGAAGTCGGGGGAGTATGAATCGGCAAGCAACACCGTTCCCGACATGAATGAAGACCCCAACCCTCCACTTTCATCAAGAAAGATGAAAAAGAAGCAAGGCGCATCCTCGTTGATCTCAAGTATTTCGGATGAAACCAACTCCTACACACAAAAGAAGACACAATATTTGGAAGAAAAATGCGAGAAGGATGCTTTGGCAAAACAATTGTTGGCTACACAAATCGAGGGGGCGAAGTTCAAGAATGCACAACGGGAGATGAAGTTTTTTTTGGAGCCGCATGATCACATTCGCGATCCCGCTATGTTGGAATTCGTTGTTAACCAAAAACGTGAAATTGCGGCCAAACACGGATGGGCTTGCAATTTTTAAGTTGTAGTTTCAACTTGTTTTAATTTCAACTTATGTAATGCTTTTTTTTTTAAGTTGTAGTTTCAATTTTTAAATTGTAGTTTTTTTTAAGTATTATGTAATGTTTTTTTTAATAAAATGGTATGTTTTTATTTTAAATATTGTATGTGATTTTATGTATGAAAAAAAAAATCAGGTACTAGGTGACCACTCCCTCCACTTAGGGTAGTGTTAGGGTAAAATTGAGTAGTTTTGAGTTGGAGGGTTTTTATTAGATAGAGGTGATGTGGCACCTAGGGTACTAGGTGACCACTCCCTCCTCCCTTATTAACTCACAAAGAAATAAAGAAAACCATTCACCATGTGAATGACGGGGAGGGGGCGGCCAAACTCAATGATGAGGATTTGGTTCGTTTCGATCCTTGAAATGGACAGTCGTGTATCTTGTCTGATAGATAAATCTTAGTACGTTTTAATATTAATACAATTAATTAATTTAATTAATTAATTATATTAAATATAAATTCTCTAGGATATGATATGAATAAAATTAATTACCCTGGAATTTATTTAATTCATGAGACCAATTTAATTTATCAATAAATTATATTCGACATCTAATGTCCAATGTTAACCAAGAGAGAATATAGTAATTATAATCCGTCGTCAATTCCTGTGCCGCAACTCTGTAGGTTCGTCTCAGTTCGAATTCAGAGGATCCAATGAGTGTTAATACCAACTAGCCAGCCCCGTGGCCTACACCGTAATCTAACTGAGAACGAATGATATGGATCATTCAAAAAACAATTACATTATGAATACCGTATACGTATAAACCCTTCAACCATATATCCCGATCAAGTATTATGATCAAGACAATGTTACACCTATTGTAACTTGACTCTATGCAGTTGTTAATGCAAACCAAGACCAGCGAGCTCTCGTGTATCAAGTACGACCAACTCTAAATACTTTGGCCAAAGACTTATGATCTCATTTGTCATTAACCGCATATGACATTTACCTGCTCATTCCAAGAGAAAAAAATCCTATCTCAGTATTCAATAGAGACTGCTACTTGCCCACTAAGTTGCATTTTGAGGTTGACCCACCAACCAGTGATTGGATCGAACTACTCCAATGACTAACTTAATGTCACAAACACATCTCCTACTGAATCCTTAAGTAAAATGTTCACGTATACCGATCATAGCCTTTCGATTCAATCATTGACTATCATAGAGTGAAATCCATGTGACTGAATTAAGGTAAATCGAGTCCGAGTATACTAATTCCATTAGTATACCTATAACATGTGCTCCACTTACCCTTAGTGAAAACAGTCACTCTCCATGTCAAAGTACACGTTATAAAAGTCTTGTCTAAACCTAATAGCCAGTTAAGTTTTATCGACTTGCAAGCCAGTTAAGCATTCGAGCCCTAAACACTTCCAGTGCCTATCTCCTTATCTTCATAAGGAGTGGAATATTTGACTCAAATGCAAGGAATATTATTCTATATACCAAATCATGATGACAATGATATACAATAATATAGCAATAATAAATACGTTATTTAATTGATGTTCATAATTACAATTCAATGCTCTCACTCTCTCATCCTCTGAGTGGCATTCGAGAGCATATTCCTAACAGTATCCCACTTGCACTCAATGCCACAAACTATGGTATCTGATGCCCATATTCTCCAGGTGTCGCTCTAAGACCATCTGAGATATTGTCTTGGTCAGTTGATCAACAACGTTGTTTGCTGTGTCTACTCTCTGCAGTGTAACATTTCCCTTCTGAACTATTTTTTCTAATAAAGTGATATTTTCTCTCAATATGTTTGGTGTTGTGGTGAGCCCTAGACTCCTTAGCGTGTGCAACAGCTCCGTCGTTGTCGTAAAACAGCGCCACAGGTTGATCTGAGTCAGGGACCACTTAAAGTTCCTCAATAAACTTCTTAATCCAAAATACTTCTTTAGAAGCCTCCGTGGCTTCCTGATATTCGACTTGACATGTGGAAATTGCAGTTGCGCTTTGCTTGGCAGTTCTACAAGATACTGCTCCACCATTCAGAGAAAAGATACACCGTGATGTGTATATCTTCACATCATGTCTCTCAAAAAGTCCGAGTCCGTGTAACCCTGCACTTTAAGTTCTTCACTGCCGTATGTAAGAACCAAGTTTTTAGTCCTCTTCAGGTACTTAAGAATGTTCTTTAGAGTAGTCCAATGTTCCTGCCCTGAATTTGACTGAAATCGACTTACTACGCCCACAACATAAGCAATATTTGATCTAGTACAAATCATAGCGTATATGAGGCTACCCAATGCCGAAGCATATGGTACCTTACTCATTTACTTTATATCTTCCTCACTTTGAGGACACCTATCTAAGGAATGTTTTATGCCATGTCGCATAGGTAGGAACCCTTTTCTAGAATCTTCCATCCTAAATCACTTTAGGATCTTTTCTATATAGACGTAACATTCTCTTCGCTCTATCCCGGTAGAGACGAATACCCAGAATATAGGTAGCTTCTCCCAAGTATTTCATGGAGAACTCACTACAAAGCCAAGCTTTCACAGAACTGTGCATTCCTATCGTTTCCTATAAGTAGAATGTCATCCACATATAATATTAAAAGCACAATTTTGCTCCCATTAACCTTCTTGTAAATACAGTGGTTCTCTTCATTTTGGACAAAATCAAACTCTTTGATGTCTCGTCAAAATGAAGATTCCGACTTTGCAAAGCTTGCTTCATCCCATAAATGGCACGTTAAAACTTGCATACTTTATGAATATCAATTTCAGATATGAATCCCTTCGGCTGTTCCATATAGATCTCCTCTTCGAGAAATCCATTTAGGAATGCCGTTTTTTTCAGATCCATTTGCCATATTTCATAATCTAAGTGGGTTGCTATTAGGGGCATTCATAAACAGGTACCCGGTTTTTCGAGTACCCGAAATATCGGGTATCAATTTAAGCGGTGTTAGGAATACTTGTTAGATTTTGATGATGTCATTAATGTAATTCAAATGTTTTATACTTGGCAAAATGTAAGGAAGAACCAAATGAGTATCTTCCATAGGCCAAACTGTGTTAAGTTTATTACTTGGCAAAAATGTAAGGAAGAACCAAATGAGTATCTTCCATAGGCCAAATAAGTTAGGCTCAAATCGGCTAAATACAAAAGTACAGCTAAGTACATCAGAGAAGTACAACCGAGTCAAGTCATAGAAGTTCTGGTCAACAAAAATTCATCAGAGATGTTTGACCAGACTGTAGTCAAGTGACTTCAGACAAGTCATCTGATCAGGCGAGTCCCAAAACAGCCACCGAAAGAATAAGTCTAAGCTGCAGAGAAGATGACTGTTCATCAGCCAACTTGATCAGCCAAGTACTCCAAATCCACGTCAGCATGCGTTGAATAGTCAAATACTACGGAAAGTCACATGCAAGCGTGAAGAGACAAATTGGAGAGATTCCCGCAAGGATATGAATTGAATAATTCATCCAGGCCTACCACTGAGGACTTTAACCTTATTGTATTCAAAAGATACGGCGCCTCACATGCAAAGTCTTCACAACTGTCGAATGATGGATTAAAATATGGGAATCCAGCCTTGCAACGTTTAGAAAGAATAAACAAAGAAGTCTCTCTCCAACGGACGGATTTGTTACAAGATTTGCAACGGCTATGAAGAATGATCAAGGATCAACACCTATATATATCCGAAGATTTGAAGTTGAGAAAACACCGGTGCGAACAAACTCTCAAGCAATCAAAGCATTCAAAGCAATCAAAAAGCGAACTATAGCATTGTGAAAAGAGCAGTTCTCAAAAGTTCATATTTGAAGAAGCTCTTAATTGGAGAAGACAAAAACTCGTGTCTTTAATCCTGAGTTCGGGGTACTTCACTGGTTGAAGTTCGAGACTGTAAAGGCATCCAAAGATCGCGGATCAAGAGGTGCAAGGCAGTCAAGGGAGTTGCAACGGCAAGGATTTCCACTGGTTGGAAGCTATTGCAATTTGGTTGAATCACTGTAATCTTTATCACTGGTTGACAATTATAGTGAATTCATCTCCAACTGGTTTGGAGAAAAGTGGATTAGTAGAGGATTACCCCACCTCTGAGACCACTATAACTGCCTGCGTATTTTACTGTTTCATAGCATCATACTTTAACTGCTGCATTCATTGTTAAGTGTTTCATTAGTTGTTTTTGTTTTCGTCATCAGTTGACTTCCGCACGTATTGAGTACAAACGACTCTAAGTCATTTGCATATCTATCAGCTGAAGAAACTTACTCTTCGTGAAAAAGAGTTTAAGAGTTTCAATACGTCTATTCACCCCCCTCTAGACTTATTCCTGGACGACTTGTGACCTACAAGTGGTATCAGAGAGGTTGGTTCATTTATTTCACGAACCAGATCCATATATCGAGGATATATATTTTTTAACTCTCATTATAAAATGGAACACATGCATTCTAGATTACCTGTGTTTTCAGTTGACGAGTATGATCTTTGGAAGATAAGGATGCATGCACACTTATCTTCAATCTATGATGACATGTGGTGCATCATAGAGGTCGGACCATTCACCTTCGAGAAGGACAACACTCCCGAGGAGATTGCAGCAGGGAAGCCAGAGAAGATCCCCAAGAAGAGGACAGAGCTGACCCCAGAAGAGAGAAAGCTGGCCAACCTTGACAACCGTGCCAGAGACGTGCTGTATCAAATTCTTGACAAATCCACCATGGTCAAGATCAAGAATTGCAAGAATGCAAAAGAAATCTGGGACACATTAGCCTTAATGTGTGAGGGAACAGAGCTGATCAAAGAGAACAAGTTGTCAATTGCTACTAAAAAATTTGACAACTTCAAAATGAAGAATGGAGAATCAATAGACCAAGTAGACACAAGGTTCACTGAGATCATCAATGAGATCAATTCCCTTGGTAAATCTTATGGCAACAGGGAAATGGCACTAAAGGTCCTAAGATCTCTCAATCCTGAATGGAGCATGAAGGCAGTGGCCATGAGAAAATCCAAGGATCTTAATAAAATAAAGATCCAAGAGCTGTTCTCCGACCTGAAGGCTTATGTGTTCGAGCTACTAAGTTCATCATCAACCGAGCCTGCAGAGAAGGGAATAGCCTTTGCAGCCGAGTCCCCTGCCAAGAGCTTATCTGATGTAAAGCCTCCAAATTCATTAGATTTTGAGGAAGAAATGGCGTTCATAATGCAGATGTTCAGCAACTTCCGGAAGAACTACTCCAAATATAAGAAGAACTATAAGGAGAATCCCAGAAGAAATCAAAAAGCCGGAAGCTGGAAGGTGGAATGTTACAATTGCCATAAGACAGGACACATTCAAATCGACTGTCCTGATCTTAAGAAGGACGAGAGCAAGAAGAAGGTGAGCAGGAAAGAAGACCGAAGGAAGGCCCTCATCGGAGAAGATCAAGAGCACGTAGAGTCAAGCAGCGGATTCTTCTCTGATGATGATGAAGAGTATGATTGCCTGATGGCCAATATAGCTGATGAAGAGGTAACATCAAAACCCTCTGGTTCAAATAATAGTTCAGCCATGTCACAAGATATGGATCTGCACGAATCTGTAAATCAGCTACTTAAGGATTTTGAGACATTAAAATATTCACACCTATCTGTATCAGCCAAGAAGACTCAGCTGCAAGATGAGAATAGGCAGCTGAAAAATGATTTTGAAAAACTCAGCCTAGAATTAAATAAAGTCAAATCTGATCTTGAAAACCAGGCTGCAGTTAACTTGAAAAACCAGGCTGATGTCACTACAGCTGAGATTAAACGATTAATTGTTTTAAATAGTGAAAAATCAGCTGCACTTGCTCATGTCAAAGCCGAATTTACTAAACTGACTCAGGTAAGTAAAACTCAGGCACATGAAATAACCTCCCTGAAAGCGTCTCTAACTTTGGACGAATTGTGTACTAATAAAAGGCCACTATATTCCAGATCAGGCCTTAGATATGATCCTCACACTCCCTCTAGTTCTAAAACCACTTTCATCAAGGGAGAAACAATTGTCTCGTCTGCTGAGCCTATATACAAATCGATATTTAAAAACAGGCAACAGCCGAGTCACAAGTCTAGGCTGCAGCCAGGGTTCACAATGCAGCCGCCTAGACAAATGACTAGGCAATGGCCAAGGCAGAAGCAGCAGCCCAGACAACATGCCCATTATTATCAAAAACTCCCCAAAAACAGATTTCAAAATGGGAGGGGCAGATGGAAACCTCAAGGTTATCCTAATTTTCAAAATGAACAAGTGTGGAGACCTCAAAGATTTAATAAATGGTCTCAGCCAAGGTTTAGAAATGACCCACACTGTAATACCCGGTTGTAATTCAGCCATTATCATTCAGTGTTTATCATTCAGTAATTTTCACTCATTAATGATCATTTGTCACTCATATTCAATCATTGTATTCATCGTTCAGAGTAATCGTACAGTGTATCGATCGTCATTCATCATCAATCTAATTGGAGAATCGTGCCGTGTTTATCATCGTTGTCATCTTCATAGTGTGTTGTGTGAGGAGTAGCGCATGTTACGTACTCTCTTTAGCGTGCGCTAATTGAGTACGGGTAGCGCACGCTACCTCTCAACACTAGCGCACGCTAGTATGTTTCAAGCAGGCAGTCCAGAAGGCACTGGACTGCAGTTGGGTTGCAAGTAGCGCACGCTACGAATGGTAAGTAGCGCGCGCTAGTAGGCCGAAGTAGCGCACGCTATACAGTCGGTGTAGCGTGCGCTAAGGTCGGATCAGGTTGAGTCAAGTGGCTACTGGACTGAATGGGATTAATTCATAGCGCACGCTATGAGTGATTTTTAGCGTACGCAAACGATATTGTAGCGCACGCTAAATATTGATTGTAGCGCACGCTACCGCGATCAGACCAGAGGACAGAAGGTTCTGGACTCCAGTACTGGGCATCAGATAATTCGTTAGCGCATACTAACATTTCGGGGTTAGCGCACGCTAAGTGTACAGCCGTAGTGCACGCTACAAAAGGTACGTAGCGCACGCTACCGTTTTCGGATAGTGGGTACTGGACTACCCAAAACACCCATTAGCGCATGCTAAGAACTGGGGCTAGCGCACGCTAAACTGGGATTTCTATAAATAGGACAGTTCACCCCTTACTTCGTCATTTTTCATATCTCTTCATTTCTTGGGCGGTTTCGGACGATTCCGGGCGATTTGGAGAGTGTTCTTCGAGCTACAATCATCAATCATCATCTTCAAGTTTTGAGTTAGATTAATCATCACTTCATCATCTCCAATACATCAAATCAAAGGTATTAATCTCTTGGATCTAGAATTTCGGATTTTTGGGTTTTTCCTTCCGATTTATTCGTGTAAGCTTGGATTGTTGTTTGAATATGTTAGATATGAATTATCTACCTTGGATAAATGTATTCCTACGGATTTAATGGCTATTTTGGGGATTATTTCAAGAACCCTTGGGGTTGACTTCGGTTAATTTGGGGATTTTCCGATTGATGTTGTTGTAATCTTGAATTGTGGATTCCTATTGGATTATTGATGCTATTGATATTGTTTTGCTGGTTTGAATCAATAATTTGAAAGTTGGTTTCGATAATTTGGGTTTGGTTATAACCAACGGGAAAGATATTTGCTACGTATTCGTTTGAATGCCCCGATGAGTTTGATTACCGTTGTATCGACATTTGAGTTGGTTATAATCGTGTTTGATACGTGTATTGAACGGATTATTGGTAATTGTGTTATTCAAGATTGTTCGAGCGACCGACACTTCATTTAGGACGTTGTTCATGGACGGACATTCTTCATCGGTGTTGTGTAAGTTAATTCTTACTCGGTTAAAAGGATATTCATTCCTTTCGTTGTTGTTCATTCATAATCATAATTCATTCACAAAGTACTAACCGTATTGAAACTTGTAATTGTCACTTAATTACTTCATTCACGAGGAATGACAGTTCCAATCATTTCATTGAGCTGTCATTCATTTCACCATCATTTCATCTTGGTGAGTCATTATTTATTTTCGATGTCACTTTTGTTATATCGTGGAATTCCGGGTCATACTGGCGTGCCGATTGGTATGTGTAGGATTTTCATGTCGGGCACATTTAAGTTGTGTGTTGGTTGTTGGCCTCGCATTGGACTGTGCACACGAGTCGATTGCTTCGTGAGACTGATTAGGTATAAGACCACACGTGTATTCGATCGATACTCGTTGGTGGCTTGTGCACGGACACATTTCCATCCCGGACGTAGTGTGGCGCCATTCCTTTGAGCCGTACTGTTAGTTGAATTCATATAGCATGTTTGATTGCGTATGTTTTCAACAGGATTGTGTTTATTCAACTCTTGAGGATTGTTGTTCTGTAATGGCGACCCGTTGGGGAATTTTATTTTCAGGTCATGGCAAGGCTAAGGCACGGGAAGAGCACGTTGATGGCGAGGAGTCCCAGTGATACTAGTAGTAGGGGGCCCCAGTCCTTTTCATTCACTCATGTTGTTATCACTTTATTTCCGCTGCATATTTCCGTTTGGATATTGAGTTCATTCAGTGTTGTATATTTTATCTCCATATAAAATATACTTGTATTCGGTTAGTATCTTGGGTGTGTTGTAATAAAACTCCTCATCGGAGTGATTGATAATATATTGTGGTTCGGTACTACAATTATATTATTTAATTTATTAATTTTCATTCGCCTGGTGGGTCCCAGTCGGGGGTCCACGACACTGTAATATCCGCCTTGTTTGGGGTGTTACAGAGTTGGTATCGGAGCGTGGTTTTGAATACTACCTTCCGAGTCATGTCTCATTTGAAATCATCATTCATCAGACTAGTATCATTGGACTTTCGCGTCACGTGTGACCTGTGCAAGAGCCGATCCATTCAGACCAAAGAACAGTAAGATTTCCTCATTTATCATTTTCATTTTAATCATGTTGATCATGTTAACTCATTAATCACTCAATTCATTTCATCACTCAGTTGTTGATCTTGAAGATCATATCATTAATCTTGTTAACTTGTTCAAAATAATCATTTCAAGAATTTCATCAGATAATCATGTTACCTCAATTAATCATTCCTGTAATCACTGTGTTAGAGCACATATGCTCATTTTCATCATTTCATGACTTAAATCATAGTGTGGTACTCATACGAGATCTATGATTATCATGCGAACTTTCTACTTCAGTATGGAGAGAGCTATCAAGGGATGCACGGGGAGAGGCCGCGGTGCAGGCCGAAACCCGGGGAATAATCGCCACCGTCGGAAACCGCACTGTGACTCCGCTCGATCGGAAGATGTTCGGGTTGATCCACTCACTTTTATGCAGGTCATGATGACCCATATGCAATTGCTTAATCATCATTGCGCCACTCTGGCCGATTTAATTGAGAGAACTCTCCCGTATGAGCCTGCTGCTAAGGAAATTGCTGAGCAACAACCTTCATCTGTCACCAAGAAATCAACAAAGCGTAATCAGTTCGAAGGCGGTCAGTCAACCTCCAAGAAGCCTCGTGTGGGCCCTAACATTTCTGAGCGACCTCCTACGGCGCATAATTGTGCGGGATCTCAGTCCCGAGCGTCCAGTTCGGCTATCACCTGTTTCAACTGTGGAGCGCCGGGTCATTACAGCACTAAGTGTCTGAAACCGTCTATCACGTGCCATAATTGTGGGATTTTTGGGCATAAGGCCTATTTTGCCGAAGGAACCCCAAGATGACTCCGACAGCATCTCAGGCCCCGAAGCAATCAGTGATTCAATCGATCGCTCACAACGCTGCTTAAGACGACGGAAGCGAATAAAGGCGGAACTCATATTTATCAGACGGGAGCGTCCGGTTTGAGGGCCGGCAAGTCCCGGGTTCACGCGATGAAGAGGACCGACGATCCAGAAGCCCGAATGACCTCAGGTATACTCGTAATTCTATCTCAACCTGTGTGTACCCTTTTTGATACTGGTACATCTCATTCATTCATTTCCGAATCATGTTTGAATAGACTTAACTTGGATAGTCTTATTAATTGTGGGCCTTATATCATTGGTCTACCTGGCGGTAGAAGAATTTTCAAAAATCATGAGGTTAAGAAGTGACTGAATTAAGCTTAAATGACCGCGATTGGTTGGTGGACCAAATCATGGTGGATTTACTTAAGGACGATGTAATATTGGGTATTAGTGGGATGGATCGTCATGATACCATCCTCAATGTTCGTAAACGTATGGTCACTATCATTTCCGTCGTTGGAGTCGAGTGTGTACTCCAGGGAGGTAATCCCCGTTGTTCCGGAAGAATCATTAATATGATGGAAGCCGTAAAATTACTCAATCAGAGTTGTTCAATCATTCTTGGTAGTATTGTCATCGATTGGACGTTCTTAGGCAATCGAGATATTCAATCATTCATTATATCATTGTCATCGATTGACCGTTCTTAGGCAATCGAGATATTCAATCATTCATTATATCATTGTAATCGATTGACCGTTCTTAGGCAATCGAGATATTCAATAATTCATTATATCATTGTCATCGATTGACCATTCTAAGGCAATCGAGATGTTCCATCATTCCTTATGTCATTGTCATTGATTGACCATTCTAAGGCAATCGAGATGTTCCATCATTCCTTATATCATTGCCATCGATTGGCCGTTCTAAGGCAATCGAGGTGTTCAACCATCCGTGGTATCACTGTTATCGCTTGACGATGTACTCCTAGACGAGCTACCTAGTTTGCCTCCACATAGAGATGTGGAATTCACGATTGAGTTGGAGCCCGGTACGTCCCCGATATCGAAGGCACCGTACCGGATGGCCCGACCGAAATGCAGCAATTAAAGAACCAACTTGAGGAGTTTTTCGAGAAAGGTTATATCCGACCGAGTGTGTCCCCGTGGGGAGCACCAGTGTTTTTTGTCAAGAAGAAGGATGGTTCGTTTCGCTTGTGTATTGATTATCGGGAGTTGAATAGGGTGACGATCAAGAATAAGTATCCTCTACCCCGTATCGATGATCTTTTGGATCAACTTCAAGGAGCTTCAGTATTTTCCAAGATCTATTTAAGATCTGGTTATAATCAGTTGCGAATTCGAGAGTTGGATATCGCAAGGACGGCGTTCCGAACACGCTATTGTCATTATGAGTTTGTGGTTATGCCGTTTGGGTTGACTAATGCACCTGCGGTATTCATGGAGTTAATGAATTGAGTTTTCATTGACTATTTAGATCAGTTCGTGGTTGTCTTCATTGATGACATTTTGATCTATTCTCGTGACCGGGAGGAACACGAGTTTCACCTTCATCAAGTGCTCGACGTGTTGAGACGAGAACAACTTTATGGGAAGTTTTCCAAATGTGAGTTCTGGATGTCCGAAGTGACGTTTCTCGGGCATGTAATTTCATCAGACGGAGTTCGCGTCGACCCTCAGAAGACGGAGGCTATCCGAGATTGGCTATCTCCGAAGAATATTAAGGAGATCCGAAGCTTTCTCGGATTAGCCGGTTATTATCGGCGGTTTGTTGAAGGATTTTCTAAAATCGCTCAACCCATGACGAATCTTTTACGGAAAGATAAGAAATATACGTGGTCCGACGCGTGTCAACAGAGTTTTGAGGAACTCAAGAGCCAGTTAACTTCAGCACCTGTCCTTTCTTTATCGCAAGGGACGGAAGGATTTGTGGTTTATAGTGATGCGTCTAGACAAGGTCTCGGATGTGTACTCATGCAGAACAGGGAAGTTATTGCTTATGCTTCACGGCAATTGAGACCTTACGAGGTTAATTATCCGACCCACGACCTGGAGTTAGCAGCCGTGGTATTTACATTGAAGATTTGGCGTCATTATCTTTATGGCGTTACCTATCAGATATTCACCGATCATAAGAGTTTAAAGTATATATTTACTCAGAATGAGCTAAATATGCGACATAGACGGTGGTTGGAACTAATCAAAGATTATGATATCGAGATCCTTTACCACCCGGGTAAGGCGAACGTTGTCGCCGACGCCTTGAGTCGTAAGTCCGTTCAGGAGCAGATGCTTGCTCGATTAACAGTTCAGAAGGAACTTCAGCAGGAATTTCTAATACCCGAGATCGAGGTCTGGTTACAGCGAGTACAAGGGCAACTTTGTACGTTGGAGATTTCATCGCCACTTGAGGAGACGATCAGGGAGAATCAGGGTTCAGACCCATTTTTGTTACGCATTCGAGAGGATGTAACTCAGGGGAAGGCCCCCGGGTTTGTGGTCCATGAGGATGGACTTTTGCATTTTAAGAATCGGTTGTGCCTACCGGCGATTGACAAGTTGAAAAACTCGATTTTGAGAGAAGTTCATGCTAACCCTTATTCCGTTCATCCGGGGTCTAGCAAGATGTATAAAGACTTGAAACAAAATTACTGGTGGAGTAATATGAAGCGAGAAGTCACGAAATTTGTTTCGAGATGTTTGACCTGTCAGCAAGTCAAGATTGAACATCGGCCGACCGTGGGTATGTCAAAACCGCTCCCTATTCCAGAATGGAAGTGGGAAGATATTTCTATGGACTTCATCACGAGTTTGCCGACGAGTCGTCGTGGCATGAATACAATCTGGGTGATTGTGGACCGCTTAACTAAATCAGCTCATTTCCTTGAGATTAAGGATACGTGGGGTCCCGAGAGACTTGCCCAGTTGTTTATCAAAGAGATAGTGAGATTGCACGGTACTCCTAAAAGTATCGTTTCCGATCGTGACGGACGATTCGTGTCTCATTTTTGGAAATCAGTTCATCGTGCTATGGGAACTCAGCTTAATCTCAGTACAGCTTTTCATCCTCAGTCCGACGGACAATCAGAGAGGACTATTCAGACTTTGGAGGACATGTTGAGGGCATGTGTCCTCGATTGGAAAGATGATTGGGAAGCCCAACTACCGTTGATCGAGTTCACATACAATAATAGTTGGCATTCTTCGATTAAGATGGTACCTTACGAGGCCTTGTACAGTCGTCGTTGTCGATCTCCTTTGTGTTGGATGACTTATCAGAATCAATTGGCACCGAGCCCGATATGCTTATAGCCGCCCGTGAGAAGGTAGCTTTGATCAGGAGTCGTTTGTTGACCGCTCAGAGTCGATAGAAATCTAATGCAGATAATCGTCATCGACCATTAGAGTTCGAGACAGGTGACCATGTCTTGGTCAAGGTTTCCTAGGGTCTTGGTATCTTCCGTTTTGGGAAGAGGGGGAAGTTGAGTCTGAGATTCATTGGGCCGTTTGAGATTTTGGATCGAGTAGGCGAGTTAGCTTATCGATTGGCCCTACCTACGGCGTTGAGCCGAATTCATAATGTGTTTCACGTCTCTCAGTTACAGAAGTATGTTGCCGACCCGAGTCACATACTTCAGTTCGACGAAATCGAGATCGCCGATGATCATTCATATGAGGAGCGTCCTATATGAGTTTTAGAGCGGCGAATCAAGCAATTGAGGAACAAGGCGATTCCCTTGGTTAAAATTCAGTGGTCTAGACACGGAGTCGAAGAGGCTACTTGGGAAACCGATGATAGTATGCGGGAGAGTTATCTCGAGTTGTTTGACCCTTAGTTTTAGGGACGAAACTCTTTTTAAGGGGGGGAGTATGTAATACCTGGTTGTAATTCAGTCATTATCATTCAGTGTTTATCATTCAGTAATTTTCACTCATTAATGATCATTTGTCACTCATATTCAATCATTGTATTCATCGTTCAGAGTAATCGTACAGTGTATCGATCGTCATTCATCATCAATCTAATTGGAGAATCGTGCCATGTTTATCATCGTTGTCATCTTCATAGTGTGCTGTGTGTGAGGAGTAGCGCACGTTACATACTCTCTTTAGCGTGCGCTAATTGAGTACGGGTAGCGCACGCTACCTCTCAACACTAGTGCACGCTAGTATGTTTCACCCGTAAGGCACCGGATGCGCATTGGAACACAAGTAGCGCACGCTACGAATGGTAAGTAGCGCGCGCTAGTAGGCCGAAGTAGCGCATGCTATACAGTCGGTGTAGCGCGCTAAGGTCGGATCAGGTTGAGTCCAGTGGCTACTGGACTGAATGGGATTAATTCATAGCACACGCTATGAGTGATTTTTAGCGTACGCAAACGATATTGTAGCGCACGCTAAATATTGATTGTAGCGCACACTACCACGATCAGACCAGAGGACAGAAGGTTCTGGACTCCAGTACAGGGCACCAGATAATTCGTTAGCGCACGCTAACATTTCGGGGTTAGCGCACGCTAAGTGTACAGCCGTAGCGCACGCTACAAAAGGTACGTAGCGCACGCTACCGCTGGACAAAGGTACTGGACTACCCAAAACACCCGTTAGCGCACGCTAAGAACTGGGGCTAGCGCACGCTAAACTGGGATTTCTATAAATAGGACAGTTCAGCCCTTACTTCGTCATTTTTCATATCTCTTTGTTTCTTGGGCGGTTTCGGACGATTCCGGGCGATTTGGAGAGTGTTCTTCGAGCTACAATCATCAATCATCATCTTCAAGTCTTTGAGTTGGATTAATCATCACTTCATCATCTCCAATACATCAAATCAAAGGTATTAATCTCTTGGATCTAGAATTTAGGATTTTTGGGTTTTTCCTTCGGATTTCTTCGTGTAAGCTTGGATTGTTGTTGGAATATGTTAGATATGAATTATCTACCTTGGATAAATGTATTCCTATGGATTTAATGGCTATTTTGGGGATTATTTCAAGAACCCTTGGGGTTGACTTCGGTTAATTTGGGGATTTTCCGATTGATATTGTTGTAATCTTGAATTGTGGATTCCTATTGGATTATTGATGCCATTGATATTGTTTTGCTGGTTTGAATCAATCATTTGAAAGTTGGTTTCGATAATTTGGGTTTGGTTGTAACCAACGGGAAGGATATTTGCTACGTATTCGTTTGAATGCCCCGATGAGTTTGATTATCGTTGTATCGACGTTTGAGTTGGTTATAATCGTGTTTGATACGTGTATTGAACGTATTATTGGTAATTGTGTTAGTCAAGGTTGTTCGAGCGACTGACACTTCATTTAGGACGTTGTTCGTGGACGGACATTCTTCATCGGTGTTGTGTAAGTTAATTCTTACTCGGTTAAAATGATATTCATTCCTTTCGTTGTTGTTCATTCATAATCATAATTCATTCATAAAGTACTAACCGTATTGAAACTTGTAATTGTCACTTAATTACTTCATTCACGAGGAACGACGGTTCCAATCATTTCATTGAGCTGTCATTCATTTCACCATCATTTCATCTTGGTGAGTCATTATTTATTTTCGATGTCACTTTTGTTATATCGTGGCATTCCGGTCATATCTTGGCGTGCAGTTGGTATGTGTAGGATTTTCATGTCGGGCACATTTAAGTCGTGTGTTGGTTGTTGGCCTCGCATTGGACTGTGCACACGAGTCGATTGCTTCGTGAGACTGATTAGGTACAAGACCACATGTGTATTTGATTGATACTCGTTGGTGGCTTGTGCACGGACACATTTCCATCCCGGACGTAGTGTGGCACCATTCCTTTGAGCCGTACTGTTAGTTGAATTCATATAGCATGTTTGATTGCGTATGTTTTCAACAGGATTGTGTTTATTCAACTCTTGAGGATTGTTGTTCTGTGTAACTGACCCCGTTGGGGAATTTTGTTTTCAGGTCATGGCAAGGCTAAGGCACGAGAATAGCACGTTGATGGCGAGGAGTCCCAGTGATACTAGTAGTAGGGGCCCCCAGTCCTTTTCATTCACTCATGTTGTTATCACTTTATTTCCGCTGCAGATTTCCGTTTGGATATTGAGTTCATTCAGTGTTGTATATTTTATCTCCATATAAAATATACTTGTATTCGGTTAGTATCTTGGGTGTGTTGTAATAAAACTCCTCATCGGAGTGATTGATAATATATTGTGGTTCGGTACTACAATTATATTATTTAATTCATTAATTTTCATTCGCCTGGTGGGTCCCAGTCGGGGGTCCACGGCACTGTAATATCCGCCTTGTTTGGGGTGTTACACACACTACCAATATTATGAGGAATATCCGGTATACAATCCTAACAGACGATACAGACCCAGACCTTACACACCTTATAAGGGTAATAATAATAACAATTTTAACAATCCCAGGAGAAATCAGTTCTCCAGGAAACCATCTAACCCGAGAGGACCCACACAGATTTGGGTACCTAAATCTCTGCTTGTATGATTGCAGAAAAGGTGGAAGGACTACTACCACATCTCCACAAATTCAAACTTTGGAGGTGAAGAATGGTTTGTAGATTCTGAATGCTCGAGGCACATGACCGGGAACAAGAAGATGCTGAAAAAATACACCAAAGAAAGAGGTACAGACGTAACCTTTGGAGATATCTCTAGAGGACAAACAAAGGGCTTTGGAGAGCTGCACCGAGGAAACATCATTATATCCAAAGTTCACTAGGTCAAAGGGCTCAAGTATAATCTCCTGAGCATAAGCCAGTTTTGCGATGAAGAATCTAGTAGTCTTCACCATTTGGAAATGTATGGTGATAGATATTCTATCTGGAGAGGTGAAGCTAAAAGGATTCAGAAGAAAAGATGTCTATATGATAGATTGGAACACAGGAACTCCTAATACCTGTTTTCTATCTAAGACAATAGCTGAGAATGGATGGCTGTGGCACAAAAGATTATGTCACCTGAATTTCAAAGCCATCAACAAGATTACTTCTCAGAAGCTGGTCAGAGGACTTCCAGATGAAGCATTCAAGAAGGAAGCTCTCTGTGATGCGTGTCAAAAAGGGAAGCAGACCAGAGCATCATTCAAGCCAGTCCAGCCTACAACCCTCACCACAAGGATCTTAGATCTACTTCACATGGATCTATTTGGTCCTATCAAACCAAGGACTCTAAGTGGCAGAAAGCATGCCCTTGTAGTAGTGGATGACTATTCAAGATACACTTGGATTATCTTCCTGTACAAGAAAAACGAAACCTTGACCAAGCTACCCGAGCTGCTGAGAAAGATTCAGAATGAGAAATCCCTCTCAATCATCAAGATCAAATCAGATAGAGGAGGCGAATTTCTCAACAAGGCGATCACTGATTACAGCAATCAGAATGGAATCCAGCATGAGCTCTCTGCATCTAGGACCCCCCAGCAGAATGGTGTTGCCGAAAGAAGGAACAGAACCCTAAAGGAAGCAGCCAGATCCATGATTGCAGAAGCTGACCTGCCCAAGAGGTTCTGGGCTGAAGCTGTCAACATAGCTTTCCATACTCAGAACAGGAGTATGATAGTAGGTAGACATGGCAAAACTCCCTATGAGGTTTGGAATAACAGAACACCTACTGTTGCTTACTTTCATATTTTTGGTTGTAAGTGTTTCATCCACAACAATGGTAAAACACAACTAAATGCCTTTGATGCTAAAACTGATGATGGTCTCTTTATGGGATACTCACAAAGAAGCAAGGCATATAAAGTATTTAACAAGAGAACCTTAGTTGTGGAAGAAACACCCCATGTTGTATTTGATGAATCTATTGTTGAGTACAGAAAGCAAGTAGAGCTAATTGAGAATAAGCTCAAATCCGCATCCATTGAAGAAGTCATTATCCATGACACTAGAATGGTGGACTCATCTGCATCACCAAGACACAATCAGAGCCGCCAAGACCCAACTGCAGATCAGACAGGAACACCAAACCTACCTGATCCAGTTGCCGCTGATGAAGACCCATCTGTAGCTGATAAAGACTCATCTGCAGACCAGACCCAACCTGCAGATGACAAGACGATAGCTGATCCAGTTGCAGACTAAGGAGACCAGATCCAAGCTGATGCAGACAGAGAAGAAATCCACCAGAGCAAATCTACAGGGGGAACAGACCCTGAAGAAGATGATATCCCCAAGTGGCTCAAGGACCATCCAATCCAACAAATTATTGGGAAGCTGACTGATGGAGTTAAGACAAGACAGTCTACTCTACTCGCAGGAATGGCAATGTTTTCTTGCTTCATATCTCAGATAGAACCCAAGACAACAGAACAAGCCTTGGAAGATTATTCCTGGATCAATGCCATGCAAGAGGAGCTGGAACAAATGGAAAGGAACAATGTTTGGGAACTAACAGACAGACCAGACCATAAGAAGGTTATTGGCACCAAATGGGTGTACAAAAACAAAAGCGACGAAGATGGAGTTGTTGTTAGAAATAAAGCCAGACTTGTTGCTAAAGGATATGCACAGTGTGAAGGAATAGATTTTGATGAAACCTATGCACCTATTGCAAGATTAGAAGCCATCAGACTATTCCTCGCATATGCTGCATTCAAGGATTTTGAAGTCTATCAGATGGATGCAAAAAGTGCATTTCTGAATGGAATCCTAGAATAAGAAGTCTATGTGGAGCAACCCCCAGTATTTGTCAAAGGAGACAAAGTCTACAAGCTTCTAAAAGCTCTATATGGACTTAAGCAGGCACCAAGAGCATGGTATGAAACATTATCTGTGTTTCTTGAGAAGAATAGTTCCAGCAAAGGAAATGTGGATAAGACCTTATTCAGAGTGGAGCACGAAGGCCACATATTGATAGTTCAAATATATGTGGATGATATTATATTTGGCTCAACCAACCCAGAGCTGTGTGAGAAATTCTCAAACCTCATGCAAGGAAAGTTTGAGATGAGTATGATGGGAAAGCTTAATTTCTTTCTTGGATTACAAGTCAAGCAGATGGAAAATGGAATTTTCATCAATCAAGCCAAATACACCCGAGACCTCATCAAGAGATTTGGAATGGAATCAGCCAATCCAGCAAGAATTCCTATGAGCACAAGTGCTCACCTAGATGCAGATGAGGGAGGCATATCAGTGGATTCAACCCACTACAGAGGACTTATTGGATCATTGCTATAACTTACTGCAAGCAGACCAGACATATCTTATGCCGTAGGAGTATGTGCACGATTTCAATCCAAACCAAAGCAGTCGCACCAAGATGCAGCCAAGAGGATAATTAAATACCTTAACTCTACGGTCAATGTTGGACTATGGTATCCTAAGGACGATAACTTCGAGCTATCAGGATATTCAGATGCAGACTTCGCAGGATGCAAAATTAATAGGAAAAGCACTAGTGAACGTGCCAATTCCTAGGAACCAGACTGATATCCTGGTTTAGCAAGAAGCAGGTTTCTAACTCTATCTCCACCACAGAGTCAGAATACCTAGCTGCAGGTAGTTGTTGTGCCCAGATCTTGTGGATCACACAACAACTAAGGGACTACAACATCATTGCCAATGAAGTTCCTATCTGGTGTGACAACAACAATGCTATTGCAATAACTAACAACCCGGTATTGCATTCAAGGACCAAGCACATTGATGTTAAGCATCACTTCATTAGAGATCACATGCTTAATAAGAGAGTAAAGGTTGAAAGAGTCAGCACAGACTATCAAATTGCTGATATCTTCACCAAACCTTTGCCAGAAGAAAGATTTTTGGAGATGAGCAGAGAACTTGCTTTACTAGATTGGGAATCTAGTGCAGAAGAAAAAGCTAGCTGATGCAGATAAGAAGACGAAGGACAGAAGAAGAAATCCAGCTGATCATAGCACAGTCAACTCACCTGATGCAGAGCAGTCAACAGTCAACGGTCAACCAGCTAAGTTTTCTAAACTGCACCGACTTCTAAATATTATATTATTATCTGCTATTTATATAAATAACATCATATTAATTTTGGTTCACAAATGGCATAATACTATATGTTTTAAATACACGTGGCGATCACAGGTTCAATCGACCTCCACTATGACAAATTAAAATCCAACCGTCCATTTTCAAACTCAAAACCTGGACCACCGATAAAAAATTTGAATTTTAAAAAGGAATCTCAAAAGGTGGACCACCGATTAAAATAAATGATTATTTAATTATAGCGTCGTTTCATTTTCCTTATAAGGACGGAAAACCCTTTTCACTTTACCTTCACCATTTTTTCCGAAAACCCTAATTTACAGAGCAGAAAATCCTTTGAACTCTAAATACACTAAGAAATCGCCCATATTGTAGAAATGGAGCTTATTTTGAAGGCGTAAACCTGAAGGCTGTCAAGGACCAGATCATCTTCTCCCTAGTCGTTGATTTTGAAGGTCTCTTGGAATCAAATCTGGAAGACTACGATGTGCTCAACCTTATCCGCTCGATGAAGATGAATGGGATCTACCCATTTTTGGATATCAGTCCTAAGCACTTGTTCAAGGAGGACATTATCGCATTTTTCCGCGAAGCCCATGTGATTGAAGCAGGGATTAGAAGCACCGTCGGCGGAGTACAAGTTGACATATCACCGGAGACGATCCGAAAAGTTTTTGGTATGAAGAATCGTGGCGTGGCGATCGAGGCCCTTAAACAGAGCACAATCGATACTTGGCTGAAGATTAAGGCGGACGACCAGCCAGCGAAGCTAAAGCTCACTGCCAAGAGAAGTGAGATTAAAAAGGTGTATCGGTATGTGTTGCACATAACCAACAAAATCGTCATGGGCATGGCCGGGAGATACGACCAACTGTCGTCCGCTAAATTCATGGTGCTGGGAGCACTAATCCAAGACGAGCCGATTGGCTGGTCGGACTACATTTTCAGGCAGTTGGTACGCGAGGTCAACAAGGCCGAGTGGCTTGTTGAAGAGAAGAAGTTCAGATCCAAGATGGCGTTTGGAACGCAGCTAAGTTGGATCCTGGAGAAGCTCGGTGTGGCGAAGGGAAATACTGACCCTTTCCACATCAACAAGAGACATGGTCACCTAGATCAAGATATATTGAGGAGGCTAGGAAGCAGTAGAAGAGCAGCCCAGATGATAAAAGAGTTGTCTGATTCAAGGACCTACAAATACCCTTCATCAGACGAGTCGGACCAGGCTGCAGCCGGCAACCCACCTGCAGCCAAGTCGGATTCGTAGTCAGACAATACGCCCATTGCTGTTCGTTTCAAGAGAAGGGGACCAGACCCTGGTGAGCCATCCATCATTCATTCATCACTAGAACCATCACCAAAGAGGCCCAGGCGCTTGCAATTCGGTGACGAGGAGCAGCCAGAACAATTTCCTAGTCCTGCAGCCAGGTCACCTATTCACCTGGAGGACCAGCCTGCTCCGGGCAGCCTGGAGACCCAGATCATTCCTCTCCTCACTCCGCATTTCATCTCAGAAGAAGAGGAAGCATATTTAATAATTTCCATACCTGAGGCAAATTATACTTTTCACCTGCTTGACAACAACATTTTTAACTTATCCTTAGAGCAACTTCAGTTGGTTAAACCGCATGCTCCAAAACATTCTTTTGTCCATATTTTTGAAGAATGGAAAGCTTTTAAATCACTCTCTTTCACTCAACATGAAGCTTATGTTGAAACCAGTGGTTGGGGATATCCCCAAGCCACAGAAGATGTGCTGATACATTTTTGCAAAGTGTCAGACACAATTTTGCTACTTCAGGAAAATTGGTTCATATCCAATTTTAAAACCAACATGGACCAATTTATCCACTCTATTATGTATAGCATCTTTGACGGATCCTTTGGTAAAGAAGAAGAAGTTAAAGAAAAGGAGATAAGAATGTGGATAAAGAAGTAGAAGAAGAGATTATTATCATAGAAGATGAAGAGGGGAGACAGGAAGAAAGAGAAGAAGAAGTCAAAAAAACGGTGGAATTAGTAGATGAAGAAGAAGAAGAAGGAGAAGAAGTTGATCAGAAGGATGAAGAAGAAAAAGAGGATGAAAAAGATAATGAAGATGAAGATGGTGATAGTGATAAAAAGGATGGAAAAGATAATGAAGATGATGATGATGATGGTAAAGACGAAAGAGGAGAAAAAGAAGTTGAGAAAGAAAAGAAGGATGATGCAAAGGAAGAAAAGGAAGAAGGAGAGAAAGAAAAAGAAAAAGAAGAAGGAGAAAAAGAGAAGGAGCCAGAAAAGGAGGCTGCAGACAATGCTGGGCCACTTGCCCGATATACCAGCCTAGATGCAGACTTGGCTGAAGACTCCAGATCGGGGACCCCTGAACAGACCCCATCTGGAATGCCAGCTGCAGAAAGGAGTCTGCAGACAGGTGGGTCATCCGCACACCTACCTGCAGTCGTCGAAGGTTCAGGCGAGCATTCTCCACCGACATCACAGATTTCACCTGTGATGACCGAGCTGATCAGACAGATTGTTAAGGACACTGTTGGAGAGCTACTTGCTTCTCAGATCACTCCTGATCTGCAGTCGATCAATGCAAAAATCGACACCTTGCTGCAGCGGAACGTCCCTCAACCACCTCTTCCTACAAACAACAGAATGCCTTTTGGCATGTCTGACTGGATGCATAGAATGGAGCAGCAGTTGACCACCCTGGTTGATGCTGGCAAAAAGGGGGGAAGAAAGGATTCAGGGGGAAGGCAGCAAGCAAGGAGAAATAAGGGAAGTTCAAGAGATGAGAACTAAGAAGAGGCAAGATGTCCAAATGATCACTGCTGGGACATCTTCGAAAAAGAGGAAGGGAGATGCTGAAATAGAGCAGGCTGATCAGCCTGCAGTCAAAAGAAGGAGGATCAGATCCGGAGAAGAGCTTATTCTAGAATGGTAAGGCAGAGAGTTGTGGCATGTTGAAGAGTTTGTACCTACCTGAGCTTTACCTATGTGGGTATCTGCAAAGAAAAGGTTCATCAGAGACTTTTATATCTGGGAGTTACTCCAGGATAATAGTTGCTCCCCACAACAGATTTTCATTAACTTCATGGAGGAAACACATCCACAACTCTGCGCCATCCCACTAAAACACGCTGAGACATGCAATGCATATCCCATGATCCCTCCTTTCAGGCCTAAAGAACCTCCCACCTTGGAGAATAATGATCTGAATGAATTAGCACTCCAAAGGAAGATTAAGAAACTTTGTGTTGAGCACAAGTTTTCCTCGCAAGAAGAGCAAGACTTTGCTGCCCTCGTTGTCAGAAGGAAGTATGGTCATGCCCCTGTTAAGATAAGACCAATTGGATCTAAGCCTTTCAGACCTGCCAAGCAGCCTATTCGCAGAGGCAGAGGAAGAGGCAAATGACTTATATTCATTTTTTTGAAAATTTGTACTTGTAATTTTCTGTAATTGTTTTTGATCATTGAAAGACATGTATTTGTAATCAATACAGAAATTTTATAACAGTCTTTTGAATGACAATTCCCAGTTGTCTCAAAATAAGACTGATTTTAGTTTGTATCTTGCACTCAAGTGCAGACTTGTCTATTTAAATAATTTACTTAAAGTTTTGCCATCATCAAAATAGGGGGAATTTGTTAGGAATACTTGTTAGATTTTATGATGTCATTAATGTAATTCGAATGTTTTATACTTGGCAAAATGTAAGGAAGAACCAAATGAGTATCTTCCATAGGCCAAACTGTGTTAAGTTTATTACTTGGCAAAAATATAAGGAAGAACCAAATGAGTATCTTCCATAGGCCAAATAAGTTAGGCTCAAATCGGCTAAATACAAAAGTACAGCTAAGTACATTAGATAAGTACAGCCGAGTCAAGTCAGAGAAGTTCTGGTCAACAAAAATTCATCAGAGATGTTTGACCAGACTGCAGTCAAGTGACTTCAGACAAGTTATCTGATCAGGCGAGTCCCAAAACAGCCACCGACAGAAGAAGTCCAAGCTGCAGAGAAGATGACTGTTCATCAGCCAACTTGATCAGCCAAGTACTCCAAATCCACGTCAGCATGCGTTGAATAGTCAAATATTACGGAAAGTTACATGCAAGCGTGAAGAGACAAATTGGAGAGATTCCCGCAAGGATATGAATTGAATAATTCATCCAGGCCTACCACTGAGGACTTTAATCTTATTGTATTCAAAAGATATGGCGCCTCACATGCAAGGTCTTCACAACGGTCGAACGATGGATTAAAATATGGGAATCCAGCCTTGCAACGTTCAGAAAGAATAAACAAGAAGTCTCTCTCCAACGGATGGATTTGTTACAAGATTTGCAACGGCTATGAAGAATGCTCAAGGATCAACACCTATATATATCCGAAGATTTGAAGTTGAGAAAACACCGGTGCGAACAAACTCTCAAGCAATCAAAGCAATCAAAAAGCGAACTATAGCATCGTGAAAAGAGCAATTCTCAAAAGTTCATATTTGAAGAAGCTCTTAGTTGGAGAAGACAAAAACTCTTGTCTTTAATCCTGAGTTCGGGGTACTTCACTGGTTGAGGTTCGAGACTGTAAAGGCATCCAAGGATCGCGGATCAAGAGGTGCAAGGCAGTCAAGGGAGTTGCAACGACAAGGATTTCCACTGGTTGGAAGCTGTTGTAATTTGGTTGAATCACTGTAATCTTTATCACTAGTTGACAATTATAGTGAATTCATCTCCAACTGGTTCGGAGAAAAGTGGATTAGTAGAGGATTACCCCACCTCTGAGACCACTATAACTGCCTGCGTATTTTACTGTTTCATAGCATCATACTTTAACTGCTACATTCATTGTTAAGTGTTTCATTAGTTGTTTTGTATTCGTCATCAGCTGACTTCCGCACGTATTGAGTACAAACGACTCTAAGTCATTTGCATATCTATCAGCTTGAGAAACTTACTCTTCGTGAAAAAGAGTTTAAGAGTTTCAATAAGTCTATTCACCCCCCCTGTAGACTTATTCCTGGACGACTTGTGACCTACAAGCGGCCCGCGGCCCGACCCGATAAATCGGGTACCCGTTTTACCGGGTACCCTATTTTTCGGGTCGGGTCAATAGGGTACCCGGACCCGAATTGTATTTTGCACAATTCTAAATAATTATAAAAATAAAATAATTTTTGCAATAAACCAACAATTCTACTTAATTATTAATACACCAAAATCAAATAAGTCACTAAATCACATGTGTTTGCATCAATCTCAAAGGAATTACAATACAACATAAGAAATTAAAATTTTGATACAAAATCCAAATAAACAAGGTATATAACTTTGAAATAACATTTTTATAAATATTAAATATATATAATATATATATATATATATATATATATATATATATATAATATATCGGGTTAGGTACCCGGTCTGAATAATATTTTTGGCCCGTACCCGGACCCGAATTTATTTCCTTTCACCGGGTCGGGTACCCGGCCCGAAAAAATTTAAACATATAAAAAAACCCGGTAAATTTACCTCGGGTCAACAGGTAGTCGGGTCGGGTAGTTCGGGTCGGGTTTTATGAACATCCCTAGTTGCTATAGCACGCATCATGCGAATAGACTTAATAATGGATACAGGCGAGAAAGTCTCGAAGTAATCGATTCCCTCTCTTTGGGAATAACCCTTTTGCCACAAGCTTGGCCTTATAGGTATCAACCTTGTCATGTCTACCAGTCTCTCTCTTGGAGATCCATTTATTCCCAATAGGCACTATGCCCTTAAGACGATCTACTAAAATCCAGACCTAATTAGCATGCATAGAGTCTTTCTCACCTTCCATAGCCTCTCGCCACTTCTCGGAGTCTACATCTAACATCACTTGGTCATCTGCAGAGGAATCATTCTCTTGGGTACTTTCTGGCATCTTATGAGTGTAATATCCGAGATTTTATTTCCAGTTATCTTGAATTGTTTGTAATTTTATGCAGTATATTGTTTGTCTGTTGTCGAGCGGTTGGTATTATTTACTCGTTGACTGATACGTGTTGGTATTGTGCTATCGTATTTACGATATAAAGCGGATATGTGGTGCCTGTATTTATGTAATCATATGTCGTGCTTTGTTATTTCTTTGTTTTTGATCGTTGACTGATACGTGTTGGTATCGTGCTATCGCATTTACGATATAAAGCGGATATGTGGTGCCTGTATTTATGTAATCATATGTCGTGCTTTGTTATTTCTTTGTTTTTGATTTGGATAGTTGGTGTTGTCCGTTAGTGTTTCGTTACATGTGGAATGATCGTTGTTTTGTCGAGGAGTATCATTGTTGTGTATTTGGGTCGACTTTGTAAGATCACCTCTGGCACTTATAAAGTCTAAAAATTCTGAAACTTTACAATGTGATTGATGAACAAATTATAAACTCGCAAGTGTACGAATCGCTTTTGTAGGAAGTGGCAAGTAACTCCGAGGTCGATCTCTCGAGGAATTGGAAACGGTTTAAAGTTCGATAATGTTCGGCAAATAGTCGAATGAACAAAAGTAAAGTAAATTAAAATACATCATTGGTTTGATAGGATTACAATTACTAATGCATAAAATTAAAATAAACTAAGCGTTACAAACACAAATTTAATGGTCGGATAATTGAGAGGTTACAATAATGAGAATGATATGGGAATTTAGAATCACCGACACACACGTAATCAATTATTAGTTCCGATACACAAAGAATTAAGGTTTGGAATTATTGATTGCTCACGATTAAAAGAAATCCGTTTGATGGCGGTAATCCTAAAAATCACGATTGTTCTTATCGAAAATAAGAGATATTCCTTTGATGGGGGCGAATCTCTACTAACAATCGACTAGCTAATACCTTTGATGGGGTAATTCGCTAGAAGATCGCGGAAAAAGGTTTAGAACATTCACAATCGCTACTATCGGGTCGTTTGATGGCGAACACCGACAAAAACCCTCGATTTGAATAATAATAACAACTAAGAAATAGGTTTGATGATCCAAATCAAAAGTTCTTATACGAAGAACAAACAAGGAGGAACAATCCCAAACTTTTACCCGGAAAATCAATAGGAACTAAAAATCGATAACATGTGTGTGGCTCAATCTAAAAACCCATATGAAATGTTTAGCTACTCATGATTATTTCAACAATAATAAATGAAATTGTAAAACAAAACATGGTAGAAACTTCCCTTGTAAAAGCCGAAATCGAATTCCCGATGAAGGTTTGATGATCTTCCTTCAAAAATTCATAACAATTGATACAAGGAATCATAATATCTCACAAATGTATTTTTCACTCCAAGAACATACAATGAAGATGGTGAAACAATCTCTCTTTTTCCTCACTTTTTGGTGTTTGTCTCCCTAAATCTTGTGTTTTTCACACCAAATGTCTCCAACAAGATCTGAATATCTTCCCTAGGGTCTCCACACCTTTTTTATAGCTAAAGGATCAAGAAAAGGGCTCAAAATTGTGCAAAAATGTCAAAGAAAATGACTTGCACCGAAAAGTGACACGGCCCGTGTCCTGGGACACGGCCGTGTCGTACTACCCTGAAAGCCAGAAAAACCCACTGTCCACGCACTCGGCCGTGTCCTGTGACACGGCCGTGTCATACTGCCTTAGAACTGCAGTTTAGGCTGGATAGGGACTCGGCCGTGTCATAGGACACGGTCGTGTTGTACTCTTCCGGAAAATGGAATTTTAACTGGAAAGAGACCCGGTCGTGTCCTATGACACGGCCGAGTTGCCTGGCGCGGCCTAAGTTGTTTTCTTCTGTTTTGATTCCGGGTTTTGGTCTTCTTCGGCTTGATCCTTCGTTCTTGTATCAATACACCTCGGAATTTAGCATATGATATACCGTTTCGAAGCTAATTTCACGAGGAATTTATATCAAAGGAGAACACATCTCAATTCGGAGTGGTGATTCTGGAATTTAGAAGATACGACTGATATTGCTTCAATCTTTTATCGTTTTAGGCCCCGTTTTAGCTCTTGATAATCATAAACTCCAATATTAGCTATGAAAGCGCATATTTCACCACAATCTTCGCTTGGTTACCTATAAATTAAAAACACAACATACCACGCATAAAAGAGAACAAAAATACTAAAAAGCAAACAAAAACACGACTAGATAGAACAGAATGAGTCGATCAAGAATCGACTCATCAGTGATAGAGCATCAAGTTAGTTTCCAATAGTTCCAACGGTGCGTCAATCGGACTCCAAACGAAGGGGTTATGGTCAAAATAGCAAAATCTACACTGTCAGCGTATATTGCATAATTAGCGTCTATTGGAACACGGTGCTAAACACGGTGCTAATTTGTGCCATTTTGTAGAGCCGTTTTGTAGAGCCGTTTTGTTCAGGTTTTTCATTTTGCCTACTCTCAGAATACGGCACTGGAACACGGCACTAATTCAGCCGTTTTGCTGGGCCGTTTTGTCCAGGTGTATAAATAGGACAGTCGCGTTTTCAGCCCCATTTCACTTCTCTCTCTCGGTTTTTGGGCGATTTTACGAGGATTTCAATCCATGAGCAGATTATCATCATATGTTGAGGTCTTGATCATGTTTATGTTGAAACATTTTGTTCCATATATGCTTAATAGTGTTTTGATGATTAAAGTTGTTACACAAAACAAAACAACAAAGAGGCGAAGCAATCATCGAAGAAATCGAAGTCGCAAAAAGCTGGGATGAAGGAAGATAACGTACGCTATTTTTATAGCATAACGTACGTAACTATGTGACAATAACGTGCGTAATGATCTGTTGATAACGTACGTAATGTGATGTTTGTGAATTCAAACAAGAAGAACGTTGGACGAGGCAAAGTTAGAAAGGCGGCAATGGATATATGATGCCAGCAATGACGTATCCTTAACGTACGTAATGGGTGATTGATTAATGTACGTAATGATTGAATCAGATGCTACTGGACTGAAACTGGGAGATGTTAATGTACGTAACATTGATAAGTTAACGTACGTAAAATAGCTTACGTACGTAATATGAAGAAGATAACGGCCGTAATGAAGGCATAGGGAGCTAATGGCTAGTTTGATGGAGAAGGCTATAAATACCATTCCTATGGTATTGTTTCACTACAACAACTTCAATCAATCAAGACATTGATATGATATTCATATACATTATATTGTTGTTGTGATATTGAGCTTATATTATTAGTTTGACTGTTTATACATTCAACACATACACGAGAGGTAAAAGAAAATATACGATTGGATTCGGTGTTATTAGGATCAAGGATCTGGAATTGTTAGAATTCCAATCGATATCTAAGTGAGGTTTATCTAGTACCGATAGAAAGCTAGAGTGGTTGATTCCTTGTCCAATAGAAAAGTAAAACGGTTTAACTTGGACCGACAAAAAGACAAGTACGAGTGTATCACGGACCAATTGAAGACGTGATTGTAACGGTAATCACTCGACCGATAGAAGAGGTGTGCAGAGGTTTTTATCTTCAACCTATAGAAAAAGATACCGAGAGAGGACATAGGCTCGTTTATAGCCGAACCTCTATAAATCCGTATGTCGATTTATTTTCTGCACTTTTACTTAAATACGTTTCCGCAACACGGCGCATAATATCGATTTTGCTCCAACAATTGGTATCGGAGCAGTACCTCCAATAAGCGGCTTAACATCCGAGGAGACGATCCAAATGGCATTCCAAATTTCTCCAGTCGAAGGCATTGCTCTAAATCGACCACCATTTTTTGATGGCTCAAACTTCACGACATGGAAGAAAAAGATGTCAATATTCATCCGAGCGTATGACATCGAGCTTTGGAAAGTGATATGTCTTGGTCCGAAAATTCCTCTCAAATCCGACGG
The DNA here is from genome assembly GCA_033398695.1 of Orobanche coerulescens. Classification (NCBI taxonomy): domain Eukaryota; kingdom Viridiplantae; phylum Streptophyta; class Magnoliopsida; order Lamiales; family Orobanchaceae; genus Orobanche; species Orobanche coerulescens. Next base: position 167,698,471 of record CM065811.1, read on the forward strand.
TACGCTTAAAACTTTTGAAGAATATGATGATGCGGATTGGAAGAACGACCATCTAAATTGTAAGGCCACTCAATTTCTATTTTGTGCTTTAAATCCGGAAGAGGTCAATCGTATCTCATCGTGTGAAAGTGCTAAAGAAATATGAAAAATCCTTGAAAGCACACACGAAGGGATAACTCAAGTCAAGGAGACGAAGATCAATATGCTTCTCCATGACTACGATTTATTCATGATGAAGGGTGACGAGTCCATTAACAACATGCTCGACCGATTTTCGGTCATCACTGATGGACTTGCTTCGTTTGGAAAACCATTATCAAGTAGTGAAAAAGTCAAGAAAATCTTAAGATCACTACCTGTTGAATGGGACGGCACGATTACGGCAATAATGGAATCTAAAGATCTCAATACGCTTGATTTTAGTGCCCTCATTGGTTTACTAATAAATTACGAGATTGTCCTTAAATCTCGAAATGCAAAGCCGAAACCGAAGGAAAGATCGATAGCCTTGAAGGCTAAGATGTCAAAAAGAGAAGAAATCCCGGTTGATGAAAGCGACGAAGAATCGACATATTATGCCAAAAATATTAATAAGTTTCAAACCTTATTAAACCGAAGAAAGAAAGACATTTCGGGCGAATATAAGAAATTCGACAACAATTGTCGATTATGTGGTAAACCAGGCCACTTTGCAAAGAATTGCCGAGTAAAATCCAAGAAGGAGGTTCTAGTTGCAACATGGAGAGATGACGATGAAGATGATGATTTTATCAATCAAAATAATCTCGCTCTCATGGCACGAAGCTCATTCGATGATAGCAACGTCGAAAGCCAGGTTAGTACATCGCCTCACGATGAATTATTTGAAGCATTTGAATTACTGCATACTGATATTCAAAAGGCTTTATCCGAGATTAAATCCCTTAAATCTAAAAATAAATCATTGGAAATTGAAAATTCCAAAATTCTTGAAAAGGGAAAATTTGTCGAGACCGATCATTCAAAATGTGTTGAAAATGAAAATATTTTAAAGAATGATCTTTGAAAATTCAAACCGAGCTAAAAATTTAACAAAGAAATTCTCGTGTGGAAACGAGAAATTTGAACAAATGCTCTCGGTGCAAAAGTTTACGTTGAATAAACACGAGTTGGGATTCAAACAACATTCTAAAAATGAATCCGTAAATTTGAAAATACCCCATTGCGAAAAATATTTGAAAATTGGGCACCACATTTCAAATTGCAAAAGCCCAAGACGGACGATAAAGTTAAAAAGATTTGGGTTCCTAAAGGAACAAATATTTCAAATATCGTGTACGTTTCGAATGAAAAACCAACTCTCGGTTGGATCCCCAAGAATTGATTTTTGTCAAATTGATATTTAACTCAGGGGGAGTTTTTATATTTTAATGGGGATATGTATTTTTCAGGGGGAGTTTTTACCTTTTTATGCATTTATTATCATTTTATTATCATTTATTATACTTTTTGATGAAGACAAAAAGGGGGAGAAAGGAGAAAAGGAGAAGAATGAGATTAACCTTGAAAGGGGGAGAAATCGAAGAAAAGTCGAAACGGAAGTTGATAAGAAAAATGAGGAGACATCAAAAAGATGATGAGAAATTGAAAATTCGAAAAGAAAAAGAAAAGGAAAGAAGGAGTCGAAAAAGAAATTGGAGAAGAAACTAACGAAACGGACAAAGTAAAAAACTTTGGTCTGTACAAATATACATATATTCATAATTTTGCAGGTAAATCCCATTGACGAAGTGTTGTTTTGTAATCATCAAAAAGGGGGAGATTGTTGGAACATTTTGTTCCATACATGCTTAATAGTATTTTGATGATTAAAGTTATTACACAAAACAAAACAACAAAGAGGCGAAGCAATCATCGAAGAAATCGAAGTCGCAAAAGGTTGGGCTGAAGGAAGATAACGTACGCTATTCTTATAGCATTACGTACGTAACTATGTGGAAGTAACGTGCGTAATGATCTGTTGATAACGTACGTAATGTGATGTTTGTGAATTCAAACAAGAAGAACGTTGGACGAGTCAAAGTCAGAAAGGCGGCAACGGATATATGACGTCAACAATGACGTATCCTTAACGTACGTAATGGGTGATTGATTAACATACGTAATGATCGAATCAGATGCTACTGGACTGAAACTGGGAGATGTTAATGTACGTAATGTTGATAAGTTAACGTACGTAAAATAGCTTACGTACGTAATATGAAGAAGATAGCGGCCGTAATGAAGGCACAGGGAGCTAACGACTAGTTTGATGGAGAAGGCTATAAATACCATTCCTATGGTGCGAATGCCCAGTCATATTGTTTATGTGCATAATATTCTCGTCCTTGTTGGAAGATAAGAATGTGGTTATTGTGTTTAACGCTCTTTGAGTTTTAATGGTTTCGTGGCCCATATAGTGTTGTGTCCATGTAAAGCGAGCGCACACAGACTTATATGTGGTGTGCATGCTCTACAAATTTTATCTTGGGGTTTCCAACACTATTTTGGATCATTCAGGACGATAGCTAATTTTTTTTTTTGTAATTCGACAGCATCCTACGATCGTAAGTTATTGATTGCTACGGTCGTAAGTTTTCTGAGGTTGGGAGTGCCACTTCATAGTTTTATTATGTGCCATGTGATCGTCATGATTTTTATGACATGTTCTCTTTCTCTTTCTCATACTTTATGAAACGAACGAGTTTCGTGATCATTTTGAATTATTCCATGATTTTACTATCTTGGTCATTCTCAGTGTAATTATCCTTGGACCTATTTTCTTGTATTCCGAATGGATGATAATCGGAGTTGCGCAGCAGAAGCCATATTTCTTTCTACCATCCTATTTTTGGATAACTTTGAAAGTCGTCCCAGAGTCTTCTGGAGATGCTACAATTTTGTTGCATGAATACCGAACTCCGTTGATCTAGTCTGATTAATCATATTTTGAGGAATTTCGTGTTTACAAATTATTCGTGGCTTTCGAAGCTGAGCAGAGTGTTGCTTCGTCTTGTTTGTTTACCACTCTTAAGTTTCGGGACGAAACTTCTTTTTAGTGGGATAGAATGTAATACCCGTATTATTTTTCACTTCTGTGTTTTTCGATCCTATCGACTCGTTTGTGTTCGTTGATACTTTCTGAACTTGTTTTGTCCTTCGCTTCTTGTCATTCAAATGAGTTTTGATATTATTCTGAATTAATCCGTTTATCGTTGTGACTCTTCTGAGTTCGGTTCGATTCTTGTGAACCTTGTTTGAAATAACGTCTTTTAGTTTCTACAAGTTCATTTAATGTCTTGAGTTGAAGTGTGAACTTCGGAGTTGTTGTTTGATCATTATTGTCCGATTTTTTTGTTCGATCTCGTATCGCGATTATTGAGAATCTGGGCCATTTTGTAATTTCGTTAAGTTCGGGTAATTGTTCCCGTATGTGATCTTCCAAACTCTCGAGGTTATCGGAATTACGTACTTGTTCAATGTTAGACTCGCGTTTTGATTGTTGTACTGCTCGGATTTATCAACCGTGGTGATTCATGTTCGTTGCTATTTGTAATCATTCTTGCGTATTGAATCGGACTGAAGCAGCTCTGTACTGCATAGAGCTCTTGTACGCTGTCAGCAGCAGATAACGTATGTTATCTAGGGCTGCCCTGCCTTGGTTGTTCCATGTTTTAAGTTTCGGGATGAAACTTATTTTTAGAGGGGTAGAATGTAATATCCGAGATTTTATTTCCGGTTATCTTGAATTGTTTGTCATTTTATGCAGTATATTGTTTGTCTCTTGTCGAGCGGTTGGTATTATTTACTCGTTGACTGATACGTGTTGGTATCGGCTATCGTATTTACGATATAAAGCAGATATGTGGTGCCTGTGTTTATGTAATCATATGTCATGCTTTGCTATTTGTTTGTTTTTTATTTGGATCGTTGGTGTTGTCCGTTAGTTTTCCGTTGCATGTGGAATGATCGTTGTTTTGTCGAGGAGTATCAGTATTGAGTATTTGGGTCGACTTTGTAAGATCACCACCGGCACTTATAAATTCTAAAAATTCTGAAACTTTACAAGGTGATAGAGCATCAAGTTAGCTTTCCAATGGTTCAAAGGGTGCGTCAATTGGAGTCCGAACGAAGGAGTTATGGTCGAAATAGCAAAGTCTACACTGTCAGCGTATAGTGCATAATTAGCGTCTGTTGGAACACGACGCTAAATACGGTGCTAATTTGTGCCGTTTTGTTGAGTCGTTTTATTCAGGTTTTTCGTTTTGCCTACTGTCAGAATACGGCGCTGGAACACGGTGCTAATTCAGCCATTTTGCTGGGCCATTTTGTCCAGGTGTATAAATAGGACATTCGCGTTTTCAGCCCCATTTCACTTCTCTCTTTTGGTTTTTGGTCAATTTGATGAGGATTTCAATTCTTGAGCAGATTATCATCATTTGTTGAGGTCTTGATCATGTTTAACATCATCCCTTATTGATTATTCATCCGAATTGAGGTAATTCTTTGAAAATCCTTTCCAACTATTTTTGTAGGGTTTTCCTCTTGATTTCAATTCTAGCCCGATTATGATGAATCGGTTGATGTTGTCAGAGGTTTTTAATCGTATTCTATTGATTGTATATCCATATCTTGGATTCATTCCGGACGGTTGATGATTTGGGTGTTCTTGAAGAACCGTGAACATTTAATGTTCGATTAGATGTTTCAATGAGTTTCTTTCGGTTGTTGGTTGTGATTTCCATTGTTATTGATCCTTATACTCGTAGTGATTGTGCTATCGTTATCTTTCGCGGAGGTTGTAGGTTTTCGAGGCTGTCTGATCGAACCGTGTTCTTCAGAGTATTCACATCGATTATCGAGGCAAGTATCTTGCCCATACATTTTGTGTTTCATGGATATAGCGATTCCGTAATCGACTATGTGCTTTCACTTGATTATCTAACATGAACTTTCAAGAGAAATATATATACTCAAAGGATTCCTTCACTAATACCCTTATGCGTTTTGAGAATGAATGAGTGTTATAGATATGCTATATCGTGGTTGTATTGGAATACGTATTGTGTGGTTATAAAAGCTCTCTCTCTTCCCTTGTTAAGAGTTGTATGTTGGGATGTGTATAAGTTGGGTGGGTACGTAATGTTGTGTTGTAATGTTGTTGACTCCTTTGTAAGGAAGTAATACTATTCGGCATTGTTCGGAAAATATATCTCCTTGTGGAGTGCGATTGTATATATTCACTCTGGGACGGACCGACGGGTCCTCAGAGGGTTCCGTTGCCTTTGGTGCGGTTCCAGGAATATATTTGGGTTAACCACGGAGGGTCCGACTGGGCCTCAGAGGGTTCCGTTGCCTCTGGTGCGGTTCCATGGTTAATCACGCATATAAATGAAATGTGACGTACAATGAGACTTAGTACTCCGGAAATACTAGTATTGAGTTTTACTGATTGTATATATTCACTCTGGGATGGACCGACGGGTCCTCAGAGGGTTCTGTTGCCTTTGGTGCGGTTCCACGAATATTCTTGGGTTAACCACTCTAGGACGGACTGATGAGTCCTCGGAGGGTTCTGTTGCCTCTGGTGCAGTTCCATGGTTAATCACGTATGTATTGAAATGAAATGCTATGAGATTTACTATTATTTAGTTCAGATTATTATATTCGTGGAATATGATGTGTATGGCTCGTACTTACACTATATACTTGCACTAGCAAAATAGTGGAATTTTGCTAACCCCTGAGTAATCGGGGGGTGGATGTCTATATGCATTCAGGTACGTGCAGGTTCTTGAGGAGAAAAACACGGGATCGGTACGAAGGATGATGGAAGACAAATGATACTAATCACATGAGGGCCAGTATTGGGATTTGTTGGTTGAATTGTATTATCCTTTCCGCTGTAATGTTCTCCCATCTTATGGGAGTGTTATTGTATTTTGACCCCTGTGTGGGTATGAGTCTTGTAATAGAGATGTATCTGAAGTTTTAGTTGTATGTTATCGATGAAAGACCAAATCGGTCTACTGATTCAGTATTTAGCCATTCTGACATGAGAGGTGATATCTTGTTTTGGTATCTAGCCTAGTAAAACCTTTAAAAGAGGGTCTGCGGCGCTGTAATATTCCCGAACGGATTGGGGGTGTTACAATGAGGAACCAGTTCCTCTTGACATAGATAGCCATACCTATCAAGTAAATGAGAAGCTCTACTAGACCTCCGAGGTTGTGTTTGTATTTCAGAAGGTTTTGTTCCAATATCTTGTACATGTGTCTCATTTGGTGTTTCTTTTATTTCTTTTAAGGAAATATTTCTACTTGCGCCTCCTTCTTGAATGAACTAATCTTCAAGGAAGTGTGCTTGTATATCAACGATGATCCTATGATCTTCTTGCATATAGAATATATATCCCATGGAATCTCCTGGATATCCTATGAAATTACCCTTCACAGACCTAGCTTCCAACTTCTCTACTTTAGTCTTTTTGACTTAAGCAGGAAATCCCCAAATCCTAATATGATCAAGACTTGGATTCCTACCTCTCCACATCTCATGTAGAGTCTTAGGAACGGATTTGTAAGGACATCTGTTCAAGATACGTGCAACAGTAAGGAGTGCGTAACCCCACATGTCAATTGGTAGATCAATATAGTTAAGCATGGAGCGAACCATGTCCAACAGGGTTCGGTTCATTATTTCTGACATGCCATTTAATTGTGGAGTAGCTGGAGGAGTAAATTGTAACTCTATTTCTAGTTCTTTTAATAACTCATCAAAATCGATACTCATATACTCGCCACCTTGGTCCGACCGAAGTGCTTTAATATGATGACCTGTTTGGTTTTCAATTAGGGCCTTAAATTCCTTGAATTTATCAAAGGCTTCGGATTTATGTTTCATTAAGTACACGAATCCATATATAGTATGGTCATTAGTGAATGTAATGAAATACTAAAAACCATCTCGTGTCACTTCAAAGGGCCACATATGTCGGTATGGATCAATCCAAGTTTTTCATCAGCTCTTTCAAAAGTCCTTGTGAAGGGTTACTTCGTTATTTTTCCTTGAAGGTAAGATTCACAAGTTAGATAGGGATCCGATCCCAATGGACCCGTAAGCCCATCTTTCTCCATTTTATGAACCATGGTCTGACCAACATGACCAAGCCTAAGATGCCACTTACGTGCTTGGTTTGTTTCATTCCTACCATGCTTCCTAGTTATAGTGTTTGCTGAAGTTTTATTCTTTAGATTCAAATGGTATAAATCATTTAGTAATGTAGCAGTACCACCCAATTTATTTCTAAATTAAATACGACAGGACCCATCTCCAATAAAGAAATGAAATCCCTTACGGTCCATGACGGGATTTGATACAATATTTTTGTGCCCCTTGGGCAAAACAAGTACATCATCCAAAGTAATCATAAAACCAGATTCTAAATCCAACATAAGTGATCCGAAGTCAGTAGCCTCGACATTATGCCCGCTGCCAACTATCATTATCACTTCTCTACTAGTTCCAAGCTTCCTACTTTGTTTCAGATCCTGATTCATTGTACATATGTGAGAAATCGCACCAGAATCAAGTATCCGTGAAGTAGAATAAACAGTTATAGAACAATTCGTTCCAAAACTAGTAGTTCCGTACTTGAAGGCATATTGCGGTCAAGTTTTGGACAGTTCCTCATCCATTCGCCTAGCTCACCGCAACTGAGGCATGCATTTGTCTTCTTGGCCACATTACTCTTCTGAAACATTGGGGCCTTGCCCTTATCTTTCTGTACTCCACCTTTGGGTTTGAATTGCTTCTTGCCCTTCTTCTTATTGTTCTTGGACCTCCAAGGCCTAGAAGAAATTACAAGTGCAGCCTCCTTTATCCCAGTCTTCATCTGAGACTATATCGTACTCAGTTTATTCATAAGCCCAGCCAAGTTACAAGCAATCTCATTACAGTTGAAGTTCATTACAAACTGAGAAAAGGAGTTAGGAATTGACTGCACGATAAGGTCGGTCGGGAGAGAAGCATGCATCCTAGAATCAAGAGCCTCCAATATCTTGAACATGGACATCATTTTGAGGATGTGATCCCTAAGTCTCTCACCTTCCTTCATCCGATCACCAAACAACTGCTTTGATATCTTATACCGAGCAGTTCGACTGTGCTCCTCATAGAGCTCAGTAAGATGTGCCAGAATCGCCCTTGAAGAGGGCATGTTCTCATGGGCCCTATGAAGCTCATTGTTCATTGAGGCCATCATGAAACCTCGGACCATGACATCATATTTAACCCACTTCCCATGGACATCAACTTCTTCCTTATTAGTCCTGGTCCTTGAAGGAGCCGGTGAGATGTCTGCCTCTAAGACGTAGCCCAACGTCTCCATATTGAGAACTATCCTAAAATTGCGGAGCGAGTCCACAAAGTTGGGACCAGCGAGATTGTTCTTTTCAAGTAAAACAGCGAATGGGTTCATTGTCATTTTGAGAGAGCGTTGTTGTTAACTGCAGAGAATAATTTTAGATTCGTTAGTGATTGTTTAATTATTATCTGATTAAAGAATTTAAGGTCTTTCTTTATCCATAGCTCAACTCCCATTATTTCATAGGCATTACACACTCCCATTGGGATCCGAAAGTCATGATTGACTTCATAGCAGTGATCGAGTTCTTTACAAAGTTTAATAGAGGCCAACCCATTCGGTTTCTGTTCTATCATTCTTTATAAAATGGTGTCTAACACCAACTCATCTAATGGATGATTCAATCTTCTTTTACCATTAGTTCACTTGCCCTCAACCAATACGGTATATATGGTTTGCTGAACTGTCTAAGTTTAAACCGTCAACTCCTATCAGTCTGATAATTGAATCTTACCCGGCAACCCAAATGGTTTTTGGGGTTTGATTTGTTACAGCCAAGGCATCTAATGCACTTCAAGAATTTATCTACCTTCCCCAAAACGGTATATATGGTTTGCTGAACTATCTAATGGACGATTCGATCTTCTTTTACCCTTAGTTCACTTGCCATCAACCAATACGGTATATATGTGTTGGGTATGGATTCAGATATTTGCGCCGTTTGCGGAAGCGTAAATATAAGTGCGGAAATTTAGAGCACACAAGGATTTATAGAGGTTCGGCTATAAACGAGCCTACGTACTCTCTCGGTATCTTTTCCAATAGGCTAAAGAAAAACCTCTTCTCCTCTCTTCTATTGGTCGAGGTATAACCGTTACAATCACGTCTTCTATTGGTCCGTGATAAACCACTCGTACTTGTCTTTGTGTCGGTCCATGTTAAACCGTTTTCCTTTTGGTAGGACAAGGAATCAACCTCTCTAGCTTTCTATGGTTACTAGATAAACCTCACGAAGATATCGATTGCGATTCTAATAATGCTGGATCCTTGATCCTAATAACACCGAATCCAATCGTATCTTTTCTTTTACCACTCGTGTATGATTTTGTGTATAACACTCAATCACTCAATGTAAGCTCAATATTACAACAACAATATAATGAATATCAATCTCTGATCAAAGTATAGAATGCTTGAAGTTGTTGTGCTTGATCAATACCATAAGCAAGGTATTTATAGCCTTCATGAACAACTAGCCGTTAGCTTGCTGAATCTTCATTACGTACGCTATCTGAGCAATATTACGTACGTTAACCTCAATCGGTTACGTACGTAAGCCTCTTCACAAATCAGTTCAGGGAGCTTCGTCATTTTGGTTACGTACGTTAACATTTCCTTAGTTACGTACGTTAAGCCTTATGTCACTGCTGACGTCATATATCCGTTGCATGCTTTTCTGACTTTAACTCCTCCAACGTTCATCTTGTTTGAACTTGTTTACGTACGTTAAACTCCTCAAGTTACGTACGTGATGCTGCTTACATTACGTACGTTAATGATCACATATTACGTACGTTAGCTTTGTGTTTTTCCAGCTTTTTGCACTTCGTTTCCTGGCTTCGCCTCTTAGTTGTTTTGTTTTGTTTAGCAACTTTAATCATCAAAACATTATTAATATATGTATGGAACAAAATGTTCCAACAATCTTCCCCTTTTTGATGATTACAAAACAACACTTCGTCAATGGGATTTACCTGCAAAAATACAAATATATGTATATGTGTACAGACCAAAGTTTTCGACTTTGTCCGTTTCGTTAGTTTCTTCTCCCATTTCTTTTTCGACTCCTTCTTTTCTTTTCTCCTTTTCTTTCCCCATTTTCAAATTTTCATCGTCTTTTCGACGTCTTCTCATTTTTATTTTTCTATCATTTTCGACTTCTCCTTTTCATTTTTCGACTCCTTCGTTTCTCCCCCTTTCAGGGTTAATCCCATTTTCGACTTATATCTCCATTCTCCCCTTTTTTGTTTTCATCAAAAAGTAAATAAAATAGCAATTGAAATAAATGATACCAAAATATAAAATATGCATGATACCAATTAACGAATAAATGCATAAACGGTAAAAACTCCCCCTGAAAATATTACTCCCCCTTAGTAAAATACAAAAATCAATTTTTGGGGATCCAACCTATAGTTGGTTTTTGTTTGGAAACATAGACGATGTTTGAAATATTTGTCCCTTTAGGAACCCAAATTTTCTTAATTTTAATCGTCCGTCTAGGGCTTTTACAATTTGAAATGTGATGCCCGATTTTTAAACATTTCTCACAGTGGGGTATTTTGAAATTAACGGATTCATTTTTCGAACGTGGTTTGAATCCTAACCCCTCTTTATTTAAAGTATATTTTTGAACACATAACATTTGTTCAAATTTATTGTTGCCGCATGAGAATTTCCTTGCAAGGATTTTAGTTCATCTTGAACCTTTAAAAGATCATTCTTCAAAATATTCTCATTTTCAATGCATTTCGAATGATCAATTTCAACAAACTTTCCCTTTTCGATAATTTTGGAATTTTCAATTTCCAAAGATTTAATTTTAGACTTAAGGGATTTAATTTCCGATAAAGCATTTTGAAAATCCGTATGTAATAATTCAAATGCTTCAAATAATTCATCGTTAAAATTGCTAACCTGGCTTTCGACGTCGTTGTCGTCGAATGAACTTCGGGCCATGAGAGCGAGATTATTTTGATTAATAAAATCATCGTCTTCGTCTTCATCGCTCCATGTTGCCACGAGAACATCCTTTTTCGGTTTGGCTTGGCAATGCTTAGCGAAGTGGCCTGGTTTTCCACATAGTCGACAAGAATTGTCGAACTTCTTAGATTCGCTCGAGATGTCCTTCTTCCTCCGGTTTAATAAAGTTTGGAACTTATTAATGTTTTTGGCATAATATGCCATTTCTTCGTCGCTTTCTTCCACCGGGATTTCTTATTTCTTTCTCGATATCTTAGCCTTCATGGATAACGATCGTTCCTTCGGTTTCGGCTTGACACTTCGTGATTTTAACACGATCTCAATAATTAATTAGCGAACCAACGAGGGCGCTAAAATCGAGCGTATTGAGATCTTTGGATTCCATAATCGTGGTCACAGTGCCGTCCCATTCGCTAGGTAGTAATCTTAAAATTTTCTTAACTTTTTCGCTACTAGATAATGGTTTACCAAACGAAGCAAGTTCATTTGTGATGACCGAAAATCGGTCGAGCATATTTGTGATGGACTCGTCACCCTTCATCATAAATAACTCGTAGTCATGGAGAAGCATATTTATCTTCGTCTCCTTGACTTGAGTTGTCCCTTCGTGTGTGATTTCTAGAATTTTCCATATTTCTTTCGCACTCTCACACGATGAGATTCGATTGACCTCTTCCGGATTTAAGGCACAAAATAAGAGTTGAGTAGCCTTACAATTTAGATGGTCATTTTTCCAATCGGCATCGTCGTATTCTTCAAAAGATTTGAGCGTACCGTCAGATTTGATAGGAACTTTCAGGCCAAGGCAAATAATTTTCCAAATCTCTATATCGTAGGCACGAATAAAGATCGACATATTTTTCTTCCATGTCAAATAATTTGAGCCATCAAAGAATGGTGGTCGGTTGAGGGCAAGGCCTTCGACAGGAGCAAGTTGAAACGCCATTGGATCTTTTCTCCTCGGATGTTAAGCCGCGTATTGGAGTACCGCTCCGATACCAATTGTTGGGTATGGATTCGGATATTTGCGCCGTTTGCGGAAGCGTAAATATAAGTGCGGAAATTTAGAGCACACAAGGATTTATAGAGGTTCGGCGATAAACGACCCTACGTCCTCTCTCGGTATCTTTTTCAATAGGATAAAGAAAAACCTCTTCTCCTCTCTTCTATTGGTCGAGGTATAACCGTTACAATCACGTCTTCTATTGGTCCGTGATAAACCACTCGTACTTGTCTTTATGTCGGTCCAAGTTAAACCGTTTTCCTTTTGGTAGGACAAGGAATCAACCTCTCTAGCTTTCTATGGGTACTAGATAAACCTCACGAAGTTATCGATTGCGATTCCAATAATGCCGGATCCTTGATCCTAATAACACCGAATCCAATCGTATCTTTTCTTTTACCACTCGTGTATGATTTTGTGTATAACACTCAATCACTCAATGTAAGCTCCAATATTACAACAACAATATAATGAATATCAATCTCTGATCAAAGTATAGAATGCTTGAAGTTGTTGTGCTTGATCAATACCATAAGCAAGGTATTTATAGCCTTCATGAACAACTAGCCGTTAGCTTGCTGAATCTTCATTACGTACGCTATCTGAGCAATATTACGTACGTAAGCATTGTTACGTACGTTAACCTCAATCGGTTACGTACGTAAGCCTATTCACAAATCAGTTTAGGGAGCTTCGTCATTTTGGTTACGTACGTTAACATTTCCTTAGTTACGTACGTTAAGCCTTATGTCACTGCTGACGTCATATATCCGTTGCATGCTTTTCTGACTTTGACTCCTCCAACGTTCATCTTGTTTGAACTTGTTTACGTACGTTAAACTCCTCAAGTTACGTACGTTAAGCTGCTTACATTACATACGTTAATGATCATATATTACGTACGTTAGCTTTGTGTTTTTCCAGCTTTTTGCACTTCGTTTCCTGGCTTCGCCTCTTCGTTGTTTTGTTTTGTTTAGCAACTTTAATCACCAAAACATTATTAATACATGTATGGAACAAAATGTTCCAACAATATGGTTTGCTGAACTATCTAAGTTTAAACCATCAACTCCTATCAGTCTGATAATTGAATCTTACCCGGCAACCCATACGGTTTTTGGGGTTTGATTTGTTACAGCCAAGGCATTTAATGCACTTCAAGAATTTATCGACCTTCCCCAAAATACAGCCCCGACATACTCGGAAGAAGAGTATTTCGGTTTTTATTTCAATTTTCCTTGAGTTTGACGGAGGACAGGAAACCTCGTAACCTTTATTACTTAGTATTTGTAAGTCGGAGTATTACGCTATTATATGTTACACTTTGCGCATTAATCCATTTATAAGCGCGGTTTGTCAGTTTGTTTGTTTGTCATACAATATGAAAACATCCACAACCTAAATCTACCAACATGTAGTTCATGGACCGTTCCTAAGTACCGCATCATCATCGACTCAATAAAATTACAAGTAATCAAATTACATGTCTTGAACCTTTGTCTTCATGGGGATTCTTCCTCGGCTCTTCGTCATAGGTAATTTGTTACATAAAATAAAAATTGGATCCTATGCAAAATTTTCTAATAAAATAAATAGGCTCAAAACGGCATTTACAACCTCACTGAATAAAGATTCAAAAACTAAGTCTATGAACTACATCACCATCACAAAATAAATGCAATATATTACATTAAAGTAATAACATAAATAATTAATCTAATATATTGATCTAATAAAATAAAATTAATCTATCTGTTAGAATTAATCCAACTAATTCACACAACCGATAGTTTTAATTTGTTCCGGACGAAAATTAAATATTTCATTAAATTAATTCGTAAAAATAAGAATACCATATTTATATTTTAGTCAAATCTAATCCAATTTAATTTGTGAGAAATTAATTTACCAAACATGAATTATAAAAATAGAGTCGGAAACACAAGGCCCAGGCCAAGCTCGTGGCACAGGTGCTGGACTGGTCGAGAGGCCCGACTCTTGCCGCTCTGCCGAGCACAGGCGACCTCTCGGCTGACCAGGCACAAGGTGCAGTCATTTTTCAGCTCGTCTTTTCGTCCCGATCAAAAAATAATATTTTTTTTTAATTTTTAAATTAAATATATAAATCTGTTTTCTAAAAATGAAATATAGATTTTTAGATGAGAAATTAAACATTAACGATTAGAAAAATTACGATTCTAAATCATAAGAAACATTCAATCAAGCATTCCAAATACGAATATCGATTATACGATCGCATAGACCTCGCTCTGATACCATTGTTGGGATTTTGCAATTAAGACAAAGTGCACAGCGAAAATAATATTGATCTAATCAATAAATCGAACCCGTGAAACAAGACCGATCAAGCATCGTATACACGAATATAATAAATTAAAGCATGATTTAAAAATCATAACCTTGAAGTCCTTTGATTAAATGTTGAAGAAAAACGATCCAACCTTTTGAAAAAGTCGGAGCACCAAAAGCACCGTGCCTCTAAGTATCACGTGTTAGAAGATGATCGAAAAATATTCTATCAACTTATTCTCGAAGAATACGGCTACAAATAGATAGAATTAACTTATATTTATTTTATAAATATTATTTTCTCTCTCAAAATGACACTTAGAATACAAGTGTAAAAACAATAAAAATTTCTCTCCTCTCCTTCTTTGTGTTTCGGCCGAAGTGATTAGTGGTACTGGTGGAGGATGTGCTTTGTGTTTATAACACAAAAGTACCTCATTCATATTTAATGAGATAAGACTTTTATGATAAATTATACACCATGTATAAAGTAAGTTCCCACACACCTATTATCAACTTACAAAGAAACAAACAAAATCATTCACCATGTGAATGATGGGGAGGGGGCAGTGAAAGCCTTTGATGAGGATTTGGTTCATTTTGATCCTTGAAACGGACCATCATATATCTAGTCCGATAGATAAACCTTGGTAGTTTTAATATTAATATAATTAATTAATCAATCTAATTAGTTAATTATATTAAATATAAATCCTTTAATAAATGATATGATTAAAACCAATTACCAGTATTTAATTTATTTCACGAGACTGATATAATTTATCCAATAAACTAAATTAGATATATAATCTCCGATATTAACCCAGAGAGAATAAGCTAATTATAATCCGTCGTTAATTCCTGTGCTGCGACTTTGTAGGTACATCTCCGTTAGTATTGGGAGGATCCAATGAGTGTTAGCACCATTTAGCCAGTCCCGTGGCCTATACCGCAACCCAACTGAGAACGAATGATATAGGTCATTCCAAAAACCATTACGTTATGAATACGGTATACGTACAAACCCTTCAATCATATGTCATGATCACGTATTAGGGTCACGACAATGCGAAACCCTATTGTAACTTGACTTTATGCATTTGTTAATGCAAATGGAGATCATCGAGCTCGCGTGTATAAATTATAACCAATTCTAAATGCTTTGCCAAAGACTTATGATCTCATTTGCCACTAACCGCATAGGATATTTATCTGCTCACTTACAGGAGAAAGAATCCTATCTTAGTATTCAGTAGAGACTGCTACTTGCCCACTAAGTTGCACTTCGAGGTTGATTCCACCAACCGGTGATTGGATCGAACTACCCTAATGACTAACTTAATGTCACAAGCATATCTCCTACTGAATCCTCAGGTCAAATGTTCACATATACTTATCACAACCTTTCGATTCAGTCATTGACTATCCCAAAGTGAAATTCATGTGACCGAATCGAGGTGTGTCGAGTTCGAGTATACTAATCCCATCAGCGTACCTATAACGTGTTCTCCCACTAACCCTTAGTGAAGAAAGGCACTCTCCATATCAAAGTACAAGTTATACAAGTCTTTTCTAAACTTAGTGCCTAGTTAAGTTTTCGACTTGCGAACCAGTTAAGCATGCGAGTCCTAGACACTTCGAGTGCCTATCTCATTATCTTCATAAGGAGTGGAATGTTTGCTCTCAAATGCAAGGACTATTATTCTATATACCAAATCACGATGCCAATTATATACAATAATATAGCAATAATAAATATTTTATTCAATTGATGTTCATATTTACAATATAATGCTCCCACTCTCTCATCCTCTAAGTGGCATTCGAGGGCATATTCATAAGAGTATATAAAGGAGATTGGTGAAACCGAGCTGATCGGTCACCAAGAACCGGGTTAATCTCAGAAGTTTATCTAAGAAAACCCGAATATGCGAAGTATTGTTCTCTCTAAATGCTTCTTTCTCTCTCTAAATACTTCTTATTGCTTGCTCCGTGACCACATACTCTAAAAAACTTCCCCAATATTTCACCCCAAAAAAACATTTCGACGGGTTGATCTTCGTCCCGTATGTGCGCAGATTTTCAAATGTTTCTTCTAGATCTTTTATATGCTCCCTGGATTTTACACTTTTTACTAGCATGTTGTCCACATAAACCTCCATATTCCTTCCGATTTGAGATTTAAAGATTCTATCGACCATCCTTTGATACGTGGCTCCCGCGTTTTTTAACCCAAAAAGCATGCGTACGTAACAGAAGGTTCCTTTTGATACTACGGAACCAACTCTTTTCATATCCTCGGGTGCCAGGGCGATCTGATGATATCCCTGAGAGGCATCCATCATGCTGAGCAATTTGTACCCCGAGATTGAGTCGACCAGTAGATCTATACGGGGCAATGGATAGTGATCCTTGGGACAGGCCTTGTTTAAGTCTAGGAAATCCATGCACATTCTCTATTTTCCTTGGCTTTTTCCCACCATTACAGTGTTGGATAACCACTCCGGAAACTGGATTTCTATTATGTGTCCAGCTTGGAGGAGCTTGTCAACTTCTTCCCCAATGATTCCATCCATCTCCGGTCCAAAGTGTCTCCTCTTCTGCTTCATCGGCCTTACGGTTGGGTCGATGTTTAATCTGTGCTTGGCAACTATTGGATTTATCCCTACCAAGTCTTCGGCTGCAAATGCGAAGATGTTCACAAATTTTATTAACAAGTGAATCAAACTTTCTCTTAGCCCGTTATCCAGCCGACTTCCTACGCGAGTTTTTGTTTCTGGCTTTCTTGGGACTAATTCTATCTCCATTTACTCCTCATTAGGCTTAACACCCCCCTCATGAGCTTCATCTGCCGCTTTTAACTTCTTATCCTTTTTCACTCTGGATCTGGGCCTCTCAGCTCGGGCGTCCTTTTATTGCTTTGCACCCCATGTTTCATTGTTGTCTGGTAGCAAGATCGGGAAACAAATTGATCTCTAGCTACCTCCACTACCTCGTTTCCCACAGGGAATTTCACTTTCATGTGGGAGGTAGACGCTACTGTCTCAAATTTGTTGAGCTCGGGATGCCCCAAAATAGCATTATAGGCCGATTTAGTGTCGACTACTAAAAACCTGGTTGTCTTAACCATCTGATGAGGTACCCAACCCAATGCTACTGGAAGTACCACCTCTCCCACCGGCTGCACATCGGTCATGCAAATCCCATAAAGTGTCGTATCCACCTTTCTCAATTCCACCTCTAGGTTCATTTGTTTGAAACAGTCGTAGAACAGTATATCCACCGAGTTTCCTATATCAATAAAGACCTTTTATGCGTCATAACCAGTAATTTCTGCTGTGATGACAAGTGTGTCATTATGGGGCGCGTGTATCCCATTACAGTCCGTAGGAATAAATTGGATGATGGGTCCGCTGCTTGCAGAGGCGACCTCTTTTAACTGGCGATATTTAGATTCTTGTGCGTGAGATTTTCTGGCCTAATTGGAACATCCATTGGTCGGTCCTCCTGATATCATATGAATCACTCCTTTCTTAGCTGGGGGTAGGGGGCCTCTAGGAGCCTCCCTTTTCATCCCTGTACCTCCCTGGGGTATGGATGGTTTCTTCCGACCTCCATTTCTTTGCTGGTACGTGAACTCCATTAGATGCCCTACTCGGACCAACCTCTCGATCTCATCCTTGAGGTGCTTGCATTCGTCCATTTTATGTCCATAATCATTGTGGAATCGACAATAAAGTTCTGACTTTGGTTGAGTGGGTCCATTAAAATGGGATGTAGGCCAATCAATAACCTTGCCCATATTACCCTCGATCGCCTCTAGGACCTACGCTCTTCTCATTGTCAGGGGGCTATATTGGTCGAACCTCGATCGTTTCAGGTTGATCTCGCTATTCCTTAGATCTGTGTTTCTATTTGTTCTTCCACGGAGCACCTCTCCCCGAGGAAAACTTCCCCGGAAGGTATACATCTCGTTATGCACTACCCTATAGTTCCTTCTTCTCCTTCCTCGGACTTTTTCTGTGATTCCTCCATATCTTTCTCGGCTTCTTGAACGTTGATGTATTTGGAACATCGAGCTAGGACCTCGTCACATGTTCGGGCCAACTTTTTAGTGAGAGATAGTAGTCCGACTGTAATCCTTGCGCCAGGGTGCTCGCTTTCACTTCTTCAGACGACGAGGGTACCTCTAGACATGCTTTTGTGAACCGAGTTACATAAGTTCTCAATGCCTTTTCGGAGTATTGTTTGATATTGAATAAGGATATGAATGTTTTCTAGTGTGCTCTAGAGCTTGCGAAGTGGGTTAGGAACGCCGAACTGAAAGCTTTTAAGCTGGTAATCGCCCCTGACAGTATCTGGTGGAACCAATCCCGAGTTGATTATGTCAACGTAGCCAAAAACGCTCGGCAGCTCATGGGGTCTAAATATCGGTGTTGTACCGCCATGTTTTCGAACTGATATAAATGTCGGGTAGGCTCTGAGAGACCGTCGTAAGTAAAAGTGACCACCCTGAATCTATACGGAAGTTCAGCCTGCAGTATCTCTTCTAAGAAGGGATAGCCTGGATAGCTTTCTGAGCCCCTCCCTGCGACCTTTTGTTGTAATTCTTCTAGCTCATCCTGCAGACTGGATATGAGGGGATCCAGTGTTCTCTCCTAATTAGATCGTTCCCACATCCTTGAATGGATTTCCCCGTGCTCTTCTTGCTGACTTATTTCCTCCGGTCTATCCACGAAGATGGGTATTATTTTTCGCGGCATTTTTTTCTTTTCGGCCTCCCGACTTTATTGGATTGCACTAGCGATTAGTCGGCTAATGCTTCTTTCGTCAAGGTGATTTTGCTGGGTGTAGCTTCTTCTCCAGGGGTGATGGGTGTTTTTCTGGAATTGATTCCCCACCCGCAGTCGCTAGTTGCTCTTCCAAATTTTTGGGCACTAGCTCTCCGATTTTCTTCTATACTGTCTCTTCCTCCATTGTTGATATCACATCTCAACTCTGGTTGACTCGATGTCACTATTCCCACAGATGGTGCCACTTGATGAAACCGAGCTAATTGATCACCAAGAATCGGGTTAATATCAGAAGTTTATCTAAGAAAACCCGAATATGTGAAGTATTGTTCTCTCTAAATGCTTCTTTCTCTCTCTAAATGCTTCTTATTGCTTGCTCCTTGGAGGAAAGGCTTCTCTCTTATTTATAGAAGGGAGCACCATCCTTTCCTTGTAACCCTTTTCCTAGTTTTTAAGGAAATCCCTGATATTCGGGGATTCGGGCTGCGGCCGCCAATCCCTGAATATCTAGTTATTTCGACTGCAGCTATCCATCCCTGGATTTATGGGATTTCGTCCTGATGGGTAAAATCTTAGCCTTTCAGAGGTCTTATCTTTATGAGTACGGACCCTTCCCAGCCCGGGGTAGGGTCGTGGAGGTCAGACTCTTTCATGAGGGGACTCCCTTTGTCAGGATATTACTTTCTTGAGAAGAGGCCAGTGGGTCTGTTAGCCTTTGCCGATATTCGCATAATGTATACCGATCTCGGGATAAGATTAGCCAGGTCGGACTCCTTTTGTCAGGGATCCTTTTTTACCCAAAGGTCGGTAGGTCTGGCAGTTCTTAGGCTCCTTAGACCGGGTTTTTGGGAGGTTTACATTTATCGTCCTATCAAAGACAAAGCAAGGAATTGAAGTCAACCCCGAGAAAGTAAAATCAGTATTGCAAATGAGCCCTCCAAAAAATATCAAAGACATCCAGGTACTGACATGAAGGATAGCCGGACTGAGCCGATTTATCTCTCGCTCGGCCGAGAAAGGATTGCCATTTTTAAGCTCTCAAGAAAGGGAAATAAATTCGAATGGACCCCCTAAGCACAAGTAGCTTTCGTCAAATTAAAAGAATATTTAGCTGAACTACCCCTGCTCACCAAACCGATACCAGGAGAGGAGATGGTACTATACTTATCCGTTGGAAAAGGAGGGGTTAGCTCGGTCCTGTTACGAGAAGAAGCAAACTAGCAAAAGCCTATCTATTATACGAGCTGAATTCTACAAGGAGCAGAACGGAACTATTTTGATATGGAAAAAGGAGCCCTAGCATTAGTAGTTACAACTCGATGGCTAAGACCGTATTTCTTAGCCCACCGCATAAAGCTGCAAACTAACTTACCTTTGAGATAAACACTAGGGCGACCTAATGCATCAGGTCGCCTAGTAAAATGGGTGTTGGAAATGTGAGAATATGACATGAAGTACGAACCGAGAACATTAATCAAAGCTCAAGCTTTGGAAGATTTCATTCAAGAAGGGGCTACATTGTCACTACCGGAAGGACAATGGCTTGTACATGTTGATGGATCAGCCACGACGGGTGGCTCCGGAGCAGGGATAATTCTCACTACCCCGGAAGGGGAGCAATTGGAGTATGCCGTGAAGTTTGATTTCAAAGCCTCCAACAATGAAGCTGAGTATGAGGCCTGGTTAAGGGAATACAGCTAGGAATAAACTTAGGTGCGTGACGACTCATCGCTTACTCTGATTCTCAGCTAGTCACACAACAAGTAGGAGGAAAGTTTGAAATAAATGAAGAACGGATGAATAGGTACGTCGAGGAGGTAAAATAGGCTGCCAAGAAACTAGGATAATGTGAGTTGATCCCTATTCCCAGGGTGGAAAATATGAAATCCATTTATTTGGCAAAAATGGGAAGTTCCTTGGTAGATTGTCGCTCACGAGCAATAACAATTTTAGGAGCAACTCGGAGTAGCATTGAAAAGCAGGTGATGGAAATAAACGAAATAGCGGATTGGCGAGCTCCCTTGTTAGCATATATGAACATAGCAGAGCTACCAAATAATAAGCAGGAAAAAGCCAAAATCATGTGTAGGGCAGCAAGATTTTGTTGCATTAATGGTGAACTAAACAAAAGATCATACCTCGGACCATACCTGAGATGTGTCTCGGAAGAAGAAGGGGGGAGATACTAGAGGAAATTCATGAAGGATGCTGCGGTGATCACACCAAGGGAAGAGCATTAATCAGCAAAACATTAAGGGCTGGTTTTTTCTGGACGACGATGAGCAAGAAGGCTGGTTAAGCATTGCCAAAAGTGTCAAATACACGCACCATTAATACACATCCCAGCAGAGAACATGATCACTACGAGAGCACCTTGCCCATTTGCTAAATGAGGGATCGATATTATGGGGCAATTCAGAGCTGGCTCAGGAGGAAGGAAGTTTTTGGTAGTAGCCATCGATTACTTCAGTAAATGGGTGGAGGCCGAGCCAGTGGCCACCATTACCGAGCAAAGGATCATAATCTTTCTGTTTAACAACATCTGCTACAGATATGGGGCACCCCAAATACTCATCTCGGATAATGGGACGCAATTCAATGGGAAGAGAACCTATTCCTGGTGCGAAGGAATGCACATCAAACAACGATTCGCCACGATATCTCATCCACAGACCAACGGACAGGTAGAAGTAACAAATAGAAAAATCTTACAAGGGACAAAAACCCGCCTGGACAAAATAGGGGGAGGATGGGTTGACGAACTCAGCTTGGTGCTATGGTCTTACAGAACCACACCTAGGTAGTCGATTGGGGAAACGCCCTTCACTATGGTGTTTGGGTCCAGTAATCCCGGCAGAGGTCGGGGAAAAATCACACCGAGTTTGATGGTTCAATGAAGAAGAAAACGAAGAAGTGATGAATGAAGCACTGGATACCATAGAGGAAAGAAGGGAAATAGCTGCGGCACGAATGGAAAGATACAAGAACTTGACAAAAGCAGCTCATGACAAGAAGGTAAAGAGAAGGCAGTTCCAAGTAGGCGACTTGTTACTCGACGAGCTGACGCTCTCAAAAAAATGGGGAAAGCCATTATAAGGTAATCCGAATCTACGCAGGGGGAGCTTATGAACTTGAAGATATGAAAGGATACCCCATTAAGAGAGATTGAACATATGCCATTTGAAAAAATATTTTATGTAAAGGAATGTCGAGAAAAGTCTGTATTGTTTTAATGAAAGTCCATTACCAAAGGAATGCAAATGTGCAAATTCAAACAAGGGTGAATTACCCTTAAAAATCTAAACGGTTGAAATGCCCTCAGATTCAAACAAGGGTGAACTACCCTTAAAAATATGAACAGGTGAAACGCCCTCAGATTCAAACAAGGGTGAACTACCCTTAAAAATCCAAACGGGTGAAACGCCCTCGGATTCAAACAACTACCCTTAAAAATCTGAACGGGTGAAACGCCCTCAGATTCAAACAAGGGTGAACTACCCTTAAAAATCTGAACGGGTGAAACGCCCTCAGATTCAAACAAGGGTGAGCTACCCTTAAAAATCCAAACGAGTAAAACGCCCTCAGTATCAAACAAAGGTGAGCTACCCTAAAAAATCTGAATGGGTGAAATGCCCTCGAATGCAAGCAAAGGCCAACTATGTTAAAAACGAGCCAAATTATATTAACTTGGAAATGTTGTTTACTTCAAAGGGTTGTTTGAAGTAGCCGAGCTATATTAACTTGAAAAGGTTGTTAACTTCAAAGAGTTGTTTAAAGTAGCCGAGCTATATGAACTCTGAAAGGTTGTTAGATTTTGTCTCAGGTAGCCGAGCTATATTAACCTTGAAAGGTTGTTTAACTTTGTCTGAAACAGCAGAGCTATATTAGGATTGAAAGGTTATTAAACTTCAAAGAGTTGTCGAGCTATATTAACTTGGAAAGGTTGTTTACTTCAAAGAGTTGTTTGAAGTAGCCGAGCTATATTAACTCTAAAAGTTTGTTAAACTTTGTCTGAGGTAGCCGAGCTATATTAACTTTGAAAGGTTGTTAAACTTTGTCTGAAATAGCCGAGCTATATCAGGGTTGAAAAGTTGTTAAAATTTAAAGAGTTGTCGAGCTATATTAACTTGGAAAGGTTGTTTACTTCAAAGGGTTGTCTGAGGTAGCCGAACTATATTAACTTGAAAAGGTTGTTTACTTCAAAGAATTGTTTGAAGTAGCCAAAGCTATATTGACATTAAGAAAGATTTTTAAATATGAGCTATATTAAAAAAGAGGTTATTCTCATAGCCGAACTGCATTAACTAGGAACATAAGTATCGTACAAATCCGAGCTACATTCGCTAAATCCAGTACAAAGAACGAGAAGAATAAATATAAATATATATACGGGTTGTGGCTCGGGAGATCGGGGAGGAGATGAGGGGGAAGCCTCAGGATCAGTCCCCTCAGCCAAAGCGTCATGAGCATCAGCCTGGCCAGATGGGACAAGGGGGACAGCTAGCCGCTCCAAATCCAGACCAGACTCGGTTATGGACTCCCCAAGAGCGTCTTCCCACCAAGCAGTATTGGGAGACTCGTTCACATCACCATACCAACCCTAAGGGGCAGGAGCTCCCTCCAAAGTAGCATCCCGATTCAGCTCGCCCTCAAAACCCAAAGCCGCTAGCTGCTTGCAGGCACGGGACATAGCAAAATCAAAATACTGTATCGTAGCAGGAGCAAGTCGAACTAGGTAGGCGGCCGAGTTGTGATAGCGATCAAGAAGGGCTGAGCGATAGGCCCCCAGGAAGGATTGCCCTACGTCGCTGGTCAGGAAGCGGCGCTGGCCATCCAAGACTCCTCGCTCATAGGTCTAGGACCCCTCAAACCTTAGCCTCCAGAAATTGAGCTTCAAGCTACGCATTCCTCTTAGATGCGGCCTTAGCCTCTGCAAGATGAGCCTCGAGCTGGATGTCTTTCTCAGATTCAGCCTAAGCCTGAGCCTTCATAAGCTTTAGCTCTTGGTTCAGTTGGACATTAGCCATTTGGGCCCGCTCCAAAGCCGTCTCCCACTCGGAAATCTTCTTTAGGGCAATATCCACACGATATTCCCTCCCACTTAGCCTCAACTCGAGATCTTCCTTCGCCTCCAGGGCGGCCTTAAGCTCAGCGGACATCTGATCCATTTGAGAAGAAGAGGAAGCTCCGCCCTTCTGCTCTTCTGCCAAGCATACCAGGATAGAGCAAAGCTAAAACTAAAAAGGACGGTTTCATCAAAATATAAGGAAAGATAGAAACATTGCAAAAGAGAGGAAAAATAAGTAAAGGTATTTACCTTCCCAAAATACATCATCATCAAGTCCAGACGGGTATCCTGCGGAGAGTTACGTAGTATCTCCCTGTCCCTATCAGGGACCACCGAGCTGAAAAAAAGAAGGAATTTCTCAAACTCCTTGCAGCGCAGTAGGGTATCCATACTCGAGCTGGAAGAGCTCGTTGCCTTGGGCCACTTAGAAGGAGCGGAGGAGCTTGGATAACGAGCTCGATTAGTGAGCTGCAGCTGTAGAGACTAGCTCGTAGGATCCCGCTCCGTGGTTAAGGGGGGAGTCAGGTTAGAATGTAGGGTTACCCCGATTTTGGCCCCTTTGGAAGAAGCAGGCCTCTGCTTCGGTTTTGATGAGCCCCCAGCCCTATACTTAGGGGGATTCACCGACCTAGGAGCCTTTTCCTTCACACGTTCGATAGGCTTGGTAGCATCATATTGACAGGTCCGCATAAAACGATCTACTAAAAACAGTATAACAGGTCATTAAATCACCATTGTACAGCAGAAGAAAAAAGATACGATAGAAATATAATAAACAAAGCCGTTAAAACCTACCAATGTCGGGAATAGACGGATAAGGATTCGAACTCAACCCGCAATGAAATAACAGGTTGTGAAAATGCGTCAGTTGGAAGGCATTATAGGAAACGACATTCCATTCCCGAACTTTATTAACCCACCCAGCTCGGATAGAGCTGCGTCTAGGAATCGGAGCCTGATTTGGGGTCGCCTGCACCCATTCCATGGGAAAGCCCCAAGATTCGCCAGAAGGAAGACGAAGAAAGAAGAAACATGATCTCCAATCCTTCATGTTAGAAGGGGGTGCGTTGTAACACCCCAAACTAGGCAGATATTACAGCGCCGTGGACCCCCGATTGGGACCCACCAGGCGAATGAAAATTAACGACTTAAATAATATAATTGAAGTACCGAACCACATTATATCATCAATTACTCCGATGAGGAGTTTCATTACAACACACCCAAAATCATACAGAATACATGTATATTTTATGTGAAGATAAAATATACAACACTGAATAAAATGAGTAATTCAAACGGAAGTCTGCAGCGGAAATAAAATGAAGAAAACATGAATGACTGAAAAGGATTGGGGCCCCCAACTAGTATCACTGGGACTCCTCGCCGTCCACGTTCTCTTCCCGTGCTTTAGCCTTGCCATGACCTGAAAACAACATCCCCCAACGGGGTCAGTTACACAGAACAACAATCCTCAAGAGTTGAATAAACACAATCATGATATATCTTAATTATGAAATGACGCTGAAGAGAGGCATCATAGTACGCCCTTAATGGTATGTGCAAGTGCACAAGACGAGTGTCCGGACACACCCATCGTTGTACCTAATTAGTCTCACGGAGGTACGTTACCGTGTGCACAGTCCAATGTGTCGGTGAACCCAACACATGACCATCACATGCCCGACTAAAAATTCCACACATACCCACCCGACCGCACAATATGAACCCTGAAGGTCATATGAACAAGAATGACCATGAAGAATATTAATGAATAACAATTCGACAAAGTCAAGGATGACTCACCGAGATGAATTAATAGTGCAATGAATGATAGCTCAATGAAATGATTGGAACCGTCGTTCCTCGTGAATAAAGTGATTAATTGACAATGACAAGTCTCGATATGGTTAATACCATATGAACGAGTTATGATTATGAATGAACAACAACGAAAGGAATGAATATCCTTTTAACCGAGTAAGAATCAACTTACCTTAACACCGGTGATGATACATCCTCTCTCGAACAACGTCCTAAGGGAAACTACCGGTCGCTCGAACAACCTTGAATAACACAATACCAACAACTCGCTTAAATATACGCATCAATAGCGATCATAACTAATTCAAGAGGTCGATACAACAGTTCCAAACTCATTGAGGCATTTCGACAAACACCTTGAAAACAATCTCCCATCCTAAACAACTAATCCCATTTGTATCGAAAGCCAACTTCTACTGAATGATCAAATCCACCAAAACACCATCAATACAATCGATAATCCAATAGGAATACTCAAATCGAGTTTACGATAACATTAAATTGCAAAACCCAATTCCAAGTCAACCTTCAAAGTGTTCTTGAGAAAAACTTCCAACAATCCGATGATAACTCGTAAAAACTCATAATCATACGTATATCTATCACAAATCATGATTATACCATCCAAAAACATCATGCTCCAACTCAAAATCGAATTCAAGGGTTGAAGAAGTTACCTTAGATTAGGATGAAGAATCCACAAATATGATGTTGATCCACACTACAACTTGAAGAAGATGAGAATTTCTGAGTTTTGATGATGTTAAAACACCTAAAAATCGCCCACCAATCGCTCAAGGAGGAGAGGAAGGAAAAAAGTGAAATGTGTTTGTTCTCCACAACAAACGTAGATATAAGAAAAATCTGTACTGTGTGCCGCGGCACGGGCTGAGTGTGCCGCGGCACAGGGCCAAAAATCTGCCCAGGTGCTCGTCGGTGTGCCGCGGCCCGGCCGGCAGGATCCGCGGCCCCCGGTACAGACGGTTCAGCCACAATTAGCAAAATGTGTGTGCCGCGGCGCACACTCCCTTGTGCCGTGGCGCACACCACTCGGGTCCAAAAATGACGAAAAACGACCCGGAAAGAGAATAAAAGCAATAGGATTCAATATTTGGGAATAATAACACGAAATGGAAGTGCGGAAACCCCAAAACGGTGGTTTCAAGCAATGATTACAAGGGTTCGCCCAACAATAGCACGATTTGAACAAGGAGGATATTTGAAATGACATGAACTCCAATGTCAACATCGACTAATGAATCAATTACAACAATCAATATAATATTCTTGTCTCGATTTCCAAGCAAGGTTGAAACAATGAACAATATCGATACATGACTCAAAGTTACTCCGAACGGTGAACACGAATGAATGAATGTGGATGATGAATAATTATTAATATGTGAAAATTACTTAGTGACAATTACTGAATGATAATGACTGGATTACAACCGGGTATTACATACACCCCCCTTAAACACTTTCGTCCCCGAAACTAAGGGTCAAACAACTCGGGATAACTCTCCCACATACTATCCTCGGTTTCCCAAGTAGCCTCTTCGACTCCGTGTCTCGACCACTGAATCTTAACCAAAGGAATCGTCTTGCTTCTCAGTTGTTTGATTCGCCGCTCTAAGATTCGTACGGGACACTCCTCATACGTATGATCATCCGCTATCTCGATTCCATCAAACTGAAGTATGTGACTAGGGTCGGAAAAACACTTCCGCAATTTGAGAGACATGAAACACGTTATGATTTCGGCTCAACGTCGGAGGTAAGGCCAATCTATAAGCCAGATCGCCGATTCGATTCAAAATCTCAAATGGTCCAATGAATCTCGGACTTAGCTTTCCTTGCTTCCCAAAATGGAAGATATCTCGACTCGGGGATACCTTGACCAACATGTGGTCACCTATCTCGAACTCTAATGGTCGACGATGATTATCTGCATATGATTTCTGTTTACTTTGAGCGATCAACAAACGACTCCTGATCAAAGCTACCTTCTCACGGGCGGCTATAAACATATCGGGCTCGGTGCCGATTGATTCTGATAAGTCATCCCAACACAAAGGAGATCGGCAACGACGACCGTACAAGGCCTCGTAGGGAGCCATCTTAATCAAAGCATGCCAACTATTATTATACGTGAACTCGATCAACGGTAGTTGGGCTTCCCAATCGTCTTTCCAGTCGAGCACACATACTCTCAACATGTCCTCCAACGTCTGAATAGTTCTCTCTGATTGTCCGTCGGACTGAGGGTGAAAAGTCGTGCTGAAATTGAGATGAGTTCCCATGGCATGATGAACTGATTTCCAGAAATGTGACACGAATCGCCCGTCACGATCCGAAACGATACTCTTAGGGGATACGGTGCAATCTCACGATCTCTATAATGAATAAGTGTTGGTGTTGTTAATATTCACCAAGAACACAAGAAAATGATGGCTAGGAATTGCAAGACTTCAAATCGCTCGGACATCGCTCAAGAATCGCCCAAGAACCGGAGGGAGAGAGAGAGAAATGGGAGAGAAATGAAAATCTAGGTCAACTCCCTGGTTTTTATAGCCAGGGAGCTCTAGCGTGCGCTAACGATTAAGGCTAGCGTGCGCTACCCAGCCATAATTCAGTCCATAACCTACGGTTTTGGCCCATTAGCGTGCGCTAACAGCCTCTCGATAGCACGCGCTATCGGGCCATAGCGTGCGCTACCTGGGCACCAGACCGAGTCCAGAAACAATCTGCCCAGTACTGGACTGTTGGATTAGCGCGTGCTACCAGACACTCAGCGCGCGCTAGGCCTCGACAATAGCGTGCGCTAAAACAAACTCTTAGCGTGCACTAAGCTGCTCGTCCAGAGAGCAGAGAGCAGAAACAACTTACTGCCACTGCTAGGCTCGACTCGCTAGCGCGCGCTACGAAGCAAACGTAGCGTGCGCTACTAAATGATGCTAGCGTGCGCTATACAACAACAATAGCGCGCGCTAGGCACGGGATTACAATGGCTCCAAAACACCAAAAAACGAACGAAACATCAAAAGGAAGCTCAAAATACGCATAATATCATAAGATGGATTTACGGCAATCCCAAAATGGCGGTTCCAAACAACAATTACGAGAATCGAATCAATAAGCAACGAAAAATCATTAAACGCAGAATCAGAGGAAAAAAAGTCCAGAAATAAGTATTCCCGAAATACCAATATGGTTACACGCGAGCCACCAAAACGAGAAAGACACGCAAATGAAAAATACTAAAAAGAAAAAAAAATGCGGATATTACATTCTACCCCTCTAAAAATAAGTTTCGTCCCGAAACTTAAGAAACAAACAACTCAGGGTATCTAGCACGCATGCTATCCTCGGTTTCCCAAGTTGCCTCCTCAACACCGTGCTTCGACCACTGGACCTTGACCAAAGGAATGGTCTTATGCCTTAGTCGTTTCTCGCGGCGCTCCAAGATCTTCAAGGGACGCTCCTCAAAGGTAATATCCTCGGCGATATCAATCTCACCATAGTCGATGACGTGACTAGGATCCGAAACATATTTCCTCAGTTGGGAAACATGAAAAACGCTATGAACATGGCTCAAAGCCGGGGGCAACATCAAACGGTAAGCCAACTCGCCGACTCTCTCGAGAATCTTAAAGGGCCCAATAAATCTCGGACTCAACTTTCCCTTCTTCCCGAAGTGGAAAACTCCCCTCGTCGGCGACACCTTCACCAAAACGTGGTCTCCCACCTCAAATTCCAAAGCTCGACGACGGACGTCTGCATATGACTTCTGTCGGCTCTGAGCAGTCAACATCCTCTCCCGAATCAATTCCACCTTATGCCTCATTTCTAAAGCGATATCCAGTTCGGTCCCGACCAAATCGGACGCCTCGTTCCAACAAATCGGTGATTGGCATTGCCGCTCATAAAGCGCCTCATACGGTGCCATTCGAATCAATGCGTGTCAACTATTGTTGTACGTGAATTCGTTCAATGGCAAATTCTCCTCTCAGTCACTGCTCTAGTCGAGAGCACAAGCATACAACATATCCTCGAACATCTGGATAATGCGTTCCGACTGTCCATCTGACTGAGGATGAAAAGAGGTACTCAGACGCAAACGAGTACCCAACGCCTTATTTACCGCCTGCCAAAAGTGCGATACAAAATGGCCATCCCGATCCGAAACAATAGACTAAGGAGTACTGTGAAGCCTCACAATCTGCGCAATAAACACACGAGCCAACTTCTCCAGACCCCAAGTATCCTTGATGCCCAGAAAATGTGCTGACTTGGTCTGACGGTCCACAATCACCCAAACCATATTCATGCCCGATCTCGATCTCGGCAAACTCGTGATGAAGTCCATCGAAATATCTTTCCATTTCCATTCCGGAATGGGAAGCGACTGCAATAACCCAGCCAGTCGCTGATGCTCGATTTTGACCTGCTGACAAGTCAAACATTTTGCTACAAACCATGCGACCTCCTCCTTCATATCATTCCAGCAAAAGTTCCTCCTCAGTTCCTTGTACATCTTACTCGAATGAGTATGAACGGAGTAAGGCGTAGCATGGGCCTCACTCAAAATACCCTGCCTAAATTCCGAGTCATTCGGTACACACAGCCGACTCTGGAATCTCAACACACCATCTTCATGAATCACAAACCCAGGAGACTTTCCCTTAAGAACGTTCTCTCGGATTTGAGTAATCATCGGATCCTCCAACTGCTTCATTTTGATTTCATCGATTAGAGACGACGAAATCTCTAAAGCGCAAAGTTGCCCGACAGCTCCCGGCAATGAAATCTCAACACCCAACCCGATAATGGGGACGTACCAGGCTCCAACTATATCGTGAATTCCACATACCTCTGTGGAGGCAAACCAAGTAACTCGTCTGGAAAACATCGGCATATTCTCTCACTACAGGAATATCCGCCAACATTACTGATGATTTCTCGGTCTTGGTCATATAGCACCAATAATCAATACACCCTTGATTGAGTAAGTTTATAGATTTCATCAAATTATTGACTTTATCGGAACAGCTGGGATTACCTCCCTGATATACATACTCGACTCCATCGTTGTAATACCGTAATTTTCTTTTTCGGTAATTTTTCGTTTTTGGCATTTTTCTACTTTACAGAACTCGCTTGAGACCGTTTTGAAATTTTAATAATGTTTTGTTCTTCGTGTTTGGTCATCCGAGTTCGTTTCGGTATCTTTTTGTTGAGTTCCGTGTTCTTAAGCGGCTTTTCCGCACTTGAGTTCGATTCTTGCGAATCTCATTTGAAACTATTGTTTCGAGTTTCTTGTAAGTTTATTTAATGTTATTATTCATGTTGCGAGCTTTGGCTTGGTGTTTCGATCGTGTATCGTGTATTTCGAACGTTTTGGGCCGTTTTCGTAATTTCCCAAAGTTTTGGGTAATTACTTTCCATTGTCGAATTTTGAGCCTTCGGGTGGTCGGAATCGTGTGTTATCTTAGCGCTTGGACTCGTCTTTGCGAGTACTTCGTAACTTTATATTCAATTCATATTCAGGTTCGGGTTTCGGGGTCGTCCGGGCCGTCGGAGTTGGCCACGGCCGAGTCATGGCCGGGCATCTTGGGGCCAGGCCACACCTGGCCGGTTACGTCCGTAAGGGTCCCGACAGTTACGGCCGTAAGGCCTGTTACGTACGTAAGCCATGGCCAGTCACGTACGTAACAGTGCCGGTAGTTCTGGGCAGTTGGCTCGACCATGGCCGGTTACGTCCGTAAGCCATGGCCGATTACGTACGTAAGGCGGCCGGCAGGCTGCCTATATAAGGCTTAGCAGACAGGTTTTACACCCATTTTCTCACTCGTTTCTTCCCTTCCGCGGCTGGAGGTTTGGTGTGCGTGGAGACATGTTGTCAGGCAATGAATCCATGAAATCCTAGAGTTCATATCATCGATTATCCATCCTATAACATCCTTTGATCGAGTGAATCAGGTCAGATTTCTTAGAAATCCTAGTTTGGGAAAATTGGGGGTTTTGTTTGGTTTTGTCCGATTTAACCGTAATAACTTAGATTTGTGATAGATTGATGATTATTTAGATGTATTCTATCATTTCCATTGTTATTCCATAGTTGGATTGTATAGATTCGTTGTTTTGGTCTAGTTCTTAATCGACGCCTTGAAGGTGTCCGATAGAAGGTCTTAGAGGGGGATTCGGGCGTTATGCGATTATTATTCATCGTACGATTGTTGAGTTATTGTTGATATGACTTAGGGACGAAATCCTTGTGAAGAACTCGAGTCGGAACCCTCCCGTTCGTTGTCTTATTCGGGGTCCGAGCTTCCCGGTTGAACCATGTTCTTCGGAGTGTTCGGTAGCGGTCATTAAGTCCAGCTTTCCCGTTGCTCCGCGTGCGTTGGACTTGATGCGAGTATCTCGTCTATATTCTTTATACTTTGAGAATGTGATGTGTCGTGAATTTAACGTGGACTCGTTAGTGACGGTATATTTAATCGTAACTTACTTTTAAATGAAGATATGATTTTATGAAGGTAATTACGAACGTAAACTTGAGTTTCAAGAAGAATTATAACTACATCTTCATGTTATTTTGTACTTAAAATAAATACTAGAAATGATTAGTTAACCGAAGAATTGTGGAATCGCGTAATACTTGTATTATTTGCTCGTTGGCCTTTTTCCTGAATGATGGTGTGCTGTGAATGTTGTGCCCTTGTTGAAGTTATGATGCGTTAACCTATGTGTTACGTGGTTGCGGTTGTGGTGAATATTATACCTTTTTTATTGTGTATAGTAGAGAGTTGAGATGTTATCCGGGTAGGGGTCCCGTCGAGGCCTCCGGAGGCACGTGATTGCGAGTACGGCCAGACGTACGTTGTGACCATAAGGTTATCAATTCGGGTAGGTCTGGGGAGGGCTCTGAGAATCGGCACTTGCGAGTGCGATGTCATGATAACTTATGGGCGTACTTGAATGATGTTATCCAGGTAGGGTCCGTCGAGGCCTCCGGAGGCGCGTGCTTGCGAGTACGGTCAGATGTTACGATTTGACCATAAGGTTATCTAATCGGGTAGGTCTGGAGAGGGCTCTGAGAATCGTCACTTGCGAGTGCGATGTCAAGATAACTTATGGGTGTGTTTGAGTTTATTTTTGATGAGCTAATCTAGGTGGGACCCTTCGGGGCCACGGAGACGTTTTGACTGTTGATTTGATATCTCTGAATTGTTTATGTTTGAATCATGAATCCCGATTATATTGGTGAATATGGTTTTGGTTTTGAGGTTTGAGTTGAGAATAAAATCATTTGTATGATTTTGAAAGAAAACCTTTTGGAAAGGAAAAACATTCATATTTCAGGATTTTACACTGAGACCCCCGAAGTCTCTAAATAATCTCTTATAGTGATTTCTGGAGTAATCCCCATGGTTTGTTTTAAAGGAATAAATTTTCAAAAGACTTTAGACTCGGGGATCGTGTTACTACCTTGTCGAAATGTTATTTTCATAACGGTTGTATTCTTGATGTATAATTGTATAGCTTGGTTACTTTCTAGCGATTCCATTGCTAACCCCTCGTTGGGGATTTTGTTATTTATTCCACGTGTTCTGACTGGAGAGTGAGCAACTACAGGATTGGCTCGGAGGATGATGCAAAGCAGCGATACTAGTCATAGTTGTAGTCTATTGTCTGTCAGTGATCTGTCGGTTTGAGTTCTTGTCATCCTTGAGGGGATGGACATTTTATGTACTATGTGATCGAGTTGTATTTTAGTTTCATCAGATGTACGATTATGCTGTGTTTTGAGAGACCTAATCGGTCTACGGTATTATGTTTTGGTCAAGTTGACCGCATGTGGGTTTGATTTGTAGTCTCCCGCCTGGTAGCTCCTTGTGGAAAGGGGTCTACGGCGTGTAATATCCCTGAGTGGATTGGGGGTGTTACATAAATGGTATCAGATCCAGGTTTGCGAAAACCTAGGCAGTTGGGTCTAGTTGGGTCTTGTCGAGTCGTGTCTTGTTGGAGTCGTGTCTTGTCGTGTCACTCGGGTGAGCAATTGTGAACAAGCATGATCATTGTGATCCGTTGTGATCAATTGTGTGATTCGTTGTGATTAGTATCGTGGTGCAGCCATCATCTCCGTGCGGCATGTGGACGTAAGTCTCCTCCTTTATGTGAGGTATTGGTATTTCATGATTTCCTATATGTGCGGTGATTGTGGTTCGTAATTTTGTTTGTGTAGTGCTGTAAGGTGAAATCTGTGTTTGATACTTGTGTTATATCGTATGTATATTGAACTGAATGTATTGACGGTTGGACATCGGTTGGTGCAATAAAATATGAAAACTGTGAATTTTGACGTGTTCCAGAGAATGTATTGTCGGTAGAGTTCATGAGGAATTCAGATAGGTAGTTTTGACGTATGTTTGAACTTGGTGTTCGCGAATTATATTTGGTTGGATTTATAATCTCTTTTGCCGATGGCGCAGGTAGTTTCAGGTTCGATTGCTTTTAAATAGTTGTAATTGTATCCGCTGCATGTAGGTTTGAAAACGGTATTCTTGATTGTATTTATGAGCCTGAGTATGTTTGTAAAGAACCGATTTTTGAAAATATTTTGATGGTACGGTCAATCAATAGTTTATCATGGATTTTGAAAACAGTTAAACTTTGACGAGTTAGTCTTGTATTTTCAAATGACACCTTCAGACGGTATCTGAAGTAAGCGTTTTAAAGTGATTTGGACATTGTAAATTATTACCGTCATTTTGTTTATGATCGAAAGGATTTTGGGAAATTTTTGCTAAGATTCGAAAGTTTCGCTTCGAAACGGAATGGGATGCTGATGATTTCAAAAATTTTATTTTTTCCAGACTGAGTCCTTTCCGCTCTATGAGGAACGACAAGTCTTCTAACATATTTTTCACATCTTTTCAGAAATTTCAGAATAAGAAATCCTTGATCCGTTTCACGAGGAAGCGACAATTACAAACATTTTGTTGTTTGAGAAGGAAATTTCATTTTTTTTATGTACGTTCGGCACTTATGTTTGAGAGATAAATGTGTTGATTAATATCATTTCTCATGTTGATGGTATTCGAATTTGTGGTCATTAAACCATTTTTCGTGACTCTTGTTAAAAGGTTTGAACTTTGTTAAACTTCGGGAAATTCAGTGCTTTAACTCAAAAATTTTGACTTGAGAATTTCAAAAGTTCAACTGAATTGGGATGTTCTTGGTTATTGGTAAATCGATGAGCTTGGTCAACTTTAGTGTAAAGTTTTTTATGACTATTTTATGAGAGTTTGGTTTTGTTTCAAAAATAGTGATAACAGCTGAGAATGGTTCGAAATTTGATAATATTGTCGTGTATGCGGTGATAGCTGCGCTTGATGCCTCGGGCATGTGTTGAATGTTTTGAGTGATTTACTCATGTGCTTGATTCTAGTGTGTGATGACTTGATAAATGTTGTTGTCGGAAATATTCTTTTTCGAATCTATGAGAATTATCAGATATGAGTTTATTGTGTGAACACTCTATGGTAACTCTTACTAGCAAGAATATTTATGTGCTTCGCAGTGTGTCTTGTATGGACCCTCTTTTGTGATTGATGTTATGTATTGTTATGTCTCGTTTTTAACGAACGGTTGTTCAGTTTAGTCTGTCGAGGGCCAGAGGACGGGGCCGTGGCAATCAGTCACACGATTAGGATCATGCTGCCGGTGATGGCGTTAGTATGGATCTTGCTACTATACTTCAGCAAGTGGCAGACCAGATGACTCATTTGACCCAGGCGGTTCAGCGAAACACTACCATGACCGAGAACGTCGGATCGACTCAGTGGCTTAGAGAAGTGGTTCGTATGCGTCCTCCCCATTTTGCGGGCGTAAGTGATACTTTGGGCTGGGATGGTTGGCTTTTCCAATTGGAAAAGATTTTCAAGGCGGTTGGTTGTCTATAGGAACGGAGGATTCCTATCGCTCAGTTTCTTCTCGATAGTGACGCTGCCAATTGGTGGGAGGCCGTTGAGCCTCAGGATTGTGCCGTTACTTGGGATGAGTTCAAGAAGTCGATGGAAGCAGAGTTCTGTCCGGAGCCGATCCGAGAGCAGAGGATCCGAGATTTTTATCTAGCCGATACACAGGATGTACCCGTGTCGCAGGCTATTAACGATTATAGTCGACAGCTCGCTTACGTGAAAGGGGCAGGTGAGGACCGAGGAAGACAAAATCCGTCATTTTTATATGCGGATGAAACCAGAGATTCGACAGTACATGTCGGGTTTCACTTGTGCTACTTTGAGAGAGTATCAGAATCGAGCTATGGCGTACGAGATGGAATTGTTGTCTACTGGGCCTTTGCATGAGACGAAGAGCCAGAGGATGTCAGGAGATTTTTCGGATAGTGTGGGAGTCGGAACTTCTTCTCGTCGAGTTTCGCGTAGTCCTTCGGTGAAACCTTCATTTTCTTCGTTCGGTGGAACCAAGAGTTCCAAGTCGTCTTCTTTGACCCCTAGTCAGACTGGGAGGTGTTTCAATTGCAACGTTGTGGGTCATGTGCAAGCTAATTGTCCTTCGCAGCGGATTACTTGTTATAATTGTGGACTCGAGGGCCACAGAGTTCAGTATTGTGAATTATTCCATGAGGTTTCCCAGAATCGTGTTTCGGCATCGGTATCGGGATCGGTTCGTCGAGACCTTTGATATTTTTTCGGCCGTGCTTTGTTGTTTGTGACTTCACCCTTTTTTTAAGTTTCGGGACGAAACTTCTTTTTAGAGGGGTAGAATGTAATACCGTGATTTTCTTTTTCGGTAATTTTTTGTTTTTGGCATTTTTCTAGTTTAAAGAACTCTCTTGCGATCGTTTTGACATTTTGATAATGTTTTGTTTTTCGTGTTTGGTCATCCGAGTTCGTTTCGGTATCGTTTTGTTGAGTTCCGTGTTCTTAAGCGGCTTTTCCGCACTTGAGTTCGATTCTTGCGAATCTCATCCGAAACTGTTGTTTCGAGTTTCTTGTAAGTTCATTTAATGTTATTATTCATGTTGCGAGCTTTGGCTTGGTGTTTCGATCGTGTATCGTGTATTTCGGACGTTTTGGGCCGTTTTTGTAATTTCCCAAAGTTTGGGGTAATTACTTTCCATTGTCGAATTTTGAGCCTTCGGGTGGTCGGAATCGTGTGTTCTCTTAGCGCTTGGATTCGTATTTGTGAGTACTTCGTCACCGTATATTCGATTCATATTCAGGTTTGGGTTTCGGGGTCGTCCGGACTGTCGGAGTTGGCCACGGCCGAGTCATGGCCGGGCATCTTGGGGCCAGGCCACACCTGGCCGGTTACGGCCGTAAGGGTCCCGGCAGTTACGGCCGTAAGGCCTGTTACGTACGTAAGCCATGGCCGGTCACGTACGTAACAGTGCCGGCAGTTCTGGGCAGTTGGCTCGGCCATGGCCGGTTACGGCCGTAATCCATGGCCGATTACGTACGTAAGGCGGCCGGCAGGCTGCCTATATAAGGCTTAGCAGACGGGTTTTACACCCATTTTCTCACTCGTTTCTTCCCTTCCGTGGCTGGAGGTTGGGTGTGTGCGGAGACATGTTGTCAGGCAATGAATCCATGAAATCCTAGAGTTCATATCATCGATTATCCATCCTATAACATCCTTTGATCGAGCGAATCAGGTCAGATTTCTTAGAAATCCTAGTTTGGGAAAATTGGGGGTTTTGTTTGGTTTTGTCCGATTTAACCGTAATAACTTAGATTTGTGATATATTGATGATTATTTATATGTATTCTATCATTTCCATTGTTATTCCATGGTTGGGTTGTATAAATTCGTTGTTTTGGTCGAGTTCTTAATCGACGCCTTGAAGGTGTCCGATAGAAGGTCTTAGAGGGGGATTCGTGCGTTATGCGATAATTATTCATCGTACGATTGTTGAGTTATTGTTGATATGACTTAGGGACGAAATCCTTGTGAAGAACTCGAGTCGGAACCCTCCTGTTCATTGTCTTATTCGGGATCCGAGCTTCGCAGTTGAACCGTGTTCTTCGGAGTGTTCAGTAGCGGTCATTAAGCCGAGCTTTCTCGTTGC
Organism: Orobanche coerulescens; assembly: GCA_033398695.1. Lineage (NCBI taxonomy): Eukaryota > Viridiplantae > Streptophyta > Magnoliopsida > Lamiales > Orobanchaceae > Orobanche > Orobanche coerulescens. The sequence goes on from CM065811.1 coordinate 167,736,715, forward strand.
TCCGCGTGCGTTGGACTTGAGGCGAGTATCTCTTCTATATTCTTTATACTTTGAGAATGTGATGTGTCGTGAATTTAACGTGGACTCGTTAGTGACGGTATATTTAATCGTAACTTACTTTTAAATAAAGATGTGATTTTATGAAGGTAATTATGAACGTAAACTTGAGTTTCAAGAAGAATGATAACTACATCTTCATGTTATTTTGTACTTAAAATAAATACTAGAAATGAGTAGTTAACCGAAGAATTGTGGAATCGCGTAATACTTGTATTATTTGCTCGTTGGCCTTTTTCCTGAATGATGGTGTGTTGTGAATGTTGTGCCCTTGTTGAAGTTATGATGCGTTAACCTATGTGTTACGTGGTTGTGGTTGTGGTGAATATTATACCTTTGTTATTGTGTATAGTAGAGAGTTGAGATGTTATCCGGGTAGGGGTCCCGTCGAGGCCTCCGGAGGCGCGTGCTTGCGAGTACGGCCAGACGTACGTTGTGACCATAAGGTTATCAATTCGGGTAGGTCTAGGGAGGGCTCCGAGAATCGGCACTTGCGAGTGCGATGTCATGATAACTTATGGGCGTACTTGAATGATGTTATCCGGGTAGGGTTCGTCGAGGCCTCCGGAGGCGCGTGCTTGCGAGTATGGCCAGATGTTACGATTTGACCATAAGTTTATCTAATCGGGTAGGTCTGGAGAGGGCTCCGAGAATCGTCACTTGCGAGTGCGATGTCAAGATAACTTATGGGTGTGTTTGAGTTTATTTTTAATGAGCTAATCTGGGTGGGACCCTTCGGGGCCATGGAGACGTTTTGACTGTTGATTTGATATCTCTGAATTGTTTATGTTTGAATCTTGAATCCCTATTATATTGGTGAATATGGTTTTGGTCTTGAGGTTTGAGTTGAGAATAAAATCATTTGTATGATTTTGAAAGAAAACCTTTTGGAAAGGAAAAACATTCATATTTCAGGATTTTACACTGAGACCCCCGAAGTCTCTAAATAATCTCTTACAGTGATTTCTGGAGTAATCCCCATGGTTTGTTTTAAAGGAATAAATTTTCAAAAGACTTTAGACTCGGGGATCGTGTTACTACCTTGTCGAAATGTTATTTTCATAACGGTTGTATTCTTGATGTATAATTGCATAGCTTGGTTACTTGCTAGCGATTCCATCGCTAACCCCTCGTTGGGGATTTTGTTATTTATTCCAGGTGTTCTGACTGGAGAGTGAGCAACTACAGGATTGGCTCGGAGGATGATGCAAAGCAGCGATACTAGTCACAGTTGTAGTCTATTGTCTGTCAGTGATCTGTCGGTTTGAGTTCTTGTCATCCTTGAGGGGATGGACATTTTATGTACTATGTGATCGAGTTGTATTTTAGTTTCATCAGATGTACGGTTATGCTGTGGTTTGAGAGACCTAATCGGTCTACGGTATTATGTTTTGGTCAAGTTGACCGCATGTGGGTTTGATTTGTAGTCTCCCGCCTGGTAGCTCCTTGTGGAAAGGGGTCTACGGCGTGTAATATCCCTGAGTGGATTGGGGGTGTTACATAAATGGTATCAGATCCAGGTTTGCGAAAACCTAGGCAGTTGGGTCTTGTCGAGTCGGGTCTTGTCGGAGTCGTGTCTTGTCGTATCACCCGGGTGAGCAATTGTGAACAAGCATGATCATTGTGATCCGTTGTGATCAATTGTGATTCGTTGTGATTAGTATCGTGGTGCAACCATCATTTCCGTGCGGCCTATGGACGTAAGTCTCCTCCTTTATGTGAGGTATTGGTATTTCATGATTTCCTGTATGTGCGGTGATTGTGGTTCGTAATTTTGTTTGTGTAGTGCTGTAAGGTGAAATCTGTGTTTGATACTTGTGTTATCTCGTATGTATATTGAACTGAATGTATTGACGGTTGGACATCGGTTGGTGCAATAAAATATGAAAACTGTGAATTTTGACGTGTTCCAGAGAATGTATTGTCGGTAGAGTTCATGAGGAATTCAGATGGGTAGTTTTGACGTATGTTTGAACTTGGTGTTCGCGAATTATATTTGGTTGGATTTATAATCTCGTTTGCAGTTTTGGTTTCGTGACAGATCTTCAAAGCCTTGAGGGGATATATATAGTCTTCTGAAATATATCCGTTGAGATAAATTCGTTGAGCAAGATTCCGTTCCAACGGGATGATGTGTTTAAATAAAACACGATCCGGATCTTGCGCTTGCTTGAAGATCTATGACGACTTTGATATTTAAATACTATATCCTTTAGTATTTAAATATATCTTCTTCAACAGGACTTTGACTTTCGTGAATAACAAAGATTCCTTCTTGTCCTGTTTGAAACTGTATGGAATGAAAGATGTATTGTCGATTCGAGACAGCTTCCATACTTAGTCTTTATGAGACTTCTTTGCTGTATGATAGGTTCCACTGTATGCTGGATCTACGAGAGGTCTTCGATACAGGTTGACACTTTTGATCAGCTATTCGATACAGTTTGCTTACTGTATGCTGGATTTGGCATATTGTCAAAACATCTTATCACCACTATTCGATACAGGGATTGTTTATGCTAACTGTTTCGATACCGGGTATTGTTATCCCAATAATTTCCCCCTTTTTGACAATTTGCCAAGACTTAAATCTTTCAAGCCATTTTGATGATGCCAAAACCTTCTTCATGAATCTAATAACCTTCTTGATGACTTCGGGCAGATATCTTGGTCTTGTGTCGAATGATCTGGCTTTCAGCAACTTAGTCTAATTTATAAACTGCTCGCAGGCGAGTTCGATACAGCTAAGAGTTTTTACAGCTTAAGCTTATGATTGGCGCGCAGGCACAATCTTACAATGTATTCTAGATGCATACAACTGAATCTATGAACTGTTCGCAGACAAGTTCGTACAGCTTTAAATTTTAAACAAGTTTCTATACTTGTGATTAATTTCAGCAATTAAATTAAATTACGTAATCATACATTAACACAGTAGATTACGAGTTGTAATCTTTCAAGACAGGCGAATATTTTATTGATACTGAAATAAGGATTACAATATTTTGCTGTTTTGAAAACATAATTACAAACAAAAATATAAGGAATTTAACTCCTATAATCTGAGTGTCTCCATGGCCTTTTGTCGGGATCGTTCTCGGTTCCACGCCACCAATGCTGTAAGGAATCATTGCCTCGATCTAAGTAGATTTCTCTACCATCGTATAATTTGTCGAAGGCGAGAATCTAGTCCTCTGGATGGGTGAACCGATCTCCTCGTATATGTTTGGACTTCATTTCTTGTTGGAGAGGAAGATTTCCTTCTTCTAACAACTTTGTAAATTTGTCTGCAACCTCCGCTAAGGTTTTATATCCTTTGAAGATGGCGGATTCCCTGACGAGTTTTGCAAAATATCTCATCAGTTCATTTCTCCTCCATTGCTTCACTTCTTCAGCAGTGGGATGGCGGTTGGTTGGCAGACGAATTTCAGAAGGCCTTTGGATCATGTTTTTCCATGGGATGCTGGGATCATGGAACTCAGGTCGAGAACCTGAAATACTGTATCCTTGAGCGGGTGCAGCCAATTTGTTTAGTTCTATAGTAATGCTGTCTTGAACAGCATTGAACTCTCTTTCTTGCTGATGCCTCGTTCTCCTCGCGGCTTCTCTCGCTTCTTCCCCCTTTTTGGTATCATCAAGGTATGATACCTTTTCATCAAGACGTCCCAGGATCTCCAGAGCAGTATCCTGTTTTGTCTCAATATTTGATATTCTCTCAACAAGGGAGGAGAGCACCTGCGACATATCCTTAATGTTTTTGTCGTGGGCTCGAAAATGGGAACCAGTTTCGATCATGGCAGATGCTGTCTTGGCCTCAGACACGCGAGTTTTAGATTCCTCGTTTCTCAGGAGTTGCTCTGGCTTCTCTTGCAGATTGCTCAGGGCTTGCTTGAAGACTTCTGGCAAGACAGTGAAGGATTCGACTAATCGAGAGACTTCATGCTGTAATCCAGTCATTTATTCAACAGAAGATGTGTGCATCCAATCCAGAGCTTTTTCTACTGAGTGCAAGGCATTAACTGCATCCTGGATAAAGACAGTTTGGAGTCCAAGAGCGCGCAATCGCTCTTCCTAGTTTCAGTGCGGGGAGATTCTGGCTTGGCAAAGTCTTCTACTCCATTCAACCTTCTCAGATTCACGTTAGGGCGTGAATTGAGTTGGACATCCTCAGGTATAGAACCGTCGTCGGATTCCACGGTTGATGGGGCGGGAGCAACTGTTGCGGTTTCGGTGGTAGGAGGTGCGGCATCCTCCTGATTCGAAGAGGTTTCTGTAGACATGGGTACAGGAGGGACCAAATCCTCCTGGTGTCTCTCAGCGTCCGCCTGTTCCGGCAGAGGAGCTGATTCCTCTTGCTAGAAGGCGCGTGATTCTTCTTCTTCGGCGGCGACAGCAGGCTTGGGTGCCTGTTGCGAAACATTTTCTTCTTCCTCGACATGAGGGATTGAATCCTCAGTGTCAGGAACATTGTCTTGTTGTGGCTAAGGGGATGATTGATGGGTGGATGTCCCTTCATCCTTATTGGCTTGAGCTTCCTCTCGACTCATCCGCAAACCAGCTTGGAGTGCGTCATCATCATCATCGTCGGAATCAGGATCAGATTTTGGACTGTCGGGAACTTCCATTGACAAAGCTTTTCCTTTCCTGTTGGTCTCATCTTTATCAAGCAAATTACTCTCAACTAGCTCTTTGACGAATAAGTTGTCCCATTGGATCAGGACAGCAATTTCTTGGGTGTCCGTCATGTTCAAAACGAACTTCTCTTCGTCACTCCACTCACTCCAATTGTACAAGGTTTCGTACGAAGCAAGTCTAAAATTCTTCCATTGGAGAAATCGCTCGTATGACTTCTCAATCTGCACGGAAAGCAGAGTCGTGGAAATTATTATGTCGGGGGAGGGACTCCGTACAGCGTCTGGGTTTGCTGTAGGCAGGGGTTCCTCTACAGGTGTGGAATCCTGTATTGGAGAGGGATTTCTTACAGGGGATGGTGCCCCGAAGGAAGGTGGATCCTGAACGGGTGTGGAATCCCGCATAGGAGAGGTAGCTGTTGGCTCCAAACAGCCATCCGACTCGCCAGAGTCTTGAGAGTTGGCAGATGTCCTCTTATCCGTCGTTGCCGCCAAAGGCTCGGGATCTACTGTCTATACAGTAGCAGGCATCTCTTCCACAGGGGTTGGGCCCTGGGGTAGTTGGTCAGTGGGTTGCGCCACGATAGGAGCATCCTCGGAGGGTTTTGTAGATTTAGCTTTTGTGAGCCTCCTGCTGTGAGATCTTTTTTGTTTCTTTGAAGATCCAACACTCTGGGACTTAGAATAAACATCCCTTGGATCTTCAGACAAGGGCATACTGCGGACGGATGGTTGGTTGGCGATCAGGGTGCTCTGGTTAAAAGCCGAAAGCTTGACGCCTCCTAAGTAGATCCGGGAACTTATTTTCTTCGCCTCTGCGGATTGTGGAAGTCCGCACTTTGTCAAAATGTGGTTTAAAAACAAACCAAATGATTTCTTTTGTGACACATGTTTTAACACCTCTTCCTGCAGACGCTTCAGAATAATCTGACACCAATTGACCTTTTCACAGGTCATAATTGCTACCATCATCCTAAACCTAAGATTTGTGCACATCTCAAAGGCACCTGTGCGATTCTCGATGATACGGCAACAAAAGTCATGCAAGTACACGAACGGCAAACAAAAATTTTTCTTGTGACAGGTAGTGTGAACAGATTCAACCGAAGCTGAACCAGTGAACAGTCCATAGTACTCGGTCAACAGCTCTTGAGACCCAAAAGTCTCAAGGTCTTCCATGGACAGGCCATCAGAGGGTAGCCTGAAGATTTTCTGGAGAATATCTTAGTTGACTCGGATCTCCACTCCGCGGATGAAAGCGGTGATGTCAGCGACGTGGCCTCCCTGGGCCAGCGACAGAAAGCAAACGACAGCGTTGAGGTAGAAGTCCTCAACCAAATGGACGTCGTATTTCTCGGCGGTATGGCTCCCAAGGCGGTAAAGGCCTTGCTGACGGATTCTGGTGATGACGAACTCCATGGGTTCGACGTCATTAGTTTCAGCGCGAATTCTCTCGATGACGACAGATTTGGAGAAGATCCATCCATCAATGATGTTCGAGGCTTTCTTCAGAGAGATGGAATATTTCTGAGTGGACGCCATTGATGAATCTCAAGAAAAGATGAAAAGATTCAAGAAGAATATGCAGTGAATACAGAAAAACTTGTAGGCTGAATTGCTTGAGTGCTCTTAAAATATGCAGAAGGCGTAAAGAGTCTCAAATGGCATTTGCAGTCCTTTTATAGTAGGCGGAGAAGAAGGGTTTCCAGAGAACGAATGGTCAGATTTAAGGGATGGGAACCGGCGTTTGAAATGAACGGTTACGATGGACTGAGTATAACTGGTACACTTATCCAGTGAATTTTAAAATAGGAGCTGGTCCCACTTCTGATATTTGTTGTTACCCTTAAGGCCTGAAACGGCGGTATTAAATATTAAACAATTTGAAAACATCACGGCTTTTGAGATTTGATTGTCCAGATGTCGTGTAAGGCATTTAATGTAAATGACGTTTGATATGAAAACAGGGCACGTGGACAAAAATTAATTTTAAAATGAAATATTATAATATATATAATGAATCGAAATCCCATAGTATGTGTTGTATCCTTGACGATACAGCGTTCCCCCTTAAAAGGTACATATAGGTTTCAATTCCATACAGCAACTTTTGGATTAATGCTGTATTCATGGGTCATACTGTATTCCCCCTTAATTATTGCACACGTCAGCTGTAGGATGATTCATATCACTTTGTTTCCTACAGTGCTGTATTGAAGGCTCTGAGTGTACATATAATTAATGGTGGATACTGTATTCTTAGTCTTCTGAGATTCCCCCTCAATTGTTGAGTAAAAACAGTAAATACTTACAGGGAGTCAGGCTGTAGCAATCCCAATTCTTGTCGAAGCATGTTGAATCTTGTTGTGTCGAGAGTCTTGGTGAAGATGTCGGCCAACTGAATATTTGTATGAACTTTTTCTAGCCGAACATCCTTGTTCTCGACATGATTCCTTATGAAATGATGCTTCATGTTGATATGCTTAGTGCGCGAGTGCAATACAGGGTTGTGCGTTATTTCAATTGCACTCGTGCTATCACACATGATTGGCGTTTCCTTGGCTTCAATCCCATAATCTGACAACTGTTCTTTGCATCGAAGGATCTGCATACGGCCTTCTACCAACATAGTATTGATTGGTGTGGAAAGTGAGTTTGCCAATTGCTTCTTACTGAACCAAGAAACAAGTCTAGGTCCAAGAAAGTGACAAGTTCCACTTGTACTCTTCCTATCTAGCTTGCAGCCTCCGAGATCCGAGTCGTTGTATCCAACTAAATCGAATCCGCCTTCTTTAGGATACCACAGTCCTACATCGACTGTTCCTTTAATATACTTCAGGATTCGTTTAGCTGTATTGAAGTGTGATTCTTTGGGTGCTACTTGATATCTCGCACACACTCCTACAGCAAACTGGATATCGGGCCTGCTTGCCGTTAGGTACAGGAGAGAGCCAATAAGCTTCCTGTAGAGTGATTGGTTAACCGGCTTTCCGGCTTCATCAGCACTCATTTGCACGGAAGTGCTCATGGGGTTGACGATGATTTGGAAGTGTTCATTCCAAATTTGTTGAGAAGCTCCTTGCTGTATTTTTCTTGGTTGATGAAAATTCCTGTAGGCAACTGCTTTATCTGCAAACCTAGGAAATAACTAAGTTCTCCTATCATACTCATTTCAAATTTACTTTGCATGATATGAGAGAACCTTTGACATAAAGCAAGGTTAGTTGAACCAAATATAATGTCATCTACATAGATTTGAACCATTAGAAGGTCATCACCTTCCTGTATTTTGAATAAGGTTTTGTCCATAGCACCTTTCTCAAATCCATTATTGGTTAGATACTGGTACAGGGTCTCATACCATGCTCTAGGGGCTTGCTTAAGTCCATACAGTGCTTTCCTTAGCCTGTATACTAGATCGATGCCGTCTGTGTTGGTAAACCCTGGTGGTTCAACATAAACTTCTTCGGCAAGGTCTCCATTTTGGAATGCATTTTTGACGTCCATTTGGTATACAATGAAGCTCTTATGGGCGGCAAAGGCTAAAAATATCTTAATGGCTTCTAGTCTGGATACAGGGAAAAACGTTTCATCGTAGTCTATGCCTTCTTCCTGTCTATAGCCTTGTGCGACTAGCCTTGATTTATTCCTTATAATTAGTCCATTTCGATCCTTCTTATTTCTAAATACCCATTTGGTTCCTATAACCGATTGATGTGTAGGTCTGGGTACGAGATACCATACATTGTTTCTTTCGAAACCGTTAAGCTCTTCTTCCATAGATGTTATCCAGTGAGAATTATTAAGAGCTTCTATGGTAGAAACAGGTTCAGACTGGGCTAAGAATACAGCAATAGTGCACATATTGAGTCTTCTAAGCTCGGATTGAGATTTCCATTCAGGGAACAGTGATATCTTAGTATCTAGTTCTTCTTGTGCACACAGTACATTTCCTTGTGTACTCTGTATTCTCCTTCGGGTAGAAACACCAGCATTTATGTTTCCGATGATCAGCTCTTGCGGGTGATCTCTCAACCATCTTCGGTCGGGTTCTAATTCAGGGTCCCGTACTGTATCGAGAGTTGCTGTAGATGTAATACCCGGTTGTAATTCAGTCATTATCATTCAGTAATTTCATTCGGTAATTGTCATTATGTAATTTTTCAGTTGTTATAATCATTCATCCGTGTTCACCATTCGGAATAACTTCGAGTTGTGTATCGATATTGTTCATTGCTTCAACCTTACTCAGGAATCGAGACAAGAGTATTATCTTGATTGTTATAATTGATTCATTAGTCGATGTTGACGTTGGAGTTCATGTCACTTCTAATATCCACATTGTTCAAATTGTGTTTTGTTGGGCGAACCCTTGTAATCATTGCTTGGAATCACCATTTTGGGGTTTCCGTACTTCTATTTCGTGTTATTTTTTCCCAAATATTGATTCCTATTGCTTTTATTCTCTTCCCGGGTCATTTTTCATCATTTTAAGACCCAAGGGGGGTGTGGGCCGCGGCACAAGGAGTGTGCGCCGCGGCACACACATTTTTCCAGTTTTGGTCGAGCTGCCTGTACCGTGGGCCGCGACACATGCCGGCAGGGCCGCGGCACACTGCCGAGTCACTGCCGCGGCACACTCGTCCGGGCCGCGGCACACTCGTGTTGCAACTTATCGGCCAACCCTTCTATACCGTGGGCAGCGGCTCATGCCGACAGGGCCGCGGCACATTCGTCCGGGCCGCGACACGCTGCCGATCACTGGGGGAATTTTTGGCCTGTGCCGCGGCACACTTCGGCCGGGCCGCGTCACACAGTGCAATCAGCACTATAATTGCGTTTTTTCAGTGAGTTCAACTCATTTTTCCCATTTTCTTCAACCTATCCGAGAGAGAGGGCTTGAGGGGGAAGATCTTCATCATCAATCACTTGAGTATTCATTTTTCTTCATCTCCTTTCGATCGTGAAGCCCGTATTGTGGATCTAACGTGATTTCATTGGATTATAGTACTTGGATCTTCAAAGGTAATATTCATCTAACCTCTTGGATTTCGATTTTTGTATTGAGATATGATGTTTTGGATGTTAAGATCGTGTTGTATGAAGTGATATACGCATGATTATGGACGTGTTTGATTATTCATTGGATTATTGAAGGATTATTCCAGAACACTTTGAATATTGTGTTGGATTTGGGGGTTTTCGATTAATTGTTGTTGAAATCACGATTTTGGATATTCATAATGGATTATTGATCGTATTGAAGATGTTTTGTTGGTTTGAAACACTTCTTGGGCATTTGATGTTGGTATTATTGAGGTTTGGTTATAAACAATCGAAGTTTGGCCACAAAGTGTTCTATATAATGCCCCAATGAACTTGGTTTAATCGTATCGACGTTTTGAGTTCGTTATATTCGTGTTTGATTCATATATTGAACGGATTGTTGGTAATTGTATTATTCAAGGTTGTTCGAGCGACCGATATCTCAATTAGGACGTTGTTCGTGGAAGGATAATTGTCACCGGTGTTGTGTAAGTTAATTCTTACTCGGTTAAAAGGATATTCATTCCTTTTGTTGTTGTTCATTCATAATCATAACTCATTCATCATTGTATTAACCGTATCAATACTTGTCATTGTCAATTAATCACTTCAGTCACAAGGAACGACGGTTCCAATCATTTCATTGAGCTGTCATTCATTTCACCATCATTTCATCTTGGTGAGTCATTATTCATTTTCGATGTCACTTTTGTTATATCGTGGCATTTCGGGTCATACTGGCGTGCCGGTTGGTATGTGTAGGATTTTCATGTCGGGCACATTTAAGTCGTGTGTTGGTTGTTGGCCTCACACTGGACTGTGCACACGAGTCGATTGCTTCGTGAGACTGATTAGGTACAAGACCACACGTGTATTCGATCAATACTCGTTGGTGGCTTGTGCACGAACACATTTCCATCCCGGACATAGTGTGGCGCCATTCCTTCGAGCCGTACTGTTAGTTGATTCATATAGCATGTTTGATTGCGTGTGTTTCGACAGGATTATGTGTATTCAACTCTTGAGGATTGTTTTTCTGTGTAACTGACCCCGTTGGGGGATATTATTTTTCAGGTCATGGCAAGGCGAAAGCACGGGGAAAGCATGTTGACGGTGAGGAGTCCCAATGATACTAGAAGGGCCCCCCAGTCTTTTCAGTCATTTATGTTTCCTTCATTTATTCCGCTGCAGACATTCCGTTTAAATACTCATTTCACTCAGGGTTGTATATTTTATCTCCATATAAAATATACATGTATTCTGTATTATTCTGGGTGTGTTGTATGAAACTCCTCGTCGGAGTAATTATTGTTGTAATGTGGTTCGGTACTACATTTACCCTGTGTAATTCATTCATTTTCATTCGCCTAGTGGGTCCCAGTCGGGGGTCCACGGCACTGTAATATCCGCCTAGTTTGGGGTGTTACAGAGTTGGTATCGGAGCGTAGTTTTGAATACTACCTTCCGAGTCATGTCTCATTTGAAATCATCGTCATCGGACTAGTATCATTGGACTTTCGCGTCACGTGTGACCTTTGCAATTGCCGAGCCAACCAGACCAAGAACTGTAAGATTTATAACGCCATGGTATAATTTCTGGCAATAATGATTCATTCATAACTCATCAGTTAACAATCCTCAATCATCCTTTTCATTTTGACCAGGACGGTCATGTTAAATCATTAATCACTCAATTCATTTCATTACACAGTTGTTGATCTGGAAGATCATATCATTAATCTTGTTAACTTGTTCAAGATACTCATTTCAAGAATTTCATCAGATAATCATGTCACCTCAGTTAATCATTCATGTAATCACTATGTTAGAGCGCATATGCTCATTTTCATCATTTCATGATGTAAATCATAATGCGGTACTCATACGAGATCTATGATTATCATGCGACCTTCCTACTTCAGTATGGAGAGAGCTGTCAGGGGATGCACGGGGAGAGGCCGCGGTGGGGGCCGGAACCCGGGGAATAATCACTCACTGTCAGGAAGTCGTACCCAGGACTCAGCTCGATCGGAAGATGTTCGGGTTGATCCACTCACTTTTATGCAGGTCATGATGACCCATATGCAATTGCTTAATCATCATTGCGCCACCCTGGCCGAATTAGTTGAGAGAACTCTCCTGTATGAGTTTGCTGCTAAGGAGATTGCTGAGCAACAACCTTTATCTGTCAGCAAGAAATCAACGAAGCGTAATCAGTCCGAAGACAGTCAGTCAACCTTCAAGAAGCCTCGTGCGGGCCCTATCGTTTCTGAGCAACCTCCTACGGCACATAATAGTGCGGGCTCTACCTTTTCTGAGCGACCTCCTATGGTGCCTAAACCCGCGGAATCTCAGTCACGAGTGGCCAGTTCGGCCGTCACCTGTTTCAACTGTGAAGAACAGGGTCATTTCAGCACCAAATGTCCGAAACAGGCTGTCACGTGCCATAACTGTGGAATTGCTGGGCATAGGGCCCGTTTTTGCCGAAGGGACTCTAAACCCATTCCGGCGTCATCTCAGGCCCCAGGACATTCAGCGGTGCAGAATCAGGCCACTCAGTCAGCGTCGTTCAAGACGACAGGAGCTAACAAAGGCGGAGCCAAGAGCTATCAGTCGGGAGCATCTGGTTCGGGGGCCGGCAAGCCCCGAATGTACGAGATGAAGAAGACCGACGATCCAGAGGACCGAATGATCTCAGGTACACTCGATATTCTATCTCAACCTGTGTGTACCCTTTTTGATACTGGTGCATCGCATTCATTCATTTTCGAGTCATGTTCGAGTAGACTATGCCTGGGTAGTGCTACTAGTTGTGAGCCTTATGTCATTGGTCTAGCTGATGGTAGATGAATTATCGGAAATCGTGAGATTCAGAATTATCCGATTCAACTTCAGGGCCATGTATGGCTAGCAGAACTAATGGTGGTAGATTTACCGAGAGACGACGTCATTTTGGGTATTGATTGGATGGATCGTCACGATGCCATCATCAGTGTCCGTAAGCGTATGGTCACTATCATTTCAGACGATGGGGTTGAATGTGTTTTTCAGGGACGTAATCCCGGCTATTCTAGTAAGGTCATTAACTTGATGAAAGCAGAGAAATTCCTCAATTGTTCAATCATTCATTGTATCATTTTCATCGATTGGACGTTCTAAGGCAATCGAGTTGTTCAATCATTCATTGTATCATTTTCTTCGATTGGCCGTTCTAAGGCAATCGATATGTTCAATCATTCACTGCATCGTCATCATCGATTAACCGTTCTAGGGAAATCGAAATGTTCAATCATTCGTGGTATCAATGTCATTGATTGACGATGTATTCCCAGACGAGTTACCTGGTTTGCCTTCACAAAGAGTTGTGGAATTCACGAGTGAGTTGGAGCCCGGTACGTCCCCGTTATCGAAGGCACCGTACCGGATGGCCCCAACCAAAAGGCAGGAGTTGAAGATTCAACTTGACGAATTGTTCGAGAAAGGTTATCTCCGTCCGAGTGCGTCCCCGTGGGGAGCACCAGTGTTGTTTGTCAAGAAGAATGATGGTTCGTTCCACTTGTGTATTGATTACCGGGAATTGAACCGGGTGACAATCAAGAATAAGTATCCTTTACCTGGTATCGATGATCTTTTGGATCAACTTCAGGGAGCTTCAGTATTTTCCAAGATCGACTTAAGATCTGGATATCATCAGTTGCGGATTCGAGAGTTGGATATCACGAGGACGGTGTTTCGAACATGCTATGGTCATTATGAGTTTGTGGTTATGCCGTTTAGATTGACTAATGCACCTGCGGTATTCATGGAGTTAATGAATCGGGTTTTCATCGACTTTTTGGATCAGTTTGTTGTTGTCTTCATCGATGACATTTTGATTTATTCTCGTAACCGAGAGGAACACGAGGTTCATCTTCATCAGGTTCTCGACGTGTTAAGATGAGAGCAACTTTATGGAAAGTTTTCCAAATGTGAGTTCTGGATGTCCGAAGTGACTTTTCTCGGGCATGTAATTTCATCGGATGGAGTGCATGTTGATCCTCAGAAGACGGAGGCTATCCAAGATTGGTTACCTCTGAAGAATGTTAAGGAAATCCGAAGCTTTCTCGGATTAGCCGGTTATTATCGGCGGTTTGTGGAAGGATTTTCTAAAATCACTCAACCAATGACGAACCTTTTGCGAAAGGATAAGAAATACACGTGGTACGACGCGTGTCAGCGGAGTTTTGAGGAACTCAAGAGCCGGTTAATTTCAGCACCTGTACTTTCCTTGTCGTAAGGGACGGAAGGATTTGTGGTTTATAGTGATGCGTCCGGATGGGGTCTCGGATGTGTGCTCATGCAGAATGGGAAGGTTATTGCCTATGCTTCACGGCAATTGAAACCTTACGAGGTTAATTATCCGACCCACGACCTGGAGCTAGCAGCCGTGGTGTTCGCTTTGAAAATCTGGCGTCATTACCTTTATGACGTTACTTGTCAGATATTCACCGATCATAAGAGTTTAAAGTATATATTTACTCAGAAGGAGTTAAATATGCGACAGAGACGGTGGTTGGAACTAATCAAAGATTACGATATCGAGATCCTTTACCACCCGGGCAAGGCAAACGTTGTCGCTGACGCCTTGAGACGTAAGTCCGTTCAGGAGCAGATGCTTGCTCGTTTAACAGTTCAGAAGGAGCTTCAACAGGAATTCCTTAGACCCGAGATCGAGGTCTGGCTTCAACGAGTACAAGGGCAGCTTTGTATGTTAGAGATTTCATCGTCACTTGAGGAGGCAATCAGAGAGAATCAGGGTTCAGACCCATCACTGTTGCGCATCCGTGAGGATGTGGCTCAGGGGAAAGCCCCTGGCTTTGTGATCCACGAGGATGGACTTTTGCGTTTTAAGAATTGGTTATGCGTACCGGCGAATGACGAGTTGAAAAACTCGATTTTGAGAGAAGCTCATGCTACCCCTTATTCTGTTCATCCGGGGACTAGCAAGATGTACAAGGACTTGAAACAAAATTACTGGTGGAGTAATATGAAGCGACAGGTCGCAGAATTTGTTTCGAGATGTTTAACCTGTCAACAAGTCAAGATTGAACATCAGCGACCGGCGGGTATGCTGAAACCTCTCCCTATTCCAGAGTGGAAGTGGGAAGACATTTCTATGGATTTCATCACGAGTTTGCCGACGAGTCGTCGTGGCATGAATACGATCTGGGTGATTGTGGACCGCTTAACTAAATCAGCTCATTTCCTTGAGATTAAGGATACGTGGGGTCCCGAGAGACTTGCCCAGCTATTCATCAAAGAGATAGTGAGACTGCACGGTACTGCTAAGAGTATCGTTTCTGATCGTGACGGGCGATTCGTGTCTCATTTTTGGAAATCAGTTCATCGTGCCATGGAAACTCAGCTTAATTTCAGCACATCTTTTCATCCTCAGTCCGACGGACAATCAGAGAGAACTATTCAGACATTAGAGGACATGTTGAGGGCATGCGTCCTCGATTGGAAAGACGATTGGGAAGCCCAACTACCATTAATCGAGTTCACGTATAATAATAGTTGGCATGCTTCGATTAAGATGGCACCTTACGAGGCCTTGTACGGTCGTCGTTGTCGATCTCCTTTGTGTTGGTATGACCTATCCGAATCAATCGACACCGAGCCCGATATGCTTATAGCCGCCCGTGAGAAGGTAGCTTTGATCAGGAGTCGTTTGTTGACCGCTCAGAGTCGACAGAAATCTTATGCAGATAATCGTCGTCGACCACTAGAGTTCGAGACAGGTGACCACGTGTTGGTCAAGGTATCCCCGAGTCGAGGTATCTTCCGTTTCTGGAAGAGGGGAAAGTTGAGTCCAAGATTTATTGGACCGTTTGAGATTTTGGAACGAGTAGGCGAGCTAGCTTATCGATTGGCCTTACCTCCAGCGTTGAGCCGAATTCATAATGTATTTCACGTCTCTCAGCTACGGAAGTATGTTGCCGACCCGAGTCACATACTTCAGTTAGACGAAATTGAGATCGCAGATGATCATTCGTATGAGGAGCGTCCCATATGAGTTTTAGAACGGTGAATCAACAGTTGAGGAATAAGACGATTCCTTTGGTTAAAATTCAGTGGTCTAGACACGGAGTCGAAGAGGCTACTTGGGAAACCGAGGATAGTATGCGGGAGAGTTATCCCGAGTTGTTTGACCCTTAGTTTCGGGGACGAAACTCTTTTAAGGGGGGGTGTATGTAATACCCGGTTGTAATTCAGTCATTATCATTCAGTAATTTCATTCGGTAATTGTCACTATGTAATTTTTCACTTGTTATAATCATTCATCCGTGTTCACCGTTCGGAATAACTTCGAGTTGTGTATCGATATTGTTCATTGCTTCAACCTTACTCAGGAATCGAGACAAGAGTATTATCTTGATTGTTATAATTGATTCATTAGTCGATGTTGACGTTGGAGTTCATGTCACTTCTAATCTCCACATTGTTCAAATTGTGTTTTGTTGGGCGAACCCTTGTAATCATTGCTTGGAATCACCGTTTTGGGGTTTCCGTACTTCCATTTCGTGTTATTGTTTCCCAAATATTGATTCATATTGATTTTATTCTCTTCCCGGGTCATTTTTCATCATTTTAGGACCCAAGGGGGGGTGTGGGCCGCGGCACAAGGAGTGTGCGCCGCGGCACACACATTTTTCCAGTTTTGGCCGAGAAGCCTGTACCGTGGGCCGCGGCACATGCCGACAGGGCCGCGGCACACTGCCGAGTCACTGCCGCGGCACACTCATCCGGGCCGCAGCACACTCGTGTTTCAACTTATTGGCCAACCCTTCTGTACCGTGGGCCGCAGCACACTGCCGAGTCACTGCCGAGGCACATCGTCCGGGCCGCGGCACGCTGCCGATCACTGGGGGCATTTTTGGCCCTGTGCCACGGCACACTTCGGCCGGGCCGCGGCACAGAGTGCAGTCAGCACTATAATTGCGTTTTTTCAGTGAGTTCAACTCATTTTTCCCATTTTCTTCAACCTATCCGAGAGAGAGGGCTTGAGGTGGAAGATCTTCATCATCAATCACTGGAGTATTCATTTTTCTTCATATCCTTTCGATCGTGAAGCCCGGATTGTGGATCTAACGCGATTTCATCGGATTATAGTACTTGGATCTTCAAAGGTAATATTCATCTAACCTCTTGGATTTCGATTTTTGTATTGAGATATGATGTTTTGGATGTTAAGATCGTGTTGTATGAAGTGATATACGCATGATTATGGACGTGTTTGATTATTCATTGGATTATTGAAGGATTATTCCAGAACACTTTGAATATTGTGTTGGATTTGGGGGTTTTCGATTAATTGTTGTTGAAATCACGATTTTGGATATTCATAATGGATTATTGATCGTATTGAAGATGTTTTGTTGGTTTGAAACACTTCTTGGGGATTTGATGTTGGTATTATTGAGGTTTAGTTATAAACAATCGAAGTTTGGCCACAAAGTGTTCGATATAATGCCCCAATGAACTTGGTTTAATCGTATCGACGTTTTGAGTTCGTTATATTCGTGTTTGATTCGTATATTGAACGGATTGTTGGTAATTGTATTATTCAAGGTTGTTCGAGCGACCGATATCTCAATTAGGACGTTGTTCGTGGAAGGATAATTGTCACCGGTGTTGTGTAAGTTAATTCTTACTCGGTTAAAAGGATATTCATTCCTTTTGTTGTTGTTCATTCATAATCATAACTCATTCATCATTGTATTAACCGTATCAATACTTGTCATTGTCAATTAATCACTTCAGTCACAAGGAACGACGGTTCCAATCATTTCATTGAGCTGTCATTCATTTCACCATCATTTCATCTTGGTGAGTCATTATTCATTTTCGATGTCACTTTTGTTATATCGTGGCATTCCGGGTCATACTGGCGTGCCGGTTGGTATGTGTAGGATTTTCATGTCGGGCACATTTAAGTCGTGTGTTGGTTGTTGGCCTCACACTGGACTGTGCACACGAGTCGATTGCTTCGTGAGACTGATTAGGTACAAGACCACATGTGTATTCGATCGATACTCATTGGTGGCTTGTGCACGGACACATTTCCATCCCGGACGTAGTGTGGCGCCATTCCTTCGATCCGTACTGTTAGTTGATTCATATAACATGTTTGATTGCGTGTGTTTCGACAGGATTATGTGTATTCAACTCTTGTGGATTGTTGTTCTGTGTAACTGACCCCGTTGAGGGATATTGTTTTTCAGGTCATGGCAAGGCGAAAGCACGGGGAAGCATGTTGACGGCGAGGAGTCCCAATGATACTAGAAGGGGGCCCCAGTCTTTTCAGTCATTTATGTTTCCTTCATTTATTCCGCTTCAGACATTCCGTTTGAATACTCATTTCACTCAGGGTTGTATATTTTATCTCCATATAAAATATACATGTATTCTCTATTATTCTGGGTGTGTTGTATGAAACTCCTCGTCGGAGTAATTATTGTTGTAATGTGGTTCGGTACTACATTTATCCTATGTAATTCATTCATTTTCATTCGCCTAGTGGGTCCCAGTCGGGGGTCCACGGCACTGTAATATCTGCCTAGTTTGGGGTGTTACAGGAGATACAGCTGTTGGAATATAAAACGCAGCGGAAGCGAGTTGGTGATGGTAATTTAATAATAAGTTTTATAAACTAACCAACGTAAAAACCGGATCTATTTAGGCTTGTCAACTAATTAACTAAACAAATTAATAAACAATTAAATAAACACATTTACGCATGGGAGTCGGTAATTTTTACCTTTGACGCGAAGTGGTAGAAAAATCCTTTTTTGGTCGATTTGTCCTTCTTCGTGTTCCTCTCCGATCTTCTTGTATCTCTACCTCAAGATCTTCTAGAGTATATCCCGCCTACGTCCGGATGTCGTGTGGGCAACAATCTACCGGACTACTTCGACTGCAAAGGGATCGGCCGAAACTCTTCTCTCAAGAAACTTACGATTTTTGTTCTCTATATTTTTCTTGAATATTTTGAGTATTTTAGAAAAATATTGTGTTAACCAAATTGTGGAATCCAAGACACAAGTCAAGATCCACAATTAAAACACACACAAAAAATCGATTTCTTGGGCAATAATCAGGTGAAAAAATCGGCCACCCTTAAGCATGTATTTATAGGTGTTTTGGGTTACTCTAGGGACCTTAAGGAGGATATGGTAAGGACTCCCAATAGATATCTTCCTTCCATTATTAGGACTCTTCTTAATATGAAGATTCTATTAATATCAACTTAGTCCACTAATAAGTTAATATTGCACTTCCTACCAAAATCCCAAATTATGAAATTGGGCTCCTTTTAAATTAATTATTTCCCGTGTTTAAGATATTCCATGTCCATTAATTAATTTAAGCTACTGATGGCTTTTAATTAATTAATGTGTTATGCATGAGTATACCACTCGACCTTTATTATTATATCGGAAAATTTATTCCACCTGCAGGGTTTGATATAATAATCCTTTCGAGTGCCTCAAGGGACATGATCAACCCGACTGGTCGGGACACGATTTCTAGCTATAATATTAATTATCATATAGATAATAATATTGCCCAAAATATCGAGCATATTGAGTCAATCATTGTGGCTCTCACCCATGAGAAATCAAAGCAATAAATATTAAATATATATAATTAAATATTAATCACTAGAATTAAGAAATAATAATTATCCGAGATGTACGTTCTTCTTATAGTCAGTACAGAAGAATCTATCCCACCTCGATCCTGTTCAACGTATAACGAATACGCTAATATATGCTAATGGTCAAGACCAACCAATCTCAAGCATATACTACAACCTCTCACATAACGGTCTAATGTTACATAGGTTGTGAACTAAATATTACTATATAAGGAACTGATAATGTGATCTTCTGTGTGACACTACACACCATATTATCTACAATATAAAGTATTTTAGACTGCATTTGCATAATCATAGCATGAATAAATATGCAAAACATGTGATAAATGAATTAAATATTCTCATAGATAAAGACCGAGAAATTAGGTAATACAAGCATAAAGTATGCTTTGACGTATACAACCCTAACAATCTCCCACTTATACTCAAAGCATGCTTTTGAAGTATACTATCTAGACTATGTCTATCTATCTCCCACTTATACTCGAAGCAATGCTGCCGTACATCTCAACCCCATTCCTTCCACATGCCCTTCAAATGATTTTGAGGGCAACCCTTTCGTGAAAGGATCAGCTAGGTTGTCTTCATATGCTATCTTGGAGACAATGATCTTCCTTCTCTTCACAAAATCTCGAATGATATGATATTTGCGCTTGATATGTTTGCTTGATTTGTGGGCCCGTGGTTCCTTCGAATTTGCAACAGCACCGGTATTATCACAATATAGTGTAATGCTCCTGGGCAAATTAGGAATCACACCCAAATCCTTTAGGAAGTACTTGAGCCATACCGCCTATTTAGCTGTCTCTGAGGCTGCTACATATTCGGCTTCCATGGTAGAGTCCGCTATGCATTTCTGCTTCACACTCCTCCAACTGATGGCTCCACCTCCCAAAGTGAAAACATATCCGGAAGATGATTTCGACTTTTCTTTGTCCGCACTGAAATCCGAGTCAGTGTAACCCAAAGGACAAAGCGTATCTGATTGATATACAAGCATATGCTCCCTAGTCCTTCTCAGGTACTTGAGTATATGCTTCACAGCAATCCAATGTCCCGGTCCTGGGTTCGACTGATATCTCGCCACCATGCCTACAACTTGACAGATATCAGGCCTAGTGCAAAGCATAGCATACATGAGGCTTCCCACTGCCGAAGCATAAGGGACCAGCTTCATGTCATCTATCTCCTTCTGTGTCTTAGGACACATAGCTTTAGATAGTTGAATTCCATTTCTGTAAGGTAAGAAACCTTTCTTGGAATTCTCCATGCTAAACCACTTTAGCACCGTATCGATATAGGATGCCTGAGATAAGCACAACATCCTTTTCTTGAGATCTCGAAAGATCTTAATACCAAGGATGTGTCCAGCTTCTCCCAAATCCTTCATATCGAACTGCTCAGACAGCCATACCCTTACTTCTGATAATACCTTCACATTGTTTCCAATTAGAAGTATATCATCTACGTATAGTACAAGAAACCCCACCATGTTTCCATCGCACTTTTTGTATACACAAACCTCACTAGGACAATGTTCAAAACCATACGATTGAATGACCTCATCAAATCGCATGTTCCATGACCTTGATGCTTGCTTAAGACCATAAATGGCTCTTTCAAGCTTGCACACTAAGTGCTCCTCTCCTTCAGCAATGAATCCTTCAGGTTGGCGCATATAGATTTCCTTATCAAGACTCCCGTTCAAGAAGGCAGTCTTGACATCCATCTGCCAAATCTCCATATCCAAATGCGCAGCTATAGCTAAGAGAATCCAGATCGATTTAAGCATGGCTACTGGCGAAAAGGTTTCATCGTAGTCGATGCCCTCTTTCTGAGTGTAACCTTTCGCAACAAGCCTTGCTTTGTAGGTTTCAACCTTCCCCTTCGATCCTCTCTTATGCTTGTAGACCCACTTACTTCCAATGGGTTTTACCCCATTGGGTAGTTCTACTAGCTCCCACACTTGGTTAGAATCCATGGATCCCATTTCGGATTCCATTGCTGTTTTCCAGGATTCAGCATCCTTGTCTTGAACTGCCTGTTTGTACGTACATGGATCCGTTTCATCCTGGTACGGGGAGTGGTCCGGAGACGCTCCCACGCCGATGAAACATTCGGGTTGACGAACAACCCTCCCACTACGATGAGGAGTGTCCTTAGTTTGTGTATCCACAATAGTGTCGATACGTGGTACACTAGGTGTTTGCACAATTGGTATTGTTGAAATCTCGCCCCTAAGTTCTTCTAGAATGACCTCACTCCTAGGCTTGTGGCTTATCACATAGTCCTCCTCTAAGAACCGGGCATTGGTGCTAACAATGACCTTCTGGTCTTTAGGACTGTAGAATAAGCCACCCTTCGTTCCCTTAGGATATCCTACAAACACTCGTACTTCTGTACGAGATGCCAACTTATCAGCTTCCTTATTCAGCACGTGTCTTTGAGAGAACTAAATCCGAACATGTCCTAGACTGGGCTTGCGCACATTCCACAGTTCTGTGGGTGTTTTTGGAACTGATTTTGAAGGCACCAAGTTTAGAATGTACGCCGCTGTTTCCAAGACGTATCCCCAAAACGAAATAGACAAATCAGAATAACTCATCATTGACCTAACCATCTCTAATAAATTACGATTCCTTCGTTCAACAACACCATTTTGTTGTGGTGTACCAGGTGCTGTGAGCTGGGAAGTAATCCCCTCATGTGCCAAGAAATCCAAAAACTCTCCACTAAGGTATTCGCCACCACGATCAGATCGTAGTGACTTGATACTCTGCCCATGACGCTTCTCCGTTTCAGCCTTGAATTCTTTGAACTTATCAAAAGATTCAGACTTACGTCGCATCAAATAGATGTATCCATATCTCGAATAATCATCTATAAACGTGATGAAGTATTCGAAACCACCCTTAGCCTGGATGTTCATTGGACCACATACATCGGTATGAACCAATTCCAACACCTTTTGTGCACGATTTCCTTTGCTTTGAAAAGCCCTTTTAGTCATTTTACCTTCCAGACAGGATTCGCAGGTTGGAAATGACTCAACTTGGATTGAATCCAATGGGCCATCGCTCACCAATCTTTGAATCCTTCTAAGGTTAATATGACCTAATCGTAAATGCCACAAATATGTTGGATTTATGCTCGAAGGTTCCTTTCTTTTATTAGGATTAGTCAAAGAATTAAGCGATTTATAATTATGAAAGGGAGCTGGTGCAGCATTGATGATATAAAGTTCTTCATTATAAGTACTCCCGCAAATATATTCACCATTTCTTTTAATAATTGCATTATCTTCAAAAGAAACTGAATATCCATCACGACGCAATTTAAAAACTGAAATCAAATTCATTCTAAAATCGGGTACCAATAATACATTATTAAGAACTAAAATCCTATCATCAACTTTTAGCTGCACGACTCCCACTGCAACAGCCTTCAGCGTGGAATAGTCTCCCCAGCTTATTGTAATCTCATACGCACTAAGTACCATGGTTACTTGGAACCCCTGCGAGTCATAACAAACATGATCAGTGGATCCCGAATCCACTATCCACGAAGTGATGGAACAGGCATCCAAACATGTCTTGACTACTAGTGCGTGAGACGTACCTTTCTTAGGGCAGTCACTCTTGAAATGTCCTTTCAGACCGCAGTTGAAGCACTTGCCCTTCGGCTTTCGCTTCTAGCTGAGGAGCCTTTGACTGAGGAGCCTTGCCCTTAGCTTTGAAGGTTGCCACTTGCTTCTGGCCAACCTGCTTTTTCTTCTTTCACCATTTGGGTTTTGAAGAAGCAGCACCGGTTGCCGCAAGAATTTGATGATAACCTTGTTTGAAGAGACCTTCGGCAGATTGAAGCTCTGTCAGAAGTTCCGCCAATGTGTAAGTCCTACGATTCATATTGTAGTTGAGGCGGAACTGCTCAAAGCTTCTTGGTAAACTACCCAAGATAATATCGACCTGCAACTCCGCATCGATAGTGGCCCCCAGTATGCTCAGTTCGTTCAAATGAGACATCATTTTAAGAACGTGATCCCTTACTGGGGTCCCTTCAGACATTTGAGTTGTCATCAAAACCCTCATCACATTTTGCCTAGCCGCTCGGTTCTGATGACCAAACATCTCAGTGAGATTTTCCATCATTTCCGCGGCCGAGCCCATCGTCTGATGCTGATGCTGCAATACATTTGTCAATGAAGCCAAAATGTAACAGCGAGCCATCTTATCCGACTTTTTCCATTTTCGGAATTCAGCCAAATCTTCAAGAGTGGCATCCGGTTCTGGTTCCAAAGGACTCTCCTCAGTTAAAACAAATTTATGCCCCTCGGCAGTCAAGAAAATATCAAGATTTCTTTTCCAGTCGGTAAAGTTAGTGCCATCAAGTTTGTTTTCTTTGAGAATAACAGCTAGTGGATTGAAAGACATCTGAGAATAAAATTAAAAACACCATTCATCACATAATTCGACGCAAAATATATTGAAAAAACCTTAAAACAATATATATGCAATCAACCAACACCTTGAAAAACCGCACATGCAAGCCACGATAGTGTGGACGTTTACATATACTTTTTCAAGTAGATTTTAACGTCTTTAATTTTACTATCTAGCCAAGACACATTTTGACAAGTAAAATTAATAGTTGGTTCCCCTTGGCCATGTATTTAATTAACATAGACTCCGATGGGGAGCTTATTAATTAATACACCTAAGTGAACACCATAATTTAACAAACCTTAGAATATTATTTAATGATAATAGTCCTACAGATGGAGAGGTCCTATCATAAAAAATAATATTCACCTTTTTGTTATCTAATTTGAAGTTTAAAACTAGTGAGCCAATAAATTAGCACATCAGATGTGGAAGAAGACTCTAATGTCAACGCGCATGCTAATTATTTCACAATTTAAACCAATTATGGAGGCCAATTTGATTTTGAAAAATCAATTTTAAAATCACTTAGTTATTTTGAAAAAATAAAATTTTTAATTTTCTCGTCCTAACATGCAAGGAAACATATCACGCATACATCCATACATGTCATACATCAAAACAATAAAAAAACCAACAAATATTAAAATTGGACAATTATATCCAATTATCATGGCTTTTTATTCCTCGTTTTGAATAACGAGAAAATTTTCGGCTCGTTTGCTCCCACTGCTTCAAGCATCTCGCGGAAAAATGAATTGAACGACCCGAACCGGACGACTTGACCTGCTGCCCGCTGCCCGGCTGCCCGAGCCGCTGTTGGCCGAGTCACGACCGAGCCTGCTGCTGGTGGCCGACTCACGGCCGAGCCTGCTGCTGGTGGCCGAGTCCCGATCGGCATGCTGCCGGTCTCGGACGGTTTGTCTGATCGGGACTCCTCTTCGCGCTGGACTTCTTTTTCTTTCGTACTTTGAGTGTTCCAACTCGATTACAATTTTATTCAAAATAAAATACATCAAATTTACAACAAATTACAAGAAAAATAAATCCTATTCTACCCGTAGATTTTCTCACGGGAAAAACTTATACATGCCACAAAACGGGCCAAATTACCAAAACGTGTAAATAAATAAAACATCACATAGCCATGATAATTGGATCATATTTTCCTGCAAGACAAATTCTAGCAAAATATTCCAAAAAATTATACTATACGAATATTTAATTGCTAGCATATTAATCACCAAATTAATTAAATTGAACAGAACCTAAAGACCGTCTCCGATACCAATTGTTGGAATATAAAACGCAGCGGAAGCGAGTTGTTGATGGTAATTTAATAATAAGTTTTATAAACTAACCAACGTAAAAACCGGATCTATTTAGGCTTGTTAACTAATTAACTAAACAGATTAATAAACAATTAAATAAACATATTTACGCATGGGAGTCAGTAATTTTTACCTTTGACGCGAAGTGGTAGAAAAATCCCTTTTTGGTCGATTTGTCCTTCTTCGTGTTCCTCTCCGATCTTCTTGTATTTCTAACTCAAGATCTTCTAGAGTATATCCCGCCTACGTCCGGATGTCGTGTGGGCAACAATCTATCGGACTACTTCGACTGCAAAGAGATCGGCCGAAACTTTTCTCTCAAGAAACTTACGATTTTTGTTCTCTCTATTTTTCTTGAATATTTTGAGTATTTTAGAAAAATATTGTGTTAACCAAATTGTGGAATCCAAGACACAAGTCAAGATCCACAATTAAAACACACACACAAAATCGATTTCTTGGGCAATAATCAGGTGAAAAAATCGGCCACCCTTAAGCATGTATTTATAGGTGTTTTGGGCTACTCTAGGGACCTTAAGGAGGATATGGTAAGGACTCCCAATAGATATCTTCCTTCCATTATTAGGACTCTTCCTAATATGAAGATTCTATTAATATCAACTTAGTCCACTAATAAGTTAATATTGCACTTCCTACCAAAATCCCAAATTACGAAATTGGGCTCCTTTTAAATTAATTATTTCCCGTGTTTAAGATATTCCATGTCCATTAATTAATTTAAGCTACTGACAACTTTTAATTAATTAATGTGTTATGCATGAGTATACCACTCGACCTTTATTATTATATCGGACAATTAATTCCACCTACAGGGTTTGATATAATAATCCTTTCGAGTGCCTCAAGGGACATGATCAACCCGACTGGTCGGGATACGATTTCTAGCTATAATATTAATTATCATATAGATAATAATATTGCCCAAAATATCGAGCATATTGAGTCAATCATTGTGGCTCTCACCCATGATAAATCAAAGCAATAAATATTAAATATATATAATTAAATATTAATCACTAGAATTAAGAAATAATAATTATCCGAGATGTACGTTCTTCTTATAGTCAGTACAGAAGAATCTATCTCACCTCGATCCTGTTCAACGTATAACGAATACGCTAATATATGTTAATGGTCAAGACCAACCAATCTCAAGCATATACTGCAACCTCTCACATAACGGTCTAATGTTACATAGGTTGTGAACTAAATATTACTATATAAGGAACCGATAATGTGATCTTCTGTGTGACACAACACACCACATTATCTACAATATAAAGTATTTTAGACTGCATTTGCATAATCATAACGTGAATAAATATGCAAAACATGTGATAAATGAATTAAATTTTCTCATAGATAAAGACCGGGAAATTAGGTAATACAAGCATAAAGTATGCTTTGACGTATACAACCCTAACAACAGCTTCAGCTTGTACAGCATTGGCTTCATCTACATCGATTCTTACAGCTGCGGGATTGATTTCTAGGTCAATAACAGGTTCTATGGGAGTTGGTGGATCTAAGATGGAAAGTTGTTGGATGTTCTGAGTAACAGCTTCTACTCCTGTAGGGTCATGGTGAGGTTCGTCGAACACTACATGAACTGATTCCTCAATCGTCAGCTTCCTTTTATTAAAGATCCTATAAGGTTTGCTGACGGAGGAATATCCTACAAGTATTCCTTCATCTGAGTTCTCATCAAAGGTTCTAAGTTGGTCCTTCCCATTATTCAATACATAGCACCTGCATCCAAAAATATGAAAATACGAAACTAACGGAGTTTTGTTGTTCCATACCTCATATGCTGTTTTGTTGTGGTGCTTGTTGACGATACAGCGGTTTTGAGTGTAGCATGCTGTATTGGTTGCTTCACCCCAGAAACGTTGTGGCAACTTGCTTGCGGCAATCATTGTCCTTGTTGCTACTTTCAGCGTCCTATTCTTTCGCTCGGCAACACCATTTTGTTGAGGTGTACGGGCAGCTGAGTAGTGTTGTATCCCATTCTCTGAATAGTACTGCCCTATAAATCGGTTAGTAAATTCTGTACCTCTGTCGGAATGAATGGACACGATACTCAATGCCTTTACATTTTGAAGCTTTCTCAGGAGCTCGGGAAGCTTTGATGTTGTTTCCTTCTTCTTGCTTAGGAAAATTGTCCAAGCATACCTGGAGTAATCATCAACAACAACAAGACAGTATTTCTTACCTCCCAAACTTACCGGGTCTACAGGACCGTAGAGATCCATGTGTAGCATCTCCAACACTCTGTGGGTTAAAAGGTAGGATTTTCTCTTCAGGGTGGACTTGATTTGCTTGCCTTTTTGACATGGTCCACAAACACTATATTTTTGGAACGATACATTCGTCAATCCTCTAACCAGTCCCTGTCTTGAGAGCTTGTTGATCGTCTTGAAGTTGACGTGTGACATCCTCTTGTGCCATAGCCAGCTTAGATCTGCAGTGCCTTTGGCAACGAAACAAGGAATTGTGGAGCTCGTAGGCTTCCAGTCAGCAATATACATATCACCTGATCTGCTTCCTGTGAGCACAACTTCTTTGGTTAGGATGTTCTTGACTCTACAGTGATCTATATAGAATTTCACTGAGAACTGTTTGTCACAGAACTGGCTAATACTAAGTAGATTGTACTGTAAGCCTTCAACATAAGCTACATCGGTGACTTTGAATTTTCCAACAAGAAGGTTTCCTTTTCCTCTTGTTCTTCCTTTAGATTTATCACCGAAGCGCACTTTGGACCGCGACCTTCTACGAAATCTGATAGCTTGCTTCTATCTCCTGTCATGTGCCAGGAGCATTCACTGTCGAAGTACCATATGTCCTTCTCCAAAATGTCCTGTAGCACATAAATTATGTAGATTTAGGTCCCCTTTGATTGTTGGGTCCGTGAGTGTTAGTGCCTTTAGGTACCCAAATTTTCCTGACAGCAATTGGTTTACTGTAGGTTACATTTGGTACAAATTTGCGGTATCTACGTGGGGCACGTACGTAGTTACTGTATCCATGATAATCATTATGCATGTAAAAGTCAGGGTTATTATTATTAATTCAGTACATATGTCGTCTCGGAGGTGGAGCCATTTTCTTTGGCCTTACAGCTTCCCTTCTGGGTCTCCAGTTGGATTCCCAATGCTGTTGTTGATACTGTGCGGACACTTGCTGTCTTGATGAATGACGAGGCTCCTGTATCCAATACCTAGGCGTGCTGTACTGAAAGTACTGCCGTGCAGGCCTTTGGTATTTGGATACAACCTTCTTTCTGAACGGCTGTTGGCGCTGTTGATATGCTCGGGGTGTAATATCCAGATTTATTACGGTGTATTTCATCTGTATTCAAACCCTGTATTATTCGGATTTGTGGTTTTGATTATTGGAGTATGATAATTCTTGCATTGGTATCATTGTACATAAGTATAGAAGCATACAAAATTTCTCATGCAAACTCGTGATAGCGCACGCTAAGAATGTATCTTAACGCGCGCTATCGGGCTACTATTAGCGTACGCTATGCAGGTACGAGTTGCGTGCGCTAAGAACTCACTATCGAGCTGACAATAGCAAATGCGCCAGCCGGGACATGGGTCCGGATGAGATTCCCGCGGACGAGCCCGGACAAATTCTGAAGTCAACCATTATTAGCGCACGCTAAGGAATGCTTAGTAGCGTGCGCTAACTTGTTATAGTGCAGAATATTATAAATGGGACAACAACTGTTTTGACTTTCATTTCTCTCGCCTATTCTTCATCCTTGAGAGTTCAGAGAGCTGAAATAATCCTCCTACACACTTAGAACACATCTTGTTGGTGTTTGTATATTGGTTATCACTTGGGAGTATTCATTGAAGTGGAATAGCACCTTGGAGTGGCATACAACCAACCGGAGTCGGATTCTACCTTACGGTTCAGTGATTTTCATCATATTAAGGTATGTTCAATCTATCTCCAGACTTAGAGTTGGATTCTAACGATTTGGATGATCATGTTAACAAGATATGGATTTTCATAGATGAATTATCCAAGTATATCATGTTTGGAATATTGAGATGATTAAGCCTTAAGTACCTTGATTATGATCATCATGATTCGATTCTTATTACATTAAACAAGTAAAGGAAGCTTTTACCATTTGTAATCCGAATCTAGTGGATGACTTCATAACAATCATGGACTTAACTTTAACATCATTATTGTTAGATAAATCTAAAGAATTGATCATGGAAGGATTTATCTAGTATAGATTGAATGTTAAACAACTACAGCATGATGTTTTCGATGGATATAAGGTGTTTGATATCAACCGTTAAGCCTTTCGAATTGTCGTATGAAGATTTGTAGTCGTAATGGAATGGTTTTATATTGGTATGCATGTCCTTGAATCCGAAGTTGTCATTATCCGTAAAATCATTCATAAGGGTATGAACATGGTATTCATGGAGGTAACATGAATTATCACGGAAGATTTCATTGTTTCGATCATGGCGAGAACAGTTTACTGCTCAGCAGTAAACTGCCATGCATAGATAGCGCACGCTATGTTATGAAGATTAACGTGCGCTATCGAGCACGAGTTAGCGTACGCTACATTTGGTATGTAACGTACGCTAAGCCATCAGACGAGTCAGTCGACTGATCAGTGAAGTACTGACCATATACAGTTAGCGTACGCTAGGCTTTGTTGTTTGCGTGCGCTATCGAGCAGACTTAACGCACGCTACACAGAGTACTTAGCGTGCGCTAAGCAGTTCAGGCAGATTTCATTTTATGAACTTTTGGCCGTAAATCGAATTGTTAAACATTCGTACGACGTGAGATAAATCCTATATCATTTCTTTTGTTAAGGTTTGGTCTCGTTACGTGACTGATCGAGGAGGACGACCTTCGAGTGTTCATTTTCGTGGAAGTGTTGTTCTTGTCTTCAAATCGAGGCAAGTACCTTAATTGTTTTATGTATTGTTGTTATACATATTGTCGTGCATGTATGTCGTTGTTGTATGTCCACCTCGTGTTGGTCCGACGGGATCATCGGGGGATCTATGCTAGCGTGCGCTGGATCATCGGACGGGTTTTTCCACCACGGGTTGGTCTGATGGGATCATCGTGGGTTCTAGGCAGTGAACGCTGGATCGACGGAATTACCATGTGTATGTTATGATATCATGTTGTGATTATCAGTTGTGTATGTCATTTTGAGTTTATCGTAGGAGAAGACTCATTGGTATTTTTCTTGTCGTTTACATTATTCGTGAGATATGAATAATATGTTGTGGTACTCGTACTAGCATCGTTGTGCTAACCCCTTCGGGGGTGAACATTTTGTTTATGTTCAGGATCGAGGAGAGCGGGAAAACAACCACTGGAGCTGCATGACGACGAGGCTGCAGAGTGATGTTTCGGCCGGGTTTATTTATCTGTTGTTTATTCGTTATTTCAATAAGTACTCGAGTACGAAGTCATTTGTGAGGGATTTGAGTTTGGTGATGTATTATTGAGTTCCTGTTGAACAATTGTACTTTTAGTATTTGGTAAGAATTGTTGTATCTTAATTCCGTTATTTCCATTCGTTAGTACCTTTTAATGTCTGTTCAATTCTTCAGCCTTGTAAATCCTTATGTAAAGGATTTACGGCGCTGTAATACTCCTGAATATATCGGGGGTGTTACAGAATATGGTATCGGAGCTAAGATTATGGATATCTTGGCCGTTGGGTTAAAATAGGGGTCATTTATGTCTTTTGAGGTAATCGGCCGTGAATGACATCACTGCACTGCCTACGTCTTCATGCGAACGGTGGTTGTAAGTTCTTAAAACTCTATCTCGTTTTTTTTACATGTTGTGTCTCTTTATACTCGAATATTAGAATGATGTTGTTTCCTGTATGTTGAGTATTTATGCTTACAGCATGTTGAGAGGCGGACGTGGACGTGGTCGCGGTCGTGGACGCGGACGGAGAAATGCTGAAAGGGAAGTGTCGCCTTCTAACCAGGCCAGTCATAGCTCAGGCGAGCCGCAACAATCTATTAATAACGAACCAGATCCTGCTGTACCAGATATTCTTCGTCAAGTGGTGAACCAGATGACTCAGTTCGCCCAAGTCGTGGACCGAATGCAAGTGGCGGTGGGACTACAGCAGGGAGAGAGACAGCAAGGAATCCCAGACATGGGAAATCGAGGTGACCGGTGGCTGCAAGAGGTGGCGAAGATGCAACCACCCGAATTCGACGGTATTTCTGAGACTCCCACCTGGGACCATTGGTTGAAGGAACTGGAGAAAATATTTGCCGGAATTAACTGCCCAGACGACCGGAGAGCCTCTATCGCTCAATATTTTCTGATAGGGGAAGCGTCTGAATGGTGGGAAGCCATCCGGCCTGTAGACCATGATGCTGATTGGACAGAGTTTAGATTGATGATGGAAGCTCATTATTGCCCTCGTCCTATGAGGGAAGCCAAAGTTCGGGAGTTTTTCTCCGCTCAGCCTTCTGATGTGCCGGTATCCCAGGCGATTAAGACGTTTAACCAACAGCTGGCATTTGTTCGACATCTGGTCAGAACAGATGCAGAAATGATGATCCATTTCGATATGAGAATGAAACCAGAAATCCAGAGGTACATGTCCGGATTTGAATGTACCACACTCCGTCAATACCAGGATAAGGCGTTGGCATACGAGATCAAGGAAGCAGCCATGGAGAAATTTTCGGAATCCAAGAAACAGAAAGTCTCTGGTACTTTTACAGAGCACAAGAACAGCGGGGACCGTAAGGCCCAGTCATCCTTTCACTCTTTCAAGAAACCTCCGCACCCAGTTAGGAGCGGAAAGAACTTCGGAGCGACATCGACTATTACTGATGTTACCAGGAAATGCTTTAACTGCGCCCAGACAGGGCACTATCGACGGAATTGCCCCCTTCCTGCCGTGACTTGTTTTGATTGTGGACGAGAGGGACATCGGGCCGTGTTTTGTGAAGAGGCTGCAAAGTCTTTTAGAGCCCGTACACCACAGCCAGTCCAGAAGGAAGCCAGTACCCAACAGACGCAGCAAAGTGTCCAGATGCCTCAGAATTTTGGTCGTGGACGAGGCAGAGGACAATGGGACCGAAAGGGGACATCGAGTGCTGGGTCTGCTCCCCCACGTCTGTACGAGATGAGGAGGACAGACGATCAGGATCTTCTTTGTCGCATCAGGTACTGTCCAGATCCTTTCCCAGCCAGTTAGTGTTTTATTCGATACAGGAGCTACACATTCTTTCATATCTTTGTCTTGTGTAAATCGTTTGAATATTTCCGGTTTTCATACTTGTGAACCTTATGTTGTTGGTTTACCGAGTGGAGAGAGGATTGTCGGAAACCTAGAAACTAGAAATTTCCCTGTATCATTTGGAGGCAGAGAGTGGCTCTCAAATCTGATCGTGATAGAAATGCAAGGAGATGACCTGATACTCGGAGACGATTGGCTTAATCAATATGGAGCAATTGTGAACTACCGAAGGAGGAATATGTCGTTGATCGCTGACGATGGTTCCGAAATATTGTTCGAGGGGTGGAAACCGGGAAGCTCAGGAAAATTGATCAAAGCGATGAAAGCTGTCAGATTGTTGAAACAGGGCTGTACCGGATATTGGTGTTATGCGATGAAGAAAGAAGACGAAATTGTGGAACTTTCATCCATTCCTGTTGTGAACGAATTTCCAGATGTATTTCCTGACGAATTACCTGGACTACCTCCACGAAGGGATGTGGAATTTACCATTGAGCTAGAACCCGGAGCTACACCAATTTCTAAGGCGCCGTATCGTATGGCACCTACTGAGATGTACGAACTGAAGAAGCAGCTGGAGGAGTTACTGGACAAAGGCTATATTGACAAGCGTTTCACCACGGGAGCGCCAGTTCTTTTTGTCCGAAAGAAGGATGGATCGCTCCGACTGTGTATTGACTATCGAGAGCTGAACAAGATGACGATTAAGAACAAGTATCCGTTGCCGCGGATTGATGATCTGTTTGACCAGTTGCAAGGGGCAACAGTATTTTCTAAAATCGATCAGAGATCAGGATATCATCAGCTGAGGATTAAGGAATCTGATGTTCAGTCGCCGCTCGTAACTCGCTACGGACATTATGAGTTTGTAGTGATGCCGTTTGGTCTCACTAACGCACCTGCTGTATTTATGCAATTGATGAACCGCGTGTTCATTGAATTTTTGAATAAATTTGTGGTCGTGTTCATTGATGACATTCTAGTGTATTCTAAGAGTCCGGAAGAACATGCGCAACATTTGCGGATTGTATTGGAACTTTTGAGAAACGAGCAATTGTACGCCAAACTTTCTAAGTGTGAATTCTGGCTAAAGGAAGTAATGTTCCTCGGCCATGTGGTGTCAGCTGAAGGAGTCCGAGTAGATCCTCAGAAGATCGAAGCAATTATGGATTGGAAGCCTCCAAAGAACGTGAAAGAAGTCTGAAGCTTCTTAGGACTTGCTGGATATTATCGTCGATTCATGGAAGGGTTTTCTAAAATCTCCCGCCCACTTACTCGACTCCTGCAGAAAACTCAAAAGTTTGAGTGGAATGAGTTGTGTCAGATTAGCTTTGATGAATTGAAGAAGAGATTGACGACGGCACCGATTCTATCACTTCCACAGGGAACTGGAGGATTTATAGTTTACAGTGATGCTTCGAACCAAGGACTCGGGTGCGTATTGATGCAGAATGATAAGGTGATCGCTTATGCGTCACGACAGCTGAAGCCTTATGAAGTGAATTACCCGACACATGATTTGGAGCTAGCAGCAGTAGTTTTTGCTTTGAAGATCAAGAGGCATTATCTGTACGGGACTCACTGTCAGATCTTTACGGATCATAAGAGTCTCAAGTACATATTCAGTCAGAAAGAATTAAACATGAGGCAAAGAAGATGGTTAGAACTGATTAAGGACTATGACTTGGAGATTTTATATCATCCAGGCAAAGCAAATGTAGTGGCCGATGCACTTAGCCGCAAGCCTGTTTCTATTCAGATGCTGGAGACGCTGACCTCCCAACTTAGCCTTCAACGAGAGATGATTCGTGAAGGAATTGAAGTATGGTTACAAAAAGTCCAAGGACAACTGTGCGTGATGGAGATAACTTCATCATTAACCGAAGGAATCAAATCTAAACAGGCAGATGATCCTCTGATGATTCGGTTACGTGATGAAGTGATCAAAGGAAAGGCCCCCGGATTCATAATTCATGATGATGGAGTTTTGAGATTTCAGAACCGACTCTGCGTTCCCGATGTTGATGTTCTGAAACAGATGATTATGAAGGAAGCTCACAGTTCACCCTATTCTATCCACCCGGGCACCAGTAAAATGTATAAGGACTTGAAGCAGAATTTCTGGTGGGGCAACATGAAGAAAGATGTAGCGAACTATGTTTCGAAATGCTTGACTTGTCAGCAGGTTAAGATCGAGCATCAACGGCCTGCCGGAATGTTGAAGCCACTCCCGATTCCTGAATGGAAGTGGGAGGACATATCGATGGACTTTATCACTAATATGCCGAGAACCAAGACAGGAATGAACATGATTTGGGTGATAGTTGATCGTTTAACCAAATCAGCTCATTTTCTAGGCATTAAAGATACGTGGGGACCAGAGAGGTTGGCACGAGTATTTATTTCGAAGATAGTTCGATTGCATGGTACGCCGAAGACCATTGTTTCTGATCGAGACGGCCGTTTTGTGTCTCACTTTTGGAAAGCAGTTCATAAGGCCTTGGGGACCGAATTGAACTTGATCTGACTTATCACCCGCAGACTGACGGACAATCTGAGAGAACTATACAAACGGTGGAAGACATGCTAAGGGCCTGTGCCTTAGATTGGTCAAACAATTGGGAAGTTCATCTACCGTTGATTGAATTTACCTACAACAATAGTTGGCATGCATCCATTAAGATGGAACCGTTTGAGGCATTATACGGGAGGAGGTGCAGGTCGCCTCTATGTTGGGACGATTCATCGGACTTGATCGGAACAGAACCAGATTTGATCGTGCAGACTCGAGAGAAGATAGCCTTGATTCGTGAAAGGCTGTTGACCGCCCAGAGTCGCCAGAAATCTTACGCAGATGTACGCCGCCACCCATTGGAGTTCAATACTGGAGACCACGTACTTTTGAAGGTTTCTCCTACTCGGGGAATCTTTCGTTTCGGAAGGAAAGGGAAGCTGAGTCCGAGATATATCGGACCATTCGAGATCCTCGAGAGAGTTGGGGAGTTGGCGTACAGATTGGCATTGCCGCCGTCATTGTGCCATGTTCATAACGTGTTCCACGTATCCCAGTTACGGGGATATATACCAGATCCCAGTCATATCATTGATTTCGGCGAGATCGAAGTCGCGCAGGATGGGACGTTTGAAGAAAGACCGGTTAAGATACTCGAGAGTCGAGTTAAGCAACTGAGGAACAAATCAATCGTTTTGGTCAAAGTTCAATGGTCATGTCACGGAATGGAAGAAGGCACCTGGGAAACGGAAGCCGATATGAAGTCTAGATATCCCGAATTATTTTCATCTTGAGTTTCGGGACGAAACTCCTTTTTAGTAGGAGAGTATGTAATATCCGGATTTATTACGGTGTATTTCATCTGTAATCAAACCCTGTATTATTCGGATTTGTGGTTTTGATTATTGGAGTATGATAATTCTTGCATTGGTATCATTGTACATAAGTATAGAAGCATACAAAATTTCTCATGCAAACTCGTGATAGCGCACGCTAAGAATGTATCTTAACGCGCGCTATCGGGCTACTATTAGCGCACGCTATGCAGGTACGAGTTGCGTGCGCTAAGAACTCAATTATTGAGCGGGACAGCTAGCACATGCGCCAGCCGGGACATGGGTCCGGATGAGATTCCCGCGGACGAGCCCGGACAAATTCTGAAGTCAACCATTATTAGCGCACGCTAAGGAATGCTTAGTAGCGTGCGCTAACTTGTTATAGTGCAGAATATTATAAATGGGACAACAACCGTTTTGACTTTCATTTCTTTCGCCTATTCTTCATCCTTGAGAGTTCAGAGAGCTGAAATAATCCTCCTACACACTTAGAACACATCTTGTTGGTGTTTGTATATTGGTTATCACTTGGGAGTATTCATTGAAGTGGAATAGCACCTTGGAGTGGCATACAACCAACCGGAGTCGGATTCTACCTTACGGTTCAGTGATTTTCATCATATTAAGGTATGTTCAATCTATCTCCAGACTTAGAGTTGGATTCTAACGATTTGGATGATCATGTTAAAAAGATATGGATTTTCATAGATGAATTATCCAAGTATATCATGTTTGGAATATTGAGATGATTAAGCCTTAAGTACCTTGATTATGATCATCATGATTTGAATCTTATTACATTAAACAAGTAAAGGAAGCTTTTACCATTTGTAATCCGAATCTAGTGGATGACTTCATAACAATCATGGACTTAAGTTTAACATCATTATTGTTAGATAAATCTAAAGGATTGATCATGAAAGGATTTATCTAGTATAGATTGAATGTTAAACAACTACAGCATGATGTTTTCGATGGATATAAGGTGTTTGATATCAACCGTTAAGCCTTTCGAATTGTCGTATGAAGATTTGTAGTCGTAATGGAATATGGTTTTATATTGGTATGCATGTCCTTGAATCCGAAGTTGTCATTATCCGTAAAATCATTCATAATGGTATGAACATGGTATTCATGGAGGTAACATGAATTATCACGGAAGATTTCATTGTTTCGATCATGGCGAGAACAGTTTACTGCTCAGTAGTAAACTGCCATGCATAGATAGCGCACGCTATGTTATGAAGATTAACGTGCGCTATCGAGCACGAGTTAGCATACGCTACATTTGGTATGTAACGTACGCTAAGCCATCAGACGAAGTCGATCATCGATCGGTGAAATCGACCATATACTGCTAGCGTCGCTAGGCTTTGTTGTTTGCGTGCGCTATAGAGCAGACTTAACGCACGCTACACAGAGTACTTAGCGTGCGCTAAGCGATTCAGCGATTTCATTTTATGAACTTTTGGCCGTAAATCGAATTGTTAAACATTAAATGCAGACGTGAGATAAATCCTATATCATTTCTTTTGTTAAGGTTTGGTCTCGTTACGTGACTGATCGAGGAGGACGACCTTCGAGTGTTCATTTTCGTGGAAGTGTTGTTCTTGTCTTCAAATCGAGGCAAGTACCTTAATTGTTTTATGTATTGTTGTTATACATATTGTCGTGCATGTATGTCGTTGTTGTATGTCCACCTCGTGTTGGTCCGACGGGATCATCGGGGATCTATGCTAGCGTGCGCTGGATCATCGGAGGGGTTTTCCACCACGGGTTGGTCTGACGGGATCATCGTGGGTTCTAGGCAGTGAACGCTGGATCGACGGAATTACCATGTGTATGTTATGATATCATGTTGTGATTATCAGTTGTGTATGTCATTTTGAGTTTCTCGTAGGAGAAGACTCGTTGGTATTTTTCTTGTCGTTTACATTATTCGTGAGATATGAATAATATGTTGTGGTACTCGTACTAGCATCGTTGTGCTAACCCCTTCGGGGGTGAACATTTTGTTTATGTTCAGGATCGAGGAGAGCGGGAAAACAACCACTGGAGCTGCATGACGACGAGGGTGCAGAGTGATGTTTCGGCCGGGTTTATTTATCTGTTGTTTATTCGTTATTTCAATAAGTACTCGAGTACGAAGTCATTTGTGAGGGATTTGAGTTTGGTGATGTATTATTGAGTTCTTGTTGAACAATTGTACTTTTAGTATTTGGTAAGAATTGTTGTATCTTAATTCCGTTATTTCCATTCGTTAGTACCTTTTAATGTCTGTTCAATTCTTCAGCCTTGTAAATCCTTATGTAAAGGATTTCCGGCGCTGTAATACTCCTGAATATATCGGGGGTGTTACACGGGGAGCATGTTGTTGCGTGCGCCTTACAGGTTGGAACGGCTTATGATTTCGCTGTCTTGAATAGGATTGAGGGGGCGGAATGGCAGCCTTTGCTTTTCGCGGTGCAGCAGGTTCCTTCACAGGACTAGGAGTATCTTCCGATACTGGAATGTGTTCAACACTCTTGACGAACACGGTACTAGTTTTCCCTTTGTTGGAAAATGAGCTGTATCCTAAGCCACTTTTATCATGAGCATGTTGCCCAGTGCTTAGAATTTCTTCCATTCGTTTGGATGATTTCTCGAAAGATTTCAGAATGGTCTCAAGTTCGCTTTCTCGTTTTTTGAGAGTATTAAATTTAGCTTGAAGTAGAACAAAATCATTTGACTTGCTTCCATTTTGAGACTTAGTCTCACTTAGTTCATGAGCAAGTTGATGATTGCTCTCTACGAGTTTTTAATGCTCGACTTTGCTGTTTTCACAATCAATAGACATATTTTCATAATTTATTTTTAGCAAGTCGTTTTCTTCTTTTAGCTCTATGTTGGAAAGTCGAAGCTGAATCTTTTCATTCTTCAAAGTCTCGTGGGCTTTTTGAATATTTTTAAATTCATTCATCATGTTTTCGAAAGTATGCGATGCATTTACTGGAATAACTGAGGTTGAGCTTACCTCATCATCGCTATCTTCGTCTTCCGGAATGTCCTTTGCCATAAAGCACATGTATGCCTTATCTTCAAACTCATCGTCAGATGAATCACTTTCAGTGACCACCTGAAGACATTCTTCGGATTTGGATGGTGTGGGGGAGGCTTCTGATTCTCCTATCAGTGCCTTGAGCTTATTTTTCCAAGCACGTCTCCGTTCATCCCTCTTTTGTTGCTCGGCTTCTGGAAACCTTTGAACTTTGGGATGAGGACATTTGTTTGAATAATGCCCTAGTTTCCTGCAATTATAGCATAGGTTAGCGTCACCAGAGGAAGTTTCAGTACTTACCTTGTGAACAGGCTTGGGCCTGTAGGGAGTCTTTCCAGACTGTTTGATGAACTTTTTGAATTTGCGCATGAGAAGCGCCATTTCATCTTGTGACAGGATATCGTCATCACTGTCAGCATTCTTGTAATTTGGCTTTGATGGGCTGGGCATGCTGTGTCGATGGTTAGATACAGCGGCTAAGGCTGTAGTCCTAGCTGGAGATTCTTCAGCTTTTTCTCTCCTGTCTATATCATACTCGAAAGCTTTGAGGTCATAAAAGAGATCAAAAGTAGATATTTCATTAAGATTGCAAGACACACGTATAGCTGTGGTCTTAATGTCCCATCGGGCAGGGAGAGATCTGAAATTTTTAGATTTTTCTCCTTTTGAGTATAAATTTTGCCCAAAGCTTCAAGTTCACCAACAATTCCAGTGAATCTGAGGTCAAGTTCCTCAAGTGTTTCAGTTGGTTTCATTTCAAAAGATTCAAATTGCTGAGTTAATTTTGAAATTTTATTTTCTTTGGAGAGCTCAGTTCCCTCACAAATCAACTTGAGTTTATCCCAGATTTCCTTGGGTCATTTCTGACTCTTTACCTTCGAGAATGTGCCTTTGTCGAGGGTGACAAACAACGCATTCTTCGCAACATTGTCGAGGTTGGCGCGCTTTCTTTCATCTGTGGTCCATTGTTCGCGCTCCTTCTCGAGCATCTCAGCATGGGCTTGGCCTTCAATCCTTGCCGTCGTATTTACCTTCATGATCTTAATGGGGCCATCCTGTATAACAAAAATCATCTCTTCGTGCATTGCTGCAAGATGAGCCTCCATCCTGATTCTCCAATCATCAAATTCATTAATAGAGAACATAGGCACTTTATTGATCATAGATGTATCCATGTGAGAATAAAGGAATGAAAAAGACTGTTTTAAAAATTGAGTGATTTTGGATCTGATTCGGTTAAAAATACGACTGATTCTTTTTAGAATCAACCTATCCGATACCACTTGTTGAGAGAATATCAAATATTGAGACAAAACAGGATACCGCTATGGAGATCTTGGGACGTCTTGATGAAAAGGTATCATACCTTGATGATGCCAAAAAGGGGGAAGAAGCGAGAGAAGCCGCGAGGAGAACGAGGCTTCAGCAAGAAAGAGAGTTCAATGCTGTTCAAGACAGCATTACTGCAGAACTAAACAAATTGGCTTCACTCGCTCAAGGATACACGATTTCAGGTTCTCAACCTGAGTTCCATGATCCCAGTGTCCCATGGAAAAACATGATCCAAAGGCCTTCTGAAATTCGTCTGCCAACCAACCGCCATCCCACTACTGAAGAAGTGAAGCAATGGACGTAAGTATCCTCCTTTATGTGAGGTATTGGTATTTCATGATTTCCTGTATGTGCGGTGATTGTGGTTCGTAATTTTGTTTGTGTAGTGCTGTAAGTTGAAATCTATGTTTGATACTTGTGTTATATCGTATGTATATTGAACTGAATGTATTGACGGTTGGACATCGGTTGGTGCATAAAATATGAAAACTGTGAATTTTGACGTGTTCCAGAGAATGTATTGTCGGTAGAGTTCATGAGGAATTCAGATGGGTAGTTTTGACGTATGTTTGAACTTGGTGTTCGCGAATTATATTTGGTTGGATTTATAATCTCGTTTGCCGATGGGGCAGGTAGTTTCAGGTTCGATTATAGTTGTAATTATATCCGCTGCGTGTAGGCTTGAAAACGGTTTTCTTGATTGTATTTATGAGTCTGAGTATGTATGTAAAGAACCGATTTTTGAAAATATTTCGATGGTATGGTCAATCAATAGTTTTGCATGGATTTTGAAAACAGTTAAACTTTGACGAGTTAGTCTTGTATTTTCAAATGACACCTTCAGACGGTATCTGAAGTAAGCATTTTAAAGTGATTTGGACATTGTAAATTATTACCGTCATTTTGTTTATGATCGAAAGGATTTTGGGAAATTTTTGCTAAGATTCGAAAGTTTCGCTTCGAAACGGAATGGGATGCTGATGATTTCAAAAATTTTATTTTTTCCAGACTGAGTCCTTTCTGCTCTATGAGGAACGACAAGTCTTCTAAAATATTTTTCACACCTTTTCAAAAATTTCAAAATAAGAAATCCTTGATCCGTTTCATGAAGAAGCGACAATTACAAACATTTTGTTGTTTGAGAAGGAAATATCATTTTTTTATGTACGTTCGGCACTTATGTTTGAGAGATACATGTGTTGACTAATATCATTTCTTATGTTGATGGTATTCGAATTTGTGGTCATTAAACTATTTTTCGTGACTCTTGTTAAAAGGTTTGAACTTTGATAAACTTCGGGAAATTCAGTTCTTTAACTCAAAAATTTTGACTAGAGAATTTCAAAAGTTCAACTGAATTGGGATGTTCTTGGTTATTGGTAAATCAATGAGCTTGGTCAACTTTAGTGTGAAGTTTTATGACTATTTTATGAGAGTTTGTTTTTATTTCAAAAATGGTGATAACAGCTGAGAATGGTTCGAAATTTGATGATATTGTCGTGTATGCGGTGATAGCTGCGCTTGATGCCTCGGGCATGTGTTGAATGTTTTGAGTGGTTTACTCATGTGCTTGATTCTAGTGTGTGATGACTTGATAAATGTTGTTGTCGGAAATATTCTTTTCCGAATCTATGAGAATTATCAGATATGAGTTTATTGTGTGAGCACTCTATGGTAACTCTTACTAGTAAGAATATTTCTGTGCTTCGCAGTGTGTCTTGTATGGACCCTCTTTTGTGATTGATGTTATGTGTTGTTATGTCTCGTTTTTAACGAACGGTTGTTCAGTTTAGTCTGTCGAGGGCCAGAAGACGGGGCCGTGGCAATCAGTCACGCGATTAGGATCATGCTGCCGGTGATGGCGTTAGTATGGGTGTTGCTACTATACTTCAGCAAGTGGCAGATCAGATGACTCATTTGACCCAGGCGGTTCAGCGTAACACTACCATGACCGAGAACGTCGGATCGACTCAGTGGCTTAGAGAAGTGGTTCGTATCCATCATCCCCGTTTTGCGGGCGTAAGTGATACTTTGGGCTGGGATGGTTGGCTTTTCCAATTGGAATAGATTTTCAAGGAAGTTGGTTGTCCAGAGGAACGGAGGATTCATATCGCTCAGTTTCTTCTCGATAGTGACGCTGTTAATTGGTGGGAGGCCGTTGAGCCTCATGATCGTGCCGTTACTTGGGATGAGTTCAAGAAGTCGATGGAAGCAGAGTTCTGTCCGGAGCCGATCCGAGAGTAGAGGATCCGAGATTTTTATCTAGCCGATCCGCAGAATGTACCCGTGTCGCAGGCTATTATCGATTATAGTCGACAGCTCGCTTACGTGAAGGGGCAGGTGAGGACCGAGGAAGACAAAATCCGTCATTTTTATATGCGGATGAAACCAGAGATTCGACAATACATGTCGGGTTTCACTTGTGCTACTTTGAGAGAGTATCAGAATCGAGCTATGGCGTACGAGATGGCATTTTATCTACTGGGCCTTTGCATGAGACGAAGAGGCAGAGGATGTCAGGAGATTTTTCGGATAGTGTGGGAGTCGGAACTTCTTCTCGTCGAGTTTTGCTTAGTCCTTCGGTGAAACCTTCACTTTCTTCGTTCGGTGGAACCAAGAGTTCCAAGTCGTATTCTTTGACCCCTAGTCAGACTGGGA
Source organism: Orobanche coerulescens (assembly GCA_033398695.1). Lineage (NCBI taxonomy): Eukaryota > Viridiplantae > Streptophyta > Magnoliopsida > Lamiales > Orobanchaceae > Orobanche > Orobanche coerulescens. The sequence continues at coordinate 167,779,600 of CM065811.1, forward strand.
GGTGTTTAAATTGCAACGTTGTGGGTCATGTGTAAGCTAATTGTCCTTCGCAACGGATTACTTGTCATAATTGTGGACTCGAGGGCCACAGAGTTCAGTATTGTGAATTATTCCATGAGGTTTCCCAGAATCGTGTTTCGGCATCGGTATCGGGATTGGTTCGTCGAGACCATTGAGATTTTGTCGGCCGTGCTTTGTTGTTTGTGACTTCACCCTTTTTTTTAAGTTTCGGGACGAAACTTCTTTTTAGAGGGGTAGAATGTAATACCGTGATTTTTTTTCGGTAATTTTTCGTTTTTGGCATTTTTCTAGTTTACAGAACTCGCTTGCGACCGTTTTGACATTTTGATAATGTTTTGTTCTTCGTGTTTGGTCATTCGAGTTCGTTTCGGTATCGTTTTGTTGAGTTCCGTGTTCTTAAGCGGCTTTTCCGCACTTGAGTTCGATTCTTGCGAATCTCGTCTGAAACTGTTGTTTCGAGTTTCTTGTAAGTTCATTTAATGTTATTATTCATGTTGCGAGCTTTGGCTTGGTGTTTCGATCGTGTATCGTGTATTTCGGACGTTTTGGGCCGTTTTCGTAATTTCCCAAAGTTTGGGATAATTACTTTCCATTGTCGAATTTCGAGCCTTCGGGTGGTCGGAATCGTGTGTTCTCTTAGTGCTTGGATTCGTCTTTGCGAGTACTTCGTAACATATATTCGATTCATATTCAGGTTCGGGTTTCGGGGTCGTCCGGGCCGTCGGAGTTGGCCATGGCCGAGTCATGGCCGGGCATCTTGGGGCCAGGCCACACCTGGCCGGTTACGGCCGTAAGGGTCCCGGCAGTTACGACCATAAGGCCTGTTACGTACGTAATCCATGGACGGTCACGTACGTAACAGTGCCGGCAGTTCTGGGCAGTTGGCTCGGCCATGGCCGGTTACGGCCGTAAGCCATGGTCGATTACGTACGTAAGGCGGCCGGCAGGCTGCCTATATAAGGCTTAGCAGACGGGTTTTACACCCATTTTCTCACTCGTTTCTTCCCTTCCACGGCTGGAGGTTTGGTGTGCGTGGAGACATGTTGTCAGGCAATGAATCCATGAAATCCTAGAGTTCATATCATCGATTATCCATCCTATAACATTCTTTGATCGAGCGAATCAGGTCAGATTTCTTAGAAATCCTAGTTTGGGAAAATTGGGGGTTTTGTTTGGTTTTGTCCGATTTAACCGTAATAACTTAGATTTGTGATAGATTGATGATTATTTAGATGTACTCTATCATTTACATTGTTATTCCATGGTTGGATTGTATAGATTCGTTGTTTTGGTCGAGTTCTTAATCGACGCCTTGAAGGTGTCCGATAGAAGGTCTTAGAGGGGGATTCGGGCGTTATGCGATTATTATTCATCGTACGATTGTTGAGTTATTGTTGATATGACTTAGGGACGAAATCCTTGTGAAGAACTCGAGTCGGAACCCTCCCGTTCGTTGTATTATTTGGGGTCCGAGCTTCCCGGTTGAACCGTGTTCTTCGGAGTGTTCGGTAGCGGTCATTAAGTCGAGCTTCCCGTTGCTCCGCGTGCATTGGAATTGAGGCGAGTATCTCGTCTATATTCTTAATACTTTGAGAATGTGATGTATCGTGAATTTAACGTGGACTCATTAGTGACGGTATATTTAATCGTAACTTACTTTTAAATGAAGATGTGATTTTATGAAGGTAATTACGAACGTAAACTTGAGTTTCAAGAAGAATGATAACTACATCTTCATGTTATTTTGTACTTAAAATAAATACTAGAAACGAGTAGTTAACCGAAGAATTGTGGAATCGCGTAATACTTGTCTTATTTGCTCGTTGGCCTTTTTCCTGAATGATGGTGTGATGTGAATGTTGTGCCCTTGTTGAAGTTATGATGTGTTAACCTATGTGTTACGTGGTTGCGGTTGTGGTGAATATTATACCTTTGTTATTGTGTATAGTAGAGAGTTGAGATGTTATCCGGGTAGGGGTCCCGTCGAGGCATCCGGAGGCGCGTGCTTGCGAGTACGGCCAGACATACGTTGTGACCATAAGGTTATCAATTCGGGTAGGTCTGGGGAGGGCTCCGAGAATCGGCACTTGCGAGTGCGATGTCATGATAACTTATGGGCGTACTTGAATGATGTTATCCGGGTTGGGTCCGTCGAGGCCTCCAGAGGCGCGTGCTTGCGAGTACGGCCAGATGTTACGATTTGACCATAAGGTTATCTAATCGGGTAGGTCTGGAGAGGGCTCCGAGAATCATCACTTGCAAGTGCGATGTCAAGATAACTTATGGGTGTGTTTGAGTTTATTTTTAATGAGCTAATCCGAGTGGGACCCTTCGGGGCCACGGAGACGTTTTGACTGTTGATTTGATATCTCTGAATTGTTTATGTTTGAATCTTGAATCACGATTATATTGGTGAATATGGTTTTGGTCTTGAGGTTTGAGTTGAGAATAAAAGCATTTGTATGATTTTGAAAGAAAACCTTTTGGAAAGGAAAAACATTCATATTTCAGGATTTTACACTGAGACCCCCGAAGTCTCTAAATAATCTCTTACATTGATTTCTGGAGTAATCCCCATGGTTTGTTTTAAAGGAATAAATTTTCAAAATACTTTAGACTCGGGGATCGTGTTACTACCTTGTCGAAATGTTATTTTCATAACGGTTGTATTCTTGATGTATAATTGTATAGCTTGGTTACTTGCTAGCGATTCCATCACTAACCCCTCGTTGGGGATTTTGTTATTTATTCCAGGTGTTCTGACTGGAGAGTGAGCGACTACAAGATTGGCTCGGAGGATGATGCAAAGCAGCGATACTAGTCACAGTTGTAGTCTGTTGTCTGTCAGTGATCTATCGGTTTGAGTTCTTGTCATCCTTGAGGGGATGGACATTTTATATACTATGTGATCGAGTTGTATTTTAGTTTCATCAGATGTACAGTTATGCTGTGTTTTGAGAGACCTAATCGGTCTACGATATTATGTTTTGGTCAAGTTGACCGCATGCGGGTTTGATTTGTAGTCTCCCGCCTGGTAGCTCCTTGTGGAAAGGGGTCTACGGCATGTAATATCCCTAAGTGGATTGGGGGTGTTACAATCGTCTGGAATAATAGTGACCATACACTTACGAACACTAAGAATGGTATCATGATGATCCATCCAATCAATACCCAATATGACATCGTCCTTAGGTAAAATCCACCACGATTAGGTCCGCCAACCAATCACGGTCATTAAGCTAAATCGGACAATTCTTACCTCACGATTTCCGATAGTTCTTCTACCGTCTGGTAGATCAATGACATAAGGTTCACAACTAGTAGCACTATCCAGATGAAGTCTACTCAAGCATGACTCGGAAATGAATGAATGCGATGCACCAGTATCAAAAAGAGTACACATGGGTTGAAATAAAATTTCGAGTGTACCTGAAATCATTCGGGCCTTAGGATCGTCGGCCCTCTTCATCTCATAAATTTGAGGCTTGCCGCCCCTCGAAACGGATGCTCCCTTCTGATAAGTATGGGCTCCGCCTTTAATTGCTCCCATCATCTTAAACGACGCTGACTGAGTAGCCTGATTCTGAACAACTAGTCGCTTCAGGACCTGAGATGCCATCGGAGTATGCTTGGGGTCTCTTCGGCAGTACCGAACCACATTATATCATCAATTACTCCGATGAGGGGTTTCATTACAACACACCCAAAATCATACAGAATACATGTATATTTTATATGAAGATAAAATATACAACACTGAATAAAATGAGTAATTCAAACGGAAGTCTGCAGTGGAAATAAAATGAAGAAAACACGAATGACTGAAAAGGATTGGGGCCCCCAACTAGTATCACTGAGACTCCTCGCCGTCCACGTTCTCTTCCCGTGCTTTAGCCTTGCCATGACCTGAAAACAACATCCCCCAACGGGGTCAGTTACACAGAACTACAATCCTCAAGAGTTGAATAAACACAATCATGATATATCTTAATTATGAAATGACGCTGAAGAGAGGCATCATAGTACGCCCGTAATGGTATGTGCAAGTGCACAAGACGAGCGTCCGGACACACCCGTCGTTGTACCTAATTAGTCTCACGGAGGTACGTTACCGTGTTCACAGTCCAATGTGTCGGTGAACCCAACACATGACCATCACATGCCCGACTAAAAATTCCACACATCCCCACCCGGCCGCGCAATATGAACCCAGAAGGTCATATGAACAAGAATGACCATGAAGAATATTAATGAATAACAATTCGACAAAGTCAATGATGACTCACCGAGATGAATTAATAGTAAAATGAATGATAGCTCAATGAAATGATTGGAACCGTCGTTCCTCGTGAATAAAGTGATTAATTGACAATGACAAGTCTCGATATGGTTAATACCATATGAACGAGTTATGATTATGAATGAACAACAACGAAAGGAATGAATATCCTTTTAACCGAGTAAGAATCAACTTACCTCAACACCGGTGATGATACGTCCTCTCTCGAACAACGTCCTAAGGGAAACTACCGGTCGCTCGAACAACCTTGAATAACACAATACCAACAACTCGCTTAAATATACGCATCAATAGCGATCATAACTAATTCAAGAGGTCGATACAACAATTCCAAACTCATTGAGGCATTTCGACAAACACCTTGAAAACAATCTCCCATCCTAAACAACTAATCCCATTTGTATCGAAAACCAACTTCTATTGAATGATCCAATCCACCAAAACACCATCAATACAATCGATAATCCAATAGGAATACTCAAATCGAGTTTACGATAACATTAAATTGCAAAACCCAATTCCAAGTCAACATTCAAAGTGTTCTTGAGAAAAACTTCCAACAATCCGATGATAACTCATAAAAACTCATAATCATACGTATATCCATCACAAATCATGATTATACCATCCAAAACATCATGCTCCAACTCAAAATCGAATTCAAGGGTTGAAGAAGTTACCTTAGATTAGGATGAAGAATCCACAAATATGATGTTGATCCACACTACAACTTGAAGAAGATGAGAATCTCTGATTTTTGATGATGTTAAAACACCTAAAAATCGCCCACCAATCGCCCAAGGAGGAGAGGAAGAAGGAAAAAAGTGAAATGTGTTTGTTCTCCACAACAAACGCAGATATAAGAAAAATATGTACTGTGTGCCGCGGCACGGGCTGAGTGTGCCGCGGCACAGGGCCAAAAATCTGCCCAGGTGCTCGTCAGTGTGCCGCGGCCCGGCCGGCAGGAGCCGCGGCCCCCGGTACAGACGGGTCAGCCACAATTAGCAAAATGTGTGTGCCGCGGCGCACACTCCCTTGTGCTGTGGCGCACACCACTCGGGTCCAAAAATGACGAAAAACGACCCAGAAAGAGAATAAAAGCAATAGGATTCAATATTTGGGAATAATAACACGAAATGGAAGTGCGGAAACCCCAAAACGGTGGTTCCAAGCAATGATTACAAGGGTTCGCCCAACAATAGCATGATTTGAACAAGGAGGAGATTTGAAATGACATGAACTCCAATGTCAACATCGACTAATGAATCAATTACAACAGTCAAGATAATATTCTTGTCTCTATTTCCAAGTAAGGTTGAAACAATGAACAATATCGATACATGACTCAAAGTTACTCCGAACGGTGAACACGAATGAATGAATGTGGATGATGAATGATTATTAATAAGTGAAAATTACTGAGTGACAATTACTGAATGATAATGACTGGATTACAACCGGGTATTACATACACCCCCCTTAAAGAGTTTCGTCCCCGAAACTAAGGGTCAAACAACTCGGGATAACTCTCCCGCATACTATCCTCGGTTTCCCAAGTAGCCTCTTCGACTCCGTGTCTCGACCACTGAATCTTAACCAAAGGAATCGTCTTGCTTCTCAGTTGTTTGATTCGCCGCTCTAAGATTAGTACGAGACACTCCTCATACGTATGATCATCCGCTATCTCGATTCCATCAAACTGAAGTATGTGACTAGAGTCGGCAAAACACTTCCGCAAATTTGAGAGACATGAAACACGTTAAGATTTCGGCTCGACGCAGGAGGTAAGGCCAATCTATAAGCCAGATCGACGATTCAATTCAAAATCTCAAATGGTCCAATGAATCTTGGACTTAGCTTTCCTCGCTTCCCGAAACGGAAGATATCTCGACTCGGAGATACCTTGACCAACACGTGGTCACCTATCTTGAACTCTAATGGTCGACGACAATTATCTGCATATGATTTCTGTTGACTTTGAGCGGTCAACAAACGACTCCTTATCAAAGCTAGCTTCTCACGGGCGGCTATAAGCATATCGGGCTCGGTGCCGATTGATTCTGATAAGTCATCCCAACACAAAGGAGATTGGCAACGACGACCGTACAAGGCCTCGTAGGGTGCCATCTTAATAGAAGCATGCCAACTATTATTATACGTGAACTCAATCAACGGTAGTTGGGCTTCCCAATCGTATTTCCAATCGAGCACACATACTCTCAACATGTCCTCCAACGTCTGAATAGTTCTCTCTGATTGTCCGTCGGACTGAGAGTGAAAAGCCATGCTGAAATTGAGATGAGTTCCCATGGCACGATGAACTGATTTCCAGAAATGTGACATGAATCGCCCATCACGATCCGAAACAATACTCTTAGGGGGTACCGTGCAATCTCACGATCTCTATAATGAATAAGTGTTGGTGTTGTTAATCTTCACCAAGAACACAAGAAAATGATGACTAGGAATTGCAAGACTTCAAATCCCTCGGACATCGCCCAAGAATCGCCCAAGAACCGGAGAGAGGGAGAAATGGGAGAGAAATGAAAATTTGGGTCAACTCCCTGGTTTTTATAGCCAGGGAGCTTTAGCGTGCGCTAACGATTAAGGCTAGCGTGCGCTACCCAGCCATAATCTAGTCCAGAACCTACGGTTCTGGCCCGTTAGCGTGCGCTAACAGCCTCTCGATAGCACGCGCTATCGGGCCATAGCGTGCGCTACTTAGGCACCAGACCGAGTCCAGAAACAATTTGCCCAGTACTGGACTGTCGGATTAGCGCGCGCTACCGGACACTCAGCGCGCGCTAGGCCTCGACAATAGCGTGCGCTAAAACAAACTCTTAGCGTGCACTAAGCTGCTCGTCCAGAGAGCAGAGAGCAGAAACAACTTACTGCCACTGCTAGGCTCGACTCGCTAGCGCGCGCTACGAAGCAAACGTAGCGTGCGCTACTAAATGATGCTAGCGTGCGCTATACAACAACAATAGCGTGCGCTAGGCACAGGATTACAATGGCCCCAAAACACCAAAACACGAACGAAACATCAAACGGAAGCTCACAATATGCATAATATCATAAGATAGATTTACGGCAATCCCGAAACGGCGGTTCCAAACAACAATTACGAGAATCGGATCAATAAGCGACGGAAAAATCATTAAACGCAGAATCAGAGGAAAAAAAAGTCTAGAAATAAGTATTCCCGAAATACCAATACGGTTACACGCGAGCCACCAAAACGATAAATACACGCAAATGAAAAATACTAAAAAGAAAAAAAAATTCGGATATTACATTCTACCCCTCTAAAAATAAGTTCCGTCCCGAAACTTAAGAAACAAACAACTCAGGGTATCTAACACGCATGCTATCCTCGGTTTCCCAAGTTGCCTCCTCGACACCGTGCTTCGACCACTGGACCTTGACCAAAGGAATGGTCTTATGCCTTAGTCGCTTCTCGCGGCGCTCCAAGATCTTCAAGGGACGCTCCTCGAAGGTAATATCCTCGGCGATATCAATCTCACCATAGTCGATGACGTGACTAGGATCCGAAATATATTTCCTCAGTTGGGAAACATGGAAAACGCTATGAACATGGCTCAAAGCCGGGGGCAATGCCAAACGGTAAGCCAACTCGCCGACTCTCTCGAGAATCTCAAAGGGCCCAATAAATCTCGGACTCAACTTTCTCTTCTTCCCGAAGCAGAAAACTCCCCTCGTCGGCGACACCTTCACCGAAACGTGGTCTCCCACCTCAAATTCCAAAGCTCAATGACGGACGTCTGTATATGACCTCCGAAAATTACAAAACTCAACGATTAACAATCATGAACATTCCAAATATCAATTCATCAATACACTCATATCCACATAATCCACATTGCAATAAGATACAACCAAAATAACATACGTAAAACACACGGATATTACACCCTTACCACCTAAAAAGAAGTTTCGTCTAGAAACTTAAGATTCAAAAAGTTCAGGGTATCGGGAATGCATACTATCTTCGGTTTCCCACCTGGCTTCCTCAATTCCATGTTTAGACCATTGGACCTTTACTAACGGAATCACTTTCCGTCACAATTGTTTCACTCGCCGCTCCAATATGGATACCGGTTGCTCTTCATACGAAACATCATCATTAACTTCAATCTCTTGATAATTCAATTCTGCTGGTGCAATACCCTCGACGACCTACGGTAGTAGCCAGCCAAACCCAAGAAACTACGGACCTCCTTCACATTCTTAGGTGGTGCCCAATCCAACACTGCCTCAATCTTCTGTGGGTCCACACGGACCCCCTCGGCTGAAATCATGTGACCCAGAAACATCACTTCCTTAAGCCAGAACTCACATTTCGAGAACTTCGCATAGAGTCGCTCGGTCCTCAAAATGTCTAACACCACACGCAGATGATGGGCATGTTCCTCCCCGTTCTTCGAATAAATAAGAATATCGTCAATGATGACGACGACACACTTATCCAGATACTCGATAAAGACCTTGTTCATCAACTGCATGGACACTTCCGGCGCGTTAGTTAACCCGAAGGGCATAACCACAAACTCATAATGTCCGTATCTCGTCCGAAAAGCTATTTTCGGAACATCAGACTCCTTCACTCGAAGCTGATAGTATCCCAATCTCAAGTCGATCTTTGAGAATACCGCAGCTCCCTGCAACTGATCAAACAAGTCATCAATCCTCGGCAATGGATACTTGTTCTTGATGGTCACCTTGTTTAGCTCGCGATAGTCGATACATAAACCCAGCAAACCATCCTTTTTCCGCACAAACAGAACCGGTGCGCCCTAAGGCGAAGCGCTCGGTCGAATATCCCCCGACTCAAGAAGCTCACTCAACTACTTCTTCAACTCAGCCATCTCTGAAGGTGCCATGCGATATGGTGCCTTCGAAATCGGAGCCGCACCTGGATCTAACTCGATGGCAAACTCTACCTCACGGCCCAGTGGCAACCCCGGTAACTCGTCAGGAAAAACATCAACGACTGGAATCGATGAAAGCTCGACTACACCATCCCCCGCCTTCAAGGCGTAATACTAATAACCAGTACACCCCTTCTGCAGTAGTCTCATCGCCTTCAAGGCGTTAATTACGAACTTCTGGTTTCCCCTCTTTCGCCCTGCGAAAGAGTGCTCGGTGCCATCCTCGGCTAACATGGTAATGATTCTCGTGTGGTAGTTCATGATTACACCATGCCGCTCGATCCAATCATCCCCGAGAATCAAATCCTCACCCTCAATACTCACAACAATAAGATTAGAGAGCCAAGCCCTCTCACAAATAAACACAGAACAGTCTCGGACCTCTCGATCACCAACTATTCTATCACCGCTGGGAAGTTTAACGATGAAAGGCTCGCAAGGCGTCAAACAGTCAAGACTCAAACGGCGCACACACTCGAGAGAGATGAATAAATGCGTAGCACCCGAATTAAAAAGCACACTGACAGGATGGGACTGAATATGAACGGTACCTGTGGCCACAGTAGCTGCTGGATCATCGGCCCTCCTCATCTCATAGACACGCGGATGGGCGGAGCCGACACTGGAAGCTCCCCCTCTAGCGGGCTGACCCCGACCTCTCCATCGACTGGTACTCAGCGGAGACTACGGAGCAAACGAGCCCTGGTTCACGCTCGGCTCCCTAGGCGCTGGAAAGGAAGCCTGGGCACCGAGAATCTGTCCCACCCACTCACAAAAGAAACCCTTGTGGCTCGACTGACCACAAGTATGACAAGTCAACTGCGGACGAGGACACTCCCGGTTCTTATGGCCCGGATTGCCACAGTTAAAGCATCTGACATCACGAACGGAGGCACTGGAAGTACCTCGAAACCCCCCAGAAAAATGAGCCGAACCGCCTGCAGGAATGTTTGCAGACTGAGATGTCTGCTGACCTCCACCCTTGTGGCCCAAAAAATTTCCGACGGATTTCCTCTCACGAGCCGCCTCACTGACCGTCACAGACATATCATTTGATAATCCTTTAAGGTGGTGCAGACGAGCCCAGACATGTAGTCACGAATCGTCGGTTTCATCCGTTTGGAAAAGTGGAAAATTTTGTCGCTCTCCTCTATAACTTGGGCCTTCACGAAGCCTAACTCCCGGTTGAAATCGGCAATAGATTGAGAAACAGGAATATCCCGAGGCTGAGCATCATAAAAGGCATGGACTCGAGCCTGTCTAACTGGCCACGGGCAATATTCGGTCTCCATCAGGTCCTTGAATTCCGCCCACGAATCAACATGGTCCTTAGGCTCAACAACCTCCCACCAATCAATAGCGTCCCCAGTGAGAAAGTACTGGGCAATAGGGACCTTGCGGTCCTCGGGACAGTTGGTGGCAACAAAGACTTTGGATATCTCCTTGATCCACCCCTCTCAGCCGATCGGGTCTGAAGCCCCTGAAAACTGAGGAGGATGCATCTTGATGACATACTGAAGCCAACGATCTGCTCCGCCCCGAGTAGCATGGGCTGGAGTCGGGTTCTGAACCGCCTGGGCTATTACAGCCATTTGGTTCACCATTTGTTGCATCACCACTGCAACACCAAGATCGGCGCCATCTTGAGTAGTAGCATGGCTATGACGGTCAACAGTACTGCCGGCTCTAGAAGAATGCGATGTGGCCACCTCACCGGCTGCCCTATGTCCCCGTCCGCGTCCACGACCACGAGCACGGCCTCTTCCGGCACCCATACTGATGTTAAAAGGTATCAAAAGCAACTCGATGATAAGTATGAGAGGAAAAACAGCCACAGTTCAAGAAAAGGAAATACGATACGAGAAAAACAAGGAATCGAATAAGGAAAACTTACGAGCACTGGAAGTACTGAGATGCTGGCAGCGGTATGACGATGTGCAAAACAAAACAAAACTAGAGCCAAATAACCGACAAGCCTAGGTATCCATAAACCTAGTGCTCTGATACCATTTTCTGTAACACTCCCGAGATATTCAAGGTGTATTACAGTGTCGTGGACCCCTACATGGGACCCACGAGGCTAAATAAGAATTACCACTCGCCTAACCGTCTCGGTTAGCAAGAAAACACACATCATTAAGATAAAAATTAAATAACACGCCCGGTACAACTGGCGAAATAAGCATCACCGACAAATATAAACAACTTTCAATGATACAAGCCACAATCCGAGTGAAAATGCCTAAGTACTCGCGAGTACCGTATATAAGCTCATAAGTTAGAAAACAACCATATCGAAAAGGACAACAGAAATAAAGAGACTCAAATGCACATGTCAACGACCCTGGCTAGCATCCTCGTACTGTCCCAGCGCCCGCTCGTCCGGCTGAACATAACCTGAAAATCATAAAAAGAATTTCCCCAAGACGGGTCCCCAAAGGGGTTAGCAATTATGCTAGTATAAGTAATCAAGGCAAACTATTCGCTTACACATTTCATAGTACATGCATCAATTCATTTCAAAAACCAAAACCAGACATGTCTTTTTTGAAAAACAAACAGTCAATAATCAATTTGTCTAGGACCGGGGTAAAGCCACTGATCCCACTCAAGGCCTCTAAGGACCCTCCCGAACTGACCATATCATAAAAAAAATCATGCACAGACATCACCTAGGACCGGGGTAAAGCCACTGATCCCACTCGAGGCCTCTAAGGACCCTCCCAAGCTGGATAGCGAATCAAGCTCGTGAATCCGGGGCTAAACCACTCGATTCCCTCGAGGCCCCATCGGACCCTCCCGAGGTGAGCAAAGCACACACAAATACATCACCATATCATGTTAAGCATAAAGGTTTCCAAAAATACTTGCCTTGAATAATTGACGACGACACGAACGGAAAGGAAATCAAGCACGACCGCTAGGAATCGACGAAACCGAACCTAATGATTCGAAGAATACAATCACAACCATCCCTAAACGAATACGGAAATGGAATACACCCGAAAACCCACCTACGATTCATATAAGTTCGTACAATAACAACGATGAGGACCGGTCGCACCCGAACCCTCCCTATTTCACAAAAACAACGAAACTTACCATGAACTCGTAGGGAAAACAAGATACTATAGAGATTACTCATATACATCATAGATTAATCAACAATACGGAACGAATCGGACAAAAACTCAAAAACCCCCAAATTTCCCAAAAATAGGGTTCTAGGAGATTACCTTGGATTAAAGATGAAGAATAAGTGTTGGTGTTGTTAATCTTCACCAAGAACACAAGAAAATGATGGCTAGGAATTGCAAGACTTCAAATCGCTCGGAAATCGCCCAAGAATCGCCCAAGAACCAGAGAGAGAGAGAAATGGGAGAGAAATGAAAATCTGGGTCAACTCCCTGGTATTTATAGCCAGGGAGCTTTAGCGTGCGCTAACGATTAAGGCTAGCGTGCGCTACCCAGCCATAATCCAGTCCAGAACCTACGGTTCTGGCTCGTTAGCGTGTGCTACAAAAGATTAGCGTGCGCTAATAGCCTCTCGATAGCGCGCGCTATCGGGCCATAGCGTGCGCTACCTGGGCACCAGACCGCGTCCAGAAACAATCTGCCCAGTACTGGACTGCCGGATTAGCGCGCGCTACCGAACACTCAGCGCGTGCTAGGCCTCGACAATAGCGTGCGCTAAAACAAACTCTTAGCGTGCGCTAAGCTGCTCGTCCAGAGAGCAGAGAGCAGAAACAACTTACTGTCACTGCTAGGCTCGACTCGCTAGCGCGCGCTACGAAACAAACGTAGCGTGCGCTACTAAATGCTGCTAGCGTGCGCTATACAACAACAATAGCGCGCGCTAGGCACAGGATTACAATTGCCCCAGCCAAAACACGAACGAAACAGCAAACGGAAGCTCACAATACGCATAATAACATAAGATGGATTAACGGCAGTTCCGAACAATAATTACGAGAATCGGGTCAATAAACGACGGAAGAATCAATAAACGCAGAATCGGAGGACAAAAAGTCCAGAAATAAGTATTCCTGAAATACCAATACGGTTACACGCGAGCCACCAAAACGAGAAATACACGCAAATGAAAAATACTAAAAAGAAAAAAATGCGGATATTACATTCTTGGTGACCGATCAGCTCGGTTTCATTAGAGATAAATGAGTAAATGACATAAATACACTGATCAGTTCATTCACTCGTCTTGTATATTATTTTTAGATCCATGTTGCATTATAAATTCGGGTGCATGATATAACAACTCATCTTTTAGTGGATGATTTAGTATTGTAAAAAGACTGAAATAATTACTCCATTCGTTTCATATTAATTGACGGTTTGCTTTTATCATGTTGAACTTTGACCACAAATCATCTCTTAAAAATAATAATAAAATTATTTAAAAAAATATGCTAAGAAATATTTTTAATGCATATCTAGCGGTATGATTTTTATATGATTATTTTTCATGAGATAATTTATGATCAAAATCCAACCTGAAAAAAAAAAAAAAAAACATCAATTAGTATGAACTCATTGAATAGTTTTTTTTTCTTTTTTGTAGAGATGGCTTTTGGATAGAGTTAACTTAGTTCATTTTATAATTTTACTAATTTAAGACTACTTTTTGTCTCGAAGCTATTTTGACAGCTAACCACTATCAGCTACCATGAAAGCTAACCGTTTGCAAAATTGCAACATCTAACAATTTTATTAGCTGTGAATTTTAAGTGAGCATTCAAAAGAGAACTTACTGTTTAAAGACTTGATGAGTCCTAATTATAGGTAGTGACAAATTTGCAGGTAACCTACACATATTCAACGAATCACGATAAAATTGATGATGAAGGTCGAAATTTAATTCTACATAACCTTTACAAAAGTTATATTGTACTCCATTTGTCCGATAAAAGCTTTCGCATTTAAAATGTGTTTATGGCCAGGCGATAAAATGCACGATAGTGATTGATTGCGTGGTGATAAGTTGATTGTGTAATTGATAAATTGTTGATTTTAATATAGATGTTTAGCAAATTAGCTGATAAGCTAGCTGTTTTTTTCAATAAAATTACATAAAATGACATCACTTTTATTTTTCTATTATTTTTTAAACTTTCTCATTATATTATAACAATAATTGTTATAAAATAAAATAAATAATATTTTTATTTATTATTATTTTAATATATACTACCTCTAAATTACACATATGTACTATTCACAGTTCACTGTCACTTTGAAAAGTTATTGATAATTTATTTTTGATGGTTTAAAATTGCCGTTGAATAGGACTTGTGTGTATAATAGTAGTTATTTTAGTTACGAATAAGTTTACAACAATAGGTATCAAAAAATTTCCGTAAAATATAAAAGATAAATGGAACATAAATTTTAATGAACTTCCATGTGGTCTAAAAAAGAACAAACTAAGCTACATCACCACTTTCCCATATCAAAGCTGCAATGTCGTCACGAACTTTATTCAGAAAAAAATATTTTTATTTAGGTCACGGACATATATGGAATATATAAAGATGAGAAGCTAGTTTTTTTTATAAGCTTGAAAAATTAGTTTATCAATCAATTTGAACATAATTGGTGATTTGAAAAATCGTTCTGAAACAAACTTTTTTAGTTAATGGTAAATAAATTTCTTGAAACATAAATTTGGTGATAGTATCTTAAACACAGCCTTACTATTCTCGGAGTAATTTAGAAAAAATAATGTAAATTATAGAGTGGTACCAACGTGAAAAATAAAAATAATATAAAATATACAAATCGTCAAATAATTTATTTTGTTTTCTTTCTTAACGGTGATGAATCCAACTGACCGGACACCAAAAGCCGGATGTATTTTCAAAAATCCGAGTTGGAACAGAACAATCGAAATTTTCTTTAATATCCCGTTCGTCCGCCATTTGAGTCCTCCTCTTGCACAATATTGCTATCCTCCGCGTGCAACTAGCGTAAGACATGCAGATGAGCTCATATGTTGAGCTGAAACTGAAGGTCATTCTTGAATCTTGACGCACCTTAAAAAAGTTGAAACTCTAAATTTCTGCAGCTCGGAAATTCCGGATTGTAAAGTTGAAGCAAAACGAAACAACATAATACTTGAAAAGAATTATGCAGACTACTTACTAAAGATTAGTACAACGTGGAACTACATGAATACAACAACAACAACAACAACATCTAAGCCTTAGTCCCAAAATGATTTGGGGTCGGCTAACATGAATCAAACTTTGAAACCGTCAATAATCGTTACATAAATAACATAAAAGGAAAAAAGAGGGAAAAAGTAGAGAAAAAAACAAATAAAAAAGAGAGTGGAAAAAAAGAAAAAAAAAAAAAAAAAAAAAAAGATAACATGAAATAAAAGAAAATAGTAATTTAAAAAGAAAGAAAAAAAAAATAAATAAAAAAAAAAAAAAGATAACATGAAATAAAAGAAAATAGGAATTAAAAAAAAAAAAAAAAAAAAAAAATCAGACTCCATCCACCATCCGTATTCTTTCCCGCCACATTTGCCTCTCCATCGCCATACTTTCTCCAATTCCAAGAAACCGCATATCATTTTCAATCATCTTTATCCAAGTTTTCTTGGGTCTGATATACATCAAAAAAATATACAATCCACCAAATAAAAATAAATATACATCCCAAGTAGAATTCACCAAAGAATTCATATCAATCAAAATGCAACAACAATTACATAGGATTGCTCGACTATAACAATTTTCTCAACTCATCGTCGTCTCACGATATTTTCCATGCAAGTGGAAAAACTTATAATGATGACGGTTATTGGAATTTCATCTCATTTCCCCTTCATATGAAAATTGCGACAGGAAAGAGAATCCGGCGTAAAATTTTGCTACTTTGTGCTTTGCACGGTTTTATAGTGTTGACCGATTTTGATCATTATTTGATACTATAATTTTCATGCCACCGACCCGAACATAGTTAGGATTAAGGTGATGATGATGATTGCATCATATGCAACAAAATGTTGGAAATTTTGATATGAAAATCCTAGTAGAATCATATTCTAATATGGTATTTATTTTGAGTAGATATATTTTACGTATTTATTTGTTCATATCCAAATTTGGATGAATGAGCAATTAAATTACAAATAATAATACTTGAAATAAGATAATGTATGGTGGTTACTAGGTCGCACTGATTCGCGAATAGCCACATTTGGTGGTTAATTATGGAAATGGATCATACCTTTTCATGAAAAATCGCATTGGTTCATGTTTAATGGTGGATGAAGGATCACACCTTTTCATGAACAAACACATTAGTTCATGATTAAAGGTGGGATGAAAGGTCACACCACTTCGCGAAAAGTCACTTATGACTATAAGTAGTCCCCTACAGTTGATGGTTAAAAATTAATTCGAACACACTCATTCGAACATAGATTCGTCTACAAATTCGAGCATTACATTCATATTAGTCTACTCGGTTCATTCATCATTCTAGTGGAAGTCTAGGAGTCTATACTCAGTCCTGAGTAGCTATATTATTCGACCGGAACTACGACCCGCGGTGCAGCATTTCGTATTCAAAGTTTGTCGTTGTATCTTGGGGGCATTTGCTATAGACCGTGTGCACAAGTGCGGAGCAATTTGTCTTACGAAGAGAGAATTCAATTCTCGCCTCGGCATTTACGTCATAAGTTTTCATTTCTATTATTTGTTCTCCTTGTATTTATATATTTTTATTATTTCCAACACCCACAAATAACAATCGTAAGACAAATTCGAAATCAAATAGAAAACATAACAAAAAATTCGTAGGTATTTTTCTGGTCAGGTCAGCCATCTTGTTTTGACGATTCCCGGAGTTTCAACCGTTGGATCGTCTTGAATTTTGGATGATAACTTCATAAGATCTCTATCTAAATTCTGAACGGTGGAGATTAGATTTGGAAGTCCAGAGGTTCGTGTTCAAGGGGCTGTAATGAGGCTGTTTTCTGGACTCGCTTATGTTGGAAGATGGAGTCTACTATTTATACGAGGAGGTTGCCGAAATTCTGCGGAACTGATTTCCGTCGTTGGAGGGACGAAATGATGTTGTTTCTCACAATGTTCGACATGGCTCGATTCCTAACGGAATACCCACTTGCTGCCCAACAGGATGTTGGGATTCGGTGCCTAAAACGAAGGCCCAGCGGAAGCGGTAAAACGAAAATTAATTCGATCCGAATCCCTACGAGGATCGATCGAGCTACGTATATACGAATATATAAACAAAAGCAAGAGTCGTAAGAAACTAACCCTCGAAGTCCGTTGATTAAATGGTAACCTTCTCTTGAGCTATTCCCCAAGCTCTTGAACGATCCAACGCCGAAAGCACCGCGTCTCTACTTGCCACGCGCCGGAAAAACGAACGGAATGACAACACCTTGCTATCCTCCGAGGATACGGCTAGAACTAGGTGATGAAGCTTGCAATATGAGATTATCACACTCTAAGTGTATAACTCACAACTCTCAATTAATCTCTTGAAATTTCTCAAAGAAAACCAAGAAGAAATGAAGAACGAGAAGAAGACTTGAGAAATGAATTCAAAAATTCTCTCTCTCTCTCTCTCTCTCTCTCTCTCTCTCTTCATACGTGAGAAATGAATAAATGATTTGAGAGATGATGTCTTCTACTTTTATTCTATTCCCACCCAAGATAACAATTCATCCCACTACAACACTTGCCCCACAAGTCTTAATCATCCATTAAAGAATGGAACAAGAAACAAAAGGAAGCAAGGTGGAAAGAGGGAGGGGGGGCCAAGATGAAATTCGGACGAGTTCGGTTCGTTTGACTCATGAGTCCAAACAGATAAACTCCGATTCCATATCGATGTATTTATATCAATTAATTAATCCAATTAATTAAACATATCAAATACATTATAACATAATTAATTTCTCCAAGAAATAATTATATCCATGAATTAAATTAATCACCCGGTGATATATTTAATTCATTAGGCCGTAAATCAATTTATCCAATAAATCGATTTAGACATCTAATGTCCTAAATTTAGATATCCAATATCTAATATTCATAATGAGAGAATTAGCTTGATTCATTCCGTTGTCAATCCTATTGCGCGACTCGGTAGGTCCGTCTCAGTCAGCAATGGGAGGAACCAAAGAGTAGTAGCACCACCTAGCCAGCCTGGCGGCCTACACTGTACCCCAACTAAGAACAAATGATTGGGATCATTCAAGAACCATTCTGTCGTGAATACCAGTATACGTATAAACCCTTCTTTCAAATGTCCCAATCAAGTTATAGGGTCACGGTCAGTCAAACCCTATCTGTACTTGACGCTATGCATGCATTAATGCAAATCGAGATCATCGAGCTGTCGTGTATCTAATACAACTAGCTCCAATGCTTTGGCCAAAGACTTATGATCTCATCTACCAATAACCGCATAGGACATATAACCTGCTCACTAATGGGAGAAAGAATTCTATCTTGGTATTTAGTAGGACCTGCTACTTGCCCGTCAAGATGCACGTCGAGGTTGACCCCCGCCTTCCGGTTTACAGGGTCGAACTACTCTAATGAAAATCTTGACGTCACAAGCACATACCTACTAAATCCTCAAGTCGAAGGTTCACGAATACCTATCACAACCTTTCGATTCCGTCATTGACTGTCCCGGAGTGAAATCCGTGTGACGAATCGAGGGTGAGTCGGTTCGAGTATACTAATCTAATTAGCATACCTATAACGTGTGCTCCTACTAACCATTAGTGTTCGACAGGCACTCTCCATGTCAAAGAACACGTCATACAAGTCTTTACATAAACTTAACGCCCAGTCAAGTTTCATCGACTTGCGAACGATTAAGTATTTGAGCTATAAACCTTTCCAGTGCCGACCCCTTATCCAATAAGGAGTGTAACGCTTTGCTCTCAAATACACGGACTAGTTTCTATATGTTTATTTACGAGTTAGGAATGCCAGTAACTACCAGTAAATAAAGAAACAATCATTTGCCTTATATAAATGGTTTACATAATTACAAGTACAATGCCCTCACTCAACAACCTCTGAGTGGCATTCGAGGGCATACTCCTAACAATCTCCCACTTGCACTCAATGCCACACACTATGGTATCTAATACCCATGTTCTCCTGATGACGCTCCAAGCTAGTCTGAGATAGTGGCTTGGTCAGTGGATCGGCGACGTTGTCGGCCGAGTCTACTCTATGCGGCCTGATGTATCCCTTGCGAACAAATTCTCTTACGAGATGATACTTCCTCTCAATATGTTTGGTCTTTGTTGTGAAACTTCGGCTCCTTGGCACATTCTGACTCCGTCGTTGTCGCGATGCAGTAGAGCAGGCAGCTCAGCACATGGTATCATTTGAAGTTCTCCTAGAAACTTCTTAATCCACAACCCTTCCTTGGAAGCCTCCGAGGCTGCTTGATACTCAGCCTGACAGGTGGAATCAGCAGTCGCGCTTTGCTTGGCACTACGCCAAGATACTGCTCCTCCATTAAGAGTAAATATGTAGCCAGAAGTGGACATCGAGTCATCCTTCAGTCCTTGGAAGTCCGAATCAGTGAATCCCACCACATCCAATTCTCCACCGCCATACATCAGAACCATATCTCTAGTCCTTCTTAAGTACTTGAGAACGTTCTTTCTGGCGATCAATATTCCCTACACAGGTTTGCTGAAACCTACTCACCACGCTTACAGCATGCGCGATGTCAGGTCTTGTACACAACATAGCATACATAAGGCTACCCACGGCCGAAGCATATGGTATATTACTCATTTCCTTTCGTTGTTCCTCACTTTGAGGACACATCTTCAAGGTGAGTTTTATTCCATGTTGCATCGGTAGGAAACCTCTTTTAGAATCATCCATCTTAAATCGCTTTAAGATCTTATCTATATAGAGGGCTTGGGAAAGGCCTATTGTTCTCTTCGCTCTATCCCGGTAGAGTCGAATTCCAAGAATATAGGTTGCTTCTCCCAAGTCTTTCATGGAGAAATTACTCGAAAGCCAAGCTTTCACAGAACGGAGCATTCCCACATCATTTCCTATTAGTAGAATGTCATCTACATATAGTACTAAGAATGCGATCTTGCTCCCACTAACCTTCTTGTATACACAAGGTTCCTCTTCATTTTGCACGAAGTCAAACTCTTTGACCGCCTCGTCAAAACGAAGGTTCCAACTACGCGACGCTTGCTTGATCCATAAATGGAGCAATGAAGCTTGCACACTTTCTGAATATCGACTTCGGACACAAAGCCTTTAGGCTGCTCCATATAGATTTCCTCCTCGAGGAATCCATTAAGGAAAGCCGTCTTTACGTCCATTTGCCATATCTCATAATCGTGGTAGGCAGCTATAGCAAGCATCATGCGAATAGACTTGATCATGGCTACGGGCGAGAAGGTATCGTGGTAATTGATCCCTTCCTTTTGGGTATAACCCTTTGCCACAACCCTGGCCTTATAGGCGTCAATCTTGCCATCACCATCAGTCTTTCTCTTGTAGATCCACTTATTCCCAATGGGCACTATGCCCTTGGGGCGGTCTACTAGAGTCCAGACCTGATTGACATGCATCGAGTCTATCTCAGCTTCCATAGCTTCACGCCATTTCGCGGAGTCTACATCCACCATCGCTTGGTCATAGGTTTTTGGGTCGGTCTCTTGGCTATCACTTGGAACCTCATGGAGACCCAGCTCCTCCAAGTGCATAAGCCCATACCTCTCAGGTAAATGAGACACCCTACTAGACCTACGAGGTGGTTGTACTTGTGTTTCAGAAAGTTCGGTTCCAGTTTCTTGCACAGGTGTCTCTCGAGGAGTTTCATTGTATTCTTCTAAAGAAATACTTCTACCTGCTCCTCCTTCCTGAATGAACTCATCTTCCAGGAAGTGTGCTTGTAAAGCAACAATGATCCTTCGATCTTCGGGCATGTAGAATAGATATCCCATCGTCCCAGACGGGAATCCAATGAAATGTCCCTTCGCAGACCTAGCTTCCAACTTTTCCACCTTAGTCTTCTTGACATAAGCGGGACATCCCCAAATCCTAATATGATTAAGACTTGGTTTCCTTCCTTCCCACATCTCATGTGGAGTTTTAGGAACGGATTTGGAAGGACATCTGTTCAAGATATATGCGGCGATCAGAGTGCATACCCCCACGAGTAAATCGGCAAGTCAAGATAGCCCACATGGAACGGACCATGTTCAACAGGGTCCGGTTCCTTCTTTCTGACACACCATTTAACTGAGGAGTACCTGGAGGTGTTAGTTGTGAAACTATTCCATGTTCCTTAAGGAACTCGTCAAACTCCGTACTCATATACTCGCCACCTCGGTCCGACCGAAGTGCTTTGATATGATTACCAGTTTGTTTCTCGACTAGGGCCTTGAATTCCTGGAATTTCTCAAAGGCCTCGGATTTATGTTTCATTAAGTATACACAACCATACCTAGTATGATCATCTGTAAACATAATGAAATATTGATATCTGTCACGTGCTGCTTCCAAAGCACCACATACATCGGTATGGATTAATCCCAGTTTATCAGCGGCTCTTTGAAATGTCCCTGTGAAGGGGGACTTAGTCATTTTGCCTTTAAGGCAAGATTCACAAGTAGGAAAGGGATCCGATCCCAATGGACCCATAAGTCCATCTTTTTCCATCTTGTAAACCTTGGTCTGACCAACATGACCAAGTCTAAGATGCCATTTCAAAACTTGATTGGTTTCATCCCTACCGCGTTTTCTAGTTATAGTATTCACAACTACTTTGTTCTTTGAGATTTAGATGATACAATCCATTCAACAATGTAGCGGTACCCACTAGTTTATTTCTAAAATAAATTTTGCAGAACCATCACCAATGAAAATGAAAAGCCTTTTCGGTCCATGACCGAATGGATACAATGTTTTGTGCCCCTTGGGCAAAACAAGTACATCTTCTAAAGTCAAAACAAAGCCGGATTCTAAACCCAAAAGAAGTGATCCTATGTGGTCGCCTCGACACTATGCCCGCTTCCATTGTGATCATAACTTCTCCAGCTCAAGCTTCCTACTTTGTTCAGATCCCGATTCACGGTACAAATATGAGAACTAGCACGAGAATCCAGATTATCCAGAAGTAGAAAATACAATGGCGAACAATTTGTTTCCAAAACTAAAAGTTACAGACGAAGTGCCATGAAGAATCGGACAGTCTCTAGCCCGGTGGCCCGACTCACCGCACTTGAGACAAGTATCCTTCTTCTTCTTGTTCTTTGGAACCATCGGGGCCTTGCCCTTTCCCTTAAGGTCCTTAGCTTGTGGTCCATCCGCTTCTTGGTCTTTTTCTTCTTATTCTTAGACTTAGAAGTCGAGAAGAAATCACAAGTGCGAGACTCCTTCATCCGCGGTCTTCATCCGAGACCGAGCGGTCACCGGTTGTTCATTAGCTCTAAGTTACATGCAATCTCATTGCGGTTGAAGTTCATAACAAAGCGTGAGAAGGAATCGAGGAGAGACTGTAGGATAAGGTCGGTTTGGAGAGAAGTATCCATTTTAAAATCAAGAGCCTCCAATCTCTCGATCATGGATATCATTTTGAGGACGTGTTCCCCAACCTTCTCACTTTCCTTCATCCTTGCACCCGAGCGATTTGCTTGGATATCTCATATCTAGCGATTCTGCTTTGTGCTCACCATAAAGCTCGGTTAAGTGAGATAGAATCGCCTAGCGAAGTCATTTTCTCATGAGCTCTGAAGCTCATTAGACATGGAAGCCATCATATAAGCACGGACTTTCACGTCATCCTTAACCCACTTTTCGTGGTTTTCAATCTCTTCTGATTGGCTCGAGTCCGCATAGGAGGCGCCGGAATGTCCGTCTCAAGACGTATCCCGGTGCCTCTATACCGAGGACAATCATCGATTGCGGCCAATCCACAAAGTTAGGTCCCATTAAGGTGTTCTTTTCGAGTAGAATTGCGAGTGGATTCATTGTCATATTGAGATTTGTCTGCATTAAGTATAACAGATTAATTAGTGACTCATTCAATTATGTTCTGAGTATAGAATTTAAGGTCTTTTCTATTCTTGTTACCCAGCTCCCACTATTTTATCGGAATAACACACTCCCATGTGAAATCCGGAAGTATCGTCGCTCTACTTCATAGTGGTGATCGAGTTCTTTATAAATCTTAATAGAGGGCAACCGAATAGGTTTCTAGTCTATTAATTTTCATAAAGTGGTGTCCAACACCAACCCATCTAATGGATGATTCGATCTTCTTTTTCCCCTTGTTCACTCCCCTCAACCTATACGGTTTCTATGGTTCGTGAACAAGTTAAGCTTATACCATCGACGTAAATCAGTTTCACAATTGAATCTTATCCGGCAACCTATCAGGTTTCTAGGGATAAAATTTGCTCCAACCGAAGGCATCCAATGCGCTCCCGGTAATTTATCCGTCTTCCCCGAACGACTACCCCGATAACTCGGAAGCATAGCACATCCGGTTTGGATTTCAATTTCCCGAAAACTCGATGGAGGGAAGGAAAAAACTTTGAAACCTTATAAACTTAATTATTTGTTGTGGGAGAATTATCGCGATTAACGTTATACTTTGCACATTAATCGTTTAAGCGCGTTTGTGGCATTCATACAATATGAAACAACCATTCACAACCTAGTTGCTACCAACATGTGGTTCATGGACCGTTCCTAGAAAACAAAAACTCCGTAATCTAATTACAAGTCTTCGTCTTGAATCTTTGTCTTCTCGAAATGGATCTTCCTCCGGTCTTCGTCATTACATATAAATTTTACATCAAAAATTGCATCCTAGATACAAACATTTCTAGTAAAATAAATAGGCTCAAAACGGCCTTTACAACCCAATCGAATAAAGCGAGCGATTCAAAAACTAAGTCCACGAACCACATCCCCATTCAAAAGCATTCATCTAATAAATACTAAATAAATGGAAAGTGTAGAGATACATTGATCCAATCAACAATACGAACCGATCCAATCGATTCACCTGATCGGTAATATGATAACGTTCAAAATAATTGATCGACCATAAATATTCCAATTAATCAAATTTCCCTTATAAAATGAAATACCATAAATCATTTTAATCATATTAAATCAATTTAACATGAGGGAGATTAATTTTCAAGAATACGAAAAATCGAGCCGGGCGAAATTGGCTGCCATGGCCGAGTCATGCCGTGACATGCCAGCAGACATGCACAGCATGGCGATCATGCTCGGCGGTGCCGGCCGGCGCCAGCGACCACATGCCGCGGCCCACAGAGCGTGCGCGGCCCACAAGATCTGATGGTGCCGGGCCGCACACCAGGCCGCGGCCCCGACTTCGGACCCCTCCGGACCGTCAGCGGCATTTCGGGACTAGTTTTTAATAGGATATCCAATATCTATATTCTCCAACATTCATATCTTCAATATAAATCATTTTTCCAAGAAATTAAGATTTATATTTAGACATAAACTTACGAAAAATATAATTACTACGAACGTAAAAATATATACCACGATTATGACTAAAATGATTCCAAATCATTCACCATCTAATCGAGCATTCCAAATGCTAATATCGTATATACGATCGCAAGACCTACTCTCTGATACCACTGTTGGGATTCGGTGCCTAAAACGAAGGCCCAGCGGAAGCGGTAAAACGAAAATTAATTCGATCTGAATCCCTACGAGGATCGATCGAGCTACGTATATACGAATATATAAACAAAAGCAAGAGTCGTAAGAAACTAACCCTCGAAGTCCGTTGATTAAATGGTAACCTTCTCTTGAGCTATTCCCCAAGCTCTTGAACGATCCAACGCCGAAAGCACCGCGTCTCTACTTGCCACGCGTCGGAAAAACGAACGGAATGACAACACCTTGCTATCCTCCGAGGATACGGCTAGAGCTAGGTGATGAAGCTTGCATTATGAGATTATCACACTCTAAGTGTATAACTCACAACTCTCAATTAATCTCTTGAAATTTCTCAAAGAAAACCAAGAAGAAATGAAGAACAAGAAGAAGACTTGAGAAATGAATTCAAAAATTCTTTTTCTCTCTCTCTCTCTCTCTCTCTCTCTTCATACGTGAGAAATGAATGAATGATTTGAGAGATTATGTCTTCTACTTTTATTCTATTCCCACCCAAGATAACAACTCATCCCACTACAACACTTGCCCCACAAGTCTTAATCATCCATTAAAGAATGGAACAAGAAATAAAAGGAAGCAAGGTGGAAAGAGGGAGGGGGGGCCAAGATGAAATTCGGACGAGTTCGGTTCGTTTCGGACTCCCGCGAGTCCAAACAGATAAACTCTGATTCCATATCGATGTATTTATATCGATTAATTAATCCAATTAATTAAACATATCAAATACATTATAACATAATTAATTTCTCCAAGAAATAATTATATCCATGAATTAAATTAATCACCCGGTGATATATTTAATTCATTAGGCCGTAAATCAATCTATCCAATAAATCGATTTAGACATCTAATGTCCTAAATTTAGATATCCAATATCTAATATTCATAATGAGAGAATTAGCTTGATTCATTCCGTTGTCAATCCTATTGCGCGACTCGGTAGGTCCGTCACAGTCAGCAATGGGAGGAACCAAAGAGTAGTAGCACCACCTAGCCAGCCTGGCGGCCTACACTGTACCCCAACTGAGAACAAATGATTGGGATCATTCAAGAACCATTCTGTCGTGAATACCAGTATACGTATAAACCCTTCTTTCAAATGTCCCAATCAAGTTATAGGGTCACGGTCAGTCAAACCCTATCTGTACTTGACGCTATGCATGCATTAATGCAAATCGAGATCATCGAGCTGTCGTGTATCTAATACAACTAGCTCCAATGCTTTGGCCAAAGACTTATGATCTCATCTGCCAATAACCGCATAGGACATATAACCCGCTCACTAATGGGAGAAAGAATTCTATCTTGGTATTTAGTAGGACCTGCTACTTGCCCGTCAAGATGCACGTCGAGGTTGACCCCCGCCTTCCGGTTTACTGGGTCGAACTACTCTAATGAAAATCTTGACGTCACAAGCACATCCCTACTAAATCCTCAAGTCGAAGGTTCACGAATACCTATCACAACCTTTCGATTCCGTCATTGATCGTCCGAGTGAAATCAGTGTGACGAATCGAGGGTGAGTCGGTTAGAGTATACTAATCTAATTAGCATACCTATAACGTGTGCTCCCACTAACCATTAGTGTTCGACAGGCACTCTCCATGTCAAAGAACACGTCATACAAGTCTTTACATAAACTTAACGCCCAGTCAAGTTTCATCGACTTGCGAACGATTAAGTATTTGAGCTATAAACCTTTCCAGTGCCGACCCCCTTATCCAATAAGGAGTGGAACGTTTTGCTCTCAAATACACGGACTAGTTTCTATATGTTTATTTACGAGTTAGGAATGCCAGTAACTACCAGTAAATAAAGAAACAATCATTTGCCTTATATAAATGATTTACATAATTACAAGTACAATGCCCTCACTCAATAACCTCCACTATAGGAATAAACGTCAAAGACTTCGGATAATATCTGAAATAAAAACGTTATAATTATCGAAGTCTATGTTCGTGTAGTAAAAGGTATACCTTAGACTTCGCTTTTTATACGAAGTCTAATATCCTAATAACCGAAGTCTATCTCGGTTTTTTTTCTAATTATGATCCAAATATGGGGGTAAATGAAGTAAAAGAATGCCTTTAACTTCGGTTATTTTATAATTGGCGTAGTAAATAAAAAACTTTTTACTTCAGTTATTGTATAATATATATTAGTATTTTCTGCAGTAATATATATAAATATTTCACATTTCAATTTAAAATTCATTTCCAAAATCTACATTCAACTATAACTATCCATCAACCACAAGATCTCAATAATATAAGAACCAACAATTTCATATCATCCCATCTTAAAAAAAAATAACATGCGTTCCAACCAATTCAAAACCAGATACATATCATAACAAAGACAAAAAATGTGTAATAAGATTCTATCTATTTCATCATGAATACCACAAATAGGACAAAAATGATTAAAAAAGATCATATACTTCAAAACGACAAAGTCTCTCAAAGACATCATTATTTTTCATCAGACGATCATACTTCTTGTTCATCAAATCATCTTCTCCTCAACTTTCTTCTTCAAATCTTCAACATCGGCACGTGAAGCAAATAAATCCACATAATCTCTTTGTTGCTGGTTTAACAAATCTTCTTCCCCAATATAGAAATTACAAGATTTTGCCTGAAAGCCAAGATTATATTACCAACTAAAACATATTAGCATAATATGTCGTAACACACATACTACAACATTATCAAACAGCTAAGCTGATATATACAGGTCAACTAACGGTTGGGGCAAAATGAAATACGAAATAAACCTCACAGGCGGTTTTCGTAATTTTCGAGTTAGTGGGTTTTCTTGCGAATACCCCAAACATCAGGGGTAGTTTTTGTAATTTCTCCCTTTAGATTATCTACTATAGAAATTCTAGTTATGTCATACGGCAAAGTATAATCATTTCTAACTCACAAGTGAAGCAGAGGCAGGTAGACAACATAATTTTCAGAGTTAGCTGGGTTTTCTTGTGAATACCCCAAACATCGGGGTAGTTTTTGTAATTTCGCATTTAGATTATCTACAATAGAAATTCTAGTTATGTCATACGGCAAAGCATAATCATTTCTAACTCACAAGTGAAGCAGAGGCGGGTAGACAACATATTTGATGGTGTTCATGGAGAACAAGCTGGCCGTCAAAGATTCTCATACGAGCTTGCAACCTCTTTCGACAAAGATTTTCGAACAAAACCCCTTTAGCTTGGGACCGGATGATTTCACAGAAGTATGACAAACAAGCACCAATACCAATAGTCGGCACAATATAACCCTAGCTACGAAAACTTTTCTCACCGTTTGTGCTCCTTAGTGACTCAAACGATTTGCAATGTTTTTGACAAACAACGCAACTAGGTTGGTGAACAGAGTGGTACGAGGTTTTCATATGTGCAACCAGATGCTCCTTCTTGTACTGCTTGAAACATCCTGCACACTTGTGCCTGGGATGAGACTAAAATGTAAGCATGGTCCGGAGGTCTTTAGGGCAATTCAAGCAAAATAAATCAATACATAAGATAAAATCGACTTTAACTAAGTATGTTTCAAGAAAGATTGATTCATGTAAATCTTGTCGTGTTAAAAATCCGCACGAAATCCAAATAATAGTATGAATTAAGATACCACCTAAAGACAAGCTACATTAAACGTTCAGATATTTGATATTTGAGTTGGTATATCGGACAACATGATGTATGCTACAAAGTACACACTAATTGTGATTACTAACATATTTGTAAGGAACCTGTAGAAAGAGAGAGTGATGAAAGAAAAGCAATAAACAAGGACAAGTAAGCAAATGCTAAATAATAACCAAGCACTTAGTAGCTAGTAACATAACTTTCACTATATAAATTGTATGCAATGTCGAAACCTAATTATATTATATGCAGAAAAACATTGAAGGGAGTCTCAAACATAAATTGAAAAGGAGAGAAGAAAATGATGCAAAAATTTTGCATCAGTTAGAACACAAAGAAAATCAATCTTTTCAAGCATACACGAGGCAATGATAGATAATTTTTCATCAAAAGCAACAAACCTGATAGATTCTGGATCATCTCTAGAGCCTCCAAATGGTCATTACAAGTCGATTGAGCCGCCCTAACATTAGCAGACTGGTTAATAATGTGGTGACTTGTTTACACTGATTCTGATGTTGAATTGTCATGGTTGTTGGATGATACAGTGGCTTCGTCAATTATTTCTTCAATAACTACCCCTAGATAAAAATGCAATATTAATTGACAACCCCCTGGCAATAAGCATCAATGTATCAATTGAAAATAACTAAAGTACGTTCAAGATAGCATGCCTCTTGAAGGATGCCCATCACCTTCTTTGCTCAATCTTTCCTCAACATTCCTACATTTAAGTAAATAGACTTTATAATAATTGCTTGATAAAATCAATAGAGGCAAAACCATAAGGAGTCCAAAATATGAAAAATGAGTAAAAGGGCAAGAAACAACACGAACACATGCTACACAACAATTCTAAAACAAGGGAACAACATTGTACATATCAGTACCTTAAGACATCTGCAATAGTTTCATCTTCAGGAGAGATTTCATGTGCTTTACTCAAGTCGGACACGGCATCCTGCAAAATTTAGATGTTCATAAAATCAGAAAAGAAATCTCGAACTATGGGCAAATAACATTACAGGGTAACAAACATCATTCTGCAAAAAGTAAGTGAAAACAGATAACAGTTACTCACTCCTAGTTGACCCAGTTCCTTATATGCTTGACCCCTTCTGTATAGGGCTTTAACATTCTTCGTATCATGTGCTAAAACATGTAGTATCAGAAAGTCGTAAATCACATTTAATCTTCTTCATCTACTACCTGTAATCTCTAATGCACATCATAGTTAAGAAGTAGATAGAAGAAAGTGAATGTAAGGATATTGGCATCTAACAAGCTTACTATTAGTAAATACTTTCTACCACATTAGAAAAATGGGCCAATTTTCAGCATAGGTAGGCACTAATGCTACAATAGAGGATAGTGGAGAAAATGAAAAAAAAAAAGCGTCTAATAGAGGATAGCAGGGAAAATGAAAAAACAAAAAAAGTGTCAGGTCCATGGTAAATAAATTGAAGCAGCAAGGTCCATCCAATTTGGATAATAGAACCATTTCTCCAGACAAAGAAAATACGAAGCATCCTCACCTCCGTGCCTTCTTGGATACATTCTTCATAATGTTCCGTTTTCAAGTAACACGACATCATATTAAGAGAGCAAGCCAACAGGAGATTTCTTCCTTTTGAAGTCGGAACATCTTTAAGATTGTTCTTCGCCTAATATCGTTAAAATAGAAGAATTAGACAAAATCATGCTATCACAAAGAGAAAACTGCAGAAAATAACACATGTAACAAAAAGATGAAACGCCAAAGAGAACTTACACGTTTATACTTCTCCAGGGCACCTTCATACTTTCCCTGACTGTGAAGTTCATTCCCCTGACATGAAACAAATCAAGTATGTAACCACTATTCCAAGTGCAATTGAGCAGTAAAACTGGAAGAATCAGAGGTTGAACCCAACAAGATATTCGCACGACATAGGAGAAGAAAAGGTATCGAACGGAAAGTTTTGATACATTTTAAAATCAAACCTGAAAAAATAAATCCTTGAAGGTCCGTGGCCGTCTTCATCCCTCAGCCACCGTCAATTCATACCAAAAAACCACCGTCGCCGCCGCCCTAAGCGCCATCGAGCCGAGATCCACCACCTTCCTTAATTCCGTCGGGGGTCGAATCGAGATTTGTGGGGAGGTTCGATTCGTGTCCTTGGAATAAGGTTAGCAGGCAACCACCACTCGGGAACTTAGAAACCGCTGCCTAAATTTTCGCCGTCCGGCAGCGAGACGGGATACAGAGAGGGAGAGAGAGTCGCGGGGGGGAGGGACAGAAGCAGACGATTCCTGCTCTTTCTTTGGGTCATGAACGGGAGGGGGGTATATGGGATTATGTTAATCCATTAAACCTTGATTCGGTTGGGCCATTGTCTCTTCTAACAACGAGGTTGAGGGTTCAATTACAGTAGAAGTCCAGGTGCGTGCCGTGTTATCATGGAAATTGAAGTAAAAAATTTGAAGAAGGAAATGGTGGAAACCAATATTTGCTAAGTGTTTTTTTTGAGCCCAAATGAAAAAAATTAAACCTCAAAATATTAATTCTCGGTCTCAAGATATACACTTCGCTATTGTAAATTTTTTTGGTAAAAAATAAAATTTCACACTTTTTACTTCATTAATTATCAAATTAGCGAAGTCTTTGTAACTTAAAATTTCTAATTAGCTCATACTTTTTTGTTTTGTACCATTTACTGAAGTCTATGTGAGTTTTTTACTTCAGTAAATTGAAAAGCGAAGTTGTTGTTTGTTTTTACTTTGCTAATATACATTACCGAAGTGAGACGTACCGAAGTCTTTGACGTTTATTCTACTAGTGCTCTGAGTGGCATTCGAGGGCATACTCCTAACACAGGAGGTTTCTGATGACCTCAACTTCGCCAGAATGACCGTCTGGAGTAACGGTGATTTTGAATGTCGTAATCAAATTCTTTATCACCTTAGTTTTCCTATCTACGTCATGTTTACAGGTTGCCACACCTCGAAGGAACTCTGGAATGCCTTAGAGGTAATGTTCGGCGTTGGAGGCATTGACCACTCCCACTAAGCCAAGAAGGCGAAGGTCGATGGCCCACACTTTGAAGACACGGAAGATGATCCTCGTAAGATCGAGGAAGCCTTGACAGGCAAGGATGCTCCCTTCTGGAGGGAAGAAATCCGCAATGAGATGAATCTCCTCATGGAAGAAATGGAGGAGATCATTTGTAAGTTCCAATGGGACCTACTTGAAAACATCCCAGGCACAACCCCGCTAGGCTACAAGTGGCGCCTACGCAAGAAGAGGATTGGCCACGGAACAGTCATCGGATTCAAGGCGAGTCTGTTAGGCTCACGCTTCCGACTCAAGGAAAGTCTCGTGTGACTTGTCCTAAACTTGTATATAGAAAGTCGTATAGAACTATCTATAATAAAGGCTTGTAAATAAATAAAGCCTTCATTGAAAATATATATAATATATTATATAAATATATATAGTCAAATATTTAGTATTTCATGCATGTTCATTTAATTTGATACAATTAAATGAATGAAATTGCTTCGTCTACATTCAAGTAGAGAAATAATTGATATATTTAATTCATTGGAATTAAATGAAAATGCTTATCTTGATTAGTCTACAATAAAGTAGATAATCAAAAGGCATGTGGAATTAATGCTCATTTAATTTTAAGAATTAAATGAAGATATTAATTACCGTAGACATGTAATATTAATGCATATTTAATTTAAGAATTAAATAGAGGTATTAATCACTCTATTATAAGAATAGAGGGAAATGCACATTTAATTTTAAGAATTAAATGAAGGCATTGATCATTTAATTATGATAACGAATGTGTTAATTACTCTATTTAAAGCGATAGAGGAAATTGATTAGTCTACTTTGAAGTAGATAATCACGGTGGAAAATACAAATATCATTTAAAAAGTTAAATGATCAAGTTGACCTCGTGTCAATAACAATGGTTGATTAGTCTATTTTAAATAGATAATCAATGTGGGGGAACGTAGCTAAGTACTTTGTAACTTTAGATCAATGATTTCACTATAAATCCAAACATTTAGTTTTTGGAACAAATTAAATGATAGATGGTTTATTTCAATGAAATAATCATGCTATTTGGTAGTGGAAAAATTATTGAAAAACTACAAGTGTACTAGCACATCAAATGAAGAAATCGATTTGGAATGATATTTAATATTCATCATCATCCAAAGAACCAAAAGCATCTAGATAGATACGAATGAAATGTGGGGATATCTTGACTAGCATGTCAAAATACAGTTAATATACCCAAAAGAAAAAGAAAATTCAATATTACTAGTATGACAAACGTTTATGTCGTTTAGTTAAAATCACATGTTGGAAAGTGTGTTACAAAATAAAGAAAATTTGTCTTGTAAACACTTCACACTTGGAAAATTACTAAGACGACTAAAGAAAGAAAGGTTGTATAGTAATGATTGAAAAAGCAAATATTTATCTTTAGATAATATATTTGATCACATGTGTATGTTGACTAAGAAAGGTCAAATACAATAATATGGCCATTACTTGAGATAAAATGTGGTCAAATATGGAGTAAGCAGAATGGATTGAAAACCACAATCAAATGGATGTTCATAAATGACACTCAACCATGATGACTGGAGATCCCAAGAACTTGGTTCAATGAGACAACTGAGTTATGAATGTTCAAGTTGTGCACTTGAAATTTGAAATCCATTCTCGTAGCTTCTCAAGTGCAAACATGCAGCTTGTGGTAAAGGATAAGCCTAAAAAGCTTTTAATGATTCCTATAGCCTTTAAGGTGGAGTATGGCAAAATACTCTTTATAGGAGATCACCTATATAAGTAAGAAGTGTGGCCGCTTCTAAACGTTACAGTACGCAAAATATTTATGAATCCAAGAATGGTCCAAGGCCAAAAATGGACACAACATAAGAACAAGAGATATTAGATCTGTTATTGTGTGTGTTATTGTCTAGGTTTACACAAAAGTTGACCGGTTCAAGACATCGCGTTCACCGAGCAACGAGTAAATCCGATAGCACTACACTAAGGAAGGTTAAAGGCTAACTACCACCTATCCTTATGCAATAACAGGTCGTCGAGACTAAGTACATGTTGCATTTGCATTAATCGTCATTCATGTGGGGGATTGTTGAAAATTTTGATATGAAAATCCTAGTAGAATCATATTCTAATATGGTATTTATTTTGAGTAGATATATTTTACGTATTTATTTGTTCATATCCAAATT
The DNA here is from genome assembly GCA_033398695.1 of Orobanche coerulescens. Taxonomy (NCBI): domain Eukaryota; kingdom Viridiplantae; phylum Streptophyta; class Magnoliopsida; order Lamiales; family Orobanchaceae; genus Orobanche; species Orobanche coerulescens. Next base: position 167,813,533 of record CM065811.1, read on the forward strand.
TGGATGAATGAGCAATTAAATTACAAATAATAATACTTGAAATAAGATAATGTATGGTGGTTACTAGGTCGCACCGATTCGCGAATAGCCACATTTGGTGGTTAATTATGGAAATGGATCATACTTTTTCATGAAAAGTTGCATTGGTTCATGTTTAATGGTGGATGAAGGATCACATCTTTTCATGAACAAACACATTAGTTCATGATTAAAGGTGGGATGAAAGGTCACACCACTTCGCGAAAAGTCACTTATGACTATAAATAGTCCCCTACAGTTGATGGTTAAAAATTAATTCGAACACACTCATTCGAACATAGATTCGTCTACAAATTCGAGCATTACATTCATATTAGTCTACTCGGTTCATTCATCATTCTAGTGGAAGTCTAGGAGTCTATACTCAGTCCTGAGTAGCTATATTGTTCGACCGGAACTACGACCCGCGGTGCAGCATTTCGTATTCAAAGTTTGTCGTTGTATCTTGGGGGCATTTGCTATAGACCGTGTGCACAAGTGCAGAGCAATTTGTCTTACGGAGAGAGAATCCAATTCTCGCCTCGGCATTTACGTCATAAGTTTTCATTTCTATTATTTGTTCTCCTTGTATTTATATATTTCCATTATTTCCAACACCCACAATTAACACAAACTATCTTATCCATTTTCATTTCCTACATATGATTTCTTGTCAAGTTTAAACATAAGTGAAACTACTAACATAAATAGTTAAGAAATTACAAGTTAGACCAACTCACACCTTTATCTGGAGCTTTCAGCAAAGCTGTTTTCTGCAGAGAACGCTTTTATCTGAAGAATGAGGTTGAACCATTTGCAGGTGGATTGTACATAAAGGAAGATAACAAAGGATCAGCTTCTGTATTAGCAGAAGAAACGAAGCATGAAGACCCCCTGATAGGGAACAAGATGCAGTTAAATAAGAAATTGAAGTAACAAGAATATATAAATTTGAATATCAATAATCAATAATGTCAACAATAATAAAGTTAAATAAAACGCAGCTCTTATGCTTTTATTTATAGGCCAAGAGTCATAACTAAACTAGGAAATAGAATCCTATTAAAATATAAATTACTAAATATTAAAATTCTAAATAAACTATAATACAAAATAACCTAAAAAAACTTAATATTATCCTAATATTTAGATTTCCTTTCTTGATTTCCATCATTTTCCCGGCTTGAAAGCACGAATTCCTGCGAGAGCGGAAAGGATGATCAATAGAGAAGCTCGGGAAGTTCAATGAAACTCTACATGGTCTTTGTGTTAGGACGACCATTCTCATTCAACCAAATAGCTTTGAATCCCATCATCAAGCAAATAAATGTTGGGACGACCTTTCCAGTAAGCCAGATAGCACCAGCGCCAGAGGTAATCATCAACAACATTTGAAGTTCTTCTGCAAAAAACTCGTGTTTCTGTTCCTTCGCTTTCCTACCAAAAGCATATTTCCATTTTTTTCCAACTTCAGAGACACTTGTGAGCCAAACACATACCTGGATTTCTTTTCCAACCTCGGAGGTAGTCGGGGGCCAAACACATCATATTCAATTTTCGGTCCCTCTTTTACTTCAGGAGGTATGACAAAATCTACTTCAAGATGATGAAAATCATAGGAATAGGATCAACTTCACAAGAATTCGCATTTATTACAAAGAAATATTCACTTAGAGAAATAGGAACCCCAAGAAAATCTCTTTCAGTTAGTTCAATCGACTCCTCAATACTAAGCTCGATGCTATCCAATATTCTTCTATGATCTCCACATTACTAGTACGACATGATGCGGAAGGAGACATAACAAGGTTATCAGGAGACTCAACCATAATATTTTTTTTTAGAACGGCTTTGAAATATTTTATTCCAAATATTCATTATCGAGTTTTGATGATTAGTTGTTAAACAAAGAAAAACAACAAGGAAGCAGAACAGAACAACTAAGAAGTCGAAGACGCAAAAAGTCATTCAAACTGGACTGCAAAGCTAGCGCACGCTAGAGATCAATTCAAGGCTAGCGCACGCTACAATATAAAGATAGCGCACGCTATAGGTGAATGCTAGTGCACGCTATCGCATAATGTGACCATTGTGAAGACTTTCAACACTGAATGTCGTATCGTATGCACTGACATAGACAGCACACGCTATGAATGATATTTAGCGCACGCTAAAGAGCATTTGAATTCAAACAGATGAACGTTGGAAGATTCGGAGTTGAAGTCAAAAGTTACAAACGGATATATGACGCAAGCAATGACGTGATAGTAGCGCACGCTACGAGAGAATACTAGCGCACGCTAACTGAAAGTATCATAAGCTACTGGAGGACTGAATGAAAGAGCAGGTTACGTACGCAACATGCATATTAACATACGTAACAGGGCAATAGCGCACGCTAAAGGAAGAGGCTAGCGCACGCTAAACTGTGTCTGGCAGTAATAGCTAGTTGGAGGAAATTGCCTATAAATACCAAACCATTTGGTATCAAACAACACAACAACTCTGATACTTGTGATATCATTGTAAACATTCATGTTGTTGTATTTGAGCTTATATTGATAAGTGTTTGAGTGTTATACACGAAAACATACACGAGAGGAAAAAGAAAGGATAAGATTGGATTCGGTGTTATTAGGATCAAGGATTCGGCATTATTAGAATCACAATCTATATCCACGTGAGGTTTGTCTAGTACCCATAGAAAGCTAGATAGGTTGATTCCTTGTCCGATAGAAAAGGAAAACGGTTTAACTTGGACCGACAAAAAGACAAGTGTGTGAACGGTTTATCTCGGACCGATAGAAGACGAGATTGTAACGGTAATCCCTCGACCGATAGAAGAGAGGTGCAGAGGTTGATCTTCATCCTATAGAAAAAGATACGAAGAGAGGACGTAGGCACGTTTGGCCGAACCTCTATAAATCTTGTGTCGTTTAATTTCTGCACTTTAAATCACTTCCGCAAATCGCAAAGAGTTTCATAACTCTTATATACTCCGCGCCTATCTCAAAACGGCGAAGATACCGATAATATTGCACCAACACACGCACCCACCATCCTACTCCTAAACGGAAGTGAGAATTTTGAGTCTCGGAGTTGATTTCACGCTTCAGATGTTCCGATTGGTGATGGACGGCGGAAACGTGCAGATGCACAACGGAACGGATGCAGCACTGGCGGTGTGGGCTGTCGGGCGGCACGACGGATAGGTTTTGTTTTTGTCTGCGGAAGACGATGTCCTTGTTATAATTTCCTCATTTTTACTGACATCAAAAATATAAAACATCCTCTCTTAGTATCGACTAGGGCCCACAAAACGTAATGCAAAGAAATCTAGCAAAAGCTTTTATATAAAGCTCACCTCAATCAACCTAAAAGGGTGCTTCTAGTGGTTCATCCCAAACTTCCCTAACTTTGTCCATCCTGGTGGGTTCATGCAAATCTCAAAGGCAGCTGACAGTAATAAAATATAATCATTACAAAATTTTACTATGCATAAGCATAGAATAAGTAATGTGTATATTCAGTAGCACTAATAAGTAACTCCAATAAGAAGCTAGCAAAGCCTGTGACTGACTAAGAATAGTTTATTCACTACTTCATACATGAATGACGTAGATAATACACAACACACCCCATATTATGCACAGTTGAAGTTTTGAAAAGTTGTACATCATATTTTATACTTTCTAAATTTACAAGGATTTTCCAATGCCAAGAAATCTCTGGTGAGAGAGAAACAGAAGAGCCGTACGTATATACTAAATATAATTATATATCACGAAGGTAAAGAAATCATTCCATCTCGAGTACAATTCGATTTAGAAAACAAGGTTACGTATAAAATAAATAAATAAATAAACAAATAAATAAAAATGCAGTTCGATCTAGAAAATAACAGTACATAAGAACTTTCGGGTAAAATCAATATCCAACCACCTGATAACTAAGCGACAACACGGAGATAAAAAAACCACCGATTGCAATTCAACTTATGGGCTAAAAACCACTGCACTATGTCGATATCATGCATACCAAGTTACCATTCGCGGCTCACCTCTGAAGCAAATCCCTCAATGTGATCCTTTTTAGCTATGCAGAGACCCAAGAGACAAAGAGTGCTAAAGAGCAATTCCCGGTCTCCATCTTTTTCAACTCTTTCCAAAAAAAAAAAAAAAAAAAAAAAAAATCAATCAAGATATCATCAGAATAAATAAAACATGCAAGACATTAGGCTCAACTACTGTCAAATGATGTCTTGAGCTCAACAAACAATATAGGTAAAACTTAGTAAAGTTAACAACCTAAGCACTTAATTATACAAAGATATTACAAGGCTACGGACAAACTTAGTTACATACTTGTAATAATTTTTCAGATATTACATGCCGACGGCCTTAATATGTACAAGCCCAATATATCATAGTAGTGTGTATAATGTTAGACAAAGAAAAAGGATCATCAAAGAAACATCCAAATATTACCTGTGACACTGTGAGTGCCATTCCTGAAGTTATTCAGGCTTTATTTGGAAATGGGGATGAAAACTTTGGGATTCAAAACAACTTCCCATTTTCGGATGAAAATTTTGGGATTCAAAACAATTTCAAATTTTCTAAGGGTAAGTACTATTTTTCTAAGTAGACAAGTTAGGTTCTTTCTTCATCTTCACATTTTTTTTCTCTTCATCATGAGCTCCATCTTGAACTTTTATTTGGACTCGTGTTTTAGTGTACCTCAAAAACACAATATTTTCCTCTGGTACTTTTTTTGCTTTCTTCAAATACATTTTTCTTAACTGCTTGAGACAAGTGTACATAGAGTTGAGGGCTGGGACGATTATGAGATCGACGGCAACTTCAATTCTAACCTCAAATGGTTTTAGCTCCAAGGCCTGTTTTTGAAGCTGTCTCGATGCTATTCTCCATCCGTGCTCTTGAATGACTATGCGGAGAGGCGTGAGTTCACCAGTGACTTCTCCCTTGAGAAATGAGTCAATTATGTGGTCTATGAGCAGGGCCGGTCCAACAGTTTTGGATGCCCTGGGCGCAATGTTTTAAAAGGCGTGAGGCGTGTTTGAGGCGTTTTCAGAAAATGAGGCGAGGCGTAAGCCTCGAGGCGTACCAAGGCGTAAGCCTCAGTTTTTATAAGAAAAAAAAATAATTATATATAATAGAAGCTTCATCATTAACAAAGGAACATAGCGAAATAGTAATGTTTTGAATTACTTAGCAATTACATCAATGTAACGAACATAAAAACGCATAAAATAGAGTTTATCATCTAAAAAAAAAAGATTATAATATCACGGTGAATTTAAAATTGGATCATCCGTATCTAGTGGTTTGAAAAACGGATCAAAACCAGTAGTATTTCCACCACCATCATCGTTGTCATCGTCATCATCATCATCAAATAACTCGTCCATAGCATCATCTTCTTGAGGATCATCGGATTCGATAAACTCGATTTCATCTTCTTCATCCAATAATTGTAGCCTCTTTCCTTTATCTATTAAGAATATTATAAAAAAAGAGTTAAGTGACAATACACGAAATTATAGCAAATACTGTATAAAAAAGAGTTAAGTGACACTAACCTAGAGCATCTCTCTTTCTTTTTTCTCTTCCTTGCCCTCGGCCACGACCCCGCCCAATACCACGACCACGAGTACGACCATCAACTCGGCCACGACCACCATCTTCATTGACCTCACGAACATGTTCATTGTCTCCACCGTCCATTTCTACTACTTCATCACCAATATTATCCGTCAAAACGGATCCGGAATTATTCGAACCATTTTCATCAACCATCCATTCATCATCTGCTGCAATCTCATCTAATACTAAAGAATCCTCATCCTCTTTGAGGGACGTCTTCTTCAACCATCTAGACTTCAACCTTTTATTATACATAACAAAAACTAACTTGTTCAAAGTCTTTGTATGTAAATGATTCCTCTTCTTCGTGTGTAGCTAGAAAAAATTCAAACAATATATAAATGATGATTTCTAACATGTAAATAATAGTTGCAAGATAATAATTTTTTTAAGTACATAAAAATAATACCTGATTGAAAGTACTCCAATTACGTTCCAATATGAACATGTAAAACTCAATACTTTCACCGCAAAAGTCGTGAGTTCTGGTGTCTCATCTCCGTATTAAATCCACCAATCAACTACAATAATTTAAAATAAATGTATTTTTTGACAGTAAGCATTTGAAAAGGAACACATGAAAGATGTATATCTGTATCTACAATAATTTAAACTAAATGTACCTGGACTACGCTTTTTGGTAGTGCTTTTCGCAGCCGCAAAACCAAATAACCCCTTTTGCATATGAAAATGGTCCATTTACAAATCGATTTTCTCTTGTACCTTCGGGTCGGGAAAAAATTTGGTCAAACAAGTGAACAAGCCTAATTTTATCTCCGGATGAGTGGACACATCCGCCTCATAATGATAATGTGGATTGAGATAATATGCCGCGGCATGCAAGTGGCGATGCATTTGAAATTCCCACTTTCTATCTATTATCTCCCAAATCTCTTTATATGATGCTTCTTTCTCCTCCTAAAGCTTCTGCAATTGCTTCCTTAGCTTCATCTATAGAACCATAAATGAATCTCATCCCAGGCATTTTCTCCGAGTCCATCATCCTCAACACACTAACCAAAGGCTTAGTCGTCTTAATTGCATAAGCCACGCTCGGCCAAAAATATTTGTCCCTCAATACTATATTTTTCACATTTTTCGCTTCATCCGACCGGGACAAATAATGCTTTGACCAAGCATGTGACGTAAACATTCGCTCCAATTCGTCTTTCAAACTGTACATGCTTTGCAATGTTAAATAAGATGTCGCAAATCTTGTGGCGGCGGGCCGAATGAGCTCTCTATTAGTATGTTCTCCCATCAACGCCAATGCCCATCCATGATTATATATAAGTGACTAACCTATAAAATTAAATGCATTAATAAAATTAAAATATGCAACATTTCATCTTCAGTGCATCATTTCCAACAAGAAAAGAATAAACAAAAGAGCATTTCAATTAAAGTTACCTTCTTCGATTTAACATTTTTGTGTTGAGGAAGATCTCCAATTTTCTCGAGCATCAAATATATGTAATGAGCTGCACATGGTGTCCACCAAAGACGTGGCCTCCTCTTCATTAACAACTCTCCTGTCGCCTTATAGTTTGATGCATTGTCAGTAACCACTTGAACTACAATGACTAAGTTCATGAGATGTTGGTGGCTTTAAACCACGTCCGTAATTCCCGATAGATCGACACATGCTAATGAAGGAAGGAGAGCTAGCAACGTTGAAAGAAATTCCGTTTTAAAAAAAAAAAATCTACCAATATCCATACAACAACGATTGCGAGCTTCCTTATCATTCCCCGGAATTGGATTTTCATCCCCATTATCAACGTCGGCAACAAATCTATCCATCGGACCCCTAATTCCCCTTTGAGAAACACTCCCCCGGCTAGACCCTCCAAAAGATGAATTTTGACTTTGATAATATGACCCGCTATCGATCAGTTCATCCTTGTTTCTTTGCATTTCCACTTTTGCCTTCTCGGTCGATTTCAGATAATTTTGCATCTCTTTCTTTACATCATCAGAAACCTTAGTGCATGAGGCAACATCTTTTTTGTGCCCGCAAGATCATGTTCTTGTCGATATAATACTCCTTTTATTATTTTTTGGCAAAAAATACATTTAACGTATTTGTACCCTTTTCCTTCCATTCCGTTTTCCTCCACGCAATATTTCCATGCAGGGTCCTTCCGCTTGCCTGATGTCATGTTCCTACGCAATCAAGTAAACAATATATGAAGAAATGCTGCCTAAAAAAGGAAAAAAAATAAAATAAAAAACTGCTGCCTAAAGAAAAAAAAAACACTACTGCCTAAAAAGGGAAAAAATAAAATAAAAAACTGCTGCAGAAAATAAAGCAAAACAAAGGGGGAGGCAAAATAAAGAAAATAAAGAAAATAAAGCAAAATAAAGAGGGAGGCAAAAACAAGAAAACAAAAACCGTTGGCCTAAGAATCAGATAACGGGGGAGGCAAAATAAAGAAAATAATGCAAAAAAAATCCAGAAAAAAAAAACAGAATAAAAAAAAAGGTCGTCGGAAACGTACGTGGTAAACCGGAGGTCACTGGAAGTCGGAGCCTCGGAGGTCGCTGGAGGTCGGAGTCGCTGTCGGAGTTGATGTCGGACTGGAGGTCCGAGTCTCCGATCGGTGGAAGTCGGAGGCGAAAGTCGCGATGGAGGCTGAAAGGGATTAGGGCTGAAAGTTGCGATGGAGGCTGAAAGTCGCGATGGAGGTTTTTCTCTTTTTTTTTTTTGCCTGGGCCGTCTATTTATACTTTTTTCATTTATTTAAAAAAAAAATTGCCTGGGCCGTCTATTCCGCCTCAAACGCCTTGGAGGCGTGCGCCTTTCGTACGCCTCAACCGGAGGAGGCGTCCGCCTTATTCTTTCCTCCTTGAAAGAGCGCCCCAGAACGTTTTTCCGGCGCCTCGCCTCGAGGCGGCGCCTCTTTCCGCCTTTTAAAACATTGCCTGGGCGGAGAGCAAAAAATATGCCCCTAATTTAATGAACTAAGAACACGGCTTTTAAAGGGGTTTGGAATCTAATCAAGCTGACAGCTCATCCCATGCAGATTATTATTAAAAAACAAAAGTTACAACGGGAAGGGGGGTGGGGGACATAAACCAAAATCCCGAAAAACAAAACAAATACAGTATCACCTAAAATGTTGTCTTCGTGCATTTCGTGAAGCAAAATAATCAATTAATCTATCATAGTCAACATTTGCTAAAAACTTACTTTCGATGCTCAAAACTGCTAATCCGTTAAGCCTCTCCTGACTCATCGTAGTCCGCAAATACGACTTAAGTAGCTTTATTTTGAAAAATTTCTTTCGGCGGATGCTACCGTGGCTGGTACGGTCAACAAAATCTTGTAGGCAAGCAACACGTGTGGGAACATATCCACCTTCCTTACAAACTCCATAACTTGAATAGACATCCAAGGCTTTTTTCTCGTATGCTTCATATGGTATCATGCCCTGCAAAATTTGTAACTCCGTAAAGAAGTATTTTCTTTCAATATCAACATGTGGCTCAAAAATGAAAAAAATCTTTCATTTTTGAATTCAAAAATTATCCCAAACACTTGGCTTAAAAATATTTAAATCAACATTTGGTCATCAACAGGATGCTCATCAACATGTGGCTCATCAACATGTGTCTCATCAACAAGTGGCTCATCAATATTTTCATTAGAACTAGGAGTTTCAACGGGTTTTTCTTGCCTAACAAAAAATTTATTTAATGATCCATGTAAAGATTGTGCAATTTCTTTGTTGTTTTTTCTTTCTTTTTCAATTTTGAGCATGGACGGTTGTGATCTAGGAAACATATTTAACTAATTAGGCAATTACCAAATACCAAATAGGCAAATACCAAGCAATCAAGACCAAGGTTTATGAAAGCAAGATCAAATATGCAAATAAGAGAGATAGACCGACACCAAATAATCAAATATGCAAATCTGTGTGCGTCTGATCGAGATGAGAAGGAGAAACGTCGGTCAGATGGTAGGCGTGTAAGTAAAAATGTAGAACAATAAAACTGATTTTAAAAAAAAAAAAAATGAGCCCAGTAATGGATAAGAGGATTATGGGCTTTGATGCCCTATTGGGCTGTGATGCCTGGGCCACCGCCCTTCTTGCCCACTATATGGGCCGGCCTTGTCTGAGTTGGAAGACTCTCAAAACCTCGGAGATGATTTGCAAAAAGAACAGGACCACCTCAGCAACTGGGAAGCATCCAAGTGGAGATCAAAGAAGTTATTCATGAGACTTGATCGATCCAATAGAATCTCGTGCCTGGCCTTGTTAGCGTTGTGTGAGCAAATAGGGGTTCTTTAGTAACTTCTAGTGAGAGTGAGAGTAGGTTTGTTTGGTCATGACATTGTTTGTAATACCCACTAATTTTGGAATAATTTTTAAATTTATTAATTATTTATATGGTGCATATTGAATAATAACTTAATTTTAATTTTTAGTTAGACCTATAATTAATTACTGAGTCCAATCATTATAAGGCTAGATTCATGTCAAGCATCATTCATATATTTATTCTAAGTCCATTAAGCACAATATTAACAAGCCTATTTTTCTCAATTAACTATAATCCAAATCATTGAGTAACTCTTGGGCCATCAACCCAAATTTGTTGGCTAACTTGAATTGGGCTAAGTCTTGAAGCCCAAACATTAAATCTGAAGTTGAAGAGAGAACACACGTTGGCAGAAGTGGGGTTGAGGGAAATTATCACCACGTTGGCAGAAGTGGAGTTGAGAGAAGTTTAACATCATGGGAAAAACAGTTAACACAATTCTAATATAAAAACCCACAATCAGCAGATCAAAACTCACGCAAAACACTCTACAACACAAACTCTACAGCAAAGGAAATTCATCTAAAAATCATACATCAAGTTTCTTTCTCCTCAAAATCACACATATCCGCAGGTAAATTCTTCTGTAAATTCTTTCGATTATACATCTCAATTTTCACAACAAAAATTATTTTCTCCTTCTCCTTAGTCTAATCGAAGCCTAACCGGAGGAATCAATTCCACCTCTGGCAACCGAATTCTTTGCTGCTTCAGAAAGACACACATACACACCAAAAGACTTCAGAAATCAATTTCTAGAAAACCTAATTTAAAATCAAAATCAAAAGAACAGAAGTCAACCTTTGAGTTCAACCGAAGCTTCTTTCCTACTCCAGTTCTAGGCCGTCGCCGCCTCCCTTCTTCTTTCCCATCCAGTCGCGCCGCCGTCACTTGGTTTCACGACGAATCGTGCAAACCCTCAACCCAGCCCTGATCGATTGTCGTCGCCGTCGCTCTGTAACCACCACCACCCCGTCGCGGTTCGTGGGTATATGTGTGGGTTGCCACCACCACCTCGTCGCGGTTCGTGGGTATATGAGTGTGTTGCGCGGCTGATAAACACACATAGAGTATCTAGGCGCTTAAAGCTGTGTGTATCAGTGTGTTTCGGGGGAGAGTCGGTTGATTTACTTTCCTTCGGAATTTGGAAGCATTTTGAGCGAAAACAATAAAATAATTAATTTTCTTTTTATTTCCTTTCAACTCGAGAACACAAAACATATTTTTCTTTCACTTTCATTTCTCTTCTTTTCTCTTCCAATTTTCTTTCCTTTCCTTTTCCTTTTCCTTTCTTTACTAAACTCGGGAACTAAGCGTTAGAGAGAGAGAGATTTCGAGAGAAAGAGAGTCGGACGATTTGAGAGAGAGTGAGGTAAGGGACACACTTCTCAACTCGGATAGGGATTTTATATCCCGTCATTTTGACCAAATTTCAATTTTAGTCCCCATGTTTCTAACTCTTTCAATTTAACCCCATTCAATTCTAATATTTTTCAGACCTAGTCCCATAAATTTTAGCTTTTAAATTTGTAACGACCCGATTTTTCTAAGGTATTTTATGAGTATATTTAATAATAAGAAACTTGTAGCAATTTCAAGCCGTTATGGAAACTAACATTTTCTAAAGAAAAACATTCGCGGAAATAAAGTGGTTTTAAATCTCCAATACAACCATAAAAATCTAGCAACGGGAAATAATTGTCAAAAAAAAGTTAAATATTTCATATTATACGTGAGCGAAATTTAAAAAAAAAATAACATTAGATATCATAAGTCGGTCTGCCCTGTAATTCATTGCTCGACATTCCGATTTTACCTGAAAATTTTACATAAAAAATATAATGAACTTCCTATTGCTCGTGGGAACATTACAAGTCAACAGTAATCACAATACGTAACGGAGGCATAGCATGAATAACAGTTATATCAACATATAACTTGAGCATGTGAACATGCGACTGCATGTAAACACATACTTGTACTTGGTATGAAAAATATGTGACCGCATATTAATCATAAATATAACATATCACATACAGAGTCCAAATAAAATAATTAAAATTGACAAGTAATAATTTCCACTTTAAATTGAGATCACGTGAATGCAAATGCTTGAATGCTTATCCGATAATCCTATACTCGAACTCTTGCTTTTTGTGGCCTACATTTGAAGAGACGTGTATTTCAGTATATAAATAATGGGATTGATTATGGTGAAAACCTCCTTAATGGTGAAATCTAGAAACCAACTGCATTATTAAGCAATTTCATTGCATATTTGTTATTATATGTTGCATCAAGCTGGTCGCTACTATATGCAATAATAATGCAATAAAAAAAATACATAAATGCATATAATCCTACTCATCTACAGCCATTAGATCACTAATATCAATTGCCTACAAAAGTTTCTAGATTTCACAAGGTAATTAATTTTCATATGATCTGTTTCCTATATATATATGTATATAGTTGGCTGAAATAAGAGTACAAGCTGGTCGCTACTATATGCAATAATAATGCAATAAAAAAATACATAAATGCATATAATCCTACTCATCTACAGCCATTAGATCACTAATATCAATTGCCTACAAAAGTTTCTAGATTTCACAAGGTAATTAATTTTCATATGATCTGTTTCCTATATATATATATATATATATATATAGTTGGCTGAAATAAGAGTAAAGGCTTGTTTATTTTTTACTTAATCAGCTTAATCGATCAGCTATATTTTACTGTTTACTTTCAACTTAATGATCTTAATAATGTCTTTTTCATGAAGCAACTTTTTGGGTGTCCTTACCATTAAGTCATATATACTTCCCCAATATACCAAAATTACCCTCTCTAATAATAAAAGAATTGATTATATATATTATAAATTATCATATAATCTTAATTATAATTGAGTATATATAGTATAAATTTAAAATATATATTAATATTATATATTTAAAATTCATAAAGTATAAGCTATTTAGTGATAAAAAAATTAATATAACTATATATATATATATATTAAAATATAACTTAATATATTTATAAAAATATTGTCTGATTATTTAAATATACTTGAAAATATAATATGATTTATGAATATATATATATTATAATATAAATTAAAATATATATTATGTTATATTATATAAATTGATTTTTTTATATTGACTATTAAAAAAATTAATATAACTATATATACTAAAATATAACTTAATATATTTATAAAAATATTGTCTGATTATTTACATATACCTAAAAATTATAATATGATTTATGAATATATATTATAATATAAATTAAAATATATGTTATGTTATATTATATAAATTGATTTTTTATATTGACTATTAAAAAAATTAATATAACTATATATTAAAATATAACTTAACATATTTATAAAACTATTGTCTAATTATTTAAATATATCTGAAAATTATAATATAATTTATGAATATATTATAATATAAATTAAAATATATATTATGTTATATTATTTAAATTGATTTTTTATATTGACTATTAAAAAAATTAATATAACTATATATATTAAAATATAACTTGATTATAAAAATATTGTCTGGTTATTTAAACATACCTGAAAATTATAATATGATTTATGAATATATAGTGACGCGTTCTATGCAGTACCAATATTAGATACAGTACTTTACCGTACTAATTTATGCATGAGTTTTGTACTAATTATGCATGAAATATATGCATTTCGTGCATCAAAATTTCAATGCATTAATTCTTACAAAAATTTGATGCATATAATCTAATATTTTAATGCATCAATATTTTGATGCATATATTGCATATTTTAATGCATTGAAATTTTAATGCACGAAATGCATATATTTCATGCATAATTAGTACAAAACTCATGCATAAATTAGTACTGTAAAACCCAGTCCTGATCGATTGTCGTCGCCGTCGCTCTGTAACCACCAACACCCCGTCACAATTCGTGGGTATATGTGTGTGTTGCCACCACCACCCCGTCGCTGTTCGTGGGTATATGTGTGTGTTGCGCGGCTGATAAACACATATGGAGTATCTAGGTGCTTAAAGCTGTGTGTATCAGTGTGTTTCGGGGGAGAGTCGGTTGATTTCAGAACTTAACGCTTAGTTCCCGAGTTTAACTTAACGAGAGAAAAGAAGGGAATTGGATGGAAATAAGAAGAAAGCAAAAATATTTGATGTTCCTGAGTTTTTTAATGAAAAGAAACGGAAAGAAATGGAAGGAAAACTTTCCCTCCTAACTTTCCTTCCGATTTGGAAGGATTTGGAGTGAAAAGAATAAAATAGTTAATTTTCTTTTCATTTCCTTCCAACTCGATTTGGGTCTTCCTCTACCTTTCATTTAAGATGATGGAGAATCGATTACGATGGTTTGGTCATGTGAGAAGAAGACCTATTGATGCCCCAGTGAGGAGGCTAGAAAGTTGGGGAGCAAGTAATGTTGTGAAAGGTAGAGGAAGACCCAAGAAAACTTGGATAAAGATGATTGAAAATGATATGCGGTTTCTTGAAATTGGAGAAAGTATGGCGATGGAGAGACAAATGTGGCGGGAAAGAATACGGATGGTGGATGGAGTCTGATTCTTTTTTTTTTTTTTTTTTATTCCTATTTTCTTTTATTTCATGTTATATTTTTTTTTTTTTTTTTTTTTTTCTTTTATTTTTTTTTTTCTTTTTTTTTCTTTTTTTTTTCATTCATTCTCTTTTTTTATTTGCTTTTTCTCTACTTTTTCCCTCTTTTTTCCTTTTATGTTATTTATGTAACGATTATTGACGGTTTCAAAGTTTGATTCATGTTAGCCGACCCCAAATCATTTTGGGACTAAGGCTTAGATGTTGTTGTTGTTGTTGTTCCTTCCAACTCGAGAACACAAAACATAATTTCCTTTCACTTTCATTTCTCTTCTTTTCTCTTCCAACTTTCTTTCCTTTCCTTTTCCTTTCTTTACTAAAACTCGGGAACCAAGCGTTAGAGAGAGAGAGATTTCGAGAGAAAGAGAGTCGGACGATTTGAGAGAGAGTGAGGTAAGGGACACACTTCTCAACTCGGATAGGGATTTTATATCCCGTCATTTTGACCAAATTTCAATTTTAGTCCCCATGTTTCTAACTCTTTCAGTTTAACCCCATTCAATTCTAATATTTTTCAGACCTAGTCCCATAAATTTTAGCTTTTAAATTTGTAACGACCCGATTTTTCTAAAGTATTTTATGAGTATATTTAATAATAAGAAACTTGTAGCAATTTCAAGCCGTTATGGAAACTAACATTTTCTAAAGAAAAACATTCGCGGAAATAAAATGGTTTTAAATCTCCAATACAACCATAAAAATCTAGCAGCGGGAAATAATTATCAAAAAAAAAGTTAAATATTTCATATTATACGTGAGCGAAATTTAAAAAAAAAATAACATTAGATATCATAAGTCGGTCTGCCCTGTAATTCATTGCTCGACATTCCGATTTTACCTGAAAATTTTACATAAAAAATAGAATGAACTTCCTATTGCTCGTGGGAACATTACAAGTCAACAGTAATCACAATACGTAACGGAGGCATAGCATGAATAACAGTTATATCAACATATAACTTGAGCATGTGAACATGTGACTGCATGTAAACACATACTTGTACTTGGTATGAAAAATATGTGACTGCATATTAATCATAAATATAACATATCACATACAGAGTCAAATAAAATAATTAAAATCGACAAGTAATAATTTCCACTTTAAATTGAGATCACGTGAATGCAAATGCTTGAATGCTTATCCGATAATCCTATACTCGAACTCTTGATTTTTGTGGCCTACATTTGAAGAGACGTGTATTTCAGTATATAATTAATGGGATTGACTATGGTGCAAACCTCCTTAATGGTGAAATTTAGAAACCAACTGCATTATTAAGCAATTTCATTGCATATTTGTTATTATATGTTGCATCAAGCTGGTCGCTAGTATATGCAATAATAATGCAATAAAAAAATGCATAAATGCATATAATCCTACTCATCTACAACCATTAGATCACTAATATCAATTGCCTACAAAAGTTTCTAGATTTCACAAGGTAATTAATTTTCATATGATCTGTTTCATATATATATATATATATAGTTGGCTGAAATAAGAGTAAAGGCTTGTTTACTTTTTGCTTAATCAGCTTAATCGATCAGCTATATTTTACTGTTTACTTTCAACTTAATGATCTTAATAATGTCTTTTTCATTAAGCAACTTTTGGGGTATCCTTACCATTAAGTCAGAAATACTTCCCCAATATACCAAAATTACCCTATCTAATAAAAGAATTGATTATATATTGTATAAATTATCATATAATCTTAAATATAATTGAGTATATATAGTATAAATTTAAAATATATATTAATATTATATATTTAAAATTCATAAAGTATAAACTATTTATTGATAAAAAAAATTAATATAACTATATATATATATATTAAAATATAACTTAATATATTTATAAAAATATTGTCTGATTATTTAAATATACTTGAAAATATAATATGATTTATGAATATATATATTATGATATAAATTAAAATATATATTATGTTATATATATAGCTAGTATTTGTTAAAATATAGCTGATCGATTAAGCTGATTAAGTAAAAAGTAAACAAGCCCTTATTCTTATTTCAGCCAACTATATATTTATATATATATATATATAAAATTATAGGAAACAGATCATATGAAAATTAATTACCTTGTGAAATCTAGAAACTTTTGTAGGCAATTGATATTAGTGATCTAATGGCTGTAGATGAGTAGGATTATATGCATTTATGTATTTTTTTTATTGCATTATTATTGTATATAGTAGCGACCAGCTTGATGCAACATATAATAACAAATATGCAATGAAATTGCTTAATAATGCAGTTGGTTTCTAGATTTCACCATTAAGGAGGTTTCCACCATAGTCAATCCCATTAATTATATATTGAAATACACGTCTCTTCAATTGTAGGCCACAAAAATCAAGAGTTCGAGTATAGGATTACCGAATAAGCATGCAAGCATTTGCATTCACGTCATTTCAATTTCAGGTGAAAATTATTACTTGTCGATTTTAATTGCTTTATTTGGATTGTATAGGTGATATGTTATATTTATGATTAACATGCATTCACATATTTTTCATACCAAGTACAAGTATATATTTACATGCAGTCACATGTTCACATGCTCAAGTTATATGTTGATATAATTGTTATTCATGCTATGCCTCCGATATGTATTGTGATTACTGTTGACTTGTAATGTTCCCACGAGCAATAGGAAGCTCATCCCATTTTCTATGTAAAATTTTCATGTTAAATAAGAATATCGAGCAATGAGTTGTAGGGCAGGCCGACTTATGATATTTCTAATATTATTTATTGTTTTCTAGTTTTCGCTTATATTTTGGATGGAACACTTAACTTTGTTTTGATAATTATTTCCGCTGCTAAAATTTTATTATGAAGTAATGAATATTTAAATCCTCCTTATCTTTGTCAACATTTTATTTTAGAATAATATCAGTTTTCGTAACAACTCGAGGTTTTACAAGTTTTTCTTATACTCATAAAGTACCTTAGAAAAATCGTGTCGTTACAGTATGGTATCAGATAAAATCCAGTCTATTTTCCTAGTATGCCGAAATATTTTTTTGTTAAATTAATAAAATAGTTTTTAAAAGAATATCATATGTTCGACTGCCGCTACTTCGTTACTCCATTCCAATGTAATCAGTTTCAACTCATATTAATATCATACATGCATTCATCATAACATCCTAAATTTAATAATTTTATGTGATTATACATGTATCTTCTTAGTATGGCCGGATATAAGGTGACTCCACGTAAGAAGGTTGAGGTAGAATCTAGCTTGCGCCCTTTGACACATAGAGATTCTTGGGGTAATCCAGGGTTGCCCAAGAACGCCCCACATCACGCAGATATCACAAAGATCAAAATCACACCAGATTTTAAAACAATACGAGTTGGAATCGTATCCGGGAGCCCCCACAAGATCCGAGGAACACTTACGGTCCAGGCAAGGGGGTTTGGTATGCTCGGAGATTGCGACTACAACAGTCTCAACACAAAGATGGTAAATTGAAGCAATCACAGTCACACAAACAAGATTACGTAAACAGTCGGAAGCTAACAAAATAACGAACAACACCCCACAGTACCGAAAGTAACTGAGACAGAGTATGAAATGCAATACCTGAGCGGATCCCTCGGCCGGAATCCGTACGCCCTTCGGAATAGAAACCCCTTTTAGAGGCTCCGATACCACTGTAAGGTATCTATCCGGAATACATAAGATTACACAACAAAGCAGTAAACAAATTACAACTAAAGGACCTATGATATCGGGATTATGGGGATTAGGGTTTACAGAACAGATTCGAAAATAAATTACACAAAGTAAGAATAAACCTGTTTCTAATGCAATAAACCAGAATAAATAAAGTAGGTTAAATATTCAAACCGAGGAGATCACACAAGATCTGAAAAACCAGAGGCGAAGGTGGTGAGAATCAACCGGAAATCAGCCTCGGCTCAGTCCTCTGTCTCAGGTACCCACGTCCAGGACACAAAGCAACCCGCGGCCAGCACCACAAATGGACCCAGAACCAGACCGGAAGCAAACACCGAGTTGAATCATAGCACACAGCCAGATTCAACCGAAAAACCACCTTGAAACACCAAACCCAGATCAATCGTCCAATCCACAGTCTCAAAACTCCCGATTTATTTCACAGAGAAAAGAATCAAAGGTAAGCTGCTCACTCTCAGATTTTTGTTGTGTATACATCTCTCAAGAAAATAATATATATATAGCAGTATCAGAATAACGAACGAAGAGAGAAAGACGGGCCAAACAGGTCGGGGTTCCATGGCGGAAGACCAGGAACAAACCGGGGAGAGAGGGAGACAAAGTCGAGTGAGACAGAGGATGGAGGCAGAAGATGTAAAATGAGAGGTAGGGTTTCAGGTGGGGGTTTTTTATATTCATAGGCGGATACAGCATCCGAAAACTACTGGTGCACCGACGCACCACGAAACAAATAACAGACGACCTAAATTTTTTTCTAAATTTTTCACTTTTTTTAATAAAAAACTACCAAAACGACGTTGTTTTAATCGAAACGACGTCGTTTTGTATTTTTTTGGTGGTGCACGTGCGCCACCATGCCCTAGTGTAGATCCACCCCTGTTTATATTAGGTCAGAAATAAAAAACCAATGGTCGAGATTAACTGAGCCAAATGAATGGCCAGGATTAATCTGGAACAAGTAAAAGGGAAGCTTCCTGGGTCTGGACCGGGTCACACTTAATAGTGGGCTGCAAGGTAAAATTGTATTTGGGCTATCATTTTTAATTCATCTTGGTCCACAACCCAACATTTCTCCACCTGAGCCAAATGAGTCATCGGGGCACACAATAGAGACGGAGGTCATCATCGCTGAATGTCACACCACCTGTACAACACACAAAGTTAGTACAAGTATAAAGACATAAATCAATCATTAAGAAAGAAAACTAGGAATCACAAAGAAAGCTAGAAAAGCTATCACAAAGATAGCAACTAAATAAACTAGACGGTCTTCAGTTACGGGAGTCGATATTCAGTATCGACTTGCAGGATCTAATTTTCTCGACTGGTAGGCACTTCGTGCCCATATCTGCAGGATTAGAATGGGATGGGATTTTCTTCAGATCAATTATGCCCTTTTCCATGATATCACGGATGAAGTGTCGCCTGACGTCAATGTGCTTAGTACGATCATGGAAAACAGGATTTCTACACAAATGGATGCTGGATTGACTGTCAGAGAAAACCACAACATTATCACGAAGAACACCAATCTCAGTAAGTAAACCTTTCAACCAAATAGCCTCTTTAAAGGCTTCAGTGGTGGCAATATATTCAGCTTCGGTAGTAGACAAAGTAACTATATGATGGAGTTGAGATTTCCATGAAATGCACGAGCCACACAAGGTAAACACATAAGAAGTTGTGGACTTACACTCATCCCTGTCATTGGCATAATTAGAGTCAACATAACCTTTAAAGTTAACCCCATCATCAGATTTAGAGAAAATAAGACCATCAGAAACAGAATTTTTCAAGTACCGAAGTAACCACTTAAGGGCCTCCCAATGAGGTTTTCCTGGATTAGCCATATATCTACTTAAACAACTCACAGCATAAGCAATATCTGGCCTAGTACTAACCATAAGGTACATGACAGATCCAATAGCATTAGCATATGGGACAGATCTCATTTCACAAATTTCAGATTTAGTTTTAGGCGATCGAGTTTTGGATAATAAGAAATGAGGAGCCAACGGCACATTAGCAATTTTAGCACCAGTCATTGAAAAATTTTCAAGGATTTTATCAATGTAAGAGGACTGATTCAGAAATAAAGTGCCTTTAGATCTGCCCCGAATGATATTCATGCCTAATATCCTTTTAGCATCCCCCAAATACTCATGTCAAATTGTTTACCTAAGCAACTTTGAACATGATCAATAGATTTAATGCACGAACTAATCAAGAGCATATCATCTACATAAATAAGTAAGAACATAGGGACACAACAGTCATTCTTGAAGTAAAGGCATGGATCATATGCACTACGACGGAATTTCAAGGACAGCCTGCAATCATTGAATTTCTTGTTCCACTCTCTAGGGGATTGCTTTAAGCCATATAATATTTTATTAAGCAAGCACACATAATCAGGATGGTTACTATCTGTAAAACCTTCCAGTTGTTTCATGTAGATAGATTCTTTCAATTCACCATGCAAAAATGCCGTCTTAACATCTAATTGTTTCATTTCCCAATTATGATGTGCAACTAATGCAAGCATGATACGAACAGTGGTGAATTTAACTACAGGTGCAAAGATCTCGGTATAATAAATACCTTCTCGTTGAGTAAAATCTTTAGCTACTAACCTCGCTTTGAATCTGACATTATCCTCATCCTTTTTGACTTTAAACAACCACTTGCAATCAATCAAAAAATAATTTTTAGGTTTTGGAACAAGTTTCCAAGTATCGTTCGCATGCAAGGATGTCATTTCTTCATTCATAGCATTTAACCATTCACTTGATTTATCAGATAACAAAGCATTATTGTAAGTTTCACGTTCATTCCCATCAAGCATATCAAACACATTGAAAGCAAGAGAATCCATGTGGAAATCATCTAAATGTATAGGTCTTCTAACGTTCCTTCTAGGCTTATACCTAGTTAATTGATAATCAGACAAGTCAGGAACAGATTCAGATTCATCTTCATTTTCAGAGTGGTTATAAGATTGAGCATTAGAAGATTCAGGATTTTCCATATTATCAGATTCAACAGGTAACTCATTATCACTAAGATGCTCCACCCTAATCTGAACAGGGTGGGGAGAATTATCAGCAGCTAACACAGGAGCAGGTAAAGGATTATCAAGGCAAGGAAATTCAGTTTCATTAAAGACCACATCCCTACTAGTAATCACCTTCAATCCGGGTTCAGTTCTGACCCATAAACGATAACCTTTAACACCATCAGGGTAGCCAAGAAAAACACATCTCAAGGACCTAGGTTCAAGTTTATCGACATTTTGATGCACATAAGCAACACAACCAAACACACGTATGTTTGAAAAATCAATAGCATGACCCGACCACACAGACTCAGGGTAATTGCCATTCAATGGAACAGAAGGAGATCTATTAATAAGATAGGCAGCAGTTAAAAGAGCCTCACCACAAAAACTTTTGGACAATCCAGAAGTGGCGAGCATGGCCCTAACCTTTTCAAGGAGGGTTCAGTTCATTCGCTCAGCCACCCCGTTCTGCTGAGGGGTATAAGGAACTGTCTTATGCCCAAAGATGCCATTTTCAGAACACATAGTATCAAACTGAGTATTGCAAAATTCAAGGCCGTTATCGGTCCTTATCTTTTTAATCCGTTTTCCAGTTTGATTTTCCATCAAAGTTTTCCAAGTTTGAAACTTTTCAAACACATCAGATTTCAGTTTGAGTAAAAATACGAAAACTTTCCTTGAGTAATCATCAATAATGGACAAGAAATAACGGTTCCTACCATGAGTCGGAACACTAGCAGGACCCCAAACATCAGCATGAACATAATCAAGCACATTAGAACTCTTACCAGATTTCTCAAAAACAGAATTAGGGGAATCGGGAGGTTTTGGATATTGAGTTTTATGTTGTTTGCCATACATGCAGGAGTCACAGAAAGACATTTTAGAGATTTTATCCTTTCCAAACACTTTTGTTTATGCAAGATATCTAATCCCTTCATGCTCATGTGTCCTAACTTATTATGCCACAATTCAGTTTTATCAGCACAAACCAAATTAGAACATGCAGCAGTTTCAGTTTGGCAAATGTATAAATTAAATTTCCGGATTCCTTTAAACAACATTAAGTAACCTCTGCAAATTTTCATGCAACCATTCTCCCAACAACCCCTAAGGCCCTCATATTCCAAAGTAGTACAAGATATCAGATTATGAGATAAATCAGGAATATGTCTGACACTTTTTAGAGTGAACTGGGTACCATCAGCAAATTTCAAACACATTTCCTACACCGGCCACAACCCGTTTCACCTTATCAGGCATATAAACATACCGATCACCAAGATTAGTATAACTAGTAAAATGCTGTTTATAAGGTGTCATATAATGAGTGTATCCAGAATCCAGCAACCATTCGTTTTCACACAAACCAGAAAGCACAGAATTCACAGAGAGACGCAAATCATCAATTACCATAAAGACATCGCCCACAGTCAAATTAGCCTGATCATTTTGCAAATTCTTCTTAGGCTTAGTGCATTCTTGTATGTAATGACCAGATTCACCACAGTTATAGCATTTGCGATTCTTAGGCCGGAACTTAGATTTATTCCTCCATTGCCCCTTTTTCTTATTAGACTTCTCAGAATCAATTTTGTTAAACGGTTTATTTCTATGGTGTTGCTTAGACCTTACAAAATTGACATCAGATACCGGTTTAGAAACCTTATTAACTTTCAAGTCTAGTTCCTTACTCTTTAATCCACTTATAATAGTGTCTAAAGTAACAGAATCCCTCTCATATTTGATAGCAGATTTCACATCATTATAAGCATCAGGGATAGTATTCAAGAGCACAATAGGGGAATAATCATCGATGTTTTTATCACCCGTTTGTTTTATATCTTGTACTAACTTTGTAAAAGTATCAAGATTACCATCAATATCTTTATTCAAATACAGCTTATATCAAAAAAAAACTTTTCGAGGAGGAATAATTTATTCAGCAAAGATGTTTCACTAAACGTTTCTTCCAGTTTATCCCAAAGTTGTTTAGCATTTTCAGTTTTGCCTATTCGTCTAATCACAGAATCAGACAAGTTCAAGATTATAGATGAATGAGCAAACTCAATCAATTCCTCACGTTTCTCAGGAGTTACATTAGACTGAAAAGTAACTTCAATGGCCTTAAAACATTTTTGTTGGACAAGTATAGATTTCATCTTCTGTTGCCAGATTCTGAAATCTCCTTTGCCATCGAAAGGTGCCATGGTAAATGAAGTAAGGGAACCCATTTGAGTATTTGTAAAAATCACACAAGATTTAAAATAACAACACAAGGTACTATTAATAATGTAAAAGCTGAGATAACAGTTAAATATCACGCGGATATCACAAAGACCAAAATCACACCAGATTTTAAAATAAAGCGAGCTGGAATCGAATCCCGGTATCATGCAGATATCACAAAGACCAAAATCACACCAGATTTTAAAACAATACGAGCTGGAATCGTATCCGGGAGCCCCCACAAGATCCGAGGAACACTTACGGTCCAGACAAGGGGGTTTGGTGTGCTCGGAGATTGCGACTACAACAGTCTCAACACAAAGATGGTAAATCGAAGCAATCACAGTCACACAAACAAGATTACGTAAACAGTCGGAAGCTAACAAAATAACGAACATCACCCCACAGTACCGAAAGTAACTGAGACAGAGTATGAAATGCAATACCTGAGCGGATCCCTCGGCCGGAATCCGTACGCCCTTCGGAATAGAAACCCCTTTTAGAGGCTCCGATACCACTGCAAGGTATCTATCCGGAATACATAAGATTACACAACAAAGCAGTAAACAAATTACAACTAAAGGACCTATGATATCGGGATTACGAGGATTAGGGTTTACAGAACAGATTCGAAAATAAATTACACAAAGTAAGAATAAACCTGTTTCTAATGCAATAAACCAGAATAAATAAAGTGGGTTAAATATTTAAACCGAGAAGATCACACAAGATCTGAAAAACCAGAGGCGAAGGTGGTGAGAATCAACCGGAAATCGACCTCGGCTCAGTACTCTGTCTCAGGTACCCACGTCCAGGACACAAAGCAACCCGCAGCCAGCACCACAAATGGACCCAGAACCAGACCGGAAGCAAACACCGAGTTGAACCGTAGCACACAGCCAGATTCAACCGAAAAACCACCCAGAAACACCAAACCCAGATCAATCGCCCAATACACAGTCTCAAAACTCCCGATTTATTTCACAGAGAAAAGAATCGAAGGTGAGCTGCTCACTCTCAGATTTTTGTTGTGTATATATCTCTCAAGAAAATAATATATATATATAGCAGTAGCGGAATAACGAACGAAGAGAGAAAGACGGGCAAAACAGGTCGGGGTTCCATGGCGGAAGACCATGAACAAACCGGGGAGGGAGGGAGACAAAGTCGGGTGAGACAGAGGATGGAGGCGGGAGATGTAAAATGAGAGGTAGGGTTTCAGGTGGGGTTTTTATATTAGGTCATAAATAAAAAACCAATGACCGAGATTAACTGAGCCAAATGAATGGCCAGGATTAATCTGGAACAAGTAAAAGGAAGCTTCCTGAGTCTGGACCGGGTCACACTTAATGGTGGGCTGCAAGGTAAAATTGTATTTGGGCCATCATTTTTAATTCATCTTGGCCCACAACCCAACAGAGATGATGTTCAGGAATTGATACAAGAATGTACTGGTTTCAGTAAAGGTAATCTACCTGTGAAGTACTTGGGAGTGCCTCTCACTTCCAAGAAATTGACTATTAATATGTACCAGCCACTTATTGAGAGGATTGTTGCAAGAGTCAGACACTGGACTTCTAAGCTTTTGAGCTATACTGGGAGGAAACAGCTCATCGCAAGTGTCCTGTTTTCAATCCCCAATTACTGGCTACAGGTATTTCCTCTGCCTAAAGCTATTTTACACCATATTGAGGGGATATGTAGGCCTTTTTTATGGAGTGGCAAAGAACTTTCTAGGAAAGCACTTGTTGCTTGGGAGACCATGTCTGTGATCCTTGCAGTTGTGGAGGCTTAAACCTGACTGCTCTAGCAGAGTGGAACAAGTCATTGATGGCAAAGCTTATTTGGCACATACAGAATAAAATCGACAAGTTACGGATAAAATGGGTACATATTTACTATATGAAGGGGAATGATGTACAGAGTTTCATGCCAAATACTAAATGTTCTTGGGTGATGAAGAATGTCGTTAAGTGCAGAACTGTGGTGTATGGTTTGGATGCTTGGTATGAGGCAATTACTAGTGGTAAGTATGTTGTCAGGAAGGTGTATGCAGGATTGAGAGGGGTTAAAGATAAAATTCAATGGAAGGGGATTGCATTGCATAATGTTGCTAGGCCTGCAGAATAGGTTGGCAACAAAGGATAGGATCTCCCAGTTTGGATTTATTACTGACAATAGTTGTGTCTTCTGTGGAGGAACTGAGACTGCTGCTCACCTATTCTTTCATTGTGCAAAAACCAGACAGGTTTTTAATGGGCTTATGCAGTGGTTGCAGGTTACTTTCACCTTGGGTACTTGGGATGAGAATGTTACAGGCTGGAGCAGGAAAGCTAATGGCAAAGGCTGGAAAGTCAGTTTTTTAAAGCTCTCTTAGCTGAAGGTGTCTATGGGATTTGGATGGCCAGAAATGATCAGATTTTTCAGCAAAAAGTTATAAATTTTGATCATCTTACTGATAGCATTATACAGGTAGCTGTTCAAATGTGCATGTTGCACAATAGGTTACACACATTGTGTACAGACTGATGATTGGTTCTATTAGATTGTAAATAGGTTCCTGGGATGTTTTTTGGTGCTTAGGATTGGTCTGGACTGTGTTGGTCGACCATAATTGTACTTAGAGTTCTAAAAAAATGTTGTGGACTAGCCCACGCTAAATACAGATCAGTCTAAGGGAATCTATCGTGTGGTCCCAGATATTTGCGGCGCATGATATGGGTGATTAGCGCATGCTAAGACATGTCTTTAGAGTACGTTAATAGAGTCGAAAAACCCAGCCATCTGCCAAGGTTCGCCAGCGTGTGCTAATATACTCTTAGCGCACGCTAGTAATGTATATTACATGGACCTGCAGAACAGAAATTTGTGGTCACTTCGGCCATTCTTTCATTTTATCCGAGAGGGAGAGTACTTAGAGTGATTTTTTAGACCCAAACACGTGAGTGTTCGTGGGATTAATCTTTCTTAATGTTTGGGAAGTGATTGGAAGCGGATACAACCTTGGGTTTTCATCCATTTCATCAAGGTAACACTTGTTCTTCATCTTCAAGAGGTATATTGTCTTATCTTCTGATTAATTCCGAGATGATGATGATGATGATGTTATTGAGGATTACTTCATAGGATGCTGGATTGTTGGAAGATATCAAGTTTATGGTTGGTTTTTATGACATAGGACAAAGAACATGATGATTATAATTTGAGAATGAGTATGTTCTTATATTTAGAAATATTTGGATGTTATAATCATGTTTTAGAAGCATTATGTTAAGATTGTTAGACGATTAACATAGTTTGGAGGTGATTGTTTATATAATTGATGACACTGGCAGGGTAATAGCCGTTAAATGAAAGAGTATGATGAGTTATGAGATAATTATCATGGTTTTCAAATGTTTAAATTAAACTTGATGTTAAATCCAAAATTCTTGATGAGTTGGTGATTGATAATTGTTTAAGACATCATGTTTAAATGTTGGTAATGTTCTTGAGAAGATTATGATGATATTGTCATAATAGGATAATTACCTGAATATTGATCTTGATAATCCTTATAAAATAGATTATCATGAATGTTGAAGAACATTATGAACATGTTAGCTTGATTATATGAATTGAGGATGTTGAGATTCATAAATTAGGACCTTGGTGTTCATTAGAATAGTTTGAACTATTCGTGTTGAATTGTGGATATCAATTTCCATGAAATCGATACCGATATAATGGAATTATGTTATTGAATGAATTGTATTTAATTCAAGGTTGCTTGTCGGAATGAGTGTTGTTCGTTCAAAGAAGTCCATTTTTCGTCTTCGGAATTAAGGCAAGTTATCTTGCTTGGTTATAATAATAAATAATTCTTGTGAATGTTATAGATTTTATTTATGTATATGCTTTATGAATCTATGATTCATATTGGGATGTTTTTTATCGTGTCGATTGTTTCGTTGTGGGGCTGAAATACCAAATTCGTTACCTTTGATATCGTTGATTACGTTGGTCGCCGTTGTCACTTCGGTGAAGTTCCTTGATCCTCATTGGATATGTTGATTACTTGAGTTTCATTGTCATATTGTATCGTGACATTTCTGGAATCATATTTGCGTGCCAATTGGTCATGTCTAGGATTTTTAGCCAGGCACATAGGCTCATGGGTTGATGTTTTCACATTGGATTGCGCACACGAGATAATTACTTCATGACATTATCTCACATATACATAGATTCCGTATACGGTGTGGCCATGTGCGCAGAAATATTTCCGGATCGGTCGTACTATGATGTCCGTCTTGAGCCATATTTTGATTGGTCGTTCATACACCATGTGTGATTGGGTATGTTCGAAGGTTTGTAATTGGTTGTTCGTACGCCGATGAATATGTACAACAGTCAGGGTTGTTTTCACTGAAATTTATTGTATGTGATTTGTATAATATCTTAAGAATTGATATCATGTATATCTGACCATGTGATTCTAGAATAAATAGTGTTGTTTGTATTTTAGGTCGAGGTGTGACACCCCAATTTCATAAATAAAGCTTTAAAGTCCTTAGCTTTTGAAGTCCAGAAGAGTTTGATCATACCGCTCCTTTGAGGTGAGTTCATATACTCTTATATGATTTCCAATACATGTTAAAGATGTAAGGAACCTGTTTTGAAATGTTAAGTCACACGTTTTATGTTAAATACAAGAAACTTAACATAGGGTACAATCACATAGTGTACAAGTAATGTAAGACTAGTACACTTGGGTCAGACCATGACATGAGTTGATTCCTAAAATGCTTGTAAAACTGAACATACCTTTTCCACCTTTATCCAATCTTCATCTGTACATAAAGCAAACTCCTTGTCTTTTTCCTTATAATTTGAAAAGCACTTTTGAACTTTCGAGCACACACTAACATCTCAAATGTAGAGTTCCACCGAGTTTTGCAATCATAAAGAAGTACCTTATCCGACAAAGAAGATTTTTCTACCGGTTTTGCAAATTCCAAGTGTCGAGAGTCACTCTTGTTGATGTAATCTACAGCATCCCTAATAGTACCAACTATCTCTGTAATCATACTCAGACCATCTTGAACAAACAAATTAAGAAAGTGGGCACAACATCTCACGTGAAACAACCTCCCTTGAAGAGGCAAGGATCTGGTTTTAGAAAAAGTAGCCTTCAAACTCCTGATACAAGTGTCGTTGTTTCTTGCGTAATCAGCTGACAAGGTGTAAACCTTGCTCTCCAACCCCCAACCTCTTAGGCATTTTAATATTTCATCGGCAATGTAATGCCTGGTCGAGGGGGGGAAGGTGAACAACGTTTAATACCCTCTTCTGTAGCTTCCAGGTGTCATCAACCCAATGCCCTGTTAAGACCATATACTCAGTCTTCTGATTTTTGGACTTCCATAACTTAGTAGTTAAACTAATTTTATGAACCTTATTAAACAATTGTTTCAACTTCTCCCTTTCTCTTTCAAATACAGCAAAACAATCAATTTTATTGCAACACGAGTTATCCTAGTACAGTTAGGCATTCCTCTTCTCATCATTATATTAAACCCCTCTTCCTCAACAATTGTAAAAGGATGCTCATGCATACAAATTCATTCGGCTGCACTTTCTTTCATCGTTGCCATATCAAACTCCCGGAATAAAGATAAGAGTGCCCAGGTGTAGCCAAAGTACCAGTTGGAAAATTAATCTTAGATTGCTTATCTTCTGCTGCTGCTTTTGCTCTTTTTCAGTTTAACACACTCGGCTATGTGCCGGTCCATGTTAGTAGTGCACCCACCTTTGTAATATGGGATTTTCTCAGAGCAATGGAAACACCCCACTTCCCTACTTTTCACCCGATTTTTCTCAACCATAATCTCCTCAAAATGCTGCCATACTCGTGATTTCTTTTGTCATTTTGGGGCTATGCGCATCAAGACCATCCCCAGCTACTATATTTGGAGCACCGTACTCTACAATGTCACCATTCACATCAGCAGAGTTTTTAGATTCTGCATTTTGATCATCCTCTACAATGTCATCCATCCCCAATGTTTGATTCCCCACATATGTAAATAAATCATCAACAAAATCAACACTACCAATGATTTCCAACCTATGTATGTCTTCACATTCTCGTGTCACTGAACTAACTTCTCGAGTAGATATCTACAAACCTTGATTAATTAACAGAAAATATATAATTAACAGACTAATAGCCAATCTCAAGGATAAAACAGACAATAATATTAACAACAACATAATATAGTCTTAATTAACAAATTGAAATCAGCAAGACTTCAAAAAATACAATCGGATGAATGAACATCGACATATTTCCATATCTCATGTCATAGTATAAAATCAAACAAGAACAGTAACGAAGAAAATCACGAAACACAGGGGGAGATAAATAAACAAACGTTTATAATGGACAAAAATAGAAAAATATATACCTGATGTGCGTCGGAAAATCCACTTCTTGGCAGAAAAACCGACCCGGTGGACTGCCGAGCTACAAATCGTAGTGGCTATCTTACATAAGTCGGGAGCCCAAAATAACTAGGTGCAATCGCTCTCATCTTTTAATGGTTACACATTGGAGAGGGCTTGGTGGTCTTAATTAAGAATTGGGCATTCCGAAAATCTTTCTATGAGATGTGCTAACTAGTAGCGGGAAAGCTGTAAGAGTGGTGGTGGTGATGGAGGCGTTGTGAGAGGTGAGGGCAGTGAGGCAATGTGAGAAACTAAGAATGAAGTGGCAAGTGGTGTGTGAGTTCTATAGGTCTGGGATTTGAAAGTGGAATAAAATAATAGAATATATATTAATATACTATTTGTACGCGAACTATTCGCGAACTACCAAACAGTAAGATATATGTTCGTGTTCGGTTCGTGTATATAACGAACATGTTCGCGAACTCTTCGGTTCGGTCAAACTCGAACACGAACCGAGCGTTGACCGAATTTTTTCGTTAAATGTTCACGAACATTCATTTCATTTACACTCATATGGGGAGTCTTACATCCACATCGTACACTATACTCTTTTTCTTTCAAGGATCATTTTTCACACAGGATTTTTATCATTTGGAAATATTCTTAATGAGATAACTAGATGTATCGATTTAAGGATTGATGGAAAGATCACCTTAGAGCGCTATGGTCAATGCAACAATCATATGGAAGGATAGACTCAAAGGGCGAAGTCTAAACCTTACATGTCTATATGTTGTGCTCTTTCCCTCTGATCAAGATATTTTTTCCACTGGGTTTTTGCTTGGCGAGATTTTAATGAGGCAACATGACATGAACTAATAGACTCGGTACTAGGGCCGAGCACAAATGGTTCGGACCCGAACCGGACCCGGACCGGACCTGTTAATTAGCTCGGGTCTCGGGTCTGCATTTTGTCTAAATCCGGGTTCCGGGCCGGAACGGGTTAAAACCCGGAAAATTCGGGTCCAGCCCGGAACGACCCGGTAAAAATAAAAATACATAAAAATATATATTTTTTATTGTAATTTACCCTCGGTGGTGATAAAATAATGATGATTAATGGCTCGATTATGATTGCACATTATTCTAGTTAAGTTTATTTATACTAAAATATTATTGAACTTGGGAGTTTGGTGACTAAATGAAGATATTAAGATTGATAATTGTATTTTATGGGAGTATGTAAAGAAGAAAGCATTTTATATGTAATAAAAGAACACTTAATATGCAAAAAAAAAAATTACAAAATCGGGCTAGAACCGGGCCAGCCCGGACCGACCCGGTTTTACCGGATCCGGACTGGGTTGGCCCGGTTCCGAACAGGTTCGGGCTTCGGGTCGATAAAGTCCGACCATTTATAATCCGGTCCATTCCGAACCGGGTCGATTTGGGCCGGGTCAGACCCGATGCTCAGCCCTACTCGGTACGATTGAAAGTGTTAAGGAATTAATATTTTTGTATCTTACTTTGTAAGTTACATGCTTTTCTAATTAGGATAAGATTATTACAGATGCACTGTAATCTCTCCATATATAGCCAGAGAGGGGTTATGGTTTACACCCCACCTCACCCCTTTGACCAAATTTTATCACATGAATATCTTTTTTTTGGGTCTTGTCCAACAAGTGCATCCAAAAAGATATTTTGTCTCGTTTTGACTTTTTTTTTCTTGCAGACTTGTGGTTTAGTCTTTGGTCAGTTTTAGTTAATTAAGAACTAAAAATAAAAAAGCACTTGTTGATTCTTACCAAGAAAGATGTTTTATCACATTTTGAGTCTTTTTTTTGGTCTTGTGAACCTCACGAGATAATATATATATATATATATATATATTATCGCTATGTTTATCAGCCTTATACACACCTAGTTACCAACGAGTTGCAAGCTTTATTTTTTGTTCATCCTACATCTTATGAGATATTGCGTGCATTCCCACACGTGTTGATTGTAGATGCCACGTACAAGACAAACATATATAATATGCCTTTTGTTCAAATCGTTGGTGTAACTTCAACCGGACAGACATTTTGCATAGCTTTTGTCTTTATAAGTGAAGAAAAGATGGAAAATTATAAATGGGCCTTGGAACAACTAAAGTTGACGCTAAATGAGTGCATGCACCCACGTGTCATAGTAACGGATAGAGAGTTGGCTCTTATGAAAGCGTGTGAAATATTTTTTCCGCACGCCAATCATTTACTTTATATATGGCACATTGTTCAAAATATTTGGAAGAATTGCAGACAAATTATTAGGTCGCAACGTGATTGGAACCTTTTTCAATCAACGTGGAAGTTACTAGAAGATTCTCCAACGTGGATATCGTACACGGAAAACTATGAGAAACTTCGAACATTGTTGTCAAAATACCCCCGTAAGTCTTTTATATTACTTATTTTTCTATACAGTATTTATTTTTCTATACAATATTTATTTTTCTATACAATGTTTATTTTTCTATACAATATTTATTTTTCTATACAGTATTTATTTTCTTTCTAATACTTGTTTTTCTATCATTCAGGTGTTTTACGATACGTACATAATAACTGGCTAGACAAATATAAAAACCATTTGGTCTCTGCCTCAATTGACCAATGTTTGAACTTTGGAAATCACACTACCAACAGAGTTGAGAGCCAACATGCCAAGTTGAAGAATTACATGTATAATCGAAGTTACACTTTGGATAAATTTGTTCTTTGTATTGATAAGATCGTAAAGTCACAACTTACGGCAATCAAAGAAAGTTTTGGGAAAAGTGAAATTTCTCGTTATCATAAACACAATATACCATGCTTCAGTTTACTACAGGGTGTCGTCTCAAATGAAGCTCTCGATTTGATGGTGAAAGAGATTCATCGGTCAAATGGTTTTCAACTAAATTCCTCAACTTGTGGTTGTCAACTACGTAACAGTTGTGGGTTACCGTGCGCTTGCAGACTTTCATTGTACGTGAATTCAGGTTCGTATATACAATTACTCATGATTAATTTAATACTTTTAAGTCTTTATACTTCAACATTTAAGACAAAATATATTTATATATGCAGGTGAGTGTATTCCCTTAGATTCAATAGATATATTTTGGAGAACACTAAATCTTTCACCAGCAACATCTATGCAAAGTGAGAATATTCGTTGCGATACTGAAATAAACCATTTTAAAGAATATTTTAACAAGCAGTCTGAAGCAGGAAAAAGAATTTGCCTAAGAAAGTTGGTTGACATATTCAATCCAAGTAAAACTACCATGAAACCGCCCACGGTTAAGAGAAACACCCGCGGACGACCGAGTTTGAAAAAACAACAACAACAAAGACATGCTCCTCCTAAGAGTAAAGATTCGCGAACACGTAGTCAGTCAGCGAGGTTTTCTGAGATTGATTTGAATGTCGAACCGAAAATACATAGTTCTTACACGAACCATCAAACAAATTATGATCGCGATCCGATCCCAGATCTAAATGAAGAGCCGGCGAGACATAGTTTGGTTGTGGATTTAAATGAAGAGCCGACTAATTTTTTTGATTATATTCCAGAAACAAACCAGTTTGATGTCGACACATCACAGTTTGATGCGCCTCAAAGCGATAATTTGATCCATAATATTCCAATGCCTTTCCGTCGAAACATCACAAGTATAAACGATGTCGTGGGTGATGGAAATTGTGGATTTCGGTCCGTTGCCATCGGTATTGGTCTCGGTGAAAATATGTGGTCCGCAATTCGACAAGATTTGTTGCAAGAGCTAGATCATAACGAGTTAAATTACACGGCTATGTGGCATAATGATGGCTTTCGACAAATTCAGGACTCTGTGAATTTTAGGGGAACTGGATTTGCGCCGCGGGATAAATGGATGTTGATGCCAAATACAGGGTTGGTTATTGCTTCACTCTACAACTGGCCAGTTATATTCTTATCCATGTGTTGCGATACTTCTTACACGCAAGTGCACGTCATCATTTACAAGTAATAAAGTGATAAGTAGAGTATCGTTCCCATGAGGATTGAATCTCTAACTACCGATTTTTGTGTATTCCAATTTTATTTGAACAATCGAATTTGGGTTTTTGCAATTAATAAATAAAAGAATTACTAAGCGACTAAACAGTAGAAAACGATAGCTTGAATAAAAGTAATCAAATGATGAATAAGTCTAGGATTCTGAATCCACCTCGGTTTATCCGAATTTACTCTCGATTATCCTTAATAAATAATTTTCCCAATTTATTGAAGGCGGAGATTGCTAATATATTCTACCGCCTCTCCCGAGGTCAATAGATTTATCTAAAGGCGAATAACGCACTCTATCCCTAGGTGAATTAATTCGTCAATAGGCGAAAAGCATAAAATCTCCCAAAGGCCACGTAGTTCCTATGAGTATATTCCTATCTCACAGAATAAAACGGTCCTCACCAATAGTTCCTCACCAATTCTCCTCTCCCGATTCGAATTGAATGATTAAATCAATACAACTATTGGCCAGATAATTGCAAGCATTAAACACAATTGGGAAAACTCAACAAAAAGGTAATTAATTGGATAATCTCAAGCAATTCGTCAAAACTTAGGTTTCATCAAAACCCTAGATTAGGGCTTTAGCCTGACATACTAATAATTGAAATTACAGAATAAATAAATGAAAGCATAAAAATCAAACGCAGATGAAGCTCGGATTCCTCCGTTCTTCAGCTTCCGCCCTCTGCCTTTGAAGTCTTCTGCTTCCCTCTTCTTCTGCCGTCTTCAAGCTTAAGCTCCCAAAAGATAAAAGATCCAAAGATAATTAATTAGGGTCTTAAACCCTATTTATAGCTCAGCACATCTTCCAAATCGCGTCCGTATCAGTAGGTCGAAAATTGGCTTCGAAACGGCCCTAATCCGCGCGGACATACAAAAACCGCCAAGTGTGCCGCGGCGCACTAAATCTGTGCCGCGGCACAAGGCCTTCAGCTGGATGCCTGGGCGTCCTTAATTTCTTCTGTGCCGCGGCTCACCTGGGCTGCCGCGGCACAGTACTGATTTACTCGCCTTTGGTGGGTGTTTTCTGTGCCGCGGCCCGCTTCTCAGGCCGCGGCTCATAGTCCAGATTTGCCGTTTTCGCTCGTTTTGCCTCGTTTTAGCTTCCGGACTTCAATTTCCTGACAAATATACAAAATTAAGGCATTAAAGGCTCATTTAGACAATTTCACTCTCCAAAATAATACAAAATAATGATAAATAAGCGTATAAAAATACGCCTAACAAATACCCCCAAACTTAAGCCTTTGCTTGTCCTCAAGCAAAAAAGAATTAAATTCAATAGAAGAATATCGTGAATCATCGTGCAACTCATAGTGTTCAACCTAATCAATACTATCCTGTAATTCTCTCTAAATAATACGAGTGTCATAATAGCGAGCTGCACTCAGAATAATGATTCCGCAAAGTAATCAAGTTCAGTCCTAATCACTCGTTCATGAAGAAAATCCAGCTCAAAGATTAACAAAACGTGAGTCAAATCGACCGTCAATATGAAAGGCTAAAATAAACAAGCTAGTTCATCCCGTTCCACAGTCTATTGGCACAATTTTCACGAGTTTCATAACAAATAAACCTCGGACAGTATCCCCTTATATATATGTTCAAGAATTTGATTCGAGTTGACCACTAGGTTAGGATCTCGGGATGTTTCATCGGGATAATCCTAGGGTGGAACTTCCATTCTCATGTATTGGGAAACTGTTTGACGTAAAAGACACTCATGGGGCACATGGATGCTTCTAGTTACTAAGTTCCCGTCTACAGCGGAGAAACAACTCGAATATATAATTTCTGCATGTCCGAATCAAGGTCGCCGTTTTACGCGAGAGTAAACAACGGGTCACGCGAATACCCCCGGTTACTAGGCTCCCTATCATCGGCACATGTGAAACCTCTAAATCACTAGTCTAATCAGGGTCGTCATTTTACGCGAGAGTAAACAGCGGGTCACGCGAATGCCCCCGGTTACTAGACTTCCCTTCATAGAACACTAACTCGACTTTTGGAAAAAATTGACCAACTCTAAACTCAATCTAAGTGCCAACACGACTAATATAACTGGACGACTAACTAACCGAAAAATGTAACCAAACGTATTGACGGTGATTTTAAAACAAGTATGTATCCTCGCTTATCTGCCAAGACCTCTACAATCACGAAAAAATTTCAGACCTAAATGAATACTAAGCAGAACAGAAATTACTGACTACAACGCGACTAGAACTCGACCGTTTCTTCAGAGAGAAAAACAGTGTCGTAACATCAGTATCACACAAATAGAAGCATGAAAAATTCACGAATAGAGAAAAATTAAGACAAGCAAGGCTGTCGAAAAAAATTAACGCAAAGTAATGAAAAGTGCAACAAAATCAAGATGAAGAATGAATGTAGCGACGCAAAGTAAATCCCCCAAACTTAGGATGTACATTGACCTCAATGGACAAAATATGATATGCGGTAAAAGTAATAGGTCAAGTACTCCTCCACCACTCACGAGCCGGTGATGCCGCATCATCGGTGAGGAGGGTGGTGTGGGCCGGCCGGAGCAATAAATGGCCGTCGGGATGCATGATATGGGCCGTCCATGCGGCAAGGTGCTCCCGATGATAAGCATCCTCGCAGCGGACGCCTCGCCTCTCGTGGTGGCCGGCCGCGGGCTCGCTCGCATCTCGGCTCTGACGGCAGCAATAACGCTCTCCCGCTCCGTCCGCTGCTCCTCTCGCATGGCAGCCATCAAACTCTCCCTCTCTCTCCTCATCTCATCTCTCTCTCTCCTCGTCTCCTCTCTCAGCTCCTCTCTCTCTCTCTCCTCATATCCTCTCTCTGCTCCTCTCTCTGTCTCCTCAGATCCTCCCTCAGCCCATCAAACAACTCCTGCAACCTCGCTCTGTCGGGCGGCGGGCTGGCATCTCCATGTGTCAACAAAAGCGGCTCGGGGGATCCCTCGTGGGCCTCCTCTAGCAGAAATCCTCTCCCCCGAGCGTGCGTCGGCGCTCCTCCCCACTGGTCAAAGTGTGATATGATGCGGTGGTCGATCGGGGCCTGGGGGGCAAGCATCGGCTCGTTGTCTGACCACGTCAGCCCCGACTGCCGGCACAAAGCGCATATGAGAGAGGGGTGCTTCAACCCCGTCTTGGCCCCCCCTGGATACACTGGAAGATAGATCGGACCAGGATGGGGGCCACATCGAAACGCAGTCCGGAAGTGATAGCATAAAGTGTCCGGGCGCTGGAGAGAAAGACAGTACGGATCTGGGAGGTGGGGTCAATGCGTGCGCAGATAAAATAAAGCCAGGCACGCCCGAGCCAGCCGAGGCACGAGCTCTTGAAGTGGAAAGTGGAAGAACCACGTGCTCAGCCGCTCCCCGGAATCGGGCCGCAATGGTCTCGAGCAGGCCTCCTTCGTGAGGCCGGGTCATCACTCGGTCATAGCCGACTCATCAACCACCTAAGCCCAAACAGACCTCCGAATAGCAGCCGTGGAGAAATCAATCGTAACCCTGACATCGACTGAGTCCGAGACTCTAATGACGGCAACGTATGCCCCCGCCCGAATGTGCTTCAAGAAGCACTGGCGTAGAACTCTGTCAATCGAGATAACCGGATCGGGAGGTGCGGCAACCGCCCACCCCATCTCATCAATCATGGTAAGCAATTCTCCGTCCTGAGGAGCTGGAGTAAATCCCCTTTCTGGAATAAGCGGTCGTGGCCGGATCTTTTCATTGAAGATCTTGTGAATTTCAGGGTCCGAAAATTGGTGCCCCTCCGACTCGGCCCGACTACGAGAGGTCTCCCCTCGAGTGGGGGATGACTGGGTCCTAGCTCTCTTGCTCAGTTTCTTTGTTCTCGCCATAATCAGTCCTGAAAAGTACAACACGAGGGTTTATTTACGCAAACAATAATAACAATGATCTACACTTGGCTAAGGATGTCCAAATTTAAATCCCGAATTTAACAAAATAGCGCATTCGTTAGAGAAGGATGAAATTGGACTTAAACGTTTAACCTGGACGTAAGGGTTGGGCTTGCTGTAATTTCAGAACGTATACGTTGCACGAGAATTCAAAAGATTGCTTTTCCAAAGAAAATTTTTCACTTGGGCAATTTATCAAACACCTTGAGGGCACGAGTTTACTTGAAGAATAAACATGGCTATAGCTCGATTCAACCCCCAAGAACAGAAACACAATTCATTCATCATCAACACAACACACTCAACTCATTCATATACCAAACTAACCATGAAAATTCGATTAAAACTACTATTTTATTCCCTAACCCATCCTAGAAATTTTGAAGGAAAATTAATATGTTCAATCCATCCAAAGCATAAACAACTTCAAATTTAAATCCATAAACAAGTAGAGATTAAAGATTGGGACATACCTTTTGGTTTTGTGAAGAGTGCAAGAAGAAATCGCAAGAAAAATTTTTGAAGATTGTTTCGGCCGATTGCGCGCAGGGGAGGGAAATGAACAGGAGAAGAAAATGTACCTGGGTGTTCGGCCCATTGAGAGATATAAGGTACCTGGCCCCTTCGAATTCCGCATAGTGTGCCGCGGCACAGATAAAGTGAGCCGCGGCAGGTACATCCTTTACTCGCTTGCTCGTTTGGCCGTGGCGCGGCACAGATTTCGTGTGCCGCGGCTCGGTGCTCAAGTGTGCCGCGGTCATTTATGCCGTGCCGCGGCACAAGGTACTGATGGGTTTAGCTCATCTCCTTCGTTTTGTGTGTGCCGCGGCTCACAATACCTGTGCCGCGGCTCATACTTGATTTCTCCCCTGGGACTTTCCCGCACAAAATTTTGAGAAGATCACGTTAAAGCGAGAGGCGAAGCAAATTGAAGCACAAAAATGATGAAAAATAAGAATCACGACCGCAAGAAAAATAAAGAAACGCAAAAATCTACAACTACGAACTCGGGTTGCCTCCCGAGAAGCGCTAAGTTTATAGTCTTCACCGACCTTTTGAAAATATTAGTTCGCTGCAAACTCCATTTGGTTTCCGCCCGATCATCGAACCGTTCATATGGTTTTAAAAATTATGACCATCGGTCGTTAACGATTCGACTTTCGGTTCGGGCCTCAAATGTTGTTTGCGGAAAGGTTTCGATGTGAACAACTTCCCGAAACACCCGTTTTTCTCATGACTATATGTCCGCCGGGCTTCCGCTTACTCTCCTCCTTCACGAACGCACTCAAGATCGGCAGCAGATTTGTCCGCATGCTCGAGAAACGCTACTCGCTCGCACCCTTATCAAAAATTGAACCATCTGCCACCGAATCAATTTTTCAACCGACTATGTTTTCGGTGCTTTCCTCTTTCAACCGCATCTACACTTTCACCTTGTGACCTTTTATCAACACTTAGGGACATGGGAAAGATTTGAATACTTGAAAAGTAACTTGCTCGTCTTGGACCCTCGAGTTAACTCCCCTTTTTCCACGTCTATAAGGGTTCGGCCATCGCTAAAAATGGTCGTCCCAAGATGATTGGGATATCTTCATCTTCCTCCATGTCGAGTACGATGAAATCGGCCGTAAAGATGAACTTATCAACTTTGACTAATACATCCTCAATCACTCCCTGATACTTAATCGATCGATCCGCCAATTGTAAGGAGATTGTTGGCTTGGCTTCCCCAATATCCACTTTTGAAAATCGACAGAGGCATGAGGTTGATACTAGCACCGAGATCGCACAGTGCCTTATTAAACGAAAGATTCCCCATGGTGCACGGTATGTTGAAGCTTCCTGATCTTTCAATTTAAGTGGGAGCTTCTTTTGTAAAATTGCGCCGCATTCCTCCGTCAAGGCGAGCTTTCAAACTCCTCGAGTTTTCTTTTCTTCGACAATATCTCCTTCATGAATTTAGCGTAGCTCGGCATTTGTTCCAACGTCGTGACGGAATGTTAATGTGAAGCTTTTTAAATACGTCAAGGAACTTAGAAAATTGTTTGTCCGCCTTTCTCTTTTGTAGTCTCGCGGAAACGGACGGGGCACACATGTCTTCGGGTTATCCGGCAACGTTATTGAAGGATTCAAATCTTGCGACTCCTCTGGCTCTAAATCATTCTTTTCCTCAATTTTCTTCTTCTTTTCACACCGCTTGGGCTGATCCAGCACCTCTTTCCCGCTTCTCAAGCTGATTGCGTTTAGACTCTCTCTAGGATTTGTCTCTGTTGTACTCAGCAATGCTCCCTCCGGGCGATCTGTCAACACATTAGCAATTTGGCCCAAATGTACCTCAAAATTACGAATGGAAGCGGAATGATTTTGCAATGTCGCTTCAGTACGGGTCATAAATTGACTCGTATTCGCCGCCAATTTTGCAAGTGCTTCCTCGAGAGAAACTTTGGGAGTGGGAGGGGACTGCTGTTGATTCTGAGCGAACGGGGGCTGGTTTGAGTTCTGTCCGTTTCTCCACGAAAAGTTGGGATGATTGCGCCACCCCGGATTATAAGTGTTGGAGTACGGGTTATTCTGCCGATTTCCATTTCCCACGAATTGAGCTTGCTCCATCTGATGTTGCTCGAACGGGTTTCCAACTTGACACTCCGCGCTCGGGTGTGATCCGTTACACCAATTGCATGTCTCTATGGTAACGGGGGAAGGTGCGTGCGAAAAATGCTTGGAGCTGTTGGGTCAAAGCGGCGACTTGAGCTGACAAGGTGGAAATCGGATCATTACTTGAAACTTCCATAACTCTCTTCGGTGTCAATCTTTCCGATGGCCATTGATATGCATTTGCGGCCATAGTTTCCAAAAGCGAGTGTGCCTCGGCCATAGACTTTCCCATCAAGGCCCCACCAACGGCCGCATCCACGAGAGTGCGTGTAGAAACACTCAAACCAGTATAGAACGTCTGAATCTGAAGCCAATCAGGAAGGCCGTGATGAGGGCATCTTCGTAACAAATCTTTATATCGCTCCCACGCCTCGTGGAGCGATTCCATATCGTACTGACCAAAGGTGGTTATTTCGTTTCTCAACCTCGCCGTCTTAGCAGGTGGGGAGAATTTGGCAAGGAAGGCTTGCGCTAACTCTCCCCATGTTGTAATCGACCCCGGCGGTAAGGAATTTAACCAAAATTTCGCTTTATCCCTCAAAGAGAAAGGGAAAAGCCTCAATCGGATGGCATCGTCGGTGACACCATTAGTCTTGAACGTGTCGCATATCTCAAGGAAAGAAGCAATATGGGCATTCGGGTCGTCATTCGGCAGTCCACAGAATTGGCTCGCCTGCACCATCTGAATAATAGCGGGCTTGATCTCAAAATTATTGGCTTGGATAGTGGGACGCCGAATTCCCGAAAAATTAGCATTGATCTGCGGCATGGCATAATCTCGAAGAGCTAGTTCCGGTTGAACTTGCCGCACTTGGTTATCTCCTCCTTGGACTTTGATATTCTCGGCCATGTTGACCGTCGTCTGCAACTCTCTTTTCTCCTTCTTGTTCCTTCTTAGAGTGCGCTCGAGCTCGGTATCCAAAGGTAGTAGGCCTTCGTTACCGAGTTTTCTCACGCACTACACGAAAGGTCTTGAAAGGAAAGACAAATAACCGAAATTAAATACACAAAATAATAAAAATAAAAACGTTCAAATTAAGACTAGAAATACTTTAATCGATATTAGAAAATTTCAATCCCCGGCAACGGCGCCAAAAACTTGTTGCGATACTTCTTACACGCAAATGCACGTCATCGTTTACAAGTAATAAAGTGATAAGTAGAGTATCGTTCCCACGAGGATTGAATCTCTAACTACCGATTTTTGTGTATTCCAATTTTATTTGAACAATCGAATTTGGGTTTTTGCAATTAATAACTAAAAGAATTACTAAGCGACTAAACAGTAGAAAACGATAGCTTGAATAAAAGTAATCAAATGATGAATAAGTCTAGGATTCTGAATCCACCTCGGTTTATCCGAATTTACTCTCGATTATCCTTAATAAATAATTTTCCCAATTTATTGGAGGCGGAGATTGCTAATATATTCTGCCGCCTCTCCCGAGGTCAATAGATTTATCTAAAGGCGAATAACGCACTCTATCCCTAGGTGAATTAATTCGTCAATAGGCGAAAAGCATAAAATCTCCCAAAGGCCACGTAGTTCCTATGAGTATATTCCTATCTCACAG
This sequence comes from Orobanche coerulescens, assembly GCA_033398695.1. NCBI lineage: Eukaryota > Viridiplantae > Streptophyta > Magnoliopsida > Lamiales > Orobanchaceae > Orobanche > Orobanche coerulescens. The sequence continues at coordinate 167,855,896 of CM065811.1, forward strand.
AATAAAACGGTCCTCGCCAATAGTTCCTCACCAATTCTCCTCTCCCGATTCGAATTGAATGATTAAATCAATACAACTATTGGCCAGATAATTGCAAGCATTAAACACAATTGGAAAAACTCAACAAAAAGGTAATTAATTGGATAATCTCAAGCAATTCGTCAAAACTTAGGTTTCATCAAAACCCTAGATTAGGGCTTTAGCCTGACATACTAATAATTGAAATTACAGAATAAATAAATGAAAGCATAAAAATCAAACGCAGATGAAGCTCGGATTCCTCCGTTCTTCGCCTTCCGCCTCTGCCTGAAGTCTTCTCGCTTCCTCTTCTTCTGCCGTCTCCAAGCTTAAGCTCCCAAAAGATAAAAGATCCAAAGATAATTAATTAGGGTCTTAAACCCTATTTATAGCTCAAGACATCTTCCAAATCGCGTCCGTATCGGTAGGTCGAAATCGGCTTCAAACCGCCCTAATCCGCGCGGACATACAAAAACCGCCAAGTGTGCCGCGGCGCACTAAATTGCATGCGGCACAGGCCTTGATTGGATGCTCAGGCGTCCTTAATTTCTTCTGTGCCGCGGCTCACCTGGGCTGTGCCGCGGCACAGAGTACAGTTTACTCTGCCTTTGGCTGGGTGTCTTCCTGTGCCGCGGCCCTGCTTCCTTGTGCCGCGGCTCATAGTCCAAATTTGCCGTTTACCGCTTTGCCTCGTTTTAGCTTCCGGACTTCAATTTCCTGACAAATATACAAAATTAAGGCATTAAAGGCTCATTTAGACAATTTTACTCTCCAAAATAATACAAAATAATGATAAATAAGCGTATAAAAATACGCCTAACACCATGCAACAAAATTATACGTGTTTTCCGCTTTTGTACAGTCCAAACTCACAACCAAGTGGTCCCATTGTGATTGCACATGTGAGGGGTGATCATTACATTAATGTGACATTAGATGAAAGTTGTCCAATTCCGGTAACTCGCCGACAATGGAGGAGGTACAAGAGTGGGGACGCATCCGCATGGCAAGACATATATTTAAGTCGACAACTCACGTAGACTGAATATATTGATAATCGAAGACAATTGTAGCATTTTCGTTAATGTAATCATGACTCTTTATTTTATAAAGTGATTATAGTTGTTACATTTTGCTATTTTTTAATAGGCAATTTATTTTTTCGTTAACTATTTGTATTCTGATAACACAAAGACAAAACATATCATTAGAAATTAAACTAAAAGGAGGGACAAAATAATTAAGTATTAATAACAAAAACTAAAATATTTGGTCAAGATGGACAAAACAATCTAATATGACTTAGATTAATGTCAATACTTTGTTATTTGGCTTGCAGTTCAAAATAGCATATTGAACAAAGTTTGTTGAAGATTGATTAATATTCATACATTATATGATTATTATGATTGGAACTCTTGAAGAGTTACCAACAATTTTAAGCACAACTACTGCACACAAAAATATAAAATCTAATAACTAAAGAATATATATTTTTTCTCGAAATCATCATATGCAAGAAAATTTTTGAAGGAGTAAATAGAAATAATACCATTAACCAATGTAAAAAAAGACTATATCTGCTCGGACTTTTTTTTATGTATGCAATACGTTTTAGAATCCGATCTCCACGGTTGAATTTGCAGATCTGTTTGTCAGGAAGATACTGTAAAAATTTCATGCTTGTCCGACGGTTGACAAAGCGAAAATCTGCTCGCGTTTTTTTTTCGAAAATCTTAGAGAAATAAAAAATTTACTGGTAGAATATCGTGCTGATAACGTATTATAAACATTGAAAGAAATAGAAAAATATGATAGAAGATGGGAGAAACCAATAAAGTTGTATATAGCATTATTAAGGCCATATGTCTCTATTTATAGGTACACATCTAGGGTTTCAAGGACATATTAGTCATTCACTAAAAATATGACTTATTTACAACAATTAGAACTTTATGACATGATCGATTTTTTCACAAGAATTTTTGTGTCATAATTGCCATACTTGTTTAATTATTGATATTTCTAAATATATATTATTAAAAATTATAAAAAAATGATATTTTAATATATACATCAAGACAAAGTCAATATGCTGCATGTCAATATTTATTTTTATATTCTTCAAAAAATACGAACAAAAATCAACATATAGATATTTGCTTAGAATCTTTGTTGAATTCAAGTATTTTCGATTCTAATTCCAATGTATAGTTTTCTTTTTTTTTTTTTCTGGGCAAACTTTGACATTAAGATAAATTCTTTTTCAGCATCATTTGTTAAAGGGAGTGTGCATCCTAAATTAATTGGGTATAAACCCACAAAGCCATAGAGATATCATTAATAAAAATAATATATATTTTTTCTCCTATTTTATTTCCCCTTCGACATATTTAACCCAAAATGGCCAATGAATTTTACATTTATTAAACAAAAGTTAAATATATTTGCCAAACGCAGCTGGATGAGTATGGTGGCAGTGGTGGGCGGTATGCTCAGCGGTATGGCCATACCGTCGGTGAACACCGCCGCCACCTCAGCGGTATGGCCAGCGGCATGGCTCCAACGGCAATGTATGCCTCCGCGGTTTGGAGGAAAAAAAAGAGCCGTTGGGCACAAGAAACAAAAAAAAAACGGTGGGGCTATTATACCGTTGGTAGACCAAAAAGAAAAAAAAAACTTCTTTATATACAAACTATATCCATTTCAAAACACAAACACCTCTATTTTTATACTTTCCATTGCAACACAAACATTTTAATCATGGATCCAAGCAAATCAAAAGGTGTTTCATCACAAAAAGGTCGTGAACGTGGCAATTGTGGTCGTGTTCGTCCGCAAGTTCCACCACCGACGTATCCACAACCTCCACCACCGATGCATCAATAATACACTCAATCGGGCTATTATCCCCAACCTCCACCACCGATGAATCAACAATACCCTCAATCATTTAACTATCCCCAACCTCCACCACCGATGAATCCAACCCAATATAACATTTCAATGACGAGTGACTTCAACCCGTTTTGTGACTACCGTGAAGGTCCTTCGTGGCGTGAACCAAGTGTGGAACGCGAACTACCTCTATATGATGATCCCGATGATGATGTTGAGATTGTTCCCGAAACGCAACAACAAACTCAAATTGGTATACATTTTATTTTTATAAACATTATATTTTTTTTTATAAACGTTATATTTTTTTATAAACGTTATATATTTTTTTTATATACGTTATATATATATATTTTTAGATGAAGATGTTCAAGTCGTTAAAGGGAAAACTAAAGCGGATAAAAAGTCTTGGACGTCGATCGAAGAGGTTGCTTTGGCTAAATCGTGGATTCATATCTCGACATGTAGAAGAGTTGGGAATGAACAAGGTAGAGAGCGGTTTTGGGAAAGAATTTTGGAGCATTTCGCGGCCACCATTAAAGACACTAAGCGAACTCGTCATGGTTTGAACACAAAGTGGAAAAATATGAATCACGCAATGGGTATCTTTAACGGGATATACATCCAACAAGTAATTTTTAAACTATATACTTGTGTTAATTTATATACTTGTGTTCCACTTTAGTACTTGTGTTAATTTATATACTTGTGTTAATTTATAATTGTAGAATCGCATTCGTGAGAGTGGGTGTGACGATGTCAACGTCATGGGTAATGCCTTGTCCGATTATGATAAGAAATGAAGGGCGGTTCTTTTACTCATATTGAAGCGTGGAAGGTTGTTAAGGATGAACCGAAATGGTTGGCACAACCATGTTTTCAAAAATTATCTTCGACATCTCATTCCGACAAACGAAGAAAGTCGTTTAATCTAGCTACTATGAGTCCTAAGCAATGACAATGTTGAGACTTTTATTAGGATCTAAATGACGACACAACTCTGTATCAAAAGAAAAGGGAAAAAGCTCGCTAGCGAGTAAATCGACAAAGAATAGTGTTGCTGAGTTTATTGAGAACTATACGGCAAAGAAAGCACTAGCGTTGGATGAGGCGAGGGCAGAAAAACGTGATGAATTGTCCAAACAGTTGATGTCGCAACAACTCGAAAATGCTAACGAAAAAGCTATGATTCGGGCATACAAATTCTATAACGAGCCGCACGAACACATAACCAATCCGGTTATGCGACAATTCGCTATTGACAAAAAACGTGCGTACGCGGAGAAGTATGGATGACCTACCGATTTTTAGATATAATTATGTATTTTTTTTTAAGAATAATGTAATTTTCTTTCTTTTTTTTATTTTTATTTTTTTAAGTATTATGTAATTTTCTTTTAGTTATTAATGAAATATTATGTTTTTATTAATTTATGAAAATAAAAAATTAAAAAAATAAAATTAGTTGGGAGGTATGAAAAAGGCATGGTTGTCATTAAAAATAAGTTGGGAGGTATGAAAAAGGTATGAATGATGTGGAATGAGGTGGAATAATATTATTAGTGGATTTGGGAGGTATGGAATTTTTGGGAAACATGACTGCCATCATCTAGAGAGATCATCGCTCTACCAGTAAATAGAGGATCATCGCTCGCTATCATGCGCGGAATGATCCAAACCGTTGATTTCAAATTGACCTCAACGTAAAACCACCTTTATTGCTGTTTTTTTGTGCATTGGCTGCCACGTTTCACTCCGGGAGTACTTTATTGGCTACTTCGCTGGTGGCATCTTTGAGGGTACACGTGCACCAGACAATATAATAAAAAATATTATTTTAAAATAGGTACAAGGTTTTAGGGATAGTAATTACCATCTACCCGAGGGCAGGGGCCAGAGACTTTCGGGCAGGGTGACAGTGGCCTGGGAATCAGAGCCCGCAGCCGCATATTGAAACAAGAAAAGGTCCCCGCCGAGTGGGCTCCATCTTTGCATTAATTTATATGTGGTTCACTACACCAGCTGGGACCCGGGCTATTGAGAGGTGGGCCCCAATCCGACGAGGCTCCAATGGTGCCGATGGGGTAAGGACAAAAGTTGTGGGGGACTCCCTCGTAGTGGAAATATGAAAGAATCGAGTCCTCTCATGATGGATGGGGGGCAGAGGGTAGGTGAATGTTGGTTTCAACACTTTTTTCCTCTACTCTTTGCATATCAATATGCTCTCGATGTGCCGTTCGAAATGCAATATTTAATTTAAAAAAATATTTTTTTAAATCAAATAATTATTTTTTTATTTTTTAATTTTCACCATATTCACTATCAATACTACATTTTATTTTTTAATCTACATCAGGCACTCTTATACATACTTTCAAAACTTACACATTTATCACATTCAATCATTCTCCTCGATACACCAATTTCTTCTACGAGTTTATTTTAGTTGAATTGAATGGGATCAATTCCAATCCTTGTGTTTACTTGCAAAAATTGAAATTTGGAATCAAATGGACCCATCACCAAATCAGAAATTCATTCATCTATTTGCTGGAATTCAATACTCAGTGGTATGTATTTGAAATTGCTCACCTGGAATCAATTTTTTCTTACAAATATATCCTGACTAAAATTTTATAAGATTATAGGGATATCATGATAATTTAGATATATTTTATTCCGATTCATGACTCAATCCAGATAGTTAGTAAACATGTGAATGAAAATAATTCAATTTCATACATATTCTTTCTAATACTCATTCATGACTTATTTCTTCTTCCATCCTATGTAACTAAACTTATCCTAAATATTGTATCTGGACTGGGACGGATGGAGTACTTCAGATGGAAAATGAAATATAAGTCCATCTTTTTTTACATATAGTAGAAAATTTCTTTGGTTCTAAAATAAAAGTAATTATATTGATATTTAAATTATTGATTTGATTTTTAGTTAAATGTATTCGAGTCAAATATTACACAACTGAATAAGTTTCAGATGAGTAATTAAGTCAAGGTACACAAATGAGTAAATTTATATTCGAATAACAGTTCGAGTCATATTTTTGAATTCGAGTAAAATATTCGAGAAAGTGTTTTCGAACAAGTTAGGTATAAGGACCTAGTATTCAAGTCAAATATTTTCGAATAATAATTTGAGTTAAACACAATTCGAGTAAACAAGTCACGATTCGAATAATTCTGTCATAATATACAATTTGAGTAGGACTTGCATTCAAGTAATATGTTTATTTGTATCACCTTCCATTTTAGTCAAGTTTAATTCGGGTGACTTGCAACCCCCGGTAATAATCGATTCAATTCCAATTCGAGTAAGCTTTTTATTCATGTCACCAAACATTCTAATTAGTTTCGGTTCTTGGTAACCTGCAATACGAATATATACGTTCAGGACAGACATTTTGATCACATGCTCTACAAATAACAATATTTTCGAGTGAGTTCAATGGAAGCATATGAGTGATAAATTCGAGCGATTTCAAACTTCCGAGTAACTATCTTCTTGGGATGGCGATTTCGACTTTTTCCCCAAATGTGCGAGGTTCTTCTTCTACAGACGGTTCTGCCGCCTCGATTCTTCCCCAAACTTCTCCATCGTTGATACCGATGGAACCACGCGAAACCAGATAACTCGTGTACGATTATGTGAATGGTACTTTTTACTTCACTCGATTAAGTTTCTTTGTTATTCAATTGTTTTCGTTCCTGTATTACTAAAAAATAGGTTTATGTTCTAGGTGACTCGAATAGATTTCTGATCCACTCAAATTAGTTTCTGTTACTGGTGACTTTAATAGGATTCTGATCCACTCGAATATGTTGACTCGATTGACTTTACTTGAAACATACGACTTTGAATGATTTTTTGATGTTACTTAAATGAATTTTAGGTTTTTGTGTTACTCCTCATTTTTAGTTTGTCTCGAATAGAATAACACGAATTAGATGACTCGAATTGTGACTCAAATTTATCTTTTGTTACTCGAATATCGCCATTTAGACTCGATAATTCGTTTACACGAATATATAATGACTCGAATGGAAATTAATGTTATTTGAATGTATTTAATGTTACATGAATGAGATACATACCAGACCCATTATTTTTATTCTATGTAACTAAAAGTTTAAATTATAATATTTTTATTATTAAAGAAATGAAAAAGGCCGTTGGCCGGGTCTGAAACGATACATGTTACTCGAATCTAAATTGATGTATATTTCATATTATAATAAAACAAAAAGATTTTTAGCATAAATATTGTAGTAGTTATGGAATAATAATGTAATTGAATAATAATATTCTTACTATTATTAGCATAAATATTGTAGTCGTTGTGGAATAATAATAATGTAAGTTTATAATAGTAATACTAATAAATTATTGTTCTTTTTCTTCTTCTTCTTCTTCTTCTTCTTCTTATTATTATTATTATTATTATTATTATTATTATATATTTTTGTGTATTTTAACTAGAAAATTTAATATTTCGTTACTTAAAAATCTTAAAATATAGCAATAACGAACAATTTCTTTATTCTTTTCCCACTATAACTCGATTTCTAAATTAATTCTATTCATATTTTTTTTATCCATAATATATTAAGTCAAAACAAATCAATATTTGTACACAATTTAGCGTAACCTACCCACTAAACCGAGTTTAAGAAAGAGAAAAAGGTTAACCAGGGTTTACTGTCTACGAGTCTTCTATTTTAAGTGGGAGACTCGGATTCGAGTTCCTCTAGGAACAAGAATTTCAAGGGTTTATTACTCTTTAATCTATGATTAAAGAAGAGACTCTAGCCCTCCGGGGTATGTTGGTGGAACAATTAAATATTGAGGGCTTCAAACGGCAGTGTAGGAGGTCAGATCTCGATGGGACCCTGCGGTTAGGGGTGTTCATAAGCGGGTACCCGCTTTTTCTGGTACCCGGAACTCCGGGTACCTATTTAGGCGGACCATGGCCCGACCCATAAAATCCGGGTACCCGCTTTTTCGGGTACCCGATTTTCCGGGTCGGTCACCGGGTACCCGGGTACCCGAGTTTTTTTAATCATATATATGATTATTATTATAATAATTATATATATATATATATATTGTTATAAACTTGAGAGAAAAAGAGAGAAATTGGAAGAGAAGAAGAATAATGTGTGTATTCTTATGAGGGCCAAAAGCCTTTATTTATAGGTACACATCTAGGGTTTCAGGGGTATAAATGTCATTCATTAATAAATACATTAATTATAACACTCCCCCTTGAATGACCTTTAATACATGCTACCTCATTAAAATCTTGTCGGGAAAACCCAGTGGGAAAAAACCCGATCGAAGGAAAAAGAGTACAGCTACTCCCCCTGAAATCGATTACATAAGATCTTTGAGTTGACGCATCCTGATCTTGTGTACTAGTCTTCTGAATGTTGATGTCGGCAACACCTTTGTGAATAAGTTCGCCGACTAATCACTTAAGTGAATATTTGATGTATCTACCATTGAGATACAAGTGACATCGTCTTCATACAATATTTCCTCTTGAATATTATGATGTTCATGCCTCATCAACTCCTTCGGAAAAACCCTGTGGGAAAAAACTGATAGAGACAAAGAGTACATAGTATAAATTTGCTCATGTGTTGCATTGGTTGCCTCGTTAAAAACCTTAACTAAGAAAACCCGTTGGGAAAAACCTAGAAAGGGAAAAAGAGTACAACCATTTGGTCTTCAGGACCTTTTGACCTTCAGGGTCGACATAATCTTCAAACTGATTTAAAAGTTATCACTTCTCCCCCTCAAGATAACAATCTTGCACTCCAATACCATGAATATAATTTTCAGACATGGAGAGATTTAGTGAATAAATCTGCTAGATTATCATTATTGCTCTTTTGAAGCTCGTGTGGAAATAAATTTCATCTTACTTACCCAAACATTATATGCAACACATAAATGGAGAATATTTATCATCATAATAAATAGGCAGTATGAGAACAAATATGAGATCATAATCCCTAATAGCCACCAATATTGAATCTCGATCTCTTTCATGTAATAAACCAATATGGTTAACACCATTCCACATTCTCCTTCCTGGAGAAATATTAAATTTTGCTAGCATGTTAACTTCAAATTGTATATCAGGCCTGATAATGTAATGCTTCAATAGCAAACAAGTATGGAACTTCTGGTCCTCTTATATCTTTGTTATCTTCTTCAGATCTATATGACTCATTATCCACTACAAGTGGTAAGACAACCTTTAGGTAGCCAAATGGATAAATTTTTTCCATCATATATGCTCGATCTACAAGTCGAGACAATACTAATACTTAGTTTTGTCTAAGTTTTTCATTTGAACTTGTCTTTAGACATGAGTTCAAATAATTCACATATATCCCCTTCAGGAAGAATTCACTTAGTCGGTTGATCCACCAGACTATTTCAAAAAATATAAATATTTATAACTCAAAATAGTACATGTTGCGAATTTCGTGTTCCTATTACTTTAGGAACCTCAAGTCCGCCAGGGACTTTCATTTAGATATTCGCGTCCAATGACCCATCGAAAAATGTGGTGATGACGTCACTAATTGAATATCTATATTCATAATAATTGTTATATATATATATATATATTAAATGATGAAATATATTTTTTCAACGGGAGAATATGTTTTGGGTATGCGCTTAATCCCTTGATATGCTGATCTCGCTTATCTTTCACCACTTTATTTTATTCTACGAGTTAAGCTCTGTCTCAATTGCTTATATTTTATTTAGTGCTTCAGGCACTCCACTAGCAATTGTTGAGACACAAAGTGTTGTCGACAACTATCATTCCTATAAACAATTCTCCCATATTCACAAAGTCCATAACAACTTCAACAAAACCAAATATTAAACATTTCCCATAACATTTAATTTGGTTGTTCCATAATCCCAATACTGTCATTATTTAGTGCACGTGCAAATTAAGGTATTGAGATTCTCGTCTTCGAGACGATCCTCTTCAGGAGGTTTTTGAAGTGATGTTATAGTTTATTCTATTTGTATTCCGCGGATTTTATCTTTAATACCAATAAAGAATACGTCTCTCACGCTTCTGGCGTCGAGGAGTATCAACAAATATATTTCGTTCACATTCGACTTTAATTCTTTATGGTACATATACAACTGGTATATGAGATTTCATCACTCATTTGGCAATCAATAACTTGTTGAACTTCGAGTTCATAGTGCGTAAATTTAAATATTCAACCCAACGAGAATTTTCCGACTTTCTCTTATTTATATTTCATATCTCCCCCTAATGTCGGAGAAAGTTGGAATTGGATTATAAAATCAATCCTCTTCAGGAGGTGCACTAATAACAGAGGGGTGACTCAAATATTGTGCCTTTGATATGGATACTTGAATTTGAAATTCATCGCAACATGATCATTGTAAAAAAAATAATATATCGCTTATAATTAATTCGATACTCATTGAATAAAGCTCCTTTTAGAGCCGACAATAAGAATATTGCCATATGAAATTATACCAATCCTTCGGGGATTGTCTTTTCATTCCTCAAGTAGAAATTGAACAAATCAATATGACATAAAGTTATGTATTTTTCATTTGAAATAAATACATGCAACTTCAAATGTAAATTGCTCTCCAGGAGCATGTATTTTTCTTCAAAAATATTAATTGTGCTAACTCAGGAGCAACAATTTAAATCAAAGATAATCATATATTACCAAAAATATGAACTACTTATCAAGAGTATGTGATATTCTTCAAAAGGATCAATTATGCTACTTTGGGAGCAACAATTTATAAGCATATACCACCCAGAAGATAAAATACTCTAAAAGAGTATGTAAATATGAATTAAAAGTATTAATTGTGCTACATCATGAGCAACAATTTATATCAATATGGTGATAATAAAAGCAATTCAATAACACAATACCATATAGAAAATATTCAAAATAATGCCTTTTTTTGTTTAATATTCTTCAGGAATATTGACTTTAATTGATGTGTTTATCATAAATACTATCATAAAAATATGACTATATATCGTTGTGTTTTATCAAGAACATCAACAATTTCTTTTTAATAATCTTCTGGATTATTAAAATTACAAATTCATGTTTATTCGGGAAACCATGAAAATATATTAATGTAATGTATTAAAAGAATCATTACAAATAATTTTATATCAATGATATAAGTACTATTATCAATATAATATGTAATAACTATCGTTATTACTCTTCTTCCATAAGAAAGTGCAATAATTATTATGCAATTAATCCAACATCTATAAGATGTTGATGAAAATTGGTCAACTCAAAATAATACAATTTTAAGTGTATAAATGTACTTCATGATATTTACTAGTAATTTGTGATATTTATCATACAATATGTGTGAATTTGTATTAATATAGCTTCGTGAAATATATCATAAATAAACATATGGTTAAATAATATATAAAAATGATATAAATAGACTTAACACCAAACACATAAATTTACACATGTAAATATTGAAAGTATTGGGATTAGTAGACTTCTGGCCTAATAAGTGGTGAATATTATTTACATTGATATTTTTTCTAATATCAATTTCTTTTCTTCAGAAATTGTATATGTCATTTGTCTCACTTGTTATCGCGGAATCATACATATTTCAAGCGATAGTTTAGAAATCCATAAATTTATCGATACTTAGAAGATAATAGTGCAAAATCTTCGACCCTGTGGGAAGAAATTTAGTGGTTCTTCATGAACTGTCAATAAATTTAGCACTACCTTTTTTTTCCCATACGAAAAGTATCATTCTAAAGATATCATGCATATTTGCACTTTGATGAGACAATAAATCATGACCACTATTTAATCCCAAGAACTTGGCATTCTATTCACAAAAAGAAGAAACAAGATAAGCCAAGAATTTGAATGATACAAATATCTTCACGATATTTGACCCTTTTATCACTATTTATATAGCAACGATCAATTCAAATCATACTCCAGGTATGAATTCATATCTTATATTGATAAAAACTCACAATATATCATAAGAGATAATAATATATTAAACTACACAATATATAAGATTATATATTGACATATAATCTTAAGATTATCATTTTCGTGTCCTTGTCATTAACAGTAGATATATCAACTCCACGAGATAAAATTTATAAATAATTATCCCCTACAAGGATAAACTCTAAATTTTATCTACTTCGGGAGATAAAATTTGAGCCATGTAATATTGAAGTTTTTGTTAAAGGAATAATACCCATTGTGTGCCTAAGTCTGTTAGTTTACGGGCTTTCCTAGTTAGGGTTTGGCTAAGGCCTTATTGTATGTATTTCTCCCTATTTAAAGGGAGCTCATCATGGAATAATACAACAACTTTGCCCTACTTTCTGTCTCAGTTATTTTCCCTTCAACACGTTATCAGCACGTAGTTCCCCAACTGAGCAAGAAAAATCCCTCCCGTTTTTTTTTCTGTAAAATTCTGAAAAAAAAAGAACGAAAAATCGGCTGCCAGAAACCCTTGCCGCCACCTCACCTTCCCCCTCGGCCAAAACCCTAGCCGCCGGCCCTCCAATTTCCGATCTGCAACCGCCGCTACACCACACAAACACAGTCGGAATGTCAAAACTGCTGCATCGATCGAATCGACCATCACCCAGGCTCAGCCCGCTCCATCACAGGCCTTTGACCTGCGACACCTAGTGCTTTACCCCTCCATCCCATCGAATTCTAACCCTAGATTTGATGAAGGATACCGCGCATCTGGATAACAAGCCGACTGAAGAGCCGAGCCAATCCCCTACCATGTCGGCCGAAGAGAACAACCACGCCGCCGAGCCGAGCATTAAAGCAGCTGGAAAGGGAAGAGCTAAGCGTCTCAAGGTCGCTGAGCCCGAGTGCTTCCCTGAGAAGCGGAATCTGGAGGATCTGTGGCAGCAGCTTACTTTGGTTGGCACGTAGTGGGAAGAATTGGATATGCTATATCAGTGCAAGTGGAATTTTTCTAATCTGGAGGATGCATTAGAAGAAGAAAGGATCTTTATCTTGAGTTGTAATCGGAGAGGAGGAACCAACGTGATACAAACAGCGATTGGAATGACAGTCGCAAATTTCACCAAGCAAATTGAAGATGGCGAACGGAATGAGGAATACATTTTCATTCAAACAAATCGACGGTATACCCTAGGAAAGAATCGTGTCTTTCTGTAAGGTATACAATCCGAATAACCCTACTATTTGCAACGTGCGCGATTTTACAAGCTTTAATTACTTTAATTGCATATTTATATTTCATAAATTTATTTATGCTTAATTAAACCAATTAAAGCATGATACATTAATAACTTTAATTAAATTAAAGCGAATTGCTTTAAATAGTTCGGATTAAAATTAATTCACATGAACTAATAATTATATTGCGTCATAAGAGACCTACTTGACTGCATAATACGTGTATAGATACATTCTTAGGATTATGTGTTTATATCTATAAATATACATATATTTGCATACATATATAGATATGGCATGCAAATTAGGCTTCATCACTAGTAGATTTTAGAGGACTTATTTCTACTGCCTATATCAACTCGAACCGTGATAAAGTACTTTCACCGGTAACCCCAATAGCATCGAAAGTAATCTTGACCATATCTTGGTTCCGAAAAATAATAATGCTCCCATTATTGAAAATTTTATCATGGAAAGTACTCATGGTAAATTGTGAAAAATCATTTTCCGTTTTCTTGTATTAAGATAGCTGATCCAACTCGTTCCAAATTTGATATATTGGACTCAAAAGAGCTTGAGTACCATAGATGGGTCTCCTACGTCGAGACCACATTTATCACTAAAGAATATAGTGGTACGCTCCTTAACACCACAGACCAAGTACCGTCTGATAAGATCAAAGCGAGTGCACTTATATTCCTTAGGTGGCACATCGAACCCAGCCTGAGATAGGAATATCTATAGTTGAAATTTCCTAAAGAAATGTGGAATGCCCTTAAGGGCCAATTTGGGAACATTGACAAACTTTGCTCCCAGAGTTGACCGTGCAGTGGAATGAAATCCGCTTGCTTGATTATAAACGGATCAACGACTTCAACAAAGATATGCTCCGCCTCAAGGCATGCCTAAAATTTCTGTGGAAAGTACGTCACAGAAGATGACATGATCCATAAAGCTTTTTCCACCTTCCCTACTTCCGCTCATATACTAACGAACCAGTATAGGCTGGAGTATGATAATAAACGCATCACTACCTTCAGTAAGCTAATCAACCCACTACAAGTAGATGAGAGGCATAGCGAAGTGTTAGTGAGCAGTAATGTCAGGCCGATTGGGACAAAGAAAATTCTCGAGGCCGATTATGGCAAAGTGAAGGATGGAAACTACCCCAATGAATAGGGGACTGGACATGATAGGCTTCGTGGTCAAGGACGTGGGGGTTCTTCTAATGTAATGCGAAGATTTGGTGCTCCCGACTCTCCTAGCCAAGGGAACCAAAAAGCACTTACCCATCCTGTCACCTCTAAGGCTCGAGTTGGCAATGAACCGTGCTATCATTGTGGAGATGCTGGACATGGTACAAGAACTGCTATGCAAGCAAGCAAGTCGCATCTCACTACAAGAAATATAGAGAGTCCAGAGAAAGGAGAACTCACTATATAGAAGAATATGATCTAGACAAGTCCCCCTATGTCAATTTTCACAGTCACCAATCGTCGAATTGAGTCATACGAGCCACAGTCTATAGACTGAATCTTAGTATTATGTTTACTTTCTCGTTTACATTTGGTATAGTTACCTCAAGACGACTATGTTGGTGTTTTATTTTCAATAATGGCCTTATGCAACGTTGTTTCACGAACAAGATATTAATATTGCTTACATTCTTAGCTTTATTTCAAAGTACTGAATAATGCTTGAATGCTAATGGTTCGGAGTTTCACTCTCTTCTAAGGAATGAATCGAGTAGAACTTGAATGTTCTTAGAATAAGGCTTCTATTCATCGAATAAGTCGCTTGCCAAATCTTGGTAACTACGATGATTGGGTCCTCCCAACTCATCAAATGGCGAGGTAATGCCCAAATTTTGATGCCTAAATGGCAGTCTTCTAAGTTACCGATGCTCTGTATGCATCTAGAGCCCTTCGAACCTTACTTAGCTTCAATAATATACGTAGCAATGGTTTCCAGATTGAAACCCACTGTGAGAATGGAATAGAGTTTCTTTTATTAATTCTAATGAATGTGGACGTAAACGCATTTTAGAATAACTGATGAGTCGATCTAGTGGACGTACCTCACTATTATTAGGTTTTTAAAATCCTATGTTGTCACCAACAATGTACTTTGGGACATAGACTCATATAGGCTTTGGCACGATAGACTAGGTCATCTTGGTCGAAGTATAATGATCCATATACTAAAGAACTTGTACGTACATCATTACTTTTCGAGTGAAAATGTGGCAACAGCTCAACATAAAGCACAATGTTGACGTTAATCATCCAAAGAACCAGATGCATATCAAATGCCCACCAGTTAGTGTTGCAAAGCCTGCTCTTTAGCCAAAGTAGGAGCGAGACCTTCCTATGCTAAAGAAACAAAAGCAAACATTCCATTCTTACGCTGAATATAAGGAGATATTTGTGGATCCATCCACCTAATATGCGGACCATTTATGTATTTATGATTTTGATGGATCCTCCGACACGTTGGTCACATGTCGCTCTCCTGTCCACTCAAACTGCTGCAGAACTTCCAAGATAACTTATAAGGGCTCACCTCCTTTATAACATCTAAAGAACTTGATGATTAGAGAGTTCACATCAAAAAGTATTTGATGTTTATTGCATGGTAGAGATCAATGAATAGCATCTCGTCCCATGTGCATATGCAAAGGTCTCACATAAACCACCATCGAAAGAATATGTATGGTGATTATGTAATTGGTTATGCGCACCAATTTGCATATTTTTGTCTGGGATTATGCAAGCACGCAACTTTACTTAAATCGTTCATTCTTAGACCTTTTGCTAACCAATTAGTTTATGCGTACCAGTTGGTAACTGGATAGCTTGATTTTTGTATTTTGGACCCAGACGAACTTGAGTGTCAATTGCGCATATTTGGTTACGCATTATATGTGCCTTATGCGCCCCACAGCGCAGTGGTCTTTAGATACGATTAAGTATTCACGTTGGATATGAATCTCCAGACGTTTATCCGCTATTTAGAACATTCACAGTGATCTCTTTACCGCACGATTTGCGGATTGTCACTTTAATGAGACAACCTTCCCGACGTTAGGGGGAGGAGAGAAAATGTAATTTCTCGGGGAACGACATGAATTGTCGTGGTGTGTCCCCACTTTGTCTCATTATGATCCCCGAACTTCACAATGTTACCGTGAAGCATAAAGAACACTCGATCTTCAGGATGTAGCAGATTCGATGCCTGATGCATTTACTGATATCGTTCAAGTGACAAGATCTCACATTACAGCTGCAAATGTGCCTGTAAGGTTAGAAGTCCCCTGTAAGGGGCACATCACCAATGAACCGGGTGATGCAACCGCACTTGGTGGAGGTGTGGTTGAGGTCGTGGCTCCCTGCAAAGGAAGGGGTGAAAGCCACATGGTTCGACTAAATACTCATCCAAGTAAGAGGTAGAGTATGGCACAAAATTACATGTTAACCATCAATGAACTCGTTTCATGAGATCATGCTTGATTTTATTATGTCCATGAATCATGACGAGGGGGACGCCCCGAAGATATGATTCAGAAAATCAAGAATCTCGATGAAATTATGAGGGTGTGGCCTGATCAACCACCCACTTTGATGACATGTCATGAATCATAAAGTACGATGATGTCGAACCTCGCTCAGTTGGATGGAGTCAACATAGAGCTGATTGGCCTATAAGAAAAACATTCCAGGAAGAACTAGATTCTCCGACAAAGAGACAGGTATTTGGTGTAGGTAGTGCTAACCTAACCAAGTGTAAAGCCTGAAAGACATAAACGAACCTTTGTCGTAAATCGTAGTGAGAATATTGTTAGGAGTATGCCCTCGAATGCCACTCAGAGGATGTTGAGTGAGGGCATTGTACTTGTAATTATGTAAACCATTTATATAAGGCAAATGAATGTTTCTTTATTTACTGGTAGTTACTGACATTCCTAACTCGTAAATAAACATATAGAAACTAGTCCGTGTATTTGAGAGCAAAACGTTCCACTCTTTATTGGATAAAGGGGCGCGGGAAAGGTTATAGCTCAAATACTTAATCGTTCGCAAGTCGATGAAACTTGGTAGGCGTTAAGTTTATGTGAAGACTTGTATGACGTGTTCTTTGACATGGAGAGTGCCTGCCGAACGCTAATGGTTAGTAGGAGCACACGTTATAGGTATGCTAATTGGATTAGTATACTCGAACCGACTCACCCTCGATTCGTCACACGGATTTCACTCCGGGACGATCAATGACGGAATCGAAAGGTTGTGATAGGTATTCGTGAACCTTCGACTTGAGGATCTAGTAGGGATGTGCTTGTGACGTCAAGATTTTCATTAGAGTAGTTCGACCCTATAAACCGGAAGGCGGGGTCAACCTCGACGTGCATCTTGACGGCAAGTAGCAGTCCTACAATACCAAGATAGAATTCTTTCTCCCGTAAGTGAGTGGGTTATATGTCCTATGCGGTTCTTGTGAGATGAGATCATAAGTCTTTGGCCAAAGCATTGGAGCTAGTTGTATTAGATACACGGACTCGATGATCTCGGTTTGCATTAACGCATGCATAGCGTCAAGTACGAGATGGGGTTTGGTAGTAGTGACCCTATAACTTGATCGGGACATTTGAAAGAAGGGTTTATACATTTACCGGTATTCACGACAGAATGGTTCTTGAATGATCCCAATCATTCGTTCTCGATCGAGTACAGTGTAGGCCACCAGGCTGGCTAGGTGGTGCTACTACTCTTTGGTTCCTCCCATTGCTGACTGAGACGGACCTACCGAGTCGCGCATTAGGATTGACGACGGAATGAATCGAGCTTAATCTCTCATTATAAATATTAGATATTGGATATCTAATTTATTGGACATTGGATGTCTAATTGATTTTGGGACATTGGATGTCTAAATTATTTTATTAGATAAATTAATTTACGGCCTAATGAATTAAATAAATTACTGGGTGATTAATTTAATTCATAAATATAATTATTTCTTAGAGAAATTAATTATGTTATTATGTATTTAATGTGATTAATTGATTGGATTAATTAATCGATATAAATACATCGGAACGGAATCGGAGTTTATCTGTTTGGACTCTCGAGTCCGAAACGAACCGAACTCGTCCGATTTCTTCTAGAGGCCGACCCCACCTTAATTTCCTACCTTGATCATAGTCTTGTTTTCTTGTTGGATGACTTTTGACATTTGAGATTTCATATCTCTTATATTAAGGGAAAAGGAGATATGGTGGGTGACTTAATCTTGTGAATATATTTTGAAGACCAAAAAAATAAAAGCCTCTTATCCCCTCTCATTTCAGCAACTCACGGCAGGACCAGATTGTTGAGAGGAAAGAGAAAAAAATTTTGAGTTCTTCTTCACTAATTTCTTCTTCATTTTTCTTGGAGAAAAATTGAGAGAAAATCATATAGAGAGAGTAAGATTAAAACACTTAGAGTGTAGTAATCTTTACATATATAGCTTCATCACTTAGCTCTAGCCGTATCCTCGGAGGATAGCAAGGTGATCGTCGTTCCGGTTGTTTTTCCGGCGCGTGGCAAGTAGAGACGCGGTGTTTTCGGCGTTGGATCGTTCAAGAGCTTGGGGAATAGCTCAAGAGAAGGTTATCCATTTAATCAACGGACTACGAGGGTATGTTTCTCGTATCTCTTGTTTTTCTTTTTTGATATTCGTATATACGTAGCTCCGATACCACTGTTGGGATTCGGTGCCTAGGTATCGGAGCGTGGTCTTGCGATCGTATATACGATATTAGCATTTGGAATGCTTGATTAGATGGTGTATGATTTGGAATCATAATCGTATTAATCGTTGATTTTCTATTGTTCATCTAAAAATTAATTTTTCATGATTTTATGTTACAATATAAATCTATTTTTCTTTTGAGAAACTGATTTAAATGAGTAATATAAAGATTAGAAAAATATTATTTTGGAATCGGGCGAAAAACGAGCAGGCAACGTAACGGACCCGCGGCTTGGAGTCGCCGTGGCCTCGCATGGATCGGGCAGCAGGAGCGAGTCTGGTCGGCAGAATCCGGCCGTTCTTGGCACCTGTGCGAGGCCACCTTTCGGCACTGGCGTTGTCCGAGCTTGGCCGGCCGTGTTTTCCGACTCGCTTTTTTATATTTCGCTCGATAATTAATTTCCCACAAATTAAATTGGATTTAATTTGACTAAGATTTAATTATGGTAATTTTATTCTTAGGGGAATTAATTTAATGAAATATTTTCTCGTCCTAACAAGTTAAAATTAACGGTTGTTTGAATTAATTGGATTAATTCGTTTTGGATGGATTGTTTTATATTGATTGGATCAATATTCAGATTCATTATGAATGCCATTTATTTAATGTGTTGGATGCATTATTTTTGAATGGTGATGTGGTTCATGGACCTAGTTTTCGAATCATTCGGTTTTATTCGATTGGGTTGTAAAGGCCGTTTTGAGCCTATTTATTTTACTAGAAATATTTGTATCTAGGATGCAATTTTAAATGTAAAATTTATATGTAATGACGAAGACCGGAGGAAGATCCATTTCGAGAAGACGAAGATTCAAGACGAAGACTTGTAATTAGATTACGGAGTTTTTTGTTTTCTAGGAACGGTCCATGAACCACATGTTGGTAGCAACTAGGTTGTGAATGGTTTTTTTTTTTCATATTGTATGAATACCACAAACGCGCTAATATGATTAATGTGCAAAGAGTAACGTTAATTGCGAAAATTCTCCCACGACAAATTATTAAGTTTATAAGGTTTCAAGGTTTTCCTTCCTCCATCGAAGTTTTGAAATTGAAATCCAAACCGGATGTGCTATGCTTCCGAGTTATCGGGGTAGTCGTCGGGAGGACGGATAAATTTCCGGGAGCGCATTGGATGCCTTCGGTTGGAGCAAATTTTATCCCTAGAAACCTGATAGGTTGCCGGATAAAATTCAATTGTGAAACTGATTTGCGTCGATGGTATAAACTTAACTTGTTCACGAACCATAGAAACCGTATAGGTTGAGGGGAGTGAACAAGGGGAAAAAAGATCGAATCATCCATTAGATGGGTTGGTGTTGGACACCACTTTATGAAAATTGATAGACTAGAAACACATTCGGTTGCCCTCTATTAAGATTTATAAAGAACTCGATCACCACTATGAAGTAGAGCGACGATACTTCCGGATTTCACATGGGAGTGTGTTATTCCGATAAAAATAGTGGGAGCCGGGTAACAAGAATAGAAAAGACCTTAATTCTATACTCGTAACATAATATAACAAGTCACTAATTAATGCTATACTTAATGCGTACATAACTCAATATGACAATGAATCCACTCACTGATTCGCTCAAAAGAACACCTTAATGGGACCTAACTTTGTGGATTGGCTCCGAAATCGATGATTGTCCTCGTATAGAGGCACCGGATACGTCTTGGAGACGGACATTCGGCGCCTCTGTGCGGACCCGAGCCAATCAGAAGAGATTGAAAACCACGAAAAGTGGGTTAAGGATGACGTAAAAGTCCGTGCATACATGATGGCTTCTATGTCTAATGAGCTTCGAGAGCTCATGAGAAAATGACTTCGCTGGCGGATTCTATCTCACTTAACCGAACTTTATGGTGAGCACAGCAGAATCGCTAGATATGAGATATCCAAGCAAGCTGTTTGGTGCAAGGATGAAGGAAGGTGAGAAAGTTGGGGAACACGTCCTCAAAATGATATCCATGATCGAGAGATTGGAGGCTCTTGATTTCAAAATGGATACTTCTCTCCAAACCGACCTTATCCTGCAGTCTCTCCCTGATTCCTTCTCACGCTTGTTATGAACTTCAAGCAATGAGATTGCATGTAATTTAGCCAGGCTAATGAACAAACTTGTGACCGCTCGGTCTCGGATGAAGACTCCGCGGATGAAGGAGTCTCGCTCTTGTGATTTCTTCCGACCTCGGAGGTCTAAGAACAAGAAGAAAAAGACCAAGAAGCAAACCGACCACAAGTTAAGGACCTTAAGGGTAAGGGCGGGGCCCGATGGTTCGAAGAACAAGAAGAAAAGGGATGCTTGTCTCAAGTGCGGTGAGCCGGGCCACCGGGCTAGAGACTGTCCGATTCTTCATGGCACTTGGTCTGTAACTTTTAGTTTTGGAAACAAATTGTTCGCTACCGTATTTTCTACTTCTGATATCGGATTAAGTGCTAGTTCTCATATTTGTACCGTGAATCAGATCTGGAACAAAGTAGGAAGCTTGGAGCCGGAGAAGTTATGATCACAATCGGAAGCGGGCATAGTGTCGAGGCGACCGACATAGGATCACTTCTTTTGGGTTTAGAATCCGGCTTTGTTTTGACTTTAGAAGATGTACTTGTTTTGCCCAAGGGGCACAAAAACATTGTATCCATTCCGGTCATGGACCGAAAAGGCTTTTCATTTTTCATTGGTGATGGTTCCTAAAATTTATTTTAGAAATAAACTAGTGGTACCGCTACATTGTTGAATGGATTGTATCATCTAAATCTCAAGAACAAAGTAATTGTGAATACTATGACTAGAAAACGTGGTAGGGATGAAACCAATCAAGTTTTGAAATGGCATCTTAGACTTGGTCATGTTGGTCAAACCAAGGTTTACAAGATGGAAAAGATGGACTTACGGGTCCATTGGGATCGGATCCCTTTCCTACTTGTGAATCTTGCCTTAAAGGCAAATGACTAAGTCCCCTTCACAGGACATTTGAAAGAGCCACGATAAACCGGGATTAATCCATACCGACGTATGTGGTGCTTTAAGCAAGACGTGATGGATATCAATATTTCATTACGTTCTGAGATGATCATACTAGGTATGGTTATGTATACTTAATGAAACATAAATCCGAGGCCTTTGAGAAATTCCAGAATTCAAGGCCCTAGTCGAGAAACAAACCGGTAATCATATCAAAGCACTTGGTCGGACCGAGGTGGCGAGTATATGAGTACGGAATTTGACGAGTTCCTTAAGGAACATGGAATAGTTTCACAACCGACACCTCCAGTACTCCTCGGTTAAATGGTGTGTCGAAAGAAGGAACCGGACCTCGTTGAACATGGTCCGTTCCATCTTGAGCTATCTTGACTTGCCGATTTACCCGTGGGGTATGCACTCTGATCCGCGTATATATTGAACAGATGTCCTTCCAAATCCGTTCCTAAAACTCCACATGAGATGTGGGAGGCAGAAACCAAGTCTTAATCATATTAGGATTTGGGGATGTCCCGCCTATGTCAAGAAGACTAAGGTGGAAAAGTTGGAAGCTAGGTCTGCGAAGGGACGTTTCATTGGATTCCGTGCGGGACGATGGGATATCTATTCTACATGCCCGAAGATCGAAGGATAATTGTTGCTTTACAAGCACACTTCCCGAAGATGAGTTCATTCAGAAGGCGGAGCGGTAGAAGTATTTCTTTAGAAGAATACAATGAAACACCTCGAGAGACACACGTGCAAGAAACTGGAACCGAACTTTCAAACACAAGTACAACCACCTCGTAGGTCTAGTAGGGTGTCTCATTTACTCGAGAGGTATGGGCTTGTGCACTTGGAGGCCGGGTCTCCATGAGGTTCCAAGTGATAGCCAAGAGACCGACCCGACGACCTATGACCAAGCGATGGTGGATGTAGACTCGCGAAATGGCGTGAAGCTATGGAAGCCGAGATAGACTCGATGCATGTCAATCAGTGCGGACTCTAGTAGACCGCCCCAAGGGCATAGTGCCTATTGGGAACAAGTGGATCTACAAGAGAAAGACTGATGGTGATGGCAAGGTTGACGCCTATAAGGCCGGGCTTGTGGCAAAGGGTTATACCTGAAGGAAGGGATCGATTACCACGATACCTTCTCGCCCGTAGCCATGATCAAGTCTATTCGCATGATGCTTGCTATAGCCGCCTACCACGATTATGAGATATGGCAAATGGACGTAAAGACGGCTTTCCTTAATGGATTCCTCGAGGAGAAATCTATATGGAGCGCCTAAAGGCTTTGTGTCCGAAGTCGATATTCGTAAAGTGTGCAAGCTTCATTCCATTTATGGATCAAGCAAGCGTCGCGTAGTTGGAACCTTCGTTTTGACGAGGCGGTCAAAGAGTTTGACTTCGTACAAAATGAGGAGGAACCTTGTGTATACAAGAAGGTTAGTGGGAGCAAGATCGCATTCTTAGTACTATATGTAGATGACATTCTACTAATAGGAAATGATGTGGGAATGCTCGATTACGTAAGCTTGGCTTTCGAGTAATTTCTCCATGAAAGACTTGGGAGAAGCAACCTATATTCTTGGTATTCGGCTCTACCGGATAGAGCGAAGAGAACAATAGGCCTTTCCCAAGCCCTCTATATAGATAAGATCTTACAGCGAGTTCAGAGGGAGGATGTTCAAAGAGGGTTCCTACCGATGCAACATGGAATAAAACTCACCTTGAAGATGTGTCCTCAAAGTGAGGAACAACGCAAGGAAAGGAGTAATATACCATATGCTTCGGCCGTGGGTAGCCTTATGTATGCTATGTTGTGTACAAGACCTCGACATCGCGCATGCCGTAAGCGTGGTGAGTAGGTTTCGTGCAAACCTGTAGGGAACATTGGATCAGTAAAGAACGTTCTCAAATACTTGAGAAGAACGAGAGATATGGTTCTTATGTATGGCGGTGGAGATTTGGATGTGGTGGGATTCACCGATTCGGACTTCCAAGGATCAAGGACGACTCGATGTCCACTGCTACATATTTACTCTTAATGGAGGAGCAGATTCTTGGCGTAGTGCCAAGCAAAGCGCGATCCGATTCCACTGTCAGCCGAGTATCAAGCGGCCTCGGAGGCTTCAAGGAAGGGTTCGATTAAGAAGTTTCTAGGAGAACTTCAAATGATACCATGTCTTTGAAATGCCTGTCTCCATCTTTGCGACAACGACGGAGCCGTAGCACGTGCCAAGGAGCCGAGGTTTCACAACACCAAACATATTGAGAGAAAGTATCATCTCGTAAGAGAATTTGTTCGCAAGGGATACATTGTCTTGCCTGAGTAGACTCGGCCGACAACGTCGCCGATCCACTGACCAAGCCACTTTCTCGGACTAGCTTGGAGCGTCATCTGGAGAACATGGGTATTAGATACCATAGTGTGTGGCATTGAGTGCAAGTGGGAGATTGTTAGGAGTATGCCCTCGAATGCCACTCGGAGGATGTTGAGTGAGGGCATTGTACTTGTAATTATGTAAACCATTTATATAAGGCAATGAATGTTTCTTTATTTACCGGTAGTTACCGACATTCCTAACTCGTAAATAAACATATAGAAACTAGTCCGTGTATTTGAGAGCAAAAGCGTTCCACTCTTTATTGGATAAAGGGGCGGCCTTTGGAAAGGTTATAGCTCAAATACTTAATCGTTCGCAAGTCGATGAAACTTGGTAGGCGTTAAGTTTATGTGAAGACTTGTATGACGTGTTCTTTGACATGGAGAGTGCCCGCCGACGCTAATGGTTAGTAGGAGCACACGTTATAGGTATGCTAATTGGATTAGTATACTCGAACCGACTCACCCTCGATTCGTCACACGGATTTCACTCCGGACGATCAATGACGGAATCGAAAGGTTGTGATAGGTATTCGTGAACCTTCGACTTGAGGATCTAGTAGGGATGTGCTTGTGACGTCAAGATTTTCATTAGAGTAGTTCGACCCTATAAACCGGAAGGCGGGGTCAACCTCGACGTGCATCTTGACGGCAAGTAGCAGGTCTACCGAATACCAAGATAGAATTCTTTCTCCCGTAAGTGAGTGGGTTATATGTCCTATGCGGTTCTTGTGAGATGAGATCATAAGTCTTTGGCCAAAGCATTGGAGCTAGTTGTATTAGATACACGGCTCGATGATCTCGGTTTGCATTAACGCATGCATAGCGTCAATACGGATGGGGTTTGGTAGACCGTGACCCTATAACTTGATCGGGACATTTGAAAGAAGGGTTTATACATTTACCGGTATTCACGATGAATGGTTCTTGAATGATCCCAATCATTCGTTCTCGATCAGTGCAGTGTAGGCCACCAGTGCTAGGTGGTGCTACTACTCTTTGGTTCCTCCCATTCTTGTCGAGACGGACCTACCGAGTCGCGCATTAGGATTGACGACGGAATGAATCGAGCTTAATCTCTCATTATAAATATTAGATATTGGATATCTAATTTATTGGACATTGGATGTCTAATTGATTTTGGGACATTGGATGTCTAAATTAATTTATTGGATAAATTAATTTACGGCCTAATGAATTAAATAAATTACTGGGTGATTAATTTAATTCATAAATATAATTATTTCTTAGAGAAATTAATTATGTTATTATGTATTTAATGTGATTAATTGATTGGATTAATTAATCGATATAAATACATCGGAACGGAATCGGAGTTTATCTGTTTGGACTCTCGGGAGTCCGAAACGAACCGAACTCGTCCGATTTCTTCTAGAGGCCGACCCCACCTTAATTTCCTACCTTGATCATAGTCTTGTTTTCTTGTTGGATGACTTTTGACATTTGAGATTTCATATCTCTTATATTAAGGGAAAAGGAGATATGGTGGGTGACTTAATCTTGTGAATATATTTTGAAGACCAAAAAAATAAAAGCCTCTTATCCCCTCTCATTTCAGCAACTCACGGCAGGACCAGTTGTTGAGAGGAAAGAGAAAAAAATTTTGAGTTCTTCTTCACTAATTTCTTCTTCATTTTCTTAGAGAAAAATTGAGAGAAAATCATATAGAGAGAGTAAGATTAAAACACTTAGAGTGTAGTAATCTTTACATATATAGCTTCATCACTTAGCTCTAGCCGTATCCTCGGAGGATAGCAAGGTGATCGTCGTTCCGGTTGTTTTTCCGGCGCGTGGCAAGTAGAGACGCGGTGTTTTCGGCGTTGGATCGTTCAAGAGCTTGGGGAATAGCTCAAGAGAAGGTTATCCATTTAATCAACGGACTACGAGGGTATGTTTCTCGTATCTCTTGTTTTTCTTTTTTGATATTCGTATATACGTAGCTCGATCGATCCTCGTAGGGATTCGGATCGAATTAATTTTCGTTTTACCGCTTCCGCTGGGCCTTCTTTTTAGGCACCGAATCCCAACAAATATAGAGTCCTAATGTACAAGGTTTCACGAAGTAATGCTTTTCACAACGCCTTGGAATTGGTTATGAGGAAATGTACCCCCACGTATACGTTCCGCTATTTGATTAGCGTAGTAATTTCTGAGGGACTGGAAATGCAGCCAATAGATGTGGTTACTACGTATCTCTATGGGGATCTAGATACGGAGATATATATGGAAGTGCCCGATGGCATTTCATTACCCAAATCAAGTGACTCTGGACCACAGAGTGCGTATGAAATTTGATTGAAACGCTCAACTTTACGATTTTGAAGCAATCCTTAAGGATGTGGTATAACCGTCCAAGTGAATACTTGACTGGGAAGGGATAAAAGAACGATGAACTGTGTCCATGCGTCTTCACAAATAAGATCCGGATTCATATCGCAATGTATGTCGATGACATGAACATAATCGGTCTTGATGAAATAAAAGAAACCACCGGACAGTGGAAATCTGAGTTTGAGATGAAAGATCTTGGGGAAACTCGGTTCTGTCGAAGTATTGACATAGAACATCGAGTTTGTGGAATTTATTCTACCGGTCAGCCTATGTCCAGAAGATTCTCAAGTACTTTAATATGGACAAGGTAAACCTGACTAGCACCCCATGATAGGTCGGACATTTGGATGCAAAGGAAAGATCCATTTCGTCTAAACGAAACTGACGAAGAGCTTTGGGAGCTGAAATTCCCTACTTGAGTGTAATCGCGTATTATTGTACTTAGCTCAATGTACACGACCTGCTATCACTCCTCAGTTAATCCGCTGACTAGATTTAGTTCAGCATCGACGCAACATCAATGGAATGGTATCAAGATTATTTTCTGATACTTAAAAGAAACTATTGACTTGAGACTATTCTTTCCCTACAAGTAGGCAAAGGAAGCTGCTTACGAAAAGGCAAATGTTAAAGTAAATGCTGGTGCCGAAGCAACTACCATAAAGTATGTGTTGGCATGAATTGCTTATGTTTTGAAAATCGACTAAGAAAACCCCTTTTTGGCTACCTCCTTCACAATATGGTTATTGCTTTGCATGAACCAGTCCGTGAGTGTGCATGATTAAGAACTATCATCCTGCACTTGTGGGGAACTAGTGGTTAAGTACTACCAGTGATGAGCATACTTACATTTATGAACATAATGTAACTTGTAAATCCCCTTGATTGATGGAATGAGCATAACGGGAAATATGTGAGATATAATGGAACATACTTACATATGTTGCACTCTTTTCCTTAGACCAAGGTTTATTTTCCCCACTGGATTTTGTTACTTGGCAAGGTTTTTAACGAGGCAACGATATATGAATGTAAGCATTAGGGGGAGCTGTAGAGTTTTATAACTTCCGAGATTGATGTAAAGATCACAAGGAAATGGTGATTTATGAAGAAACTTAATCACATGTGTTGTACACTTTTCTTTGACCAAGGTTCATTTTCTCCCATTGGGTTTTGTTACTTGGCGAAGTTTTTAATGAGGCAACAACTACTTGATTGATGTACAAATTAGGGGGAGATGTAGACTTGAGGGGGAGTCTTACATCCACAACGTACGTTATACTCTTTTCCTTCCAAGGATCATTTTTCCCACAGGGTTTTTATCACTTGGAAAGGTTTTTAACGAGGTAACAAGATGTACGATTTTAGGGATCGATGGAACGGTCACCTTAGTAGCGCTATGATCAAATGTAACGATCATATGAGAGGATAGATTCAAAGGACGAAGTCTAAACTTGATGTGTCTAGATGTTGTATTCTTTTCCCTACGATCAAGACATTTTTCCCATTGGGTTTTTGCTTGACGAGATTTTAACGAGGCAACATGACATGCGCTTGTAGACTAGGCACAAGGGGGGAGTGTTAAAGGAATAATACCCATTGTGTGCCTAAGTCTGTTAGTTTACGGGCTTTCCTAGTTAGGGTTTGGCTAAGGACCGATTGTATGTATTTCTCCCTATTTAAAGGGAGCTCATCAATGGAATAATACAACAACAACTTTGCCCTACTTTCTGTCTCAGTTATTTTCCCTTCAACAGTTTTTAATTTAATATTGTTCACTTCCGGGAACAACTTGATAGGAATATTCGACCACTCACTAATCTTGCTATCATTGGAGCACAGTCGGATTATGATTGTGGAGTATATCATATCTTGTACAATCTCGATAGATGATATCTCAAATCATATTAATATTTTTTATTGAGATATAAGTTATATTTTCCTTCAGGGATAATATCATGTTACATCAAGAGCATAATGATTTAATTATGCTATTATATTTATAAGTAACAAATCAATATTCTTCAGGAATATTGTATCATCACATAATTCATGTATAAATAAGAATTATTCATTTAGAATAGTAATATTCTTCAAGAATATTACAATTAATTGTGCTACTTCGAGAGCAATAATTTTAAGATCCATAATTGAATATACAAAGGAAAAAAAATAGTACGAGAATGAATCAAGGCTCGAAATAACTAAACTAAAATAGTTGCTTCTTCAAGAGCACATACAATATTCTTCAGGAATATTATTTTGTATTTTTCATTAGGAATTGCCCAAATTATTAGATCTCATAGTGTTCTTCATGAACATATCATATTCAACTAGAATATGACGAGATAACATTGTCCTTCTTCAAAAACTACAATAAATCTTTTATCTTAATAATCTTCTGGATTATTAAGTATTGTTGAATCGTGTTTCTTCTGGAAACAAAGAGAAATATGATTTGATAATAAATTTTGAGGCCATCATATATATTATTTATATATGATGCACACAAAAAAAAATATAAAATTTAATAACTATATATAATATATTCTTCCTCAAAATCATCATATGCAAGAAAGTTTTTGAAAGAGTAAATAGAATTAATACCGTTCACCAATGTAAAAAAAAGACTATTTCTGCTCGGATTTTTTTTATATACGCAATACATTTTAGAAGTCGATCTCCACCGTTTAATTTGTGGATCCGTTTCTCAGGGAGATACTGTAAAAATTTCATGCTGATCCGACGGTTAACAAAGCGGGAATCGCGATTTTAGCGCGGTCTCGCAGTGCAGAAAAATTGCTCGCTTTTTTTTTTTTTATTTCGAAAATCGGAGAGAAAAATTTTTTTTACTCGTAGAGTATCGTACTGATAACGTGTTATAAACTTGAGAGAAAAAGAGAGAAATTGGAAGAGAAGAAGAATAATGTGTGTATTCTTATGAGGGCCAAAAGCCTTTATTTATAGGTACACATCTAGGATTTCAGGGGTATAAAGGTCATTCATTAATAAATATATTAATTACAACATATATGATTTTTTTGGTATATTTTTTTCAACTTTTAGTTCAATAAAAATATTTAATTTTAAATTAGCAAGAATTGATTCTAATTTTGAAGTCATGCGTTATGATTAAATCAAATATTAAGGAAATTTAACTTTAATTTAATTTATTTGGTCGATTGATTTCCACAAAAAAAAGTAAGAAAATTATTTACAATAATTATAACATTCATTTTATTATCACTGGTTCTAACATATTAAGATATTATATGAAACATTTAATATATTCACTTCGAAATTAGACGACTATATTATATTAATACATACTCATATTTATAATTCTGATGTCATCGTTTTAAATAGTTAATGAGATTTAAATTATAAAAAAAATATGATTCATGAAAAAGAAAAAAATTAGAGCATAAGATTAATATGGACCAAATTTTACATAAGTTTTGTAATGTTAATATTATTAAAATGTAAGTAAATACCTACTAATTCTATAAATAATTTGTAAATAGTTAAAATAAAATATGTATTGAGAAAATAAAAAAAAATAAAAAAAAGTTACCGGGTCGCCGGGTACCCGGTAATTTTATTTGGCCGGCCCATTACCCGGTAAGTCACATAATTAGCGGGCTGGGTACCCGACCCGCTAAATCCGGGTAATTAAAAAAATTATCCGGTAAAAAGTTCTCGGGTAGTCGGGTAATTGGGTCGGGTCAACCGGGTCGGGAAGTTTTGAACACCCCTACCTGCGGTTGGATTTGAAGGGGTCCAGCATGGAGCAATCACTTGCGGGACGACTCCTTGTGCGCAGTAGTTGAGGATATTTAAGAACTTGGTAGCCGGATACACATCACGATTTAACTGGTAGCAGTACTGTGGGGCTGGAAGTGTTATCCCGAGGACTAGTCAGGTTGGGCTGAGCACCGGGCCTAACCCGGCCCGGACCGACCCGATCCAGAATGGACCGGATTATAAATGGTCAGACTTTATCGACCCGAAGCCCGGACCTATTTGGAACCGAGCCAACCCGATCCGGACCCGGTAAAACCGAGTCGGTCCAGGCTGGCCCGGTTCTAGCCCAATTTAGTAATTTTTTTTGCATATTAAGTGTCATGTTATTACATCTAAAATGATTTATTCTTTACATACTCCCATAGAATACACTTATCAATCTCAATATCTCCATTTAGTCATCAAACTCCCAAGTTCAACGATATTTTAAGATAAATAAACTTAACTAGAATAGTGTGGAATCATAATTGAGCCATTAATCATTATTTCATCACCATTGGTAACTTACAATAAAACAATATTTTTAAGTATTTTTATTTTTACCGGGTCGTTCTGGGCTGGACCCGGATTTTCCGGGTTTTGACCCAGTCCGTCCCGGAACCCAAATTTAGGTAAAATACAGACCCGATCGAACCTGACTAATAGGTCCGGTTTGAATCCGGGTAAAAATCGAATTCAGACTATTTGTGCTCAGCCTTATAGTCAGATGTAATCTTGGAAACTCGATATAAAAAAAAAAAAAAAAAAGAGAGGAAAAGGTATGAAACGTGCATGCGTTCTCTCGAAGTGCTCAATTTTAATATTATCCTTTAGATTTAGTGTTTTTTCGAGAAACCCAACACCAAATCAGAAATCCTTTAAAAGTCAACATATATTAAAGGGAATAAATAATTTCAACTAAAAAAATGAAAAAGAGTTAATCAATGGGTTTTGGTTCGGAAAAAAATCGGCCCGACTCAGTCAAAGAAAAGCATAAAGGATTCGACATGCTCGGGCTGGACGGGCTGGACCTTAAAATAAAACTTGGTCATTCACGGTAAATTTTCCTTTATAATTTTCAATTTAATGACTAAACTCTTATTTAGTTTTAATATTTATAAAAAATATTACAAAAAATATTTTAATCTTTATTCTAGAACAAGATGAAATATGAATTAATTCTTAAACTTAATATTGTGTATCAAAATGTTTAATCTTAATACACACTTAGGATTATACTTTTTTCACAAATTTCATCTACAATTTTAGGTTTAATTTCGATTTGTGTCTTGAATTTGATTCATCTATAATTACATATCTTCGGTTAACTCGCAAGTTAACCAAAAGGTAAAATAAATGTGCTGTCCCATACTACCGTGTTGCGAAGACGATGAATTATGAGCCTTTCGACATCAGTCGTGTCCCATGTTGGTGTCTGAGACATTGGTGATCCATTTTTTCATATTTTCAATAGTTCGAGTTCTGAAAGTGTACCAATTCCATTTTGGAACTATTTTTGCCTATTTTAAGCACAATCAAACCAAAATATATGACGTCCAGTAACCTAATGAATTTATACAAATAATGTCATGTTTACACATGAATTGTTACTAAATATAAAATGAAATGACTTCAAATAATGTGTGCAAATCGTGTTTGTTAACCCCAAAATTAACCTATTGTTCTTTCTCGAACAAAAAAAAAGAGAAAAAAATAATAAATAAGCATGAGTTATAGGAGTCTTATAAATAATAGTTGCCTCAAACCAAATTTCATGAGCAATCCTAAAAATTATGCTTCACTTCTAGCTTTATTACCCCAAAGTATCATTTTTCTCACAAATTTCCAACTTAGTACGAATCCAAGGATTACTTTAAGCTTCTAAATCCATTCATTTTCCTATACAGTCAAAATATGAGCAAATAATCAACCGGGACCTTTGAATTATTGTACAACCTTTACATTCGTAACTCTATAATGTTGGAATATTTATTCCACATATTAATAAATATTATTTTGATGATTAACTTGCTAAACAAAGCAAAACAACATCGAGGCGAAGCAAAACATCGAAGCAGACGAAGACGCAAAAAGCTGAACAAAATACAAAGCTAGCGCACGCTAGATATATAAGTTAGCGCACGCTAACGAGTCCCGGCTGCAGATCAGACGAGTTCGAAGTAACCTGAAGTGAAGTCACCTGATGAGGATAGCGCACGCTACACACTATAATATAACGCACGCTATCGAGCCCATATTACCGTTGTGAAGAGATTCAAACACAGAATGACGAATGCAATGAAGTCAGCTTAACGCACGCAACAAGTGATATTTAGCGCACGCTAAATATCAGTTTGAATCAAGTCAAATAATCCGTTGGGGAGAATCTGATGCAAGTCAAAAGTATAAACGGATATATGATGCATGCAATGATGCAAGATTAGCGCACGCTAAGGAAGAAGTATTAGCGCACGCTAACAGTCAGAGACAGTAGCCACTGGACTAAAACTGGAAGATGCTAACGTACGTAACATGCAGTACATAACGAACTTTAAGGCAAATATACGCGATAGCGCACGCTAAGGAATGTTGGAGTATTATTGGTATTTGCGCCGTTTGTGCGGAAGCGTAAATATAAAGTGCGGAAACTAAATGGCACACGGATTTATAGAGGTTCGACCAAACGTGCCTACGTCCTCTCTCAATGTATCTTTTTCTATAGGTTAAAGATCAAAACCTCTGCACCTCTCTTCTATCGGTCGAGGGATTACCGTTACAGGCTCGTCTTTTATCGGTCCGAGTAAAACCATTTTCCTTTTCTATTGGACAAGGAATCAACTACTCTAGCTTTCTATTGGTACTAGATAAACCTCACTAAGATAACGATTGCGATTATAACAATGCCGGATCCTTGATCCTAATAACACCGAATCCAATCGTATCTTTTTTTTTCTTACTCGTGTATGATTTTGTGTATAACACTCAATCACTCTAATTTAAGCTCAAGAACAACAACTATAATGATTACAATGATATCTCAAGTGTATGTGTATTGCTCAATGTTGTTGTGGAATGATACCAACTCATTTGGTATTTATAGCCTTCTTCCACAAACTAGCCGTTACTGCTAGTTGACTTGCTAGCGTGCGCTAGCTCTTTCACCTTAGCGTACGCTATCGCGTATTTTTGGCTTAGCGTAGGTTATGTACTGCATGTTACGTACGTTAACGTCTTCTTGTTTCAGTCCAGTGGCTTCTGTCTCTGACTGTTAGCGTGCGCTAATACTTCTTCCTTAGCGTGCGCTAATCTTGCATCATTGCATGCATCATGTATCCGTTTATACTTTTTGACTTGCTGCAGATTCTCCCCAACGGATTGATTGACTTGATTCAAACTTGATATTTAGCGTGCGCTAAATATCACTTGTTGCGTGCGTTAAGCTGACTTCACTGCATACGTCATTCTGTGTTTGAATTCTCTTCACAACGGTAATATGGACTCGATAGCGTGCGTTATATTATAGTGTGTAGCATGTGCTATCCTCATCAGGTAACTTCACTTTAGGTTACTTCGAACTCGCCTGATCTGCAGCTGGGACCCGTTAGCGTGCGCTAACTTATATGTCTAGCGTGCGCTAGCTTTGTATTTTGTCCAGCTTTTTGCGTCTTCGATTCCTTCGTCGTTTTGCTTCGCCTCTGTGTTGTTTTGTTTTGTTTAGCAACTTAATCATCAAAACACTATTTATTATTATGTGGAATAAATATTCCAACAAGGAAGAAAGCCTAGCGCACGCTAATAACAACTGGCAGTAACGGCTAGTTTGTGGAAGAAAGCTATAAATACCAAATGAGTTGGTATCAATCCACACAACAACATTGAGCAATACATATACACTTGAGATATCATTGTAAATATTATAGTTGTTGTTCTTGAGCTTAAATTAGAGTGATTGAGTGTGGTACACTAAATCATACACGAGTGAGAAAAAGAAAAGATATGATTGGATTCAGTGTTATTAGGATCAAGGATCCGACATTGTTAGAATCGCAATCACTATCTTAGTGAGGTTTATCTAGTACCGATAGAAAGCTAGAGTGGTTGATTCCTTATCCAACAGAAAAGAAAAACGATTTTACTCGGACCGATAGCAAACGAGCATGTAACGGTAATTCCTCGACCGATAGAAGAGAGGTGCAGAGGTTTTGATCTTTAACCTATTGAAAAAGATACATCGAGAGAGGACGTAGGCACGTTTGGCCGAACCTCTATAAATCCTTATGTGATTTATTTTCCGCTCTTTATATTTACGCTTCCACACAAACGGCGCAAAAACCGATCTTGTTCCAACATATAGGGCAAAATGCGAGAACCTCTTCATTTCCAAATCATAGAAGTTATGGAATATTTTAGTGCTTGATCAATTTTTCTCTCACATTTATAATCTAGTTTGTATATGCTTGATATTTAAATAAATATGGCGGAGTGTAAAATCTTATAAATACACTCCACCATATGTAAAGTTTGTTTATATGTTGGGTATAGATGTAAATATATCCACTCACTTCATGTGAAAATATACACATGTATTTTACAATCAATTTATTCTAGGTGACTATTTGACGCTAAGGGTGTACATCAGATCAATCCGATCCAATGCGATCCGAATTTCAGATTAATTCGAAATTTTGGATCAGGTTTTGCTCAATTCGAAATTCAATCTGAAATATCGGATCTGATTCGGATCAATTCGAATTCGGATCGGATTTTTCGTATTGAATCCGAAAAATCTGATTTTTTTTCCAAAAAAAATATTTTTAAAAAAATAGCCCCATTTACCAAAACAAAATAAGAATTTAAGGATGAGCGAAAATATACAAATCTTTTCAGTTTCCACAAACTAACAAATATAATCAAACTCCAAATCAAATTCATATCCAACACAATAAGTAGCAACATCTAAATAATCAACAAAACACAAAGTAGTAGAAGTTCGAAGCTCAAATAACTATTACATTCCATTGAAATTAAAAATCAGATCGGTTGGATTTCGGATCAACTAACGGATTGTTCGGATTAATCCGAAAATCAGTGAAGTTAATTCGATCCGATCCGAAATCCGAAAATCTAAAAATTCATAATTTGAAATTCGATCCAAACCTACCAAATCGGATCGGTTCGAATTGAATTTTCGGATTCAGACTAAATGCACAACCTATTTATAACTGATTACTAAATTCGAAGTACTCTCAATTCTTTCGACCAAGCACCTACATAATTCCATTCTTATTATTTAATAAGAATTCATAATTCCACCCGTTTTTCATTACAATGATCATTCCTACTCAATAATCCCACGTGACTATGTCAAAGGAAAAGGAAAAGGCTCTAACACACGAAAAAAGATTTAGGACGAATAATATGACTATTTTTACTATGTTAAAAAAACGGCTTAACATTATCTTCCAAGTTCACATATCATTACGTATCTTGAAAATAACTCAAGATAGATTATAGACACAAAAAAATTTTTCACTAAAAATCGACAGAAAAAGAGATAATCGATTCTAATTGTCAAAACATGATCAAAGCCAACACAATTCGTCGAAGTGTAAGATTTCATGCTCAAAATTATCTTTCTAACACTTTTAGCCTTCAAAAAAACTCCAACACTAATTCATCATAGGCAACACTAATTAGACTCATCAAACTGAAAGCGGTTTCAGCTAAATATTTCAGTCACTAGTTATCTACTGAATAAATCTTATAAACTATCATCATAGAAATGCAATCTTATTGAAGGACACCATTCCAACATTATTCTAAGGATAAGTTGTTTCGACTTTGTATCGACAGTATCCAGTTTTTTTCATGCATACGAAATAAAATATGACAAACAATAAATAAAAATAAAAGAAAAATGTTCAAAATAAAATCTAAACATCTACCATAATATCTCAAAATTTCGACTACTAACTACTCAGTAACAACAGCATTAACTTTTTTGCTAAAACCCACAAGTGCAGTTATAGTACAATTAAACCTCGATAAATGAATATTCGATAAACGAATAACCTCGCCAAATGAATAATTTTCTCTGGTCCCAATTCTTTATAACATGTTCAAATTTTCTTTCGATAAATGAATAATTTCGCTAAATGAATATTTTTCTCCGGTCCCGACCATATTCATTTATCGAGGTTTTACTGTACGTGGAATACAATGGTGTATCCCTCCTGGATTAGTTTTTTTTGGCAAAATAGCTCTACTGGGGACTGAAGTTTGCCATTTTTATCACTTAAGGGATTAAAGTTTTAAGTGTTTCAAACAAGGGACTAGAGTTTAATCCGTTTCACCCGTTAGGGACTCCGTTAGTTTGGTCCCGTTAAGTTTTAACGGATTTATGACATGGCCGTTAAGTGCCACATGTCAGCATTTTATTGGTCGGTAATAATAAAATAATAATAAAAAATTTCAGATATTTGTAATAATAATAAAATAATAACAAAAAATATAAAAGTCTAAAAAAATAACAAAACAAAAATATAAGTATTTTTTAGAAAAATTGAAATTTTATTTATTTTAAAAAAATCTGGAATATTAATATTAAAAATCTAATGCTTTTATTTAAAGTTACAAATATAAATTAGATCCAACTTTTTTAATTTTTTATTTTTTATTTTCAAATTTTAAATTAAAACATTCGATTTTAAGTACTAATATTCCAGATTTTTTTTTAAAAAAATTGAGAAAAAATAAAGTTTCATTTTTTTTTAAAAAAACCAGATTTATTTATTTTTTATATTTTTATTATTATTACAAAAATCTAAAATTTTTTATTATATTTTTATTTTATATTTAATTTTAAATAAAGGCTAAAATGCTCATGGGGTCCATTTGTAACACCCCCAAGACGTTCAGGGCATATTACAGCGCCATGGACCCCACACTGTGGAATCCACCAGGCTAACATACCAACAAGACATTCGACAACGAAAATCTATCATTAATAAAACGACAATTCAAATAAAAGACTACAAACCGACAATTAAATTCTGACATCAAATCCATTTCCCAAAACGGGAACACAACATTAACAATTTCAAACAGAAGTACTCGAGTACTTAAACCAATTTTATAATACATAAATCCCAAAATCGGACATCAATAGTAACAAGCGGACATAACATCGAAAATCAAATCTTGGACAATATCATGCTTGCCCATCATCCTCATACGTCCCGAGTGCTCGTTTATCCCCACGATCAATACGAAATACAAAAGTATTTCCCCATTTAAGGGGTTAGCGACAATCGCTAGTGCAAGTACAATCCATTTGAACTACATTCTAATCAGAT
Organism: Orobanche coerulescens; assembly: GCA_033398695.1. Classification (NCBI taxonomy): domain Eukaryota; kingdom Viridiplantae; phylum Streptophyta; class Magnoliopsida; order Lamiales; family Orobanchaceae; genus Orobanche; species Orobanche coerulescens. The sequence continues at coordinate 167,893,752 of CM065811.1, forward strand.
GAATATATGCGCCAAAAAGTCATTTTAGAAAACATTTTATATTCCGGAATATTTACAATCACAAAACACGTTATCTCCAACAAATCACAATTCAAAGTTAACCGTTGGTACGAGACTCACGGCCACCGTACCCCGCAGAGTCCCGTCGGACATCCCTGGGTGGCTAACCACAGTTCACGATACGCACACTCACGGCAATACGTATCCCTAGAGGCCCCGTCGGACCGTCCCTAGGTGAACATACACATAACCATCCACAACAACCACGATACAGCCATAATTCAAATACTAGAACATGTAAACAAATGTAAAGTACTTGCCTTTGAGACATTCTTCGAAGAATCGGAAGTGAAAAATGACTACGGATGATCCGAATGGAAAAGCAGCGGTTCCTAAACGAAGAATTAGCATAACTCAGTCCCAACGGACATCAATAATCGAAAGGAATACTCCCAAAACCCCGATTACAATTAACGACAAAAGACGCGTTCAATCAATACAGTGAGGGTTTACGCAAAATCTCCCCGTATTGATAATTCATGATTAAAATCAAGGAAACTGGATTTGGAATCATTCAATAATCACAATCGGTGAAGAATATCGTAATATAGATGAACAATTCGGAACTAAACCCTAAAATCCCGAAATCCCCCAAAAACGTCAAAATTAGGGTTCCTGAGGAATTACCTTGGATTCGACCGATGGAAGATGTGAATGTTGTAGATTAATCTCCTTGGTACACGAGAATCAATCTCTAAGGGAAATCCACGGATTGTTCTGGACAAATCGCTCCAAAGGCACTCAAGAACACTCACGTCGCGAGAAGGGTTGAAGAAGAATGAAAAGAAACTGACTGAGGTTAAGTCAGGTTTAAAACGCCGACAATAGCGTTACGCATGCGTTAACACAAGCCGTTAACGTGCGTTATGATGGTTACGTCGTAACCCAATCTTGCCGTTAACGACGTAACCAAATGTCTCTTGGTGTGAAGGGTCATAACGTGCGTTATGGATCATGCATAACGACGTTATGCACGTAACATACCCGATTCAACACCAATTCTGCACATTCGATTCGACGACGAACTACAACACGAGGATAGAATCAAAAGTGTAAATACGAGGTATTCATAACAACGAAGTTGAGTGCTCGAAAGTAAATGCACTTCCAACTACCGAGGAATCCAAAATACGACAAGGAGATGAATTTCCCTAAATTTATAGGAAATTACGAAAATGACCCAAGCGTCCGAAAATCACGATACGGCATCGGATTTACAAACCGGAAGTCTCAACATGACCAACTCAACCATACGGACTTGAACAAACCAAGAAACAACGGAAACGAACGAGTTTTACAAGAATCGAACGTTCATACGGCAAAACATGTCATAAATTGAAATTACGTGAAAACATCATCAAAACTCGTCCAAATGGAAAAACTCCAAGAACAAAATAGATTCAAAATGTCGAAACGGTTACAAGTGAGTCAACAAAAATAGACATACCCCAAAAATGGAAACAGCTAAAAATGGAAAAATTACGGATATTACATTCTCCCCCCCTAAAATAAAGTTTCGTCCCGAAACTTAAGAATCAAAAAGCTCGGGGTATCTCGAATGCATATCCTCCTCTAGCTCCCACGTCGCTTCTTCTACTCCGTGCCTCGACCATTGCACCTTAACCAAAGGAATGGTTTTGTGCCTTAACTGCTTGTCACGACGTTCCAAAATTCCGACAGCCACTCCTCAAACGTAACATCCTTCTCGATCTCCACGTCCCCAAAGTCAATAATGTGGGACGGGTCCGGAACGTACTTCCTCAACTGGGAAACGTGAAATACGCTATGTACATGACTCAGCGACGGAGGTAAAGCCAAACGGTATGCCAACTCGCCGACTCTTTCCAATACCTCGAAGGGTCCAATATATCTCGGGCTGAGTTTCCCCTTCTTCCCAAAACGGAAAACTCCTTTCGTCGGAGATACTCTCAACAGAACGTGATCTCCCACCTCGAACTCCAAAGGTCTACGCCTAACATCCGCATAAGATTTTTGTCGACTCTGAGCAGCCAACATCCTCTTTCTAATCAATTCAACTTTCTCTCTCGTCTCCAACACAAGGTCCGGCTCAGTGCCAACCAAATCAGACGGTTCATCCCAACATATCGGTGATCGGCAACGTCGGCCATAAAGGGCCTCATATGGTGCCATCTTAATCGACGCGTGCCAGCTATTATTATAAGTAAACTCAATTAAGGCCAAATGATCCTCCCAGTTACTACTCCAATCTAACGCACACGCGCGCAACAAATCCTCGAACGTCTGGATGGTACGTTCGGACTGCCCATCGGTCTGGGGATGGAACGAAGTGCTCAAACGTAGCTGAGTCCCCAATGCCTTATGCACTGCCTGCCAAAAATGCGATACAAATCGGCCATCTCTGTCTGAAATAATGGTCCTCGGCGTACCATGAAGCCTCACTATCTGAGTGATAAAAATACGAGCCAACTTTTCTGGACCCCAAGTATCCTTGATGCCCAGAAAATGTGCCGACTTAGTCAGTCGGTCTACAATCACCCACACCATATTCATACTACTTCGTTCTCGGTAAACTCGTGACAAAATCCATAGAAATGTCCTCCCACTTCCATTCGGAGCAGAAGTGGTTTCAATAATCCGGCTGGCCGCTGATGCTCAATCTTGACTTGCTGACAAGTCAAACACTTAGCCACAAACTGAACTACCTCTTTCCTCATATCGTTCCACTAGAAATTCTTCCTCAGATCTTTATACATTTTACTCGAGCCCGGATGGACTGAGTAAGGTGACGCATGAGCCTCTCGCATGATATTCTGTCTCAATTCCGAGTCGTTCGGAACACACAACCGACCTCGGAATCTCAACACTCCGTCCTCATGAATAACAAATCCCGGGGCTTTCCCCTTCTCTACACTCTCCCGCAGCTGAATAAACATCGGGTCCTCCAACTGTCCCGATTTAATGTCCTCGACCAGAGACGAAGAAATCTCAAGAGTACGCAACTGCCCGGAACTCTCTGGCAGTACAATCTCAATGCTCAACCTCATAAACTCTCGCTGAAGCCCCGACTGGGCCGTGAGTAACTCAAGCACCCGAAGCGATACCGATTTCCGGCTCAAGGCATCTGCTACCACATTAGCCTTGCCCGGATGATAGAGGATCTCAAGATCGTAATCCTTAATCAGTTCCAACCATCTCCTTTGTCTCATATTAAGCTCCTTCTGCGTGAAGATGTACTTGTGCTCTTGTGATCGGTGAAAATCGACACGACGAGCCATACAAGTAATGACGCCTTGATTTTCAACGCAAACACAATCATGCGGCCAACTCAAGATCGTGCGTAGGGTAATTCAATTCATACGGTTTCAACCGACGGAAGCATAGGCAATCGTCCTCCGTCTTTGCATAAGTACGCATCCGAGCCCTTGGCCCGAAGCATCACTATAAAGAGAGAAACCATCAGTACGACTCGGTAAAGCGACCACTGGAGCGGTCGTCAACCGCTTCTTCATCTCCTCAAATCTATTACGCCTCTCATCGGTCCACACAAACTTCTCGACTTCGTAACAATCGAGTCGGCCCGGTCGAGCGAGCTTAGAGAACCCTCGACAAACTGCGGTAATACCCGGCTAATCCCGAAATCTGCGGACCTCTTTCACGTTCTTGGCGGCGCCCAATCCAACCGCCTCTACCTTATGTGGGTCCACACGAACACCCTCGGCCGAGATCACATGACCGAGAAACATGACTTCCCGTAACCAAAACTGCACTTTGAGAACTTCGCAAAAGATGCGAGTTCTCAAAATATCTAACACAATATGCAAATGACGGGCGTGTTCCTCCTCGCTCCTCGAGTAAATCAGATGTCGTCAATAAAAACGACTACACACTTATCGAGGTACTCGATAAAGACTTTGTTCATAAGCCGCATGAACACGGCTGGTGCGTTAGTTAGCCCAAAAGGCATAACCACAAACTCGTAGTGACCGTATCTCGTCCGAAAGGCCGTCTTGAATATCGGTATCCTTCACTCGGAGCCGATAATACCCCGATCTCAAATCAATCTTCGAAAACACGGTCGCTCCTTGCAACTGATCAAACAAGTCATCAATCCTCGGGAGTGGATATTTGTTTTTGATGGTCACTTTGTTCAACTCTCGGTAGTCGATGCACAAACGAAGTGACCCATCCTTCTTCTTTACGAATAGGACCGGTGCGCCCCAAGGCGAAGCGCTCGGTCGAATATATCCCATGTCTAGCAACTCTCCCAACTGTTTCTTCAACTCAAGCATCTCGGCAGGTGCCATCCGGTATGGCGTCTTAGAGATAGGTGCTGCACCCGGCTCTAAATCGATCAGAATTCAACCTCTCGGTCCGGCGGAAAACCCGGCAACTCATCTGGAAAAACGTCAGGATACTCACATACTACCGGAATAGACGAGAGCTCGACTCCCCCTTCTTCCGATCTCAAAGCGTAACACCAATAGCCCGTGCAACCTCCTCGAAGGAGTCTCACCGCCCTCAAAGCGCTGATCAGTAATCTCTGGCTACCCCGCTTACGCCCCACAAAAGAATGGTCGGTACCATCAGAGGCTAACATCGAAACAGTCCTCGTTCTATAATTCATGATCGCCCCATGACGGTCCAGCCAATCCTCACCCAGAATCAAATCCTCATCCCTAATATCTACCGCAATCAGATTAGAAAGCCAATCCCTCCCCGCGATACTCACAGAAAAATCTCTAATCTCACGGTCCCCCACGATGCTATCCCCGCTAGGAAGTTTAACAACAAAAGGCTCACAAGCAACAAGGCAATCAACATGCAGGCGACGCACACATTCCATAGATATAAAAGAATGAGTAGCACCAGAATCGAACAATACGGAAACAGGATGGTCAAGGATGTGGACGGTACCTGTAGCCACCGTCGCGTCGGGATCTCCGGCTCGCCTCATCTCATACACACGGGGCGGAACAGACCCCGCACTAGAAGCTCCCCCTCTAGAAGGCTGACCACGACCTCGACCTCTACCAAAACTCTGCTGCGGCTGAGGAACTGTCGGTGCCTGATTCACACTCGGCTCTCCCGCGGCTGGGGCTGATATCTGAGTAACTGGAGTCCGAGCTGCATCCGTACAAAACTTAGCACGATGACCCATCCGACCACAGGAAAGACACTGAATCGGAGGCCTATCACACTCACTCATCATGTGGCCCGGACGGCTACAGTTGAAGCACGTAGGACCACGAACGGAACCAGCAGGGGCAGACCTAGAACCGTTTCCTCGACCAACTGATGGCGACTGACTCCCGAAGACTCGCGAACCGGACTGAGCCTTCGGATACCCTCCTGACTTGCCTCCCGAAAACTGACCGAAGGTCTTCTGCTTCTTTCCTTCGGTTGCCGTCTCTGTCGCCGAAAACGACATCTCATAAGCCATAGCTTTATTCTGATATTCCTTCAAAGTCGTGCACCCCAGACCAGACATGTAGTGGCGCACCCTCGGTTTCATCCGCATGTCAAAGTGGCGGATCTTATCAAGCTCATCGCGGACTTGGTTTCTCACATAATGTAACTGTTGATTGTAGTCTTTGATAGCTTGAGAAATAGGAACATCTTGGGGCTTAGCCTCAAAGAAGGCTCGGATCTCCCCTCTTTCACTGGCCAAGGACAGTATTCATCTTCCATCAGATCTCGAAACTCGCCCACGTAGCCGGTTTGGCCACGCGGTTTCACCGCTTGCCACCACGTTCTTTGCTTCCTTGGCGAGGAAGTACTTGGCGATGGGTACCTTCCTCTCCTCGGGCGATTGCGGCCTCAAACACCTTTTCCATCTCAAACAACCAACTCTCCCAACCGGAAGGGTCGGAAGCACCATCAAAGCTGCGGAGGACGCATACGAATCACGTCTGAAGTAGCTTATCATTACGGATCCAAGAAGGCGGAACCGGGTTGGCATTAACATGGCCGACTGTAACGGCTGAGTCGATGCGTCATCGGTTCGCTACTGCAGTAAAATGTTGGCCACTCCAACATTCTCATGAGCATTACCGGAGCTAGCGGTAGTCTGTGACCTCCGAACTAGGGGAACACTGCTCGACAAGGAAGGCATCGCCGAATCGGTTCCCGAGTGATCGGACATGGCCGCCCCACTGCGCCACGTCCCCTACGCGTCGCGACAAGCGTCTGCGTCCTCTACCAGGAATTCAAGAAGCAACGGGTAAGTACAAATCAAACGCAAAACGCAATAAGATACTAAGACAGAGTAGAACGAGCGGTGAAACGAGTCAAGTTAGGAAAACTTACGAGCACCGCGTCTCGAGATGATGGCATAGCGGTGATCTTGTCCCAAAACGACACTTAACTAGACCCAAATAACCGACAGCCTAGGTATCCATAAACCTAAGCTCTGATACCATATTCTGTAACACCCCCAAGACGTTCAGGGCATATTACAGCGCCATGGACCCCACACTGTGGAATCCACCAGGCTAACATACCAACAAGACATTCGACAACGAAAATCTATCATTAATAAAACGACAATTCAAATAAAAGACTACAAAGCGACAATTAAATTCTGACATCAAATCCATTTCCCAAAACGGGAACACAACATTAACAATTTCAAACAGGAAGTACTCGAGTACTTAAACCAATTTTATAATACATAAATCCCAATATCAGACATCAATAGTAACCGACAGACATAACATCGAAAATCAAATACTGGACAATATCATGCTTGCCCATCATCCTCATACGTCCCGAGTGCTCGTTTATCCCCACGATCAATACCTGAAATACAAAAAGTATTTCCCCCATTTAAGGGGTTAGCGACAACTGCTAGTGCAAGTACAATCCATTTGAACTACATTCTAATCAGATGAATATATGCGCCAAAAAGTCATTTTAGAAAACATTTTATATTCCGGAATATTTACAATCACAAAACACGTTATCTCCAACAAATCACAATTCAAAGTTAACCGTTGGTACGAGACTCACGGCCACCGTACCCCGCAGAGTCCCGTCGGACATCCCCGGTGGCTAACCACGCTCACGATACGCACACTCACGGCAATACGTATCCCTGAGGCCGTCGGACCGTCCCTAGGTGAACATACACATAACCATCCACAACAACCACGACATACCATAATTCAAATACTAGAACATGTAAACAAATGTAAAGTACTTGCCTTTGAGACATTCTTCAAGAATCGGAAGTGAAAATGACTACGGATGATCCGAATGGAAAAGCAGCGGTTCCTAAACGAAGAATTAGCATAACTCAGTCCCAACGGACATCAATAATCGAAAGGAATACTCCCAAAACCCCGATTACAATTAACGACAAAAGACGTTCAATCAATACGGGTGAGGGTTTACGCAAAATCTCCCCGTATTGATAATTCGCGGATTAAAATCAAGGAAACTGGATTTGGAATCATTCAATAATCACAATCGGTGAAGAATATCGTAATATAGATGAACAATTCGGAACTAAACCCTAAAATCCCGAAATCCCCCAAAAACGTCAAAATTAGGGTTCCTGAGGAATTACCTTGGATTCGACTGATGGAAGATGTGAATGTTGTAGATTAATCTCCCTTGGTACACAGTAATCAATCTCTAAGGGAAATCCACGGATTGTTCTGGACAAATCGCTCCAAAGGCACTCAAGAACACTCACGTCGCGAGAAGGGTTGAAGAAGAATGAAAAGAAATCGGCGAGGTTAAGTCGGGTTTAAAACGCCGACGGTAGCGTTACGTGCGTTAACACAAGCCGTTAACGTGCGTTATGATGGTTACGTCGTAACCCAATCTTGGTTAACGTCGTAACCAAATGTCTCTTGAATTGTGAAGGGTCATAACGTACGTTATGGATCATGCATAACGTACGTTATGCACGTAACAGACCCCAGTTCTGAACACCAATTCTGCACAGTCGATTCGACGACGAACTACAACACGAGGATAGAATCAAAAGTGTAAATACGAGGTATTCATAACAACGAAGTTGAGTGCTCGAAAGTAAATGCACTTCCAACTACCGAGGAATCCAAAATACGACAAGGAGATGAATTTCCCTAAATTTATAGGAAATTACGAAAATGACCCAAGCGTCCGAAAATCACGATACGGCATCGGATTTACAAACCGGAAGTCTCAACATGACCAACTCAACCATACGGACTTGAACAAACCAAGAAACAACGGAAACGAACGAGTTTTACAAGAATCGAACGTTCATACGGCAAAACATGTCATAAATTGAAATTACGTGAAAACATCATCAAAACTCGTCCAAATGGAAAAACTCCAAGAACAAAATAGATTCAAAATGTCGAAACGGTTACAAGTGAGTCAACAAAAATAGACATACCCCAAAAATGGAAACAGCTAAAAATGGAAAAATTACGGATATTACACCCTTAACTTAATTTCAGATAACGATTTCGTCCTTTATCTTTTTTTCCCAACTAAGTCCTTTATCTTTCCAATTTTAAGCAAAGTTAGCCTTTTCCGTTGGTCTCCGTTAACTGTTGTCCAAGTGGCTGTTAAGTTGCTGACTATCACCTGCGTGGCTATAAATATTCCTACGTGTCAAATCTCTAACCTATGTGTTAATTTTATTCGGCTCGGTTCGGTTCGGGTCGGGTCGGTTCGAATACTACTTCGGCTTCGGTTCCGGTAAACCATGCGGACAAACCAGAAAAATTCAACGGGCAGAATTTCAAGAGATGGCAGCAGAAGATGATGTTCTATCTGACCACTCTAGGCTTGTCTCGATTCCTCAAGGAGGATGCGCCGAACTATGACGAGGACAGTGACCAACAAACTCTGATGGACATTGACGCTTGGAAAACTTCTGACTATCTGTGTCGGAACTATGTGATGAATGGCCTTGCCGATTCACTGTACAACGTGTACAGCAGTGCTAAATCGGCTAAGGCGTTATGGGACTCTCTAGACCATAAATACAAAATCGAGGACGCCGGTGCCAAGAAATGGATTGTTGGACGGTTTCTCGATTACAAGATGATGGACTCCAACACGGTAGTGAGTCAAGTACAAGAGCTGCAAGTGATCATTCACGAAATCCATGCTGAAGGAATGGTCATTAGCGAATCCTTCCAAGTGTCTGCTGTGATCGAAAAATTGCCCCCGACTTGGAAAGATTTCAAGAATTATCTAAAGCACAAGCGCAATGAAATGAGCATGGAAGATCTGATCGTTAGACTTCGCATAGAGGAAGACAACCGAGGATCAGAGAAGAAAGTAAATATTGCTGTGGCAAAGGCCAATGTTGTGGAAACTGGACAGACATCCAAGAAAGGCAACAATGGAAAGGGAACCAAGCTGGGACCTAAAGGAGGAATTGGGAAAAAGAAAGAAAAATTCCTTGGAAAATGCTACAATTGTGAAAAGATGGGTCATAGGGCGGCCGACTGCAGGCTGCCAAAGAAACCAAAGAAAAAAGAGGGTAATGCAAAGACATCTGATTACCGAACAAGTGGAACATCTTGACTTATGTGCTATGATCTCCGAAGTGAACCTAGTTGGCTCAAACACCAAAGAGTGGTGGATTGACACTGGAGCAACTAGGCATATATGTGCCAACAAGACTATGTTCTCCTCCTTGGAAGAAAATGATGCCGGTGATATACTGTATATGGGAAATTCTGCAACCTCAACTATCTTGGGCGAAGGCACGGTGATCTTAAAGATGACGTCTGGAAAGGAAGTGACTCTTAAACGCGTGTTATATGTGCCTGATATTCGAAGGAACCTTATTTCTGGTACCTTGTTGATGAAGCATGGCTTTAGAATAGTTTTCGAGTCCGATAAAGTTATTTTGTCGAAAAATGGTGTGTTTATAGGCAAGGGATATGAATGTGATGGGCTAGTTAAGCTCAATGTAATGACTATCAAAAATAATGAAATGAAGAATTCTTCTGCTTACTTGCTTGAGTCTCCTAATTTATGGCATGCTAGATTAGGACATGTTAATTTTAATGCAATGCGTAGACTTATTGCATTAGATTACATACCAAAGTTTAAAATTGATTTAAACCACAAGTGTGAAACTTGTGTAGAGGCCAAATTAACTCGATCTCCATTCCGACAAGTGGAAAGAAACACCAAACCTTTAGAATTAATACATAGCGACCTATGTGATTTGAAGTTTGTTCAAACTAGAGGTGGAAACAAATATTTTATTACTTTCGTGGATGATTGTACTAAATATTGCTATGTATACTTGCTTAAAAGCAAAGATGAAGCCATAGAAAAATTCGTTCTCTATAAAACGGAAGTTGAGAATCAATTGAATGCTAAGATAAAAATCTTGAGAAGTGACCGCGGAGGTGAATATGTGGAACCATTTGGCGAATTTTGTTCGCAACATGGGATTATTCATGAAGTCACTGCCCCATATGCACCACAGTCAAATGGCGTGGCGGAACGTAAGAATCGCACTCTGAAAGAGATGATGAATGCGATATTACTAAATTCAGGGCTGCCGCAAAATATGTGGGGATAAGCCATCTTAACGGTGAATTATCTCTTAAACAAGATATGCCGTAAGAACGGAGACAAAACCCCTTATGAATTGTGGAAAGGAGTCAAGCCTTCCTACAATTACATGAAAGTGTGGCGGTGTCTAGCAAAGGTGCTGATACCTACTCCTAAGAAAGTTAAAATAGGCCCAAAAACGGTTGACTGCATTTTCATTGGATATGCACACAACAGCAATGCTTACCGATTTCTTGTGCATGAATCCAAAGTGCCTGAGATTCACAAGAATACGATTATGGAATCAAGGAATGCGTCATTCTTTGAGAATATCTTTCCTTGCAAGACTGTAAGTGAACCACTTATCTCATCCGAACAGACTTCTGAATTAATGGATGAAGATAATGAAGACCAAATAAGGGATAATAAGGACGAACCTAGAAGGAGCAAGAGACAAAGGACGGAGAAATCTTACGGACCAGATTTCATCACCTACTTGCTCGAAAAGGCTCCTCAGACTTACAAAGAAGCTGTAAGATCGACGGATGGACCTCTATGGAAGGAGGCTATCAAAGAAGAAATTGATTCTATATTGCAGAATCATACTTGGGAACTAGTGGAATTACCTCCTAAGTGTAAACCATTAGGAAATAAGTGGATTTTCAAGAAGAAATTGAAAGATGGAGCAGTTGATAAATATAAGGCTAGGCTCGTAGCGAAGGGATATAACCAACGTGAAGGCCTAGACTATTTTGATACTTACTCTCATGTGACAAGAATAACCTCCATCAGGATGATACTTGCCATCGCAGCATTACGAGGCTTAGAAGTTCATCAAATGGATGTTAAGACTCCCTTTCTTAATGGGGACTTAGAAGAGGAAATCTACATGGAACAACCCGAGGGGTTCTCTGCTCCTGGACAAGAAAGGAAAGTCTGCAAGCTCGTAAAATCACTGTACGGATTGAAGCAGGCACCAAAACAGTGGCATGAAAAATTTGATCATGTCATGATAAGCGGTGGCTTCAAAATTAATGAATCCGACAAATGTGTATATGTGAAAGACACAGAAGATGGCTATGTCATTTTGTGTCTATATGTAGATGACTTACTCATTGCCGGCAGTAATGAAAGAATAATCAAATCGACCAAAGACATGCTGAGGTCGAGATTTGATATGAAGGATATGGGACTCGCAGATGTAATTTTAGGGATTAAAATCACACGAACGTCGGAAGGTCTCATGCTGAGTCAAGCCCACTATGTGGACAAAATCCTTGAAAGATTTAATAAGGATGACTCGGGCACAGCCAAAACCCCCGTGGATATGACGTTGAGACTATCCAAGAATAAGGGTGAAGGAGTATCTCAACTCGAATACTCACGCATAATAAGAAGTCTGATGTACTTGATGAGCTGTACAAGACCAGACATAGCATACTCAGTTAGTAAACTAAGTAGATACACGAGCAACCCCGGAAAGGATCACTGGAAGGTGATCATAAGGGTACTAAGATACTTAAGGGATACTCGAGAGTATGGGCTGCACTATACCAAATATCCAGCAGTACTTGAAGGATATAGTGATGCAAATTGGATATCTGATATAAAAGAATCCAAGTCTACAAGTGGATATGTATTCACACTAGCCGGTGCAGCAGTGGCATGGAAATCTTCGAAACAGACACTTATATCTCGGTCAACGATGGAATCCGAGTTTATAGACTTAGATAAATGTGTAGAAGAGGGAGAATGGCTACACCATTTTCTAGAAGATATTCCAAGATGGGCAAAGCCTGTGACCGCAATATGTATTCATTGCGATAGTCAATCTGCGATTGGCAGGGCACAAAGCGTAATGTACAATGGTAAGTCTCGTCACATAAGGAGGAGACATAATACCATTAGACAATTGATATCAAGAGGAGTTATCACTATTGATTATGTGTCATCAAAGGATAACATTGCGGATCCGCTAACCAAAGGGTTATCAGGAGACCTTGTTGATAAATCATCAAGAGGAATGGGTCTATTGCCTTGAGCTAATGGTTTTATGGAGGACACCCAACCTAAGTTGACTGGAGATCCCAAGATCTAGGTTCAATGGGACAACCAATTCATAAAACTGGGCACGATCACTGTGGGGGTTACCCCGAACCGACCATTCCTAGGATGAAAACAGTGATACCCGTAGGGAGAGGTTAAGCTTATGCTTTTAATGATTCTTAAGTCGACAACATATATTCCGGTGGAGTAAAATACGGGTTTACTCAAAACACTTAAAGAGAATCACCTATGTTAGAGAGAAGAGGGGCCGCTTCAAAGGAGAATTGCTAAGGCAGAATTCTTTAGAAACTCTCGCAGAACCAGGACGGTGTCCACGGCCAAAATGGGCACAATAATGAGAACAGAACAAATCAGGAAGGGCACTTGTGAAGGATATACGATCACTTACACAAGCGGTCGGACAGTTCAAAGGCATCTAGTCACACTGTCGAGCCAGTAAGGAGAATATATCTTTTCGAGGGAAGGTTCAAGGAGCATACTCTACCTATCCTATGCAATGCCTAACCGTAGTAACTATCACCAAGTCAACTCCGTGTCTGACGTGTGCTGCTGGACCATCAATCTCATTCATGTGGGGGATTGTTGGAAATGTAAGTTAAAATGGAGGAAATGGGCTATTATGAGCAGCCCATTTGAGAGGAAATTTTGAGTGGGCTCGACTACGAGTTAAAGTCGGGACTTAGTTGGAATACGTAGTACTCCGTACGAGGTTTCCAAAACATGTAAGAACACTCAAAATGATTGAGGTATGAATGAGATATAATGTTCCAAAGTGAACCCTTTAAAAATGAATTTGGGATGTTATCCCACATTGGAAAAAGAAGGGAAAAATTGTGAGTATATAAGGAGATGTGGACAAAGGCATGTTCAAAATGAGACATGTGTGTGGATGTGTGACTAGGCGCCCCTCGCGCACACACACACGCGCGCGCCGCCGCCGTCCGTCCATCGGGTCGGGTCGGTCTCGGTCGAAGGGCGATTTGGGCGAAATGTCTCGGCGTCTCGAAGTTATCTTTTTACTGCAATTTTATTCGGTAAAATTTTATTTTACCGAAAATACCTCAATTAATAAATTCCGAATTTTTCGGATCCGGATAAAATCGAATCTGGATAAGTATTTAGATCGGTTTAGAGTTCCTCCAGATACCAATTTCGATCGGTTTAGAGTTCCTCCAAATACCAATTTCGATCGGTATAGAGTTCCTCCAGCACACAACCTCCTCCAGTCTTCACCTATAAATACCCAGCTGAGGGGGCTCGTTTTAACACTTACTTTTTGCGGACGAATTTTCAGAGCCAAAACAGCCAACTTATTTTCTTCTTCGTTTTTCTTTCTTCTTCGGTCGGTGATAGTAGACAGAGTTGTTCTAGTTCGTTGAGGGTGCAGCGGATCACAGATTCGTCACATCGAGCTGTTGTTTTATCCTGGGAGGCAGACGTCATACACCGTGGTGGGGACGAATTTGCTTTAAGGAGACAGATTATCTGGACTCAACAGCGAAAAACTTTCGAAACACGTACGGGATCGGGGATTTCCTTTTGCTAACAATTTTCTGCAGGGCTTATACTATATATATATATATATATATATATACATATATATCGAATATATATATATATATATATTTATTTATTTATTTTCTGTTATTTTCAAGTAATTATTTTCAAATTTATTTCAACACCTACAACCCCAAAATTGCTTTCCATAGTTAACACTTGATAGGTCACGACAGTGCAGACATACTCGGAATAGTTGACAACCACAAACAGGTGGGCGTTTCCTAACACCCATTCAAAGAGATGGCTAGGAGTTTGCAGAATTCTCTTCTGTTCTTGACGCGAAAGAATGACCACCTGGTTGGTGTCGTTTGCAGGCAATTACGTTCAGCCCGATGGTTTATCCAGTGCGCACTCGAAGAGTAGCGCCTGACGGGTTTCCCGTCATAAAAAAAATGTTCTGTGACATTATTCTCAAGAAATCAGACGGGATTCGATGAAGAGAGTGAGAAGAAGAAGAAACCAAAACCCTAATTGTGAGATTGGGAAAAAAGGGTTCTTGTAATGTGTTTAGGGCTGTTACTGGGCCGGATAAATCCGAGACCCACCCGATAACCGGAACAAAAAACCCGAAATCGGGACTCACCCAGAAGTTAACGGGACGGATACGGAAAATGAAATTGAAACCGAAACCGATAAGAAACTGGACCGCTAATGTAACACCCCCAAGTTATTCAGGGAATATTACAGCGCCGTAAGCCCCACCGTGGGACTCACAAGGCTAAACATACCCAGAACTATAAATTTTGACCGAGAAGGTCTACATATGATGGAATGAAGAACAATACAAAAGGTGTTCAAGACATAACCATTGTATCCACAGACATCACAACACAAATCAATACCTCGGCAAACATAGGCCGGAACATCAAGGAGAAATGGAAAACAATACTCGAGTATTCAATAACCATTCTAGTACAACAACACTGAATGAAAAACTCAGAACATAACCGGATGGAAGATACAGTATCACACTTGCCCACCATCTTCATGCCGACCCGATACATGCCTGTCCATTCTCCTGGTACCTGAAATACATAAAAAGTATTTCCCCCATAAAGGGGTTAGCCGTCGAATAGCTAGTGCAAGTATATCAAGTATGAAACACAATACTCCTCGACAATAAAGTAAATGTAACCGTCAATTCATCAATTCAAGACTAGTATTCCGGAATAACTAAATCTCATAGCATCACATCAATACATATATGAATACCGTGGAACCGCACCAGAGGCTACGGAACCCTCAGAGGACTCATCGGTCCATCCCAGAGTGGTTCGTTCATATCATCCGTGGAATCACACCAGAGGCTACGAAACCCTCAGGGGACCCGTCGGCCCACCCCAAAGTGGATATAAATAATCATGCCATTAATATATCTTACTTTCAAAGTCGAGAACGTACAATCATAAATATATACTTGCCTTTGAGACATCGAGAAATCAAACGGAAAAAGGATATGAGTTCGGTAGGTCCAAGAACGCGCTTCCGGCACCTAAACGATTCGCAATGAATATGATAATCAATTATCCATATTCAAATTACACGAAGAAACTCCCAAACCCATCTACGATTCATGAAAATACACGGATAAACAACTAGAGGTTGGAAAATCGTCCAAACTCTCACAAGTCAAAAAACGGCATAATCCAATCCGTATCGTAGGAAAAGCATGCATACGTGATAGATACATCATAATCTCAAGGTCCTCAAGCTTCAAAACGGATAAATCGGACGAATCTACGAAAACCCCCAAAATTCCCAAAAATAGGGTTCTAATGGTTTTTACCTTGATTCGGAGGATAAAGATGTGCTAGATGTTGCATATGTAAAACCCGTCATTTTGATTTCCAGTAATTTCTTTTATCCGGCGGAAGTCTGTTTTGACGACTCGCTCATGACCGTTTCGTCATTTTGAGAATGATTAATTCTACACTTTTTATCATCCGAGTTCGTTTCGGTGTTGTTTTATTGAGTTCCGTGCTTTTTAGCGACTTTTCCGCACTTGACTTCGATTCTTGCGAATCTCGTTCGAAACTGCTGTTTCGAGTTTCCCGTAAGTCCGTTTAACTTTGTTAGACGTGTTGTGAACTTCGGTTTGGTTATTCGATCACGCGTCGTGATTTTCAGGCGTTTTGGGCCATTTTGTAATTTACTGAAAGTTACGGGTATCCGTATCTGTAATTATTGTCTCGACCCGTTTCTTGGTCGCGTATGATTAATTATGGTATTATGTTTTCATTTCGGGTCGTTGATGTTGTCCGCGAACTTTTCGTCGTGTTCGTTCCGTACATTTTCGGAAATCGAGTCGTCGAGCCACAGTGTTCGCATCGGCCGACGGTTGCGGGACTCGCCGGATGATTGCGGGCACCGGCCGGACGGGTGCGGCAGGAACCGGCGTAGCGCACGCTACGGCCGGAAGGTAGCGCACGCTACGGCCGGGAGCGATGCGCTACGCCGGTTATGCGCCTTGTGGCCGAGCGATAGGGCGGTGGGTCTTGGACTCGGTGGATCGGCGAGTAGCGCACGCTCTTGCCGGACACTACGTGCGCTACGCCGGCGGAGTAGCGCATGTTACGGCCGGAAAGGCTGCGCCACGCTACTGGCGGCGATCTAGTCCAGAGGTCACTGGATTGCGGCACGGGCGATAAGCGCGCTAGCTCGGCGACTAGCGCAGTTAGTCCAAATTGAGATAAATGTGGCTGAGCAACCTCATTTTCACTCATTTTTCATTTCCTTCCTTTTCGATCCGCGGCTGGAGCTTCGGAGGTAACGAAGCCATGTTGTTTAACAACAAATCCACGAATTTCTTGAGTTCATAACATCAATCAATCATCCGTTATCATCCTTTGATCCAGCGAATCAAGGTAATCTTCCTTAGAACCCTAATTTCGTGAATTTGGGGTTTTTTGCATTTTTGTCCGATTCGTTCCGTGTTGTTGATTAATTCATGATGGGTATGATTAATCTTGGTAGTATTCTTGTGTTTAACATCATTTAATCCATTGTTCTTCGTCGAATCGAAGTATATTTCTTGATTTCCTTTGAATCGACTTTTTGGGGGATTTGTTCTCGATCTCGTTTTCCATCCATTTTTGTTGGATAAATTGTGGTTAAATAATGTTGTTAAACATATTCTATGGATTGTATATCCATATTTCGACTTAGAATTCCGTTTTCGTGTTTTGTCGGGACGAATCGTGTTCTTGGCCGTTTTGGGGGAAACACTTGAACTTTCGTCATTCGTTCTTTGAATTCAACGGCTTTGAGTCGTGTTATGGAATTCATTTCATTGTTGTTATTGTACTTCGTAGTTTATGAACGCGAGTTGGCGATCGGTGGAGTCGGCGGGTTCGTAGTCGGTTCGTGTCAACCTACTTCGGTCGATCCTCCGCGTTGTTCTTATTCGAGGCAAGTACCTTGTTCATACGCTTCTCGTTTTGTGGATATGATGATCGATGGTCGTGTTGGCATGTTTGTTTGGTTATTTGCAAATGAGTTTTCAAAATATTTGTTTTGGCCTCGTTAAAGGCTCTCTTTCAAAAACGCGTGTGTGTTTTGTGAACGGTGTGTTTTGGGAATTGATTATGGTTTGATTGTTTTGAACGTGAAGGCTTTGATGATACCCCCTGTTGTTTAAAGTTATGGAATCGTGTATTCCGTATTTAATCTTGTTATTGTGTTTTGAAGAGTTTGATAATGGTGTCGAGTTAGTGGCCATCTCTAGTGAGTATTCTTAATGAACTTACATTCTTAGCATATTAGTATTGCATGATTAACGTGTGTGTGTGTATGCTCACTATGGGTTAGATCCGACGGGGTCTCGGTAGGGGTCCACGGAGGGGTGGATCCGCGAGCTTGCTTTTAACCACTATGGGTTAGATCCGACGGGGTCTCGGTAAGGGTCCACGGAGGGGTGGATCCGCGGTTAATTGTGGTGCATTTTGTAAATGTGTTTCGATATTGACATTTCCGGAAATGAGTGCTTTTGAATGTTTTTCATGATTGCATGCATCGACTAAGTGTGTAAGAGGTAAGTTGTTCGTTTGGCTTACTTGGCTAGGATGGCACTAGAGTATTTTGTTGTTTGTTTTAAATCCTTTATTTGTGGATTTTGATGTTGGGAGACGAACCTTGTGGTCGTTCTTGTGTACTGTGAGTTAATGAGATTTGGGCTAAAATCCCAATGGTTTTGTAAAGGTCATTTTACGGATTTGGGGCTAAAATCCCAACGGTTTGGTAAAGGTCATTTTACGGAAAGTAAACCTTTGGGGCGGTGACCCCTTTCGTCTTTGGGGTTTTGAAAAGCGGGATTTGATAATCCTAAATTGTTTCCTATTAAAACTCTCGATGGCATTCTAAACCGTTTTATAAATTATTTCCATTGATTTGTGATCTTTCGATCTTGAAATGTTTTCTCAAACTCTTGCCTCGTGAAGTACTTTTCGTTTCGTTTGAATCTTTGAGGATTCCGGATTATTATCTTTTGTGGAATGTGAATTGTATGACTCGTATTTTTGCACTTGTACTTACACTAGCAAAATAGTGGAGTTTTGCTAACCCCCGAGTATTCGGGGGGTGGTTGTCTATTTTTGCATTCAGGTTTTGGAGCATAATACAGGGTCGGCACGAAGGATGATGAAAGATGATCGATACTAATCACACGAGGAACCGTACATTGTTTATTGGTTCAGTTGTACTTTATTTCCGCTGCTATATTTTTTCCCGTTGTACGGGTGTGGTTGTATTTTGACCCCTGCGTGGGCATGAGTTGTATTTGAGTTGTATGTATTTATTGAAAGACCAAATCGGTCTACCGAGTCATTTTAGCCTTAAAGGCATGGTTGAGTTGTTATATGTTGTTACCAGCCTGGTAGATCCTTGAGGAAAGGTTCTACGGCGTGTAATATCCCTGAGCGGATTGGGGGTGTTACATAAATGGTATCAGAGCTTAGGTTGAGGAAACCTAGGCTGTCGGGTCAAGTCGTGTTGTTTGAGTCTTGTTTCGTCGGATTTTATGTGACTGAGTCATGTCGCGACGCGTCGTTTGAGTTTGTTGGTCATGATTAGTATCGTGGGGCGATCATCATCTTCGTGCGACCTGTGGAAGTAAGTCTCCCTTCTTTGTGTTGTGCCTCACGTGACACGAGCTATTTTAATGATTATTTGTTAAGTGATGGAATCCTTATGTGGATTTTGATTTCACGATATGTATTTAGTCGACTCTCGTATTTGATTTATACGAGGAGTGTCGTCGCTTGTGATGTCTTTTTATTGTTGTTTTTGTCTGTTACTGATGATTCTCGAATCGATTTGCACGTTTTACAAGTTCTCTCGTGGAGGCTTTGTGCTTATACGCGTTCGACTTGTTCACTAGCCAGTGCGGGAGGGACCTTAGAGGCCTCGAATGGGGTCAGTGGTTTTGTTCTGAATGTGGTATTTTATCGTTTATTTCCGTTTAAAGACATGTATTGTCTTGATTTCAAACGTTTTGATGCGTGTACTAGGAGTTGTTTTAGTGAACGTCAATATGTGTGAGTTTTGGGCATTATGGCCTATTGGATTTTTGAAAACCTTGAGTATCTTAGAAAAATAAATTTCGAGACATACTTTTCAAATGAGTTATTTTCTTGTGGTACATCCTAGGTGCCACAATATATTTCAAAAAATTTCTACTTCGAGGACCAAAATGCTTTGAGATATTTTCAATATTTTAGAAACACTTTTATTTAGACCCGAGGGTCGAATATTCTGAAAGTTTCACTAAGAGAAAGTGTCCTCATTTTTTATCAAATGCGAAATGGTCCTCCAAAGTCTCGATAACGATGTTTCACGTTTGTACTTTTTTTGAAAGGTGATACTCAAGATCAACCGGTGTTCTTCTAAATTATTTTCAAAATGAGGTTTTCGTTTTTAAAACATATCCATTCCCGTTTGAGGGCTGGGTATGTATGTATGATGTTCGCATTGTCATTTTGATGTTTGCTCCCGAGTATGATCGAGTTGGCGGCGTGAGCGTTGAGTTGTTTTCCACACATGTGTTGTGTTAGCCTCTGTGAGAGGTGGGATGTTGGTATTGAATATTGTCGCCTCGTGGTGATTTCTGCGTTGTCACGCATGTGCGAGATGTTAGAGCTTGGTTTGGTATGGCCGTGTGCATCGGTGACCGTTCTGTTATGTGTCGGTTGTTTAATGTCTTGTTACCTTGCTCCCGTTTTTGTGAATTTCGTGGACGAGGTCGAAGGTAATACCCGTACTATTTTGACTTCGGTATTTTCTCTTTCTCCAATCTATCGATTCGCTCATGTTCGTTGATACTTTATGAACTTGTTCTGTATTTCGGTTTCATCGTCCGAACGAACTGTGATCTTGTTGTGGGTTGATCTGGTTATCGCTGTGACTTTTTCGAGTTCGGTTCGATTCTTGTGAACCTTGTTCGGAAGTGACATCATTTGGTTCTATTAGTTCTTTTATTCGAAGTGGATCGGATTTGGAACTCCTGTGTTTTCTACTCTGTCGACTCGTTTATGCTCGTTAACATTTTCTGAACTTTCCCTATCCCTTGCTTTTGTTGATCGAACGAGGGTGGTATTGTTTCGGAATAACTCGTTTGTCGTTGTGACTTTTCAATCGCTATTCCCTTTCCTGTGGATCTTATGGGAATGCATGTCTTGTTGTTCTCACCAGATTATCCTGGGAATTCTTGTTTGAATTTTATTATCCTTCGTGTTTCGGACATGATTGTTCGATTTTTGTTGTCTCGATCGTTTGTTTGTTCGGTTTTTGTTCTCGTTTCGTGATTGTTGAGCATTCAGGCTCCTTCGTAATTCCCTTAAGTTCGGGAAATTAGTCTCGTTTTCGATCTTCCAACCCTTGGGCGGTGGAATTCCGTATTTGGTCAGCGATTGACTCGCGTTTTGATTGATGTACCGTTGGGTCGGTCAATCTTATTGATTTTCGTTCGTTGTGTTTTGTGATTGTTCGGATAATTGACTTGACTATATTATCCATTTGAGGACGCTTATCATTTGTTGGTTTTATTATATTCCTAACGGCGACGTTGTGTTGGTCGCCGTGGAGCGTGTTTTCACGCCGTATGTCTCTTTGCGTATCTTGCAGCATTTCGCCGTCGGGCACGAGTCTTCAGTTTTTGTGTATCTCGTCGAGTTTTCCTGGCAGGGGATATTGCTTCTCCCTACTTATTTTAAGTTTCGGGACGAAACTTCTTTTAAGTAGGGTAGAATGTAAAACACGTAATTTCGATTTCCGATAATTTCTTTTTTTCGGCGGAAGTCCGTTTTGACGACTCGCTCATGACCGTTTCGTCATTTTGAGAATGATTAATTCTACACTTTTTGTCATCCGAGTTCGTTTCGGTGTTGTTTTGTTGAGTTCGGTGCTTTTTAGCGACTTTTCCGCACTTGACTTCGATTCTTGCGAATCTCGTTCGAAACTGCTTTTTCGAGTTTTCCGTAAGTCCGTTTAACTTTGTTAGACGTGTTGTGAACTTCGGTTTGGTTATTAGATCACGCGTCGTGATTTTCGGGCGTTTTGGGCCATTTTGTAATTTACTGAAAGTTACGGGTATCCGTATCTGTAATTGTTGTCTCGACCCGTTTCTTGGTCGCGTATGATTAATTATGATATTATGTTTTCATTTCGGGTCGTTGATGTTGTCCGCAAACTTTTCGTCGTGTTCGTTCCGTACGTTTTCAGAAATAGAGTCGTCGAGCCCTGGTGGTCGGGTACTGGCCGGATGATTGCGGGCACCGGCCGGATGATTGCGGGCACCGGCCGGACGGGTGCGGCAGGAACCAGCGTAGCGCACGCTACGGCCGGAAGGTAGCGCACGTTACGGCCGGGAGGCAGCGCACGCTACGCCCGGTTGTCTGCGCGCGCTAGCGGGCCGAGGCAGTAGGGCAGTGGGGGTACTGGACTCGGTGGATCGGCAGGTAGCGCAGGCTACTGCCGGACACTACATACGCTACGGCCGGCAGGTAGCGCACGCTACCTGGCCGAGCAGTCTAGTCCAGGAGGTCACTGGATTGCGGCCTGGGCCGATAGCGCGCGCTAGCTCGGCAGCCTAGCGCACGCTAGTCCGGCCCAGTATAAATGTGGCTGAGGAGCCTCATTTTCACTCATTTTTCATTTCCTTCCTTTTCGATCCGCGGCTGGAGCTTCGGAGGTAACGAAGCCATGTTGTTTAACAACAAATCCACGAAGTTCTTGAGTTCATAACATCAATCAATCATCCGTTATCATCCTTTGATCCAGCGAATCAAGGTAATCTTCCTTAGAACCCTAATTTCGTGAATTTGGGGGTTTTTTGCATTTTTGTCTGATTCGTTCCGTGTTGTTGATTAATTCATGATGGGTATGATTAATCTTGGTAGTATTCTTGTGTTTAACATCATTTAATCCATTGTTCTTCGTCGAATCGAAGTATATTTCTTGATTTCCTTTGAATCGACTTTTTGGGGGATTTGTTCTCGATCTCGTTTTCCATCCGTTTTTGTTGGATAAATTGTGGTTAAATGATGTTGTTAAACATATTCTATGGATTGTATATCCATATTTCGACTTAGAATTCCGTTTTCGTGTTTTGTCGGGACGAATCGTGTTCTTGACCGTTTTGGGAGAAACACTTGAACTTTCGTCATTCGTTCTTTGAATTCAACGGCTTTGAGTCGTGTTATAGATTTCATTTCATTGTTGTTATTGTCCTTCGTAGTTTATGAACGCGAGTTGGCGATCGGTGGAGTCGGCGGGTTCGTAGTCGGTTCGTGTCAACCTACTTCGGTCGATCCTCCGCGTTGTTCTTATTCGAGGCAAGTACCTTGTTCATACGCTTCTCGTTTTGTGGATATGATGATCGATGGTCGTGTTGGCATGTTTGTGTGGTTATTTGCAAATGAGTTTTCAAAAGATCTGTTTTGGCCTCGTTAAAGGCTCTCTTTCAAAAACGCGTGTGTGTTTTGTGAACGGTGTGTTTTGGGAATTGATTATGGTTTGATTGTTTTGAACGTGAAGGCTTTGATGATACCCCCTGTTGTTTAAAGTTATGGAATCGTGTATTCCGTATTTAATCTTGTTATTGTGTTTTGAAGAGTTTGATAATGGTGTCGAGTTAGTGGCCATCTCTAGTGAGTATTCTTAATGAACTTACATTCTTAGCATATTAGTATTGCATGAGTAACGTGTGTGTGTGTATGCTCACTATGGGTTAGATCCGACGGGGTCTCGGTAGGGGTCCACAGAGGGGTGGATCCGCGAGCTTGCTTTTAACCACTATGGGTTAGATCCGACGGGATCTCGGTAGGGGTCCACGGAGGGGTGGATCCGCGGTTAATTGTGGTGCATTTTTCAAATGTGTTTCGATATTGGCATTTCCGGAAATGAGTGCTTTTGAATGTTTTTTCATGATTGCATGCATCGACTAAGTGTGTAAGAGGTAAGTTGTTCGTTTGGCTTACTTGGCTAGGATGACACTAGAGTATTTTGTTGTTTGTTTTAAATCCTTTATTTGTGGATTTTGATGTTGGGAGACGAACCTTGTGGTCGTTCTTGTGTACTGTGAGTTGATGAGATTTGGGGCTTTTGTAAAGGTCATTTTACGGATTTGGGGCTAAAATCCCAACGGTTTGGTAAAGGTCATTTTACGGAAAGTAAACCTTTGGGGCGGTGTCCCCTTTCGTCTTTTGGGTTTTGAAAAGCGTGATTTGATAATCCTAAATTGTTTCCTATTTGTTGGTACCCAAAATATTATCCGGAGATAGATATTGCTGAAATGGATGGATAGTAGACAAGTTGCGGGAGCACTTCCGCGAGAATATGAATAAACACAAGATTTGCCGGGTTTGTTAGGCCCGGGCTTGAATGCTCTCGCGAGATGTTATTAATACAAATATTCGTGGATACAAGTATTAATGTGAGAATCTAAGTACAATGAGTGTAAACAGATCCTGTTAATCCAGCTCTTGAGCGAAGCTTGGTGTTCTTCGTCCCTGCCGATCGTCTTCTGTATGAGAGAGGCCGAGAGAAGAAAGAACCGAGAGATAGCTGTTGCCAAGAGTAGGAGAAAGCCAAGTTGTGAGTATTGCTTCTGTATTGTGCGTGAATCGCGATAATGACCGAGCCATTGGACCAGTGCATGGATCCTTCTATATATAGGGGCTGAGGAGCCTTGTTTCCTAGCGGGCGATCGCCTTTCGGCCAATATAGTAATGGGGCGATCGTCTTTAAGTCACATGGGTTGTCTGCCTAAAGTCTAAGGCAGCTGCTGGCAGCCAGCTGTGCGGTCCAATGAGGATCCAGCACACGTCCGGAGTTGTTGTCACATGCGGTCCTACTGACACCTTTCGGCGGGCCTGTCGGCTGGTGGGAAGATGCTGACATGCTGTGGTCAATGATCCGTGAAATGCGGATCTTGTCTCGGTGCTTCACGTAGGTTCTGTCCTAGGCTTCGGCCTTTTCCGATTGGATGACCATCGGCTTTGAGCGGCATGAGGCGATCACTAATGGTCGGTCACCAGAGGTCGGCATCGGCCAGTCCCCAGGGGTCGGCATCGGTCGGTCACCAAGGGTCGATCGGCAAGTGCCGAGAGATGATCCTCTGGTCGTCGGCCACCAGGAGTCGTTTGCCAAGTGCCGAGAGACGATCGTCTTAGATGTCGATCGCTCGGCACCGGGACTTGTCCTGGGACCTTCGGTCGGCTGATCTATCTCGGCTGCCCGGCTATGACTAGGTCGCCCGATCACTGTCGGCAGTTCTGCCTCGGCTGTTCGGCCGCGACACGGTCGCCCGGTCTCTGAGGCGATCGTCGGTCGGGGAGTATAATTCTCGACACAACAATTGCTCCCTAGCTTGCTCCTATGTTGAAGACATGGGGCGAGGTGGTTCTTGCTGGCGATCGTGTAAGATGAGGACGGGCAACTCGTTGAGCTGACTTTGGATTCGGACTTGGGCGATCATGTCGATTGGCTAGCTATCTTTCGGTCTTGTACCTGCAAAACACAACATTGGCCGATCCTCCTCAGAAACTTGATGGTTTCGTCGTTTGAGGAATCGTGCACAGTCGCGGAGTTCGATGGACCGACTCCATGACCGTGTCTTGTGCGCGAAGACATTGAGTGTCTCGTGACTCATTTTATTGTGAGGGTCTTCTGTTAGGCTGCGCCTCGCCTCGTATTTAAACGAAGGGCGTGTGGTCTTGGTCTAGAGGAGTCCTTGCGCGGGGCAGCGTCGGATGATTCAACTCCACGTACGCGGCTTGTTAGCTCTGCTTCCACCTCGGCCCGCCATGAGGACGGCGATCCTCGACGGTGTACCTTGAGACGGGGGTAGTGGCACGTCGCATTGTACGGGTTCACCATGTTAGATAATGATCCTTTGAGGGCGGGCGATCGTGTCCACTGATTAGTTCTGGAGGGCCCTCAGACTACGACGGCCTCGTATTTAAACGAAGGGCGGGTGATCTTGGCCCAAAGGGACCTTGCATGGCCGAAGCAGCCGGTTCCATCGACTACTAGGACCATGGCTGTATGATGTGCGGTGGAGGTGATCGCGTGCCTTAGTCCATCATGTTAAATGGTGTACTGTAGATGGCGAGCGAGTCCTCCGGTTTGGTGATGTTGCTTGATAATGGCGATCGGGCTGGAAGACTGGCGATCGTCGCTCGGCTGCCGATCAGGTTATTCATAGGTCGATACCGGCGATCGGGCGGGAGACCGTCGTTCGGGCGCCGATCGCGCTGCTTAAAGGTTGAAAAGAAACCTTTGCCTGTCTAGAAAGTCTGCGGCCTTAGCTCGGAAGATCGCGTAGGTCGAGGGTTGGTCTTTCGTAAGATGCCTGAACATAGGTGAAAGACCATGGAATCCTCCTAGGACCGAGTAGAGGGCGATCTCATCGCTTATGGGTTTGCCATTGAGGATGATCTCATCTACCCGGTCGATGTAGTCCGAGCCGGACTCTTCTTCCCCTTGTTTGATTCGCAGCATGCGATGGGGACCTTCTAGTCGGGCGACCCTGGTGGCGAAGTACGCTGTGAAGACGTTCGCCAGCTGGTTAAAGGAGCCGATGGACCGAGGCGGCAATGAGGCGTACCACCTGTAGGCGAGGTCGTCCAGCGTCATAGGGAACGTTCGGCACCTGGTCGCGTCAGATGCCCCACACCCGGTCATGTAGATGTTGAACTTGCTCAGGTGTGTTTTGGGGTCCGATCTCCCCTCGTACAAAGGTGTTTGCGGGGGAGCGATCTTGTGCTGCACAGGGGCGAGTTCGATGTGGACCGCGAGCGGCTCGCTCGGCTCGGCGATCTTGTTCTTGGCGCCTGCCCCGGATTCCAGGAGCGCCTTAATGTCGTCGAGCTGGCGTTGCATCGCGGCCATCGCCGTGGCTCGGTCGCTCGCGGATCGGCATTGGGAGTGGGAGCCGAGGCGATCGTGTACCGATCTCCTGACTCCACTGCTGCCGACTTCGGCTACTTGGCGAGGGGGAGCCAGACGGATGGTCGGCCTTCTGGGAGTCGGATAGGCCGAGCTCCTGGTGACGGACTCAAAATCCGTCATCTCGTGGCTGGGGCCGGACTGCCCTGGTCGCCAAGATGGGTCGCTGCCCAGGCGATCGAAAACAGAGGTGCCCCGGCTGGAGAGCGCCTCTCCTTGCGGACGAGAGCCTCCTGGCGATCGCTCGGCCAGTAACGCCTTGAACTTCCGCTTGGTCTTCCGGCGGATGGCCGAGGGGGTGATAGCGGGAGACGCGTAGAGAGCACTCCGTCACTCCTGTAGGACGGCCATGGCCTCCTCGATCTGTTCCGCGGTTCGGAACTGATCGAGCGAGAGACTTGGGCTGCCCCCTAGGGGCGGGATCGAGCGTCTCGAACCGCGGGGGTTACCGTCCGCCATCGGATGTGGCTCGGACTGAGACGGAACTAGGCGCCTGGCGGATCGGTCGGCGGCTTTCTTCGACGCGGAGGCGGAAGACATGATTCTGAAAGCTTTCTCTGAAGAACAATGAGTGTTTCTTCAGGTATATGCCCTGGAGAACAGTGAGTGTTCTTCGAGACGGTAGGAGTAAAAATTTGAGGGTTAGATCCCCTTCTTCTAGCGCCAATTGTTGGTACCCAAAATATTATCTGGAGATAGATATTGCTGGAATGGATGGATAGCAGACAACTTGCGGGAGCACTTCCGAGAGAATATGAATAAACACAAGATTTGCCGGGTTTGTTAGGCCCGGGCTTGAATGCTCTCGCGAGATGTTATTAATACAAATATTCGTGGATACAAGTATTAATGTGAGAATCTAAGTACAATGAGTGTAAACAGATCCTGTTAATCCAGCTCTTGAGCGAAGCTTGGTGTTCTTCGTCCCTGCCGATCGTCTTCTGTATGAGAGAGGCCGAGAGAAGAAAGAACCGAGAGATAGTTGTTGCCAAGAGTAGGAGAAAGCCAAGTTGTGAGTATTGTTTCTGTATTGTGCGTGAATCGGGATAATGACCGAGCCATTGGACCAGTGCAGGGAGCCTTCTATATATAGGGGCTGAGGAGCCTTGTTTCCTAGCGGGCGATCGCCTTTCGGCCAATATAGTCATGGGGCGATCGTCTTTAAGTCACATGGGCTGTCTGCCTAAAGTCCAAGGCAGCTGCTGGCAGCCAGCTGTGCGGTCCAATGAGGAGCCAGCACGCGTCCGGAGTTGCTGTCACATGCGGTCCTACTGACACCTTTTCACGGCTTGGCCGGGTGGGAAGATCTTGACGATCAGGGTCAATGATCCGTGAAATGCGGATCTTGTCTCGGCGCTGCACGTAGGTTCTGTCCTGGGCTTCGGCCTTTGCCGATTGGATGACCATCGGCTTCGAGCGGCATGAGGCGATCGCCAATGGTCGGTCACCAGAGGTCGGCATCGGCCAGTCCCCAGGGGTCGGCATCGGTCGGTCACCAAGGGTCGATCGGCAAGTGCCGAGAGATGATCGTCTGGTCGTCGGCCACCAGGAGTCGATTGCCAAGTGCCGAGAGACGATCGTCTTAGATGTCGATCGCTCGGCACCGGGACTTATCCTGGGACCTTCGGGCGGCTGATCTATTTCGGCTGCCCGGCTATGACTAGGCCGCCCGATCACTGTCGGCAGTTCTGCCTCGGCTGTTCGGCCGCGACACGGTCGCCCGATCTCTGAGGCGAACGCCGGTCGGAGAGTATAATTCTCGACACAACACTATTAAAACTCTCGATGGCATTCTAAACCGTTTTATAAATTATTTCCATTGATTTGTGATCTTTCGATTTTGAAATATTTTCTCAAACTCTTGCCTCGGGAAGTACTTTTCGTTTCGTTTGAATCTTTGAGGATTTTGGATTATTATCGTTCGTGGAATGTGAATTGTATGGCTCGTATTTTTGCACTTGTACTTGCACTAGCAAAATAGTGGAGTTTTGCTAACCCCCGAGTATTCGGGGGGTGGATGTCTATTTTTGCATTCAGGTTTTGGAGCATAATACAGGGTCGGCACGAAGGATGATGAAAGATGATCGATACTAATCACACGAGGAACCGTACATTGTTTATTGGTTCAGTTGTACTTTATTTCCGCTGCTATATTTTTCCCGTTGTACGAGTGTGGTTGTATTTTGACCCATGCGTGGGCATGAGTTGTATTTGAGTTGTATGTATTTATTGAAAGACCAAATCGGTCTACCGAGTCATTTTAGCCTCAAAGGCATGGTTGAGTTGTTATATGTTGTTACCAGCCTGGTAGATCCTTGAGGAAAGGTTCTACGGCGTGTAATATCCCTGAGCGGATTGGGGGTGTTACAGCATAAACCTTGTTATCCAACCCAATGTGACGATATCTGAAAAAGGACTGCCTTAAATCGCCCCAAATCGCCTCTCCTGAACTCTCCCGATCGTAAAAAGTGGAAATGATGTGAAATGACAAGTGCAGGGGTTGACTGTCCCCTTATATACTGTCCCAGTCTAGTGCACGCTACGCCTCAATATTAGCATGCGCTAACGGGTCACCTGGTAGTCCAGTGGCTACTGTCATAAGACGTTAGCGTGCGCTACGAAAAATCCCTAGCGTGCGCTAACTGGTGTCCTGCCAAAATATCAGTTCACTGTCTCAGTCCGCTAGCGTGCGTTAATACTGAGCACTAGCGTGCGTTACGCAGCACATATAGCGTACGCTAGCTGCTGCCTAACGTGCGTTACCTGCTAGTCCAGAAAGTCTGAAACCTCACTGCCTCTGCCGACTCAGTCTGTTAGCGCGCGCTACACTATGTCTTAGCGTGCGTTATGCAACAGATTTAGCGTGCGCTAGCCGAAGCCTAGCGTACGCTACCTGATAGTCCAGAAACCTGGCAACCTCACTGCCTCTGCCGACCAGCCCATTAGCGTGCGCTACGGACGGATGTTAGCGTGCGCTACTAACCAGGAATAGCACGCGCTAACGAACTCCTAGCGTGCGTTAATCCGCCAGTCCAGAGAGCAGTTCGAGTTACTGGTTCTGACCTGACTGGTCCCTTAGCGCGCGCTACGGCTCAAAACTAGCATGCGTTAATCAAGCAGAATTAGCGTGCGTTAGCCTAGGCCTAGCGTGCGCTATGTCTCTGGCCCAGAACATTTTCACAGGGTCTAAACAACACGATCGAGACCCAAAACAAGATACGAAACTCAAAAACATTATCAACAACATCTCCATGCGTTTACAGAGCGACAAAATAAGGAGAACGGCAAAGTCAAACAGTCAATAAAAGTACGGGTATTACATTCTCCCCCTCTAAAAAGAAGTTTCGTCCCGAAACTTAAGAAATAAAAAGTTCGGGGTAATCCACCCGCATCTTCTCTTCCGTCTCCCAAGTCGCCTCCTAGATTCCATGTTTCGACCATTGCACTTTAATCAGTGGAATGGTCTTATGCCGAAGTTGTTTCTCGCGACGCTCAAGGATCTTCACGGGTTTCTCCGGAAAGGTAGTATCCTCGGCTACATCAATCTCACTGTAGTCGATAAGGTGGCTCGGATCCGGTACGTACTTTCTCAGCTGAGACACATGAAAAACACTATGGACGTGACTCAAAGCTGGAGGCAACGCTAAGCGATAAGCTAAATCTCCAACTCTGTCCAAAATCTCGAAAGGTCCGATATACCTCGGACTAAGTTTCCCCTTTTTCTCGAAGCAAAAAACTCCTCTGGTTGGCGACACCTTGAGCAAGACATGATCCCCCACTTCAAACTCCAAGGGTCGATGACGAGTATCAGCATAAGATTTCTGACGACTCTGGGTAGCCAACAATCGGTCCCGGATAATAGAAATCTTTTCCTTAGTCTCCATCAACATATCCGGCTCCATCCCAACTAGCTCAGAAGCCTCGTCCCAACATAATGGCGACCTACATCGCCTACCATAAAGTGCCTCGAATGGTGCCATTTTGATCGACGCATGCCAACTATTGTTGTAAGCAAACTCGATCAACGGTAGGTGAAGCTCCCAATCATTACTCCAGTCTAAGGCACAAGCCCGCAACATATCTTCCAACGTCTGAATCGTCCTCTCTGTCTGACCGTCCGACTGAGGATGAAATGAAGTGCTCAATCTCAACTCAGTACCCAAATCCTGATGAATGGCCTGCCAAAAATGCGATACGAATCGGCCGTCTCGATCCGATACAATGGTCTTGGGGGCACCGTGCAACCTCACGATCTCAGCAATAAAGGTTTGAGCCAGTCTATCCGGTCCCCAAGTATCCTTAATACCCAAGAAGTGTGCAGACTTGGTTAATCGATCGACAATTACCCAAATCATATTCATTCCGGCCCGAGTTCTCGGCATGTCAGTGATGAAATCCATAGAGATGTCTTCCCACTTCCACTCGGGAATGGGAAGTGGTTTCAACAACCCCGCTGGTCGTTGATGTTCAATCTTGACTTGTTGACACATCAAGCACCGTAATACAAACTCCGTGACATCCTTCTTCATGTTATTCCACCAAAAATTGCGCTTCAAGTCTTTGTACATCTTACTCGTCCCAGGGTGGATTGAGTAAGGCGTAGCATGAGCTTCTCGGAGAATTCTCTGCCTCAACTCTAAATCGTTCGGAACACAAAGTCTACCCTGAAATCTCAGAATACTATCCTCGTGAACCATAAAACCAGGAGCTTTTCCTTTAATTACATCTTCCTTCAGTTGAGAAATCATCGGGTCACTCCACTGCTTGCCTTTGATGTCATCAATCAAGGATGAAGTAATTTCGAGAGTACACAACTGTCCCAGTACTCGTTGAAGCCAAACTTCTATCCCTTGCTCAATTAAATCCTGACGAATTTTCGTTTGAGATGTAAGAACCTCGAGCATTTGAAGAGATGCCGATTTGCGGCTCAAAGCATCCGCAACGACATTGGCTTTTCCGGGGTGGTAAAGAATTTCCAAATCATAATCCTTTATCAACTCTAACCAACGTCTCTGTCTCATATTCAGCTCCTTCTGACTGAAAATATACTTCAGGCTTTTGTGATCGGTATAAATCCGACACGGTGAACCATACAAATAATGTCGCCAAATCTTGAGTGCGAAGACAATTGCGGCCAACTCTAAGTCGTGAGTAGGATAATTCATCTCATAAGGCTTTAATTGTCGTGACGCAGAAGCTATCGTCTTATCATGTTGCATAAGTACACAGCCCAGACCTTGACCCGAAGCGTCACTATAAACTGAAAAGCCCTCACTACCATGTGGTAAGGTTAAAATCGGCATTGAAGTCAAACGTCTCTTCAGTTCTTCGAAGCTCTGCTGTCTCTCATCCGTCCAAATAAACTTTTCGGTCTTCTGGAGTAATTTCGTAAGTGGCCGAGCGAGTTTTGAGAACCCCTCGACAAACCGTCGATAATACCCAGCAAGACCCAAAAAGCTACGGACTTCCTTAACATTTTTAGGTGGTGCCCAATCTAGCACTGCCTCAATCTTCTGCGGGTCTACACGAACCCCTTCGGCCGAAATCACATGGCCGAGAAACATAACTTCTTCCAACCAAAACTCGCATTTCGAGAATTTTGCATAGAGGTGCTCGGTTCTCAAAATGTCTAATATCAAACGCAAGTGTCGGGCATGTTCTTCCTTATCTCGAGAATAGATCAAGATGTCGTCAATAAAGACGACTACACACCTATCGAGGTACTCGATGAATATCTTATTCATTAACTGCATGAATACTGCCGGTGCATTAGTCAACCCAAAAGGCATAACTGCAAATTCATAATGCCCATATCTCGTCCGAAATGTCGTCTTCGGAACGTCGGACTCCCTCACCCTGAGTTGATAATATCCGGATCTTAAATCAATCTTCGAGAAAACTGCGGCCCCTTGCAATTGATCAAATAAATCGTCTATACGAGGTAAAGGATACTTGTTCTTGATGGTTACTTTATTCAGCTCACGGAAGTCGATGTATAAACGTAGTGAACCATCCTTCTTCCTCACGAAAAGAACAGGCGCGCCCCAAGGTGAAGCACTCGGTCTGATGTACCCTTTTTCCAGATGTTCTCCCAATTGATTCTTCAATTCTTGCATCTCGGAAGGTGCCATACGGTAAGGTGCTTTTGAAATCGGAGCCGCATCTGGCTCTAAGTCCACGGTAAATTCTATCTCCCGATCTGGCGGTAATCCCGGGAGGTCATCCAGAAAAACATCGGGATACTCATTAACAACCGTAATCGAAGAGAAATCGACTTCGTTTCCTTCCATTTTTAAGGTGTAACACCAATAGCCCGTACAACCTTTATTCAAAAGTTTCACGACCTTCATGGCACTGATAAGTAACTTGGATTGGCCCGACTTACATCCCAAAAATGATTACTCAAATCCGTCTTTAGTCATCATGGTGATAATCTTGGTACGGTAATTCATAATCGCTTGGTGACTATCAAGCCAATCCTCGCCGAGGATCACATCCTCGCCTTCCATATCAACTACAATCAGATTCGATAACCATTCCATACCGGATATAATCACCGGAAAATCTCTAATCTCCCGGTTCCCCACAATTCTATCCCCGCTAGGCAGTTTCACAATGAAGGGATCGCAAGCAGTCATACAAGTTATATTCAAACAGCGTACACACTCCAAGGAAATAAAAGAATGTGTAGCACCCGTATCAGAAAGTACACAGACTGGATGAGATAAAATATGAATGGTACCTGAAGCCACCGCCGCATCGGGTTCGTCTATTCGACGCATCTCATAAAACCGTGGTTGTACCGAACCGACACTAGAGTTCCCCCCTCCAGCATTCTGACCCCATCCCCGGCCCCTGCCGAAATTCTGTTGAGGTTGACCAAAAGATTGTCGCTGATTTATACCTTGGTCAAGTGATGCTGGGGCATAAGCCCGAGTGTCCAAAGTCTGATTCGGCTCAGAACAATAAGCCGCTCTATGTCCCAACTGTCCGCACGTGTGACACTTCAATGGTGGAAAGTTGCATTCCAAATTAACGTGGCCTGGACGACCACAATTGTAGCAAGTCATCGTGCGATTTGTTGTACCTGGAGTAGAACGGTAACCCCTCTTTCCCTTATTAGAACGTGACGACTGTCCGGCAGCACGGTTAGTCGTCTGTGACCTCAGAAAGTTGCCACTCTTAGAGCCAGAAAAATTTCCCGCGACCTTCTGCTTCTTCGATTCTTCAACGGTATCGTTTTCTGGGCTTAACATATCATGGGCTAAAGCTCTGTCCTGATATTCCTTCAGTGTGGTGCAAGCAAATCCGGCCATGTACCGCCGTAAGTCCATGTTCATTCGCATATCAAAGTAACGAATCTTATCACGCTCGTTACGCACTTGATCCTTCACATGGATCAATTGTTGGTTGTACTCCACGATCGCCTGCGAAACGGGAATATCCTGTGGTTTAGCCTCGAAAAAAGCTCGGATTCGGCCCTCTCGTACCGGCCAAGGACAAAACTCGGCCTCCAAAAGCTCTTTAAATTCATCCCACGTGGCAACATGATCCTGGGGCTTGATGACTTTCCACCACGTAGCGGCCTCCTTGGTAAGGAAATACTGAGCAATTGGTACTTTCCTCACTTCGGGGCAATCGACCGATTCAAAAATCTTTTCCAATTATGCTAGCCAATCTTCCCATCCTAACGGGTCTGTGGTACAACCAAACTGTGGAGGGTGCATACGGATTACGTTCTGAAGCAAGGCATCCGTGTTCGGGTTCGGATTATTCAGCTGAACAGTTTGGGCTAAGATGGTCATCTGGGTAGCCAATTGTTGAAGTACATTCGCAACTCCAACGTCCGTGCTGTTCCCATGGCCATTCGCCTGGTCGTGCTGACTTTCGGTGTCAGGATGCACTGAGTTCGACAAACTGGGGTTGCTCGACCCCGCAACAGAACTGATGGAAACGGCCGTGCCACGACCTCTCCCACGTCCACGGCCACAACCACGGCCACGGCCCCTACCAGCTGAAATACTGAAGAACACACAAGGCACGTAAGTACAGTTCTATCGCACTTCATCAAAGTGACCGATTTTCAAAAATACCAAAATAGAAGCAAAACGAATAAGAAAACACCCGAAGAGTAAGAGGTCTTACAAGTACCGGTCGCACTGTGATGATGGCAGAGTGGTGATACTGTGGACAAATGACGACTCGTTCGACCCAAAAGACCGACAGCCTAGGTATCCATAGACCTAAGCTCTTATACCATATTCTGTAACACTCCCAAGTTATTCAGGGAATATTACAGCGCCGTAAGCCCCATCGTGGGACTCACAAGGCTAAACATATGCGGAACTATAAATTTTGACCGAGAAGGTCTACATACGATGGAATGAAGAACAATACAAAAGGTGTTCAAGACATAACCATTGTATCCACAGACATCACAACACAAATCAATACCTCGGCAAACATAGGCCGGAACATCAAGGAAAAATGGAAAACAATACTCGAGTATTCAATAACCATTCTAGTACAACAACACTGAATGGAAAACTCAGAACATAACCGGAGGGAAGACACAGTATCACACTTGACCACCATCTTCATGCCGACCCGATACCTGCCTGTCCACTCTCCTGGTACCTGAAATACATAAAAAGTATTTCCCCCATAAAGGGGTTAGCCGTCGAATAGCTAGTGCAAGTATATCAAGTATGAAACACAATACTCCTCGACAATAAAAAGTATTTCCCCCATAAAGGGGTTAGCCGTCGAATAACCGTCAATTCATCAATTCAAGACTAGTATTCCGGAATAACTAAATCTCATAGCATCACATCAATACATATATGAATACCGTGGAACCGCACCAGAGGCTACGGAACCCTCAGAGGACTCATCGGTCCATCCCAGAGTGGTTCGTTCATATCATCCGTGGAATCGCACCAGAGGCTACGAAACCCTCAGGGGACCCGTCGGCCCACCCTAGAGTGGATATAAATAATTATGCCATTAATATATCTTACTTTCAAAGTCGAGAACGTACAATCATAAATATATACTTGCCTTTGAGACATCGAGAAATCAAACGGAAAAAGGGTATGAGTTCGGTAGGTCCAAGAATGCGCTTCCGGCAACTAAACGATTCGCAAGGAATATGATAATCAATTATCCATATTCAAATTACACGAAGAAACTCCCGAAACCCATCTTCGATTCATGAAAATACACGGATAAACAACTAGAGGTTGGAAAATCATCCGAACTCTAACGAGTCCGAAAACGGCATAATCCAATCCGTAAAATCGTAGGAAAAAAATGCATACGGTATAGATACATCATAATCTCAAGGTCCTCAAGCTTCAAAACGGATAAATCGGACGAATCTATGAAAAACCCCAAAATTCCCAAAAATAGGGTTCTAATGATTTTTACCTTGATTCGGAGGATAGAGATGTGCTAGATGTTGCATAAACCTTGTTATCCAACCCAAGGTGACGATATCTGAAAAAGGACTGCCTTAGATCGCCCCAAATCGCCTCTCCCGAGCTCTCCCAATTGGAAAAAGTGGAAATGATGTGAAATGACAAGTGCAGGGGTTGACTGTCCCCTTATATACTGTCCCAGTCTAGCGCACGCTACGCCTCAATATTAGCGTGCGCTAACGGGTCACCTGGTAGTCCGGTGGCTACTGTCATAAGACGTTAGCGTGCGCTACGAAACATCCCTCGCGTGCGCTAACTGGTGTCCTGCCAAAATCTCAGTTCACTGTCTCAGTCCGCTAGCGTGCGTTAATACTGAGCACTAGCGTGCGTTACGCAACACATATAGCGTACGCTAGCCGCTGCCTAGCGTGCGTTACATGCTAGTCCAGAAAGTCTAAAACCTCACTGCCTCTGCCGACTTAGTCTGTTAGCGCGCGCTACACTATGGCTTAGCGTGCATTATGAAACAGATTTAGCGTGCGCTAGCCGAAGCCTATCGTACGCTACCTGATAGTCCAGAAACCTGGCAACCTCACTGCCTCTGCCGACCAGCCCATTAGCGTGTGCTACGGACGGATGTTAGCGTGCGCTACTAACCACGAATAGCGCGCGCTAACGAACTCCTAGTGTGCGTTAATCCGCCAGTCCAGAGAGCAGTTCGAGTTACTGGTTCTGACCTGACTGGTCCCTTAGCGCGCGCGACGGCTCAAATCTAGCGTCCGCTAATCAAGCAGAATTAGCGTGCGTTAGCCTAGGCCTAGCGTGCGCTATGTCTCTGGCCCAGAACATTTCCGCAGGGTCTAAACAACACGATCGAGACCCAAAACAAGATACCAAACTCAAAAACAATATCAACAACATCTCCATGCGTTTACAAAGCGACAAAATAAGGAGAACGGCAAAGTCAAATAGTCAATAAAAGTACGGGTATTACAGCTAACCCGAAAAAATACTCGATAATTGTTCTTTTTAATTATGCATACCACCAAACAGCCCCTTAGGCTCATGGTGTGTGTGTGTGTGTGTGTGTGTGTGTGTGTGTGTATATATATATATATATTAAAGAGATAGGTTTGGAAACCCTAATCTCTTCATTTACTTCTATCCGTCGAAAGCTCCCTTCCTGTCTCTCATTCTCTCTCACCAAATTCCCTGCCTAGAGAAAAAACTCCCTGCCTTCATTCTCTCTCAGAATAGCAGCCTCTAGTTCGGCTCTGGAATCATCCTTCAGTTTCAGCTTCCAAATCAGAATATCCCTTGTATGGTCCTTAATTTTCATCTTATATTCATAATCAATACCTAATACTGGCTTGCATGTCATTTATTTTTTTATATATTCATATGAAACATGATAAAACGTGTTTTGTTCGATTTGTTGAATTTTATTCGATTAATTTTCAGACTTTTTAAAACATGATAAAGAGACTTTTTAAAATAAATTTTCAGACCGATTTTATTCGATTAATTTTCAGAATTTCTAAGATACTTTGTTGTCTTTAAATTTGAAGGTAT
Organism: Orobanche coerulescens; assembly: GCA_033398695.1. Taxonomy (NCBI): domain Eukaryota; kingdom Viridiplantae; phylum Streptophyta; class Magnoliopsida; order Lamiales; family Orobanchaceae; genus Orobanche; species Orobanche coerulescens. The sequence goes on from CM065811.1 coordinate 167,931,374, forward strand.
TTTGAGGGCCTATTATAAATTATGATATTATGTCATATTGTCACTAAAGATATGTTGTTGACTTGGTGTATTAATTTAGGTCTTGTTTTATTTTATTGCAAATTGCAGAATTTTCAAGTTTAATTCTGTCCAGATTTTGGGTTTCGGGTTCGGGTATCCGGTCCGACTCCAAACTGATTTTTCTTATCGGGCTGGACCGGACCCGGTAACTACCGGTTCGGTCTCGGGTTTAAAATTTGGACCGATAGACTTATCGGTTCGGTTCGGGTTTATCCGATAAGCTTATCGGGTCGGGATCGAGCAAGTCAAAATCCGGACCGGACCGACCCGATAAGAGCCCTAAATGTGTTCTAATGTTAAAGGAAGGAGAGAGTGTTTTAATCAATGTAGGCACTTGTTTCGCAACTCAATGCCACGAGTAAATAAATACACGGCGTTACAATTGGAGGTGAAGGAAGGATCAACTTCGTATAACTTTTATAACGTATAGGACTAAAATAAAACTTTTATAACATATGAGACTAAAATATGAAACCTAAATTAAACGTAAAGGACTAAAGGATCAATTTAGCCTAAAAGAATCGGTGCTTAGTAGACCCGGCAATTTACCACACGACACGAAAATGATACGAAAATTTAGTATTTAAGTTTGCATTTTGAGTACACGACACGAAAACACACAGTTATTTTGAAGGAGCTTCCGGGTATTGTGGAGACAACAACGCTCAACGAGACCAACGGTATCAAAGGCGACAAACTTGGGAATACAATCCCGCCACAAAACGGTAATGCGATCAAAGAACAACACCACATCATGAATCATAGATTCATAGAGCATTACATATACACGAAACTTACAATGTTCACAAGATTTCAACCATCATTATAACCAAGCAAGATAAGTTGCCTCAATTTCGTAGACGAAAAGTCCTTCTTCGAATGAACGAACAATCGATATTCTTGACTAATAATACTCACTCGAACAAGCAACCTTGAATGAAACGTAACTCATTCAACAATACATTCATACACTGTTGATGTCAATTCATAGGAACGACACCCGAAATATTACTCGTATAGTTCATCCTATCCCAATGAACATTCCATAGTTTCATTAACGAATTTCAATACACCAAATTTATTTTTAAGAATCGAATTTACCAAGTTTTTAAGGTTCTACAATATTTACATTATTCATTACAAAACAGAATTCGACCGTAACTTCTAATTGGATGGAAAATCGGTTAGATGACCGGTTATGTTAATTTTTAACAACCACAAAGACCATTGGTGTAATTAATTGCGTTTTAGGACCAAACATATAATTTTGGTCTAACACACTGATCAAATACGTAATTAACTCAAAAAAAACTAAAAATCTTTTTTTTTTTTTTTGTTTTTACTTCAAAAAATTAACAAAAAAACAAAAGAAAATGAAACCAGGAGATGCAATGTACAACTTCTGCCACAGGATTTGGGGGGAAAACTGCCAGTGGTTTTTATTATTTATTAATTACACCTTAATTCATGCCTGTGGTCCAACCGCCATTAAAAATGTGTAGTGGCCTCAACCAATTAAAACCCGTCACATCAAACTCGTGAAATAAAATTTTGATTGGTTGCACAAACTGGTTCTCCGTGGTCCACACCCCACCCAATATAAACCCCTTCGCCACTCTCATCATTATATAAAACCACCACTCCACAACAACTAGAAGCCCTCTCCCCCCACACTCGAAATTTTTCCCTTCTCCTTTAGCCACCACCACCGCATCTCCGCCGTAGCGCCGCCGCCATAACCGCCGTCCGAAAACCGCCACACGCAGAAGACATGAGGTCGTACTACTCCGGATGCCAACAAAATGGCCGCCAACCTCATTTCCTCGATTCTTGCTTTCTTTGCCGTAGACAACTGAACCAGAACAGTGATATCTACATGTACAGGTTAGTCGAGTTTCTTACCTTAACGTGTCGACTTTTACACTATTTACTTTTTTTTTTGTTTTTTTATTATATTACCGGTGGATCCAGAACCTCCGACGGCCGAGAGCACACATAATAAATATAAAAAAAATCTCTATTATAGTATTTTTTTTCTATTATTAAGATAAAAGTCAAACTTTTATAATTTTATTAAAAATAGTTCAATAATACTCAAATTAGAACATTACTAATGAATAATTAAATTGACAATCTGAGTATTTATTTTATCTTTTTTTTGTATTATTTATTAAAATTTTATAATGAGTATCGTCTCACGCATCAAGATCCATAAGACCTAATTGTTGGATTTTTTATTTTGAATATTATGAAATGATATATATATATATATATATAAATATATATATATATGCTTTGAAATTATGGGTTTTTTTTCATTGAGATTTAATTTTAATATTTGTTTTTGCAGGGGAAATACACCATTTTGTAGTCAGGAATGCAGGCAAGAACAGATTGAGATGGATGAAGCCAATGAGAAAAGAATGAAGCTTTCTTCAAAGAGATCAAATGGAGTTAGACAAAGCAAAGATTCAACTAAAGAATTTGACAGCAAGAAAACTGTAAGAACAGGGACAGTGGCTGTGTCCTAACATACCAAAAAAAAAAATTAAGAATATTTAAAAAAAAATTTAAAAGTCCCAAATTATTGAGAAAATAAAATAAGGGGGGCAAAAAAAAAGGAGAGAGATCTGATCAAATCTCCAAATTCCAGAGGTCTCTGATGCAAAGAAAAACTGAAGAAGGGGTAGTTTGGAGAATTCACATAGGTGAATTATTGGTCTGTAAAGTAAAGAAGGTGGGCCGGAGAAAGGAGGAACGAGTCCATCAGACAATTTTGCTTTTTTCTTTTTTTTCTTTTTTTTTTTTTTTTCTTTTTGGCTTTTTGCTTTTTTTTTTTTAATCTTTTTTTTCCAATCTATGAAAGTTGGAAGCATGATGAGTATATATGAAGATGGATGTTTTTCCTTGTTTTATTTTATGTCTCGTTTTCTTTATGAATTTTGTATTAAATTATTTTTTCTTATATATTCTAGAGAAACTCACTGAATAATCTGAAATAAAATATTTTAGAGAAATCTATGTCGTTTAATTATAACGTGTAGCATGATCTATCATGACCATTAACTCTAGAACTGGGCTCGGTAAGTGCGGGCTTATAACTTATAACGGAAGCGGAAGATCACAAGACGAACATGTCATGTTGCCAAATTTACCTCTAGATCGGGGTGAGGTCAAGCCTCTAGGGTGCTCAGGCCATGATAATAAAAAATACCGATAACAATAACAAATAAAAAAAGTCAGATCAAAATTGGGTTGATGAGTCAAATTCTCATTGTGGTTGATGTCAATGGGTCGGGTACGAGTATGTCTCCTCCATACCATACCCTATTTGATTTGGATTGAGTTCGAGTATTACCTATCGGGTAATCGGGTACCCAATGGGTATTCGGGTATTCTTATACCCTATATTTAAGAATATAAATATTTTTAGTATATATCATATATACATATAATGTAATTAATAAATTCAATTTAGTATAATAAATATATAAAATATAATATTTTATATAATAATATATATAATTTATAATACAATATAATATTCATGTATAATATATAATAATAATATATTTATATAATTCAAATGGGTACGCGGGTCGGGTATTCGGGTAATATATTATACCCATACCTGATCATAAATTTCGGGTTCGGCCAAAACCCGACCTAATTTTGTGTTTATCCGACGGGTAGGATCTGATACGGATAAAGTTGACATCCCTTATTATATACCAATTATGGTTATGTATCTTGTGCCGTGAATTATATTGTGAAATATATTAATTTATTTTTCATCGAATATTAATATTTTTCTATATATAATTATAATGGATAAATCGAACAGATTACCAACTAAAATAATAGTCCTAGTTGGCCAGGGCTGAGAATCGGGACATCCCGAGGTCCCGGTCCCAAGTCCCGATTGTCCCAGTCCCGAAAATTACCAATTTGGTGGTCCCGGTCCCGTTCAAAACTTCGGGAGTCCCGATTTCCGAAATGGGATAAATGGCAGTCCCGGTCTCGATCCCGAGGATAATTTCCCGAATGTCCTGAAATGTCCCGAAATCAGAAAAGAAAAAAAAAATGATTGAAATTAGAAATTTCAACTAGGACTTTGGGATAGTCCCGATCGGGACTCTCGAATCCCGAAATTACCAAAATCTCAGGTCCCGGTCTCGATCCCGGTTCCGATCCCGTAAAATTCGGGACTCGGGGTCCCATTTCTCGTCGGGACTCGATACGAAATCGGGACTCTGGAATTTTCGGATCCTAAATTCTCAGCCCTATAGCTGGCTATTTGTGTTAAACTCGTGGCAGGAGTAGTAATTCGGTTTTGATTTCGGCCTGTTTTTATTTTGAACCCTCGAAAACCCAAATCCGTCCTGAATGTCTCTGTTTTGGGTTGGTCCAGTCCCATATTTAATTTAAATAGAACTAATTTCAGAAGAAGCTTCCGGGCAGGCCCCACTTTCTAGTTTCTTCTCAAAAGTCTGATGAATTAAATTAATGAAAGTCAAGGTTATAAAAATGGATGAGTGCTACTCGATTTGGTCTCTGAATTTGAATACTCTGAAAATTGAAGAATACTCGGAGAACTAATTGGATATTACTTTTAAATATTTATTAAATTCACTCATACATGTATTAGGTTCCGTTTGGTAGCCATGTCAGGATATGACATGTTAGGATATGAGAAGATAGTTAAAACAAATATATTATTTTATTGTTTGATAGGAAAATGATAAAATTACTGTTCTTCTTAGATAACAAGTAAAATTACTTTTTTCTCCTTACCAATTACAAAAATACTATCTTCTCAAAAACGTCGACGGTGGAGACGACGCGTTGGCTTCACGCGGTGGGGGAGAGGACACAGTGGGTTCACGCGGTGGGGGAGGCAACGCGATGGAGGAGGATGACGCGGTTGGGGCGGCGATGCGGTGGGGAGGCTTCCGGTCGAGGAGACGATGCGGTAGGGGGTGGCGACGTGGTGGAGGAAAAGAGGGGGTAAAACTAGCAACACGAGTACTGTTTGAGCAGGTTATTGTAACCCACCATTTTGGTGGGTTACCGTGTATACACCCAAACAGTGAATAGAGACCGGCCAAAGCTTAAACACAAGCTTTCAAGATATGTAATATAGGCTACCAAACGCATGTTTCGACCGGTTAATTTATCTAACCTGTCGAAACATGCCTACCAAACAGGCCCTTAATGTATAGAAATCAAAAGCAACATGCTTATATAAGAAGAAAAAATTAAAGATCATGTGGCAAAAGAAAATCACTTATATATATATATATACCTTCCACTTCCAAGATTCAAGTCTTCCATGGGGATTGAGGTAGAATATTAAAATACCAATTCAGATGTAGAATTGTAGTTAAGGATTAGGGTAAAATAAAATATAATAGTATATGTATTGGTGTTAGAGTAGAACTGAAGGACCTTTTTTGCCGTTTTTTGTAGGTTTTATCCTTCTTATTCTTTATGGGCCTGTATTATTGTCTAAAATTATAAAAAAATCGTAAAAAACCGAGTACTCGAAGACCGAGTCTGTTTGACACCGAGTACTTTAATTTTGGCGTGCTTGACCGATTTTGACCTGATTTGGCCCAAAACACGATTTTTAACGTGAATAGTCACTAATCGGTTCAGACCGGATCCGAGTTCTGAGTACTCGGCCGAGTCGACCGATTTTGGAACACTATTGAAAGTTAACTACTGGGTTAGTTCACCCGACTTCTCATCCCGTAATGGTAGACGTGCTCAACCGGTTTGAATATCTGTTTCGGTTCCAAAAGGTCGGTTTGAGATTCCAAAAATCTCAAACCGAATCCACAAACCTTCGGTTCAGGATGAGTTTTCTAAGTGTTGGTTTCGATTCGAAACCGGCTGGTTCCGTTTCGCCCCACAGGTTTCTTTTATATATAAAGAAACTACTCTTTAAAACTTTTTGGCTGAATACAGGTGAATTTATGAACTAATGGTGGTAAAACAATAAAATACTAACGGTTGAGATTGGTAAAATAATTAAATATTAACAGTTACAAAAGACGATATTGAAGACTGTATCGGTTGAATCTAACATTGAAATAGAGATATATTCAGTATAGAACAATCACTTAGAGAACAACTCTTAATACTTAATAGCACGCTAATTAGATCTTACCATGTGGTAGTGGTTGATGTTGTCTCCCTGAAGGCCAGTTGAAGACTAGTTATGTATAAAAGTGGAGACCAGTATTATAGTTTCTGTATTTAAAGTTGCAATAACTTAGTTTCAAATAAAAGAATTGCAATAACTTCTTCTAGAAGTAATTAATAAATAATAATAATAATAGTAATAGGAATAGTATTCAAAGTATTCTAAATTTCTAATTAATTGCAATACTTGAATAAAAATAATATATTTTAAGTGAATGATTGTATATGATAAATTGATAAATTTTGTAAGAATTGATGCTAAGGCTAAGTGTATTGGTGACCTCCCATGACCGCGGTCATCACTGCCACGTCAGCGTCAATTAACTTTTCTCTCTCTACAATTTCTTCATGACCAAACTAGCGTAATGGTGATCGCGGTCACCATTTTTTTTCATTTTTATTTTTTTAAACACTAAAATTAAAATTTCATTAATAATTAAAAAACATTACATTAATAATTCAAATAAAATTAAAAACATTACAATAAAAATTAAAAACTTAAATTAATAGTCTAAATTATATTTTTCCCTTATTTTTTGTTTCATCTTCAACTAGGGTAAATGTTAAACTTTTAAAGATTTTTTTTAATAATTGACCAAACGGTCATTTTTTGTACCGTTGGGTGTTTGTTTTTTGTGCCAACGTATCACACGACTCAATTTTAATCTCGATCAAGTTCTCCTTCTTTTGCTATAAGACGCATCGGGTGGGGGTGTAGTGGGGAGCAGTGGCGGATCCAGAATTATGAGGCCATGGAGGCAAACTGCAAAAGTTTTGAAAATTTTTATAAAGTAAAAATATTAGAAAAATAAAAAAATTATGATTTCATTCATAAATAGTGACAAAACCAATAATAAAAGTCAATTGCCACATCAAGTTATCGTCCAACCACGAGTTAAATAATTTTTTAATAATTCATTCCTTCTCCAATGTAGTTGCAAGCAATCGGCTTGATATATATTGTATATGTTTGCTTATTTTTTCATGCTCAACTATTCAAAGATGAAATAGAAAAATTCCAAGCAAACGTGCAATTATTCTTTGTACTTTCGCGTTGGATTTAATATAACTATTCTTTGTACTTCCTGTTAGAATTATTTTTTTCTGTATGAAACGAAAGGAGGTAGAAGACTTACTGAAAGAAATAAAAATATCATTTGTTTTTAGTATGATGTCTTTAATCTTTATTTTCTTTTAATATTTTTTTTGTCTTCACGGGTCAATTGACCCTTTTTGCCCTTAAATGGATCCGCCACTAGTAGGGAGGATGCGTCAGGGAACGGGTCGACCGAGCCATTACGGCCGGTCTAAGTACTTGGTATGAATTAAAAAATCAAAAATATTAAAGATAAATTTATTTTAAAAATTAAAAAAAAGTGATAATTTAATTTAATTTAAAGTATTTAACGAAATATAATATTTTGAAAAGAAGTTTCTTTAAATAAAATGTAGCACTTGAGGCGTATAGGTAAATGAAGACATAAGGCTAGAGGGTATGCATTGGTGAGGGGTGTGGTACCACACGGTACCAAGCATGCACACCGCCCCCCCCCCCCCCCCCTCTTGGTACCAAGGTCTAGTGATGGTTTGGGTGAGGTGTGTCCCGATGTTGCTCCCGAATACCCACAGCCTTCAACGGCTCTTTTTGACCCCATTAAAGCCTTTAACGGCTATAATTCAACAAATAAAAAAAAAAAAGTTTTTTTAAATCAAAATCCAACTATTTAATACTACCTATTTAACAACCATTTTACATCCAAAATCAACCATTTTACAACCATTTTACATCCAAAATCAACCATTTTTTTAAATCAAAATCCAACTATTTAATACTACCTATTTAATACATCCATTTTACATCCAAAATCAACCATTTTACATCCAAAATCAACCACATTCAAGCCATTTTTATTAAAAAAATGGATCCAAGAAAAGCTAAATCAACCCAACCAAACCGACCCAAAACCAAAACCCGCGGCGGTTCTTCCCAAGCCAACACATCACACACCCAACGCAACCCAACCCGAAACCAACCAAACCCGACGCGCCTTCAAGCCAACCCAACCCGAAACTTTGCCAATACACAACCAATGCAACAATTTAACCAATATGGCAATGATTTTTCTCAATTTTCTAACCAAGGTGCACATGGATTTTCTCACTTTTCAAACGAGCCCGCGTATGAAATGCCCATCCAAACCGGTTATAACGAGTTTCATTTGCCACAATCTCCCCAATTCGCAAACCGTCAAATTTCAAATGATTTTTCAACCGAAGACGAAGAAGAAGAAGGAGTGCCGGAGACACAAGAAGAAGAAGTAGTTGTTGTCCGCCCCAAAAGGGCCCGGTGCCGAGCTTGGACGGCCGCCGAAGAAGAGGCTTTGGCAAAAGCCTTTGTTACCGTTTCCCTAGACCCGTATAAAGGGGACTTCCAAACCGGTAACTCATTTTGGAGAAAAGTTTTGGCCGAGTTCAATGAGCGTATGGGAAACGATAGTGGTCGTGGATACCATCAAGTAAACTCAAAGTGGAACGATTTGCAAAAAAAAGTTGCTTCATTTGCCGGTATTTACAATAGGCGAAAGTCCAACATGGCTAGCGGCACCAACGATGAAGATGTGTTAAACGCGACACACAAAGAATGGCTACATAAACATAGGACAAAACATGCGTTTAGCCACTTTGCGGCGTGGGAAGTTTTGAAGCCATATCCAAAGTGGTGCGAGGTTGAAACTTTTGAAGAAATGGAAGGCTCGACATCCAAACGAGCAAAAACTAGTGAGTCCAACAACGCCTCGTTTCCGTCTTTTGAAGCCGAATTTCCTATTGATCTAAATGAAGATCAATGTGATCAAGATGAGCCCGATCACGAACATGCGGTGGAACCGGACCCGGAACCGTTTCCGACACCGGCACCTCGAGCAAGACCAAGATCGCCACCAAGACGGAAAGGAAAGAAGCCGGTTGAAGCACCCTCCACCGAACGGGATGATATGATGAAAGTGTATAGCGAATCTCAAAATGCGAAGATCAAATTAAAACAAGAAGTGGCAAAGGCGAAGATTGCAAAAGAAGAAGAGGCGAGGAGTTTTATCCAAGAACAAAAGCGTTTACTTTTGAAGAACGAAAAACAAAAAGACTTGGAGTTCCTTATGACGTCTCACGATCACCTCACCGGGCCTTTGTTGCAAGCGGTGTTGGATCGAAAGCGCGAGGCGGCCGAAAGATGGGGATGGGAATTTTAGTTTTTAGTTTAGCATTTTAGCTTTTTAGCATTTTTTAGATTTTTAGCATTTTTTATTTTTATTTTTAGGTTACGATTTGTATTTTTTTTTTAAAGTCTAGATGTAATGTTTTAAAGTTTTAATTATGAAATGTATTTTAGTTTTTTATGGAATATTAAAATTATTATATTAAAAAAATAAAATTGAAAGATGGTGAATGATGGGTGAAAGATGAGTTTCCTAGTATGAATGATGGGTGAATGAGGGATGAATGATGGGTGAAAGATGGGTGATGGGAGTGAGAGTGATTTTGTACACCTCCCTTAACGTACGGTAACTATACCCCCTATTAGCACCGTTAGAACTATATTAAAGTATAAGATTCATTATGTTAATTAATTATTAGTGGATTCATCTCTCTCTCCTTCTTGAGCACGTGCACTGACTCTTCTTCTTCCATGTGTTTCTTTTTTTTCTTCTCTCTCAATACCACCGTTTCCCAAAAAAAAAAAAGAAAAAAAAAATACACCACCAATTTATAATCTTAATTAATGCTCTTTTTTATTATTGTAAGAAGCTCACTTCTCTTTCCCAATTAAAAAGTTGGGTTAATGACGTCAAAATCCACAATCTTTCACCTGACTTTCATTTTTTCCACAACTTTTTAAAAAATTCTATAAATTCACAACCTTTGGCACTCGTTCGAATTTTCCATAATTTTGATTTAGCCCCAAATTCGGTCCTACGTGGACGCCGGGTGTGTCGCCGCCGAAAATTCAAACTGCATCATTTTAAGCTTAGTGTTAATGACGTCAAAATACACAACCTTTGATGTCCCTTTCATTTTTTCCACAATCTTTGGCACTTGTTCGATTTCTCAAGTAGCAGTATCTAAAAAGTTGAACAATATTTTCATTTTTTAGTTTTTTTTTTCCACAATTTTAAGGACGGCTTTATAATGTAGTTCTAATTTTTTTTGGCTTTTCCCAAAAAAAAAAACAGTTTGTAGAGTTCCACTTTTTAGATTTTTAACTAGTTAGTTTTCCAATTAGTATATCATGATCTTAAAACAATATACTTCCTAAAAACTAATTGCTAAGAAACCCCCCCAAAAAAATAGTTGAAATATGGTGAAAAAACAGATTATATTACATAAGTGCAAATAATTAAGGCAAACATTCTTGCCTATTTATTGCCATGAAACCAAACCACCTTACAAACAAACAATTGACATATGAAACACACACACATACACACACACACACGAAAAAAACACTAATTAAAGAAGTCCTAAGTGATTAATCATCAACCAACAAACAACTGACGCCAAAAAAATTAGGGTTAATGACGCCAAAATCCACAACCTTTCATCTGACTTCATGAAAAAAAAAACTTGAACAATCCAACTATTTCAGCAATGAAAAAAAAAAAACTAAAGCCCCATATCAATCCAACTATTTCAACAATTTCTTGATCAATTACTCCAACAATCTCTAAAGCAATCTCATCACCGTAATCTCTAGGCTGCAAAAAAAAAAAAGTAAAAAGACATTAGTAGAAGATGATGAAATTCAAAATCCAAAAATATATAACATACAATTTATCTTTTATGACATGAGCATAATGCTTATGCAAATTTTAATAATAATGCTCCCTGAAACTAGGAAAAGTACATATACTACATAAATATATATACAAGAAAGTTGTTACTTTCTTATGAAAAAAAATACTTGGTATTGAAATTTGAAGTACTTACTTGCTATTTTCAGTTCTTCATTATTGTATTTCTCCATTACAAAAATATTGGGTTGGCAACTGACCTAATAAAAATAAACCAAGAGCAGTTGGAATAACTTAGTAACAAGTCAATGATAACAAACTTATAATGATAGCTTAATGAAAATTAAATAAGAAAAAGACATACCTGTTGTACTAGAATGAATGCTTCGGTTAAAGGTTCCTGTAGACATATCATGCAATAAACCCATAGCACTGTTAGTCATGAAATTTGATGTGCCTTGAGATGGTAAGCTTAAATGAGGATGTATGCCTCCAGAATGCATCCACCGCCAACCATTATCAGAAAAACATGCATGTTGTGTCATTTCAGATATCCCCTACACAAAATAAAACTCGAATAATTCTAAAAATAAATACATATTATACTAAAAGAGATGCGACTCTTTTTAGTTAAAATAAAGTTGATATATACCTCCGACATTGTACGACCATAGCTCAAGGGTTCTTCGGGTATGATGTGGATTGACTTTTTCTTGCGCAATTTAGTTTCTAATGGTCCTTTTATCCTTTTGCTAGATTGACCTTTAGAGCGTCTTTTTGTTGGCTCTCGTAATTGTTGCTCTTCTTGCAATTTTGGATTAACATTATTCGTAGCGGCCATGATGCTCTTAGTCGCATCACCAACGGTGTCTATGAAGTTATCAATCTTTGCTTCCACTTCTAGCATTAGTGATTTAGTTAACGAAAACACATCAGTACTTCTTGAACCTTTTGACACAATCCTTTGTGAAACACATGACAACTCGCTATAATGGGCTGTTTGAACTGGATCAGCGTCATTCGGGATTATCTCTCCCATTGGGTCACAGATAAAATCGTTTGTAATTGTTTGTGACCATCTTTTCAAATAATACTTGGAGGGTAAGGTATTGTACTCCAAGTGGCGTAATAGCTTCAATGCATGTGAACAAATAATTCCATCAAACTCGAACTTTCGACATGTGCACGATATTGTTTGTTCCAAGTGGTTATAAGTAAGTGTGCGAATCTTTTTCCGACCTTCAAGATCCTTAGCTACGTAGGTACGTACGGATCCATCATCATTCTCTAACTCCAGTGACAAATCAATTATCTGCTTAAGAACTTCTTGAAAACAATAAAATAATTTCCTGGTGTATTTTTTTCGATGCTTCACGCTCAACAGACCAGCTACAAATAAAATTAGGTGTCGTTTGCTGCGTAAAATGAGCAGCTGCTCTTTCCTTTTCACGTCGATTTTCCATGGCCCTAGAGTATAATTGTACAAACTCTCGAAGAACAATCTGCCATGATTAAAATAACCTTTCAAGAACTTATTAATGCTCTCGCTTCTCTGTGATGTGGTCATGCCAGCGCAAAAGTGATTATGACTGTATACTTGAGCCCATTTTTTTCTCAATCCATATATTCTTTGCAACCATTCATTATCTCTTAGCTCATTATCTTCAAGCAGTTGTTCCCAACGTTCTTCAAATTCTTCAATAGTTTCTGGATTATAAATACAATCTTTGAACTGTGATGAAAATGATTTGTAACCATTACTACTCAAGTTCTTTGCAGCATTTTGACATAAGTGCCACATACACAATCCATGATGACTTTCAGGTAGTAGTTCAGCAATAACATTTGATATGGTCACGATCGATCAAGAATATGCTTTTTGGCCTTTTCCCCCCCATAGCTTCAAAGAAAGTGGTAAACAACCATGTTATGGCATCGATTGTTTAACCATCCAATAAACCGCATCCAAAAAGTGTTGTTTGCCCATGATTATTGATACCGACAATTGGCGCACATAACATATCATAATTGTTCGTTCGAAACGTTGTGTCAAAACACACTGCATCACCAAATAAACCATAATCTCGTCTTGATTTGGCATCAGAAAAGAACACACCCCGTATCTCACCATTTTCATGTGTCCGAAAAGCATAAAAGAAGTGTTTGTTTTCTGATTTCTTTTGCTTGAAGTATTCAAGGAGACAATCTGCATCACCCTTCTTGAAAAATTCTGCCCTTTTCCGTTGTATCAAATTATTACAGTCGGACCTGATGAAATTAAGATTTTGGGCTCCACCAGCTTCTTCAGACAAGTATGAGAAAATTTGACCTTGTTTTATACCAGACGTGTGCATTTTCTTCATAATCTCAATCTGTGAAAAGTCGATTTTCCTTTGTGACCTCAAATAATGAGAATGCACAATTGGGACAAGGTCGTGAGAATGCTCTGCTCTGAACTCAATTAACTTATACTTCCCTTCCGGAACCCATTTAACCACAAATATCGCCTTACAATCAAATATCGTGTTATCTCTTTTTTTCTGTGGCGTCTGTATCTTTTTGGAAGTACCCTTACATGAACAAACATGTGCTTGTCGTTGGCTGATATTGTTGTCAGATTTCTTCTTGTTTGTTCTTTGTATCCTTATACTAAAGCCAATCCTCCTTGCATATGCATTATAAAAATCATAAGCTTCTTTTATGGTGTTAAAAACCATTCCAATTTTAGGATCCTTGTGATCAGTGTCCTCTTCAATTTGATTATCAGAACTTCCACCCTCTTCTTCGAACATTCGAGATTTCTCATGATCAATATTTGCATCCATAACGCGATCTCTGTAATTATTCATTAACATTGTGGAATCAGAAGTTTCAAAAAAAGTAATAATTCTCTTTACTATGTGCTGAACATCTTGACATCTAACTCCATTTAAAAAAATTACACAATCAATTCGTTACATAGGATCTTACCAAATAAATTACAAGTTCTAAGCCACTTTATAAACTACATACAAGATTTAATCTTAGAATTTTTTGATGGCAAAGATGGACTACATTTATTTTATTTTTTCTATAAAATATAGTCAATATTTAAAATTCTATATTAGCTGAAAAATATAAAATGATTCATCTGTAAAAATGATGCAATATAAGCTGAAAAAAGTTCAATATAAAACTACAAAAAGTTCAAAATCTGAAAAATATAAAACGATTCATCCATATAAAACTACAAAATTGATATAAACGATGCAATATAAGCTGAAAAAAATTCAATATTCGACTTACAGATGAATATAACTTGTTGGTGGCAAAGATGATATGTGATCCATTTTCTCTGAACTTTCTTCAAATGGTGGTGTATTTTTTTTTCTTTTTTTTTGGGAAACAGTGGTATTGACAGAGAGAAAAAAAAAGAAACACCAGGAAGAAGAAGAGTCGTGCTCAAGAAGGAGAGATGAATCCAGTAATAATTAATTAACATAATAATTAAATACAAAAAAAGAAAAAAAAGCAGAAGAGTCAGTGCACGTGCTCAAGAAGGAGAGAGAGATGAATCCACTATAATTAATTAATATAATGAATCTTATACTTTAATATAGTTCTAACGGTGCTAACCGAGGGTATAGTTACCCTACGTTAAAGAAGGTGTACAAAATCACTCTCGATGGGAGTGACCCATACCCTCCACCGGCCATGCCTCGAAGAAAACGTATTCAAGTCCATATTGTACATTGGAAAAGACATGCCCTCAAATTTGTTTGAAAAACTCAGTAGAGAGAGAAACTAATAACTAGAGAGAGAGAGAGACTTTCTCAAGAGAAGTGTTATTCACGATCACCCGTCTTCCCACCCCCCTAATTTCTTTGAAGAAAATTTCCTTCTTTTGCTCTTCTCCTAATTTGACGTTTTTGTATTTTTTTTCCCCTTTTTTAACTATATGACAAAGACATTTAAAAAAAAAATAAAAAAGTACGAAAAAATATGAAATGGAATTTTATAGATAGAAAAAGTCAAAAAAAAAAGTGAAAAACAAAAATGATTACATGAGAGTAAAAATATTTCAAACCAGATATATTTTAAATATGATTATGTTTAAAAAAGATTAAATAGTACAAATACGATCTTTTATTTGAACTGAGAATGGATTAGTAAAATTTGCATATTAGACATTTTCCCATGAGGAGTGTCTCCGCACCCAAGAGCACCTGTTTAGCAGTGAGATGTTCACCTTATCATGTATATATATATTTGTCAAAACTTCGTATATACTATATCAGTCTAAACGACAATGATAGTATTTTGATAGGTATTCTCGAGTGCGGGGTAAAATTTACCGGGATGTTGGGGCAAGGATTAGTATAAACTAGTGTCTAACCTCCCGAAATTCGACGGGAAATCACACTATGTTGTAATTTATAAGTATAAATGAAATAAATAAAATAATATGTAGCTAAAGATCAGTCACTTGGAGTCATTAACCGAGGCGAACGGTGACGAATCGAAATAATAAGGTTAGAGTTCGGCCACCAAAATTCATTTGAAATTTATATATCCGTACCCGTCTCAAGCCCAATTTAATAGCGACTTACTTCTTACTTGTGTTCTAAACCCATATAGAAATACCCAAAATATGAGTATAAAGTTCAGTCACTCAAACTCCTTTATATACCTGTACTCGTATCTAATCAGATTGAAATGTGATTTTATGACTCGTTCCATCTCATACACATATAGTAGAACTCGTTAATTATCCAGACTCATCTAGATTTATAAAATGTCTAAATAATTAAATATAAGTTGTTACAATAATTGATTATCCATATCGATAAATTCCAAACATTAAAATGCAAACATCAAGAATAAATAGTATACATGATAAAAAGTTAAAAATTAAATTTGCATTACTAATTTGAAAATAATACAATCTACGAATATTTATTTAAAACTTATATATTCGTACATGTTCTAAACCTGGTTAAAAACCTAGTCTACTACCTCATTTCGTCTGAAATCCGTATAGTAATATCTTCTAATTATCTGAACTATGTTAAATTTATAAAACACCTAATTACCTGAAACGACAAATACATGTTTAGATACTATTTTGGCCCAAAGTATTGATATTGAAAAAGTTAGGTCTCAGAGTTTTTTTATCTAAAAAGAATACCAATTATCTGAACTTGTTTAAATTGATAAAATATCTAATTATCTGAAATAGAAAATAGAAGTTCAGAGTAACTTTTTTGGTTCAAAATGTTGATTTTGAAAAAGCTTATAGAGGAGCTTTTTACAAAAAAAAACTTGTGTACTTGATTCAAAATGCTAATTTTATCCTAAAATATCCGAAAATTATATCCTTAGTGTGAGAGTTTCGAAGATACTTATCATTTTGCATACAAAATTATTTAGAGTTAATTTAAAATTTAACTACCACTAATATTTATCCATTTGTAAAAATTTTAATGATGAAATTTTTTAAATAATTAGGATTGTGTAATATTAATTTATTAGTCAATAAATTCACCATATTGAATAGAATTATTAACCAAACAAATATTTTAATATACTTATTATTCATTTTAAACAGTCATCGACTATTAGCTATCACTTGTTTGCTAAAAATATATTTATAGGCTGATACAATTTGCTATCAGCTATCCGTCATGCCAAACATGGTCATATTCATTTTTTTGTATACATCAAAGAATAACAAATATTGCATAAATAAAACACAACAAAATGAAATAAAAGATAGTATTCAGTATATATGATATGGATAAGGATAACAAAATATGTAAGCGCTCATCCATTTACGAATATATACGTACTTTATCCATTTATGGGTATACATATTCAAACCTTGTAAAAGATACTAATATTTTTATTTATATTTATCATGAAACACCACATCGAGAACCACCGTTAATGCCTCAGGTCTATAGCAAATTGCAAAATAAAATTTCGGATAATTTTTGTTGTTAGCGTGTAGATGATGCTCACTCCAATATTTTTGGATTATTATATCTTTAAGTAATCGATGCTTCTCGAAAATCTATATTTATTCAAGTTCTTAGTTGTTGTATATTTTATAAATATATAATTTTTACAACTCCAATTATGGAGTATCGATATGACACAATTCTCTGTTAATTGTTGAGAATTTGAATGTATGTACTAAATTGAGGATATTATTGTATATTTTTATAAATATATTATATATTTACCTGAATGTTGCATATTTATAATTATGGTTATTCTTGTAAAATTTCTTAATTATGAATATATGATAAGTTAATTATTAATTAATTAACTAACTAATCATATGAAAAAGGTAAAAATTTAGTAAGTTTATTTTATATTTGATAAGTTATTAATTAAATTTAAATTAAATAAATACTATCTTACTATAAAATATTTAAGCAACCTTCGATTAGAAATGCTATTTTACAGAGAAAAAATTGAACTTTGAATATAAAAATCAAATCCAAAACTACCAAGACATTTTAATAACCAAAATTAAGATCCAAAATTTAACATTTTAGTATAAAGCCTCCCAAATTCTAATTATCGAAATACGCACTGCTTCATTGGACTACTTACAATAAGTCAATGTGATCATTGGTTTGATCAATGCATTTCATACATATCGTTTCAGCACTATAATTTGGGTCGAGTTAAAAAACAATTGTATATGTTAGTTACCTCATTAAACCTCATCGAGTACAAAAATCTCGTGAAAAAAATAACCTTAATAAGGGGGAAAAGGAATACAACACTATGACAATGGTATTAGACTTATTTCATCAAGTCCATACTATATATACCTTATGTTGATCAATACATTTCATATGATTTTTACTTCGACCAATAGGATTGAGTTAGTCCCTGTTTTTTTGGACTTATTTTTTCGCTTTTCATTGATTCGAGTTGATTCGATTCGATTGGGTTCAGTCCGTTCAATCTGATTCGATTGAGTCCGTTCAGTTCAGTTATTCTTCTTCGTATTATTATTAATCTTAGTTATTATTATTGTTATTATTACTAATAATATTACTATTATCGTTGTTGTTGTTGATTACTATTATTATTATTATTATTTTATTATTATTTTCCCTTAATATATATTTCGATTCGATTGTCGATTCAATTCGATTCAGCCTGTATCCATTCAGTTGATTCGATTCGGATTCAATTGATTCGATTCGATTTGCCTGATTCATTTAATCCAAAAGAACAGAGCCTTAGACCCTTTTATATCAAGTCTGTACTTTATGATCTTTATTTGTTGTCGCACGTATTGTTACCTAAGAAAAAATATTTCTAAGTGATAAAAACTTAGTAGACAAAGGCCTTATTTTTTTGGACTTATTTTTCGCTTTTCGATTCGAGTCCATTCGATTCGATTCGATTCGATTCTGGTCCATTAAGTTGATTCGATTCGATTCTTCTTCTTCTTCTTCTTCTTCTTCTTCTTCTTCTTCTTCTTCTTCTTATTATTATTATTATTATTATTATTATTATTATTATTATTATTATTATTATTATTATTATTAATCTTAATTATTATTGTTATTATTACTAATAATATTACGATTATCGTTGTTGTTGTTGATTACTATTATTATTATTATTTAACATTATTATTATAATTATTTATCCTTGATATATATTTCATTCGATTTAGTTCGATTGATTCGATTGAGTTCATTCAATTCGATTCGATTCGAATCCATTCGATTCGATTCGATTCATTTCTCATTCAGTCCAAAAGAACAGAGCCAAATAATCTTTTGGTTAAGGAAAAAGAATAGAACTTGTGATATTTATATGGATGTAAGATTCACTCTCAAGTCTATATTTTTTCTAATTTGTATATCAATTAAGGAATTTTAAAAACTATAAATGTGCATTGTCTCGTTAAATTTTTTGCCAAGTAATAGGTTCATACATGAAAAAGTAAAAAATTGTCAAAGAAAAAAGTACAACACAAGTGGGTAAGTTTATTTATAATCGGAAGTTGAAAAAGTCCAGAGCTCTCCTTAATGCTTACATTCATCAATGAAGTTTGAAACTTATTCATACGAGGCATCATGGCCCGTGCGATGCACGGGCTTTGATCACCATGATTATATCATACTTGTATTTGGGGTAAAAAGTGTTCGGGTTATGTTGATACGTAGATTTCTTTTGTATACAACATTTAAATACATCAATTTACTCATTATATTCATTATCTTCTGATAGACAATACATCTTAACAAAGTTATAACTCACAACTTTGAAACGACAGTTTATTCCCTGAGCTCTTAGTTTAAGCAAGATTTTGTCCAATACCTCAAATACTGATTTTCATGCAACAATCTTAGACAATACTAATAGCGATATAACTCTTCATTTAGAAAAGGTACATATATAGTATCGCTGGAGTATGAGTTATATATCCTTTTTTGTAATAATCATACGTAATTCTTCAAGCTCTTGTTCTTGTATACTCTTTTAGTCATCAACTATTATGTGACTTCGGCTTACTTATTCAATAAGTTCTAAAATAGAATAGCTAACACGACATTATATCTCGAGATATATGGTTATCCTGTAGTATTTAAATATGAGTTATCCTTGTTTTGTAATATCATGCCTAAATCTTAAGCTCTTGTGTACTCTTTTAGTCCTCAGTTATTATGTGACTTCGACTTACCTGATTCAATTAATATCTAAAAGATGTATCTAACACGCCATTCTATCCCGAGATTTGTGGTTCTCTAGAGTATTTAAATATGAGTTATCCTTATTTTGTAATAATCATAACTAAATATGAGTTACAATAAAAAGTTATCTAATACGACATTTTATCTCGAGATTTGTATACAAATTTTTACCCATTTTTGGATAAAATCTATTTATATACTCCCTCCTTATATTATTTGTTCAAAACATTACAAATTAATAAAAAGTTACTTGTATAAAAATATAATCATATTTACATATGGTTACAAAATATATACAGTATCATCTTGCTTAAAAAACATCATTTAGAAGTTCCAGGTATATATTGATATAAGTATAATTTTTTTTATGGGCATACAACAAATCATATTTTGTGTCGTACCAATTTTTCTTAAGACAAAAAGATAAGATTTTTATATACAATTTTTCAAAAAAAAATTACATATAACTTTATATACAACTGTTTACAGGTATATATTGATATAACCTCATCATTTTATGATTTTGTATATATAAATAAAAAGTGTACATTTTAATAAGAATAAATATTTATATACACCCACACGAATTCGTATCATGTTTAGAAAATAGAGAAAATCCATAAATTCTAAAACTTTTACAAAATTATACACACAAATTTAAATTGTTTAAAAAATTAAGAAGAAAAAAGGTTAGATTTTCTCAAATATACCAAAGCAATCCTGTTTTTACATAAATAATAATAATAATAATAATAATAATAAATAAATAAATAAAAAATTAGAGAAAAAACTATATTAGAAAAGATATAAGAAATATGGATAGCAAAAGAAACTATTACCTCAACGATTTATCCACTGAACCTAAAAGAAAGAATTAAGAATATTGATAAAGATCATGGATATGGATATCAAGAACAAATTTGTTAAAAAAAATCAGGTCACGAAATTATGAACAAATATGAAGAAAAAGAAATACACATATAGAAAATACATATATAAAGGATGAAGAAAATATTACCAAAAAAATCATCCATCTTCCTATTGGTATCCACCATAGCACCACCACTTCTTCCATGAAGATACCTAAAACAATAAACCCCAAATCGTAAATAAAAAACATGCATAAAAATCAATATATGAAATCATATGAAAACTCACTGATATATGGTTTGGATGTTAACACCAAAATCCTCTCACGAATTAAAGCAGTTCTAAGCAATAAATAATTTAGATCACCAATGATTTTGAGAAAGAGAAGAGGAAGATGTTAAGGTTGGTGTGTGTAAAAAGAAAATGTTGGGTTTTATAAAAGCAAAGGGAGGAAATAATGTGTGGTTGTCATTGTCTTGAAGCACTATTTCACCACTGTTATTGCTAGGATCCAATGAACATGAATAATAAATTGATACATTTAATGATGAGCAAGTGAAAGGAGCTGGCATGGTAACTTGAAAAGGTTTGGTGATCGTAGCTTCATTCCTAGCATTTAAAGGTGATTAATATGACGGTTTTTTTGAGACATATGGAATGTCATATGGCCCATAAAGACTTGAAAGAGACTTAATGAATCTGTATATTTAACTATCATAAGATAGATTAATGCCTTTATATACAATTGAGTTGATTTATTTGTATAGAGACATTAATGCTTGAGTTGATTTATTTGTATAGAGACATTAATGCTCTCATTTATGCCATGAAACTCATTTTTTATATATATATAGATATCGTTGCCTCATTCAAAACAATGTCAAGTAACAAAAATCAGTTTGAAAATGTTCGCTAATTATTTTACTACTCGCAAGTGTACGGAGTAGATGCAGAAAGAGGCGAGCAAGATTGTATCCATGGAGACTGATTATTTATATTATATCAAGTACTAGATTGTAGTGTCCCAAATTTTATCTAGACGATCGAGTTTTTGATAAGAATTTTACTAAAAATCAAATAAACTAATGATAAAGACAAGTTTCAAAGGAGGAGGCTTTGTACGATGAATAAGTAGATTCCAAGAGTGGGGTTCTATTGTTTACTAGAATTAATAGTATTAGACTTTTGGTTATTGTTCTATTTGTCTTCCTTTTAAAAGTCCTTCTCGAGATGCAATTAAAACTTAGATTAAATAACGTATGATGACATCTCCATATATGATAAATTATCTAGCTCCCAAAAGTACAAAAGATCAAAAGTAATCACAATCAGTTATCGATCTCTCGATCTCATAATCGATTATGTCAATTAATCGAGACCTATTTTTGAACTCATATCTCGAATTATGAACAATAATGTTAGGCATGCAAAAAATATTGATCAAGTGTTTAAAAATATGAATAAAAATAATTAATTGAAAAAGAAGTTCAAGTAGCTAGTAATTTAGTAATCAATCCATCACAAACGATGTACTCTCATGTCTTGAATCTAACAAGTTTAGTCGACATGGTGAAAAGAGAAGAATATATCTTACACAAGTTTAACATGATGCACCTAAAAAAAAAAGGAAGAAAGGAAGAATTGAAAAACTCGGATGATGATCCTCGATCTTGATTTGATGTTCGCACTTGATCTCCCTTGACGCCTTTGATTCCCTCTTGATAGTATTTATAGTCTCATAAACCCTTCTTAGACTTGATAATCCCGAAATTTAGCCTTTTGAGTCCTTTTATAACCACCAAATAGGATATAGACTGTTAAAACGCATCAAACTCGTCAAACAAGGGAATTAGCACGACACAGTGACTCGGCCGTGTCATTTGAAACCGCCCATATCAAACTGCTCCAAAAACATATTTTTATCTGTACTGAAACACGACCGGGGCCACAGCAGTGTCGTTTGACACGGTTAGTGTCGTATGACACGGACCAGACCATGTCGCCCTGTTCGTCTCTATTTTTTTTGTCTTTTACAGCTCGTTCTCTTGTTCGTGCATCGCCTGATATGTGTTGGTGGTTGGGACTTCGTTGATGCTTGATATTGGCCTTAAAAATGCCTGGAAATAAAAATGAAAAATACCAAAGCATAATCAAGTCCAACAAACGAATAACTAAGTATATACACTACAAATCCACACACTCAATATCAATTGTGTACAAGCGAAATCCCCCAAACTTAAACATTGATCGTCCTGAGCAATGCACTTTAAAATAAACACTCCTAAGGGAACTCAACCCTCAACGCATCGATTGAAAATTTTCCAATACGCCTTAAGTAATGGTAAGTTGAGTTTTTAAAGTTTTCAAATCTCCAGGGTGCTTCTTTTAACATCATATTCAGTGCTTGAAAAATATAAACCTCACCGATCAAGTATATTCACTCACTCTCAAAGTGTATAAAGGGACGTGTATATGCTCAGAACTCTTCAATGAAAGAAGAATCCCCATAAGCTTGCGAATCTTCTACATCTCTACCACTATTTTTTGCATGCAAATTTGTGAATAAAATAAAACTTCAATGGTTGTAATGTAGGCTTTTTGGTTGGAGTAGGATAAATATGGCTAAAGTGACTTTAACTTGAGCAATCTTAGAACAAAATTATTTTAATCACTCCACACTTACTGAACACTTAGAATCTTGAAATATTCATTTTACTAATCTCATTTTCAACCCCTTAACTCATGTTACTAATCTCATATTCGGGACCATTTGGACTACATTACTTACACCTACGATATCGGTGTTCATTTGGCGACTATTACTGCGACAGATTCGCACAGATGATGTACTTCAGCAGAGGGGCATTTTCATGGCTTCTAGATGCTCATGTTGTACCTCTACCCCTACCCACACCTATCACACCGAGACCATAGCCCACCTTTTCCTGGAGAGTGATGTGGCTCGTGACGTGTGGGAGTATTTTGGCGTATGGATACATCTTTCCCTACCCCATACAGATAATATATTTGAGCTCCCGAGTTTTTTCTCACACGGCACACACGTTAGGCACACGACTTTCATTATTCCTTATCTGATCATTTGGTTCATCTGTGTAACACCCCGAGATATTCGGAATAATTACAGCGCCATAAACCCTTTAAGTAAGGATTTACAAGGCTAATTAAAAAGGAAAGTAAATCTAAGACATCAACATTACGAAAATTCAAGTTTGTGAAAACGTACAACTGGTTCAACGAGTAATTAATACAACCATATCGAATTAATATCAATAAGACACGTGTACTCGAGTACAGAAATCAAACCAAGAAAACAAATCACCAATAACCACAAACATCACTGAACCCCTTCGTCGTCACGCCGCATGTGGTCGCTTCCCTGCTCCTTAGCTACCCGAACATCAAAACAAATGTCCACCCCGAAGGGGTTAGCAAAACGATGCTAGTACAAGTATCATATTAAACAATTCGAATATGCATCAACAATACATGACAAGATACACCACACGGACTTCCGCTACCGGAATCCGACAATGCGAATCTACAAGATTCCATTACACAGCATGGGTATTCCAATGATCCAGCGCCCTCAGCATAGATCCCAAGATGATCCCGTCGGACCAACACGAGGTGGAAATAACCCGTCCAATGATCCAGCGCCCTCAGCCTAGATCCCAAGATGATCCCGTCGGACCAACACGAGGTGGACATCCGATCCAGCGCCCTCAGCATAGATCGTACAACGTATACAAACACAACTCATGCATACACATATGCCAAATCATTATGTTAATCAACATGAACATATAAACACTATATAACGAATACCATGGCAAATCAACGAAATAAATATCATGTTCAACATCATGAATAATCATACGTATACTACAAAAATACCAATAATAACATATCACGATACTTGCCTCGAAGATGGCAAGAACGATATACTTCAATGACCTCAACCCACTCGAAGGTCGCCTCCTTCGATCAACGTAGCAAGCTCGAACCTTAACAAAAGGAATGATATACAAATCATCTCAAGTCGAACAATGGCCTAACAATTCGGCCTACGGCCGAAAAGCTCAAAATAAACAAGGCATGCGGATTGCTTAGCGCGCGCTACGTACTTTACGTAACGTGCGCTAATCCGGACTGTTAGCGTACGCTATCGTATAAGACTAGCGTGCGCTAGCCACGGACTGGCAGTCTGACTCGGCTGGTCTCATAATGTACGCTACGTACGTTTTGTGCGTTAACCGAACCTCGATAGCGCACGTTAACTCACACATGTTAGCGTGCGCTAATCTTGCATGGCAGAATACTGCAAACCGAAAACTGGGTTGAATGGTGAAGAACTCATGAATTCTACCGTGATGATACAAGTTATCCTCGGGCATATCATGCTACTAAGGTTTGTGGAAGTATTATGATTATGAAATACAAATATACGGATGGTCATCTCAATATCATAATCCATCTACGATCTTCAAGAAATAATCTAAGTTCCATCGTCTTACGTTCCAAAACACATGATTCCAACGTGTACAACGTATCATCTGGGTAATATCCGATTACTGATCATAAATCGATTTGAACATGCTTAGGAGTTCTTATAATAAGAGGGTTCAAAGGTTCATTCGATATATAGTGCCGATACGTCAAAAGTATCCTTCTAACATGTGATGACCGATTATAAACGAAATACTTGCTATCCAAACATGATTCAAACTTCCTTAGGAACATTACTAATCATTGGTGAAGAATCACCTACCTCAAAGTAGTGAAGAACACGGATGAAAATGAAGCAATCCAACACCGAAGGCTTGAGCACCAATCTCCAATGATATATGATCTTCAATCTCGAACTAGGAGGTTGATACGAAGTGTTTAGGATGAAGGGAGTTATGTTCTAAGTGTAAGAGTTCGGACTAAGGGAGGAGAAAGAACTGAAATCACGAATAGGATGATGTCCTATTTATAATAAATGGCTATTAGCGCGCGCTAGACCCTGTTCGTAGCGTGCGCTAACGGCTCACAGTCTAAACTGTACTCGGCACTTAGCGTGCGCTACGCATATACCTGTAGCGTGCGCTAAGGCGTTGACTCGGCCTTTCCCGAAAGCCGTCCAGGTACATCCGACACAATCCGACAGGGGTCCCCCGGCCAGATCTCACCTACCGCACGTCCTAATCAATATGACCACGCATAGCGTGCGCTAAAGATCCCATGTAGCGTGCGTTATGAATCCCTGTTAGCGTACGCTACACTCAGCCTGTAGCGTGCGCTACATGCACAGAATTTCAATCTCTAATATCACATATACGAAAATATACGCTCGACAACATCGGACTATGAAATACGGAGAATAGTACTCAGACAAAAGTACAATCATTACAATAACACAAGTTCCAATTACATAACAGAAATCTCGGGTATTACATCCTTCCTCCCTAAAAAGAAGTTTCGTCCCAAAACTTAGGATGAAAACAACTCCGGATATCTAGCCTTCATACCGTCCTCCGTTTCCCAAGTGGCCTCTTCGATTCCATGTCGTGACCATTGAACTTTAACCAAATGTATTGGTTTATTCCTCAATTGTTTGATCCGGCTCTCAAGTATCTTGATTGGTCTCTCTTCGAAGGTGCCATCATTAGCTATCTCGATCTCGTCGAAATCAATGACGTGACTGGGGTCCGGTACATACTTCCGCAGTTGGGATATGTGAAACACATTGTGAACATGACTCAGCGATGGCGGTAAGGCCAACCGGTATGCTAAATCTCCCACTCTCTTGAGGATCTCGAATGGTCCGATATATCTCGGACTAAGCTTGCCTCTTCTCCCAAAACGGAAAATCCCTCGTGTAGGAGACACCTTCAATAGTACGTGGTCCCCAGCGTCGAACTCTAGAGGGCGACGACGTACATCGGCATAAGACTTCATCGACTGCAGGCGATCAGCAGTCTCTCTCGAATCAAAGCTATCTTCTCTTGAGTCCGAATAATTAATTCTGGTTCCGTCCGATCAAATCCAAGAATCATCCCAACATAGGGGTGATCGGCATCTTCTCCGTACAAAGCTTCAAATGGTGCCATCTTAATAGAAGCATGCCAATTATTATAGGTGAACTCGATCAAGGACAAATGAACTTCCCAATCAACGACCAATCTAATGCACAAGCTCTAAGCATGTCCTCTCTGTCTGAATAGTCCTTTCGGATGACCGTCCGTTTGGGGATGATAAGTCATGCTAAAGTTGAGCTCGATCCCAAAGCCTTGTGATCGCCTTCCGAAGTGCGACACGAAACGACCATCTCGATCCGAGATAATGGTCTTCGGGCCCCATGCAATCGACTATCTCCGCAATAAATACTCGCCAATCTTTCGGGTCCCCATGTATCTTTGATCCCTAGAAATGAGCCGACTTGGTTAGTCGATCAACTATAACCCAAATCATGTTCATTCCGTTCTAGTCCTTGGCATACGGTGATGAAATCCATCGAGATGTCCTCCCACTTCCATTCGTGGATCGAGCGGCCTTAACATTCCTGGCAGTCGCCGATGTTCAATCTTGACTCGCCGACAAGTCAAACACTTCAAACGTGCTCTGCTACGTCCTTCTTCATATTCCCCACCGAAGTTTTGTTTTAGATCCTTATACATCTTACACGCCGGGTGAATAAAATAGAGCGCGCTATGAGCTTCTTTCGTAATCGTCCGTCTCAAATCATCATCATCGGGAGCAAAGTCGACTTTGAAATCTCGTAACTCCATCATCTTGTATCACGAATCCACAGGGCTTTTCCTTTCTTTACTTCATCACATAATCGAAGGATCAGAGAATCGTCCAACTGCTTGGACTTGATCTTCTCGACTAGTGATGAAGTCAGTTCCATCACATAAAGTTGTCCTTGGATTCCTGGTGCCCATACTTCAATCCCATCGCGGATCAGTTCCCGTTGAATACTGGTTTGGGACGTGAGAGTTTCCAACACTCGAAGAGAAACAGGTTTACGGCTCAAAGCATCGGCTACTACATTTGCTTTCCCCGGATGATAGAGAATCTCCAAGTCGTAATCCTTGATCAATTCCAGCCACCTTCTCTGCCTCATGTTTAATTCTTTCTGACTGAAAATGTATTTGAGGCTTTTATGATCTGTAAAGATCTGACAATGAGTGCCGTACAAATAATGTCGCCAGATTTTCAAGGCAAAGACCACAGCTGCTAGCTCCAGATCATGAGTCGGATAATTAACTTCGTACGGTTTCAATTGCCGAGAAGCATAAGCAATCACTTTATCCTTCTGCATCAACACACAACCCAAACCCTGATTTGAAGCATCGCTGTATACCATGAATCCATCGATTCCCTCAGCGGTGCTAATATAGGTGCTGTCGTCAGTCTCCTCTTAAGTTCGTCAAAACCAGCCTGACATTTCTCGTTCCACGTGAACTTTTGAGTTTTCTGTAACAGCTGAGTGAGCGGACGAGCAATTTCGGAGAATCCCTCTACAAAGCGGCGATAATATCCAGCAAGTCCTAATAAGCTTCGGACTTCTTTCACGTTTTTAGGAGCTTCCCAGTCCAAGATTGCCTCGACTTTCTTCGGGTCCACCTGAACTCCGTCGGATGATATCACATGCCCAAGGAAGGTTACTTACTTCAGCCAAAATTCGCATTTAGAAAGCTTAGCATACAGCTGTTCCTTTCTCAAGATGCTCAAAACCACACGTAAATGTTCAGCATGTTCCTCTGCGTCCCTCGAATATATCAAGATGTCGTCAATGAAAACGACCACAAATTTATCCAAGTACTCCAAGAATACCCGATTCATCAATTACATGAATACCGCAGGAGCATTGGTAAGTCCAAATGGCATCACTACAAATTCATAATGCCCGTACCGGGATCTGAAAGCAGATTTCAGTATATCTGATTCCTTAATTCTCAACTGATGGTATCCTGATCGCAAGTCAATCTTCGAGAATACCCTTGCCCCTTGCAGTTGATCAAACAAGTCGTCGATTCGAGGTATAGGATACTTATTCTTGATCGTCATCTTGTTAAGCTCCCTGTAATCAATACACAGTCGGAGGGATCCGTCTTTCTTCCGGACAAAGAGAACGGGCGCTCCCCAAGGAGAAACGCTAGGTTGAATATAGCCCTTCTGTAACAATTCCTCCAGTTGCTTCTTGAGTTCATACATCTCGGTTGGCGCCATGCGGTATGGTGCCCTGGAAATAGGGGCTGCTCCAGGCTCTAATTCGATGGTGAATTCCACTTCTCTTTGCGGAGGTAACCACAGTAGTTCGTCAGGAAATACATCTGAGAACTCATTCACAACTGAAATAGACGAGAGCTCTACTCCTTCCTCTTCCCTCATAGCATAACACCAAAGTCCATGACATCCCTGTTTCAGCAATTTTACGGCTTTCATTGCTTTGATTAATTTTCCCGAACTTCCCGGTCTCCATCCTCGGAATAAGTGTTCAGACCCGTCATCAGCAATGATAGAAATGACTCTCTCTCGGTAATTCAGGATAGCTCCATAACGGTTGAGCCAATCGTCTCCGAGAATTAAATCGTCACCGTAGATGTCAACAACAATGAGATTCGACGGCCAATCTCTCCCTCCTATAGATACTGGAAAATCTCTAGCCTCTAGGGTTCCCACAATTTTCTCTCCACTCGGCAATCCCACAACATACGGTTCACAATCAATTAAGCACGAGATTTTTAAACGATTTACACAGTTCAATGATACAAAAGAATGTGTAGCTCCGGAATCAAATAAAACACTAACTGGTTGCAAAAGGATCTGAATCGTACCTGATGCAACAGCAGTGTTCTGATCGTCAGATCTCCTCATTTCGTACAGGCGCGGAGGAACGGACCCAGCACTGGATGTCTCTCTCTTCCCAACGTTCTGCTGAAATCCACTCTGTTGTGTCTGGTTCACACTTATCTCCTTAGGAATCAGTGCCGAGTGCGGGTACCAAAAGATCTAGTAGCGGCTCCACAAGGCCGCACGGTGCCCTTCTTGCCCACAATCGTAACAAGTCACGTAAGATGCGGGGCAATCACGTCGAATATGCCTGCTCGGCCACAATTGTAGCATTTCTTTGATGCGTCCAAATCGATGATGTTGTCCTAACTTCTTTCCGCCTTTAGAAGGGTGTGGAGGTTTCTAGCCGAATAAAGGAAGACCGGCCCTTGCGGGCCCCACCACTCTTGTTTTACGCAGTCACGGCCACCTTCGCTTCTTTGCCTCTACCGATTTCTCCACCGCCGCCTCTTTCATGACGTAGGCGCCGCTTTGTCTTGATACTGCCGCAACGTAGTACACTCGAATCCGACATGTACTTCCGAATCTCCGCTTCATCCGCATATCAAAATGAAAGATCTTTTCGCCTCCGTTCGACCAAGTGTCGCACACAAGTCACCGATGATTAAAAGTTTTAATTACATCCGTCACAGATGCCTCCGAACTCTGTGGTGAGAAAAACTCTCGGATCTTTGCCTCTCTAACTGGACGAGGACAATCATGCTTCCATCATTAGTTTGAATTCCGTCGATCCGGCGTTATGATTCTCGGGTCGAATAGCCTCCCACCAATCGAAGGCCTCCCGGTCGTAAAATCGGGCAATGGGAACCTTCCGGTCCTCGGGCGCTTAAGACCCGCGAATATCTTCTCCAACTCCTTGAGCCAGTGATCCCAAGTAAGTGCCTCAGCAGATCCGTCAAATTTTGGCGGGTGCAATTTAACCACTTCAGCGAGCCATCTGTCTCCACGGTTATCCTCGTGGTGCTGCTGTCCCATCGCCGTCTGCATGCGATCAACGACCTGAGCGAACTGGTTTATCTGCGCCACCACCTGTTGAAGCACTCCCGGTATGTTAGGATTTGCGTCATCATTCGCTGATCCTTTCTGCCCTCCAGAATGGGAATCGGTTCGACTAGCCGATATTTCGGGGGTAGTTGCGGAATCCTCATGTCTCATGTTACCACGTCCGCGTCCACGACCGCGTCCGCGTCCACGTCCTCCTCTCAACATACTGTAAACGCAATTTTTCAATATCCAGAACAAAATTTTTCGAAATAAAGTCCGTCAATACTCACAAAACAGTAATTAAGTAAAACGGTAGCATATGAGATTAAGAGACTTACAACCACGGTCCACATGACGACTTCGGCTGAACAGTGATGTTACAAACGACCCGTAAATCAAATAACGTAAACAGACCCATATAAAACCCAACTGCCAAGATATCCATGAATCTTAGCTCCGATACCATATTCTGTAACACCCCGAGATATTCGGAATAATTACAGCGCCATAAACCCTTTAAGTAAGGATTTACAAGGCTAATTAAAAAGGAAAGTAAATCTAAGACATCAACATTACGAAAATTCAAGTTTGTGAAAACGTACAACTGGTTCAACGAGTAATTAATACAACCATATCGAATTAATATCAATAAGACACGTGTACTCGAGTACGGAAATCAAACCAAGAAAACAAATCACCAATAACCACAAACATCACTGAACCCCTTCGTCGTCACGCTCGGTCGTGGGTGTTTCCCTGCTCCTTGGCTACCTGAACATCAAAACAAATGTCCACCCCCGAAGGGGTTAGCAAAACGATGCTAGTACAAGTATCATATTAAACAATTCGAATATGCATCAACAATACATGACAAGATACACCACACGGACTTCCGCTACCGGAATCCGACAATGCGAATCTACAAGATTCCATTACACAGCATGGGTATTCCAATGATCCAGCGCCCTCAGCATAGATCCCAAGATGATCCCGTCGGACCAACACGAGGTGGAAATAACCCGTCCAATGATCCAGCGCCCTCAGCCTAGATCCCAAGATGATCCCGTCGGACCAACACGAGGTGGACATTGTTAGGCGTATTTTTATACGCTTATTTATCATTATTTTGTAGTATTTTGGAGTGTGAAATCATCTAAATGAGCTTTTAATGCCTTAATTTTGTATGATTGACAGGAAATTGAAGTCCGGAAGCTTAAACGATGCAAAACGGGCGGCAGCAAAATCGACTATGAGCCGCGGCACAAGGAAGTCGAGCCGCGGCAAAGGAAGACACCGGTAGAAGGCGAGTGGGCAGACTGCATGCGCGGCCACGGCCCATGTGAGCGCGGCACGTAAGGATTTAATTACGCCTGTATTCAGATTTTGGCGATGTGCGCGGCACGAGTTCGATGAGCCGCGGCACACTTAGCGGGTTTGGTACGTCTGCGCGGATTTTGGGCCGTTTCGAAGCCAGTTTTCAACCAACTAATACGGACGCGATTTATGGAAGTGCTGAGCTATAAATAGGGCTTAAGACCCTAATTTAATTATCTTGGAATCATTGAATCTAAACCTAGGAACGCAAGGCCGGAGACAGAGAAGAGGAGGAAGCGTAAGAATTCAAGGGCGGAAGGCGGGAGGCAAGAACGGAGGAATCCGAGCTTCATCTGCGTTTGAATTTTATGCTTTCGTTTATTTATTCTGTATTTTCGCTTTTAGTATGTCGCTAAAGCCCTAATATAGGGTTTTGATGAAACCTTTATTTTGACGAATTGATTGAGATTATCCAATTTATTACCTTTTTATTGAGTTTTCCCAATTATGTTTAATGCTTGCAATTATCGGCCAATAGTTGTATTGATTTAATCATTCACTTCGAATCGGGAGAGGAGATTTGGTGAGGAACTATTGGTGAGGACCGTTTTATTCGTGAGATAGGAATATACTCATAGGAACTACGTGGCCTTTAGGAGATTTCATGCTTTTGCCTAGCGACGAGATAATTCACCTAGGGATAGAGTGCGTTAGTCGCCGTTAGATAAATCTATTGACCTCGGAGAGGCGGTAGAATATATTAGCAATCTCCGCCTTCAATAAATTGGGAAAATTATTTATTACGGATAATCAAGATTAAATTCGGATAAATTAAGGTGGATTCAGAACTCTAGACTTATTTATCATTTGATTCCTTTTATTCAAGCTATCGTTTTACTGTTTAGTCTTTCAAGAATTCTTTTAGTTATTAATCCAAAACCCAACTTCGATTGTTCAAATAAAATTGGGATACGAAAAGCGTCG
Organism: Orobanche coerulescens; assembly: GCA_033398695.1. Classification (NCBI taxonomy): domain Eukaryota; kingdom Viridiplantae; phylum Streptophyta; class Magnoliopsida; order Lamiales; family Orobanchaceae; genus Orobanche; species Orobanche coerulescens. Next base: position 167,964,147 of record CM065811.1, read on the forward strand.
GTAGTTAGAGATTCAATCCTCGTGGGAACGATACTCTACTTATCACTTTATTACTTGTAAACGATGACGTGCACTTGCGTGTAGGAAATATCGCAACAAGTTTTTGGCGCCGTTGCCGGGGATTGAAATTTTTCTAATATCGACTTAAGTATTTCCAGTCTTAATTTGAACGTCTTATTTTTATTTTTTGTGTATTTAATTTTGTTTATTCGTTTTCCTTTCAGGACCTTTCGTGTAGTGCATGAGAAGACTCGGTAACGAAGGCTTACTACCTTTGGACACCGAGCTCGAGCGCACTCTAAGAAGGAATAAAAAGGAAAAAAGAGAGTTGCAGACGACGGTCAAGATGGCCGAAAATATTGAAATCCAAGGAGGAGACAACCAAGTGCGGCAAGTTCAACCGGAACTCGCTCTTCGAGATTATGCCATGCCGCAAGTCAACGCAAATTTTTCGGGAATTCGGCGTCCCACCATCCAAGCTAATAATTTTGAAATCAAGCCCGCCATTATTCAGATGGTACAGGCGAGCCCTTTCTGTGGATTGCCGAAGGACGACCCGAATGCCCACATTGCTTCGTTCCTTGAGATATGTGACACATTTAAAACAAATGGTGTCACCGACGATGCCATCCGATTGAGGCTTTTCCCTTTTTCTTTGCGGGATAAAGCAAAATTTTGGTTAAATTCCTTACCGCCGGGGTCGATTACAACTTGGGAGAGGTTAGTGCAAGCCTTCCTTGCAAAATTTTTCCCACCAGCTAAGACGGCGCGGTTGAGAAACGAGATAACTACTTTTGCCCGATTCGATATGGAATCGCTCCACGAGGCGTGGGAGCGATATAAAGAATTACTTCGAAGATGCCCTCATCACGGCATTCCTGATTGGCTTCAGCTGCACACATTTTATGGTGGTTTGAGTGCTTCTACACGCACTTTAGTGGATGCAGCCTCCGGAGGAACATTCATGGGAAAATCTATGGCCGAGGCTCACGTGCTTTTGGAGGATATGGCCGAAAACGCATACCAATGGCCAGCAGAAAGATTGACACCGAAGAGGGTAATGGAAGTTTCGAGCAATGATCCGATTTCCACCTTGTCACCAAGTCGCCGCTTTGACACAACACTCGTAACTTTTCGCACGCACTGCGTTACCATTGAGACGTGTAATTGGTGTAACGGATCACACCCGAGTGCGGAATGTCAATTTGGAAATCCGTTCGAGCAAAATCAGATGGAGCAGGCTCAATTCGTAGGAAATGGGAATCGACCGAATAACCCGTACTCCAATACTTATAATCCGGGGTGGCGCAATCACCCCAACTTTTCATGGAGAAACGGACAGAACGCACACCAGCCCCCTTTCACTCAGAATCAACAGCAGCCCCCTTCCGCTCCTAAAGTGTCTCTCGAGGAAGCGCTTGCAAAATTGGCGGCCAATACGAGTCAATTTATGACTCGGACGGAAGCTACACTACAAAATCATTCTGCTTACATTCGGAATTTGGAGGTCAGTGGGCCAAATCGCTAATGTATTGACTTGTCCGGAGGAGCATTGCCGAGTACAACGAGACTAACCTAGAGAGAGTCTAAACGCAGTTAGCTTGAGAAGCGGGAGAGAGTTGCTGGATCAGCCCGAGCAGGGTAAAGAGGAGAAGGTGATTGAGGAGTCGAAGGAATTAAAGCCAGAGGAGTCGAAGAACTTGAAGGCGGAGATCTCGAAGACATGTGTCCCCCGTTCCGCTTCCGCAGACTACAGAAAGAAGGGCGGACAAACAATTTTCTAAGTTCCTTGAGGTGTTCAAAAAGCTTCACATAAATATTCCGTTCGCCGAAGCATTGGAGCAGATGCCGAGTTATGTCAAGTTCATGAAAGAGATATTATCTAAGAAGAGAAAATTTGAAGAGTTTGAAACGGTTGCCTTGACAGAGGAGTGCAGTGCAATTCTTCAAAAGAAGCTCCCACCTAAATTGAAAGATCCGGGAAGCTTCAACATACCGTGCACCATGGGGAATCTTTCGTTTGATAAGGCACTATGCGATCTTGGTTCAAGTATCAACCTCATGCCTCTATCGATTTTCCAAAAGCTGAATATTGGGGAAGGCAAGCCAACCACAGTCTCCTTACAATTGGCAGATCGATCGATAAAGTATCCGAGGGGAGTGATCGAGGATGTTTTAGTTAAAGTCGATAAGTTCATCTTTCCTGCTGATTTCATCGTACTAGACATGGAGGAAGATGAAAATATTCCGATCATCTTGGGACGACCATTTCTAGCTACGGGCCGCACCCTTATAGACGTGGAAAAGGGGGAGTTAACTCTGAGGGTCCAAGACGAGCAAGTCACTTTTCAAGTGTTCAAATCGCTCCCATGTCCCGGAAGTGCTGATAAAGAGTCTCAAATTGAAAGCGTGGATGTTGTTGAAAGAGGAAAGCACCGAAAACATCGTCGGTGGAAAAATTCAGATTTTGTGTTGAATGGCCCAAGTTTTAAGAAGGATGTTGAACGAGTGGCATTCCTCGAGCATGAGGAAAAATCTGCTGCAGTCGTGAGTTCGTTGGCGAAGGAGGAGAGTGAGCCGAAAGCCAATAGAAAAATTAGTCATGGAGAAACCGGGTGTTTCGGGAAGTTTTTCAAGTCGAAACCTCTTCGCAAACAACATTTGATTACCGAACCGAGAATCGAACCGCTGATGACCAATGGTCATAATTTTAACCAAAATATAAACGGTTCGATAAACGGGGCGGAAGCCAAATGGAGTTTGCGAAAAGCAAACTAACGTTGTTCAATAGGTCCGGCTGACGACTATAAACTTAGCGCTTCTCGGGAGGCAACCCGAGCTCGTAGTTGTAGAATCTTGCATTTCTTTATTTTTCTTGTTTTTCGTGATTCTTAGTTTTCATCATTTTTGTGCTTCTATCTGCTTCGTCCTCTCGTTTTTAACGTCTTCTTTTCAAAATTCTGTGCAGGAAAGTCCCAGGAGAAATCGAGTATGAGCCGCGGCACGCTTATTGTGAGCCGCGGCACACATCATTCGCCAGGAAGGCAAAACCGATCGTATTTTGTGCGCGGCACGGCATAAATGAGCCGCGGCACACTTGAGCAATGAGCCGGGCACACGGAATTTAAGCCGCGGCACACGACAAAAGCGAGACACGAGTAAAAGGGATCAGACCTTGTGCCGCGGCACATCGATTGTGAGCCGCGGCACACTATGCGGAATTTGAAAGGCCGGGTAGCATATAACGAGCATTCGGCCGGCATTTCCGAGTAAGCTTTCCTATTTCCTTGCCTTCCCTCCCAGTACGACCGGCCGAAGCGATTCTTCAATTTTTCTGCGATTTTTCTTGAAATCTTCAAAAGGTACGTTTGAATCTTGAATTCTTATTTGCTTATGGTTGATATATGGAAGTGTCTATGCTTTAAATGATTGGAACATGTTTATTTTTCTTCATATAGTTTTGTGATTGTTAGAGAATAACAGGTAGTTTCATCAATTTTCTTGATTAAATTGGAACATAAATGAGTTGAATGTGTTAAGTTGTTGCTAATTGAATTGCATTTGTTTTTGGGGTTGAATCGAGCTAGAACTATGTTTATTCTTCAAGTAAGCGTGCGCCCTCAAGGTGTCCGATAAATTGCCCAAATGAATAGTTTTCTTTGAAAAAGCAAGTGTTTTGAAGTTTTGTGCAAACGTATACGTTTTCAATTTACAGCAAGCCCAACCCTTACATCCAGTTTAGATGTTTAAGTCCAAATTCATCTTTTTCTCTCGTATGCGCTAGTGTCTTAATGTCGGAATTTCTGGTTTGATGTCTTTAGCCACGCATATATCATCGTTATTATTGTTGCGTAAATAAACCCTCGTGTTGTACTTCTCAGATCGATTATGGCGCGCACGAAGAAGTTGACCAAGCGTGCTAGGACCGAGTCATCCCTACGCGAGGAGACCTCTCGGGGTCGGGCCGAGGCGGAGGGGCACCAATTTTCGGACCCCGAGATCCACAAGATATTCAACGAAAAGATCCATCCGCGTCCACTTATTCCCGAGAGAGGTTTTACTCCAGCTCCTCAGGACGGGGAGTTGCTCATGATGATTGACGAGATGGGATGGGCTAGATTTACCGCACCTCCCGAGCCGGCAGTCATTTCGATCGTCCAGAGTTTTATGCCGGCGCTCTGCTGAAGCACATCCGGCAGGCATACGTTGCCATCTCTAGAGTCTCGGACTCAGTCGACGTCCGAGGGGTCACGGTTGATTTCTCCCGGCGCTATTCGGAGGCTTTTTGGGTTTCGGCGGTGGGACGAGACGGCTATGACCGCGTGATGACCGGCCTCACTAAGGAGGCCTGCTTGAGACGATTGCACGGCCGTACCGGCCCGGGAGCAGCGAGCACGAGCTCATCTACTTTTCACTTCAGAGCTCGCGCCTCGGCCCGGCTCGAGCGAGCCCGGCTTTACTTTATTTGTGCCGCATTGATCCCACCTCCCGGATCCGTCTGATTTTCTCTCCGCGCCGGATACTTTTTGCTATCACCTCCGGGCTGCGTTTTGATGTGGCCCCCATTCTGGTCCGATCTATCTTCCAGAGTATCCGGGGGCCAAGACGGGGTTGAAGCACCCCTCCCTCATATGCGCTTTATGCCGTGATCGGGGCGCGTGGTCGATCAGCAGCCGATACTTGCCCCACAGGCCCCGATCGACCACCGCATCATCTCGCACTTTGAGCAGTGGGGCGGAGCGCCGGCACACGCTCGGGGGCGAGGATTTTTGCTCGAGGAGGCTCATGAGGGATCCCCCGAGCCGCTTTTGTTGACGCACGGAGAGGCCGGCCCGCAGCCTGACAGAGCGAGGTTGGAGGAGCTGTTTGATGGGCTGCGGGAGGATTTGAGGAGACAGAGAGAAGAGCATAGGGAGGAGCTGAGGAGAGAGAGAGAGGAGCTAAGAGAGGAGTTGAGGAGAGAGAGAGACGAGATGAGGAGAGAGAGAGAGAGCTGGATGGCTGCCATGCGGGAGGAGCAGCGGGCGGCGCGGGAGAGTGTTGTTGCTGCAGCCAGAGCCGAGATGAGAGAGCAGGCCCGCCGGACCAGCCGACGAGCGGCGAGGCGTCTTGCTGCGAGGGAGGCTTATCATCAGGAGCACCTCGCCGCATGGACGGCCCACATCATGCATCCCGACGGGCCATTTCATCGCGCCCGCCCCGGCCCACACCACCCTCCTCACCGGACGATGCGCACCACTCCGAGCAGATCGGAGGGGAGTACTTGACCTTTACTTTTCTTGCATTTCATTTTTTTGTCCATTGAGGTCAATGTACGTCCTAAGTTTGGGGAGGGATTTACATTCATCTACATTCATTCTTTGTACTCTATTTTCTTGCTGTACATTATATTTTGTTGCACTTTTCTTTCTTTGCGAAATTTTTTTTTTAATAGCCTTGCTTGCCGTAGTTTTCGTTTATTCGTGAATTTTCGTGCTTCTATTATGTGTGATATCGATGTTACGACCTTGTCTTTCTCTCGAAGAAGCGGGCGAGTTTTAGTCGAGTTGTAGTCGATTATTTCGTTGCTTTAGTAGTCAATTAGGTCCGAAATTTTTCGCGATTGTAGAGGACTTGGCGAGATAAGAGACGATACATACTTGTTTTTAAATCCCCATCATTACGTTTGGCTACATTTTCCTGATAGTGAGTCGTCTTGTTTCTTTAGTCGTGTTGGCACTTAAATTGAGTTTAGAGTCGGCGCTTTTCCCTAAAAGTCGAGATAATGTGTTCTATGAAGGGAAGTCTAGTAACCGGGGGTATTCGCGTGACCCGTTGTTTACTCTCGCGTAAAACGACGACCCCGATTAGACTAGTGGTTTAGATATTTCACATGTGCCTATGATAGGAAGTCTAGTAACCGGGGGTATTCGCGTGACCCGCTGTTTACTCTCGCGTCAAACGGCAACCTTGATTAGGACATGCGGAAATTATGTATTCGAGTTGTTTCTCCGCTGTAGACGGGAACTTAGTAACTAGAAGCATCCATGTGCCCCATGAGTGTCTTTTACGTCAAACGGTGTCCTAATACATGAGAATGGAAGTTCCACCCTAGGATTATCCCGATGAAACATCCCGAGATCCTAACCTAGTGGTCAACTCGAATCGAATTCTTAAGCATATTTATATAAGGGGATACTGTCCGAGGTTTATTTGTTATGAGACTCGTGAAAAAATTGTGCCGTTAGACTGTGGAACGCGACGAACTAGCTTGTTTATGTTAGCCTTTCATATTGACGGTTGATTTGACTCATGTTTTGTTGATCTTTGAGCTGAGTTTTCTTCATAAACAAATGATTAGGACTGAACTTGATTACTTTGCGGTATCACTATTCTGAGTGCAGCTCGCTTTTATGACACTCGTATTATTTAGAGAGAATGGCAGGATAGTATTGATTAGGTTGAACACTATGAGTTGCACGATGATTCACAACATTCTTTTATCGACTTTAATTCTTTTTGCTTGAGGACAAGCAAAGGCTTAAGTTTGGGGGTATTTGTTAGGCGTATTTTTATACGCTTATTTATCATTATTTTGTAGTATTTTGGAGTGTGAAATCATCTAAATGAGCTTTTAATGCCTTAATTTTGTATGATTGACAGGAAATTGAAGTCCTAAGCTTAAACGATGCAAAAGCGGTAGCAGCAAAGCTCGACTATGAGCGCGGCACAAGGAAGCCGAGCCGCGGCAAAGGAAGACACCACCGAAGGGCGAGTGGGGGTGTACTGTGCGCGGCACAGCCCATGTGAGCCGCGGCACGGAAGGATTTAATTACGCCCTGTATTCAGATTTTGGCGATGTGCCGCGGCACGAGTTCGATGAGCCGCGGCACACTTAGCGGGTTTGGTACGTCTGCGCGGATTTTGGGCCGTTTCGAAGCCAGTTTTCAACCAACTAATACGGACGCGATTTATGGAAGTGCTGAGCTATAAATAGGGCTTAAGACCCTAATTTAATTATCTTGGAATCATTGAATCTAAACCTAGGAACGCTGAAGCTGGAGACAGAGAAGAGGAGGAAAGCAGAAGAATTCAAGGGCAGAAGGCGGGAGCTGAAGAACGGAGGAATCCGAGCTTCATCTGCGTTTGAATTTTATGCTTTCGTTTATTTATTCTGTATTTTCAGTTTTTAGTATGTCAGGCTAAAGCCCTAATCTAGGGTTTTGATGAAACCTTTATTTTGACGAATTGATTGAGATTATCCAATTTATTACCTTTTTATTGAGTTTTCCCAATTATGTTTAATGCTTGCAATTATCTGGCCAATAGTTGTATTGATTTAATCATTCACTTCGAATCGGGAGAGGAGATTTGGTGAGGAACTATTGGTGAGGACCGTTTTATTCTGTGAGATAGGAATATACTCATAGGAACTACGTGGCCTTTAGGAGATTTCATGCTTTTTGCCTAGCGACGAGATAATTCACCTAGGGATAGAGTGCGTTAGTCGCCGTTAGATAAATCTATTGACCTCGGGAGAGGCGGTAGAATATATTAGCAATCTCCGCCTTCAATAAATTGGGAAAATTATTTATTACGGATAATCAAGATTAAATTCGGATAAATTAAGGTGGATTCAGAACTCTAGACTTATTTATCATTTGATTCCTTTTATTCAAGCTATCGTTTTCTGTTTAGTCTTTCAGTAATTCTTTTAGTTATTAATCCAAAAACCCAACTTCGATTGTTCAAATAAAATTGGGATACGAAAACGTCGGTAGTTAGAGATTCAATCCTCGTGGGAACGATACTCTACTTATCACTTTATTACTTGTAAACGATGACGTGCACTTGCGTGTAGGAAATATCGCAACAGACATCCGATCCAGCGCCCTCAGCATAGATCGTACAACGTATACAAACACAACTCATGCATACACATATGCCAAATCATTATGTTCATCAACATGAACATATAAACACTATATAACGAATACCATGGCAAATCAACGAAATAAATATCATGTTCAACATCATGAATAATCATACGTATACTCCAAAAATACCAATAATAACATATCATGATACTTGCCTCGAAGATGGCAAGAACGATATACTTCAATGACCTCAACCCACTCGAAGGTCGCCTCCTTCGATCAACGTAGCAAGCTCGAACCTTAACAAAAGGAATGATATACAAATCATCTCAAGTCGAACAATGGCCTAACAATTCGGCCTACGGCCGAAAAGCTCAAAATAAACAAGTCACTGGATTGCTTAGCGCGCTACGTACTTTACGTAACGCGGCGCTAATCCGGATCATAGCGTACGCTATCGTATAAGACTAGCGCGGCGCTAGCCACGATCGGCAATCGACTGGCCGTCTCATAACGCACGCTACGACGTTTCGTGCGTTAACCGAACCTCGATAGCGCACGTTAACTCACACATGTTAGCGTGCGCTAATCTTGCATGGCGTAATCGCAAACCGAAAACGGGTTGAATGGTGAAGAACTCATGAATTCTACCGTGATGATACAAGTTATCCTCGGGCATATCATGCTACTAAGGTTTGTGGAAGTATTATGATTATGAAATACAAATATACGGATGGTCATCTCAATATCATAATCCATCTACGATCTTCAAGAAATAATCTAAGTTCCATCGTCTTACGTTCCAAAACACATGATTCCAACGTGTACAACGTATCATCTGGGTAATATCCGATTACTGATCATAAATCGATTTGAACATGCTTAGGAGTTCTTATAATAAGAGGGTTCAAAGGTTCATTCGATATATAGTGCCGATACGTCAAAAGTATCCTTCTAACATGTGATGACCGATTATAAACGAAATACTTGCTATCCAAACATGATTCAAACTTCCTTAGGAACATTACTAATCATTGGTGAAGAATCACCTACCTCAAAGTAGTGAAGAACACGGATGAAAATGAAGCAATCCAACACCGAAGGCTTGAGCACCAATCTCCAATGATATATGATCTTCAATCTCGAACTAGGAGGTTGATACGAAGTGTTTAGGACGAAGGGAGTTATGTTCTAAGTGTAAGAGTTCGGGCTAAGGGAGGAGAAAGAACTGAAATCACGAATAGGATGATGTCCTATTTATAATAAATGGCTATTAGCGCGCGCTAGACCCTGTTCGTAGCGTGCGCTAACGGCTCACAGTCTAAACTGTACTCGGCACTTAGCGTGCGCTACGCATATACCTGTAGCGTGCGCTAAGGCGTTGACTCGGCCTTTCCCGAAAGCCGTCCAGGTACATCCGACACAATCCGACAGGGGTCCCCCGGCCAGATCTCACCTACCGCACGTCCTAATCAATATGACCACGCATAGCGTGCGCTAAAGATACCATGTAGCGTGCGTTATGAATCCCTGTTAGTGTACGCTACACTCAGCCTGTAGCGTGCGCTACATGCACAGAATTTCAATCTCTAATATCACATATACGAAAATATACGCTCGACAACATCGGACTATGAAATACGGAGAATAGTACTCAGACAAAAGTACAATCATTACAATAACACAAGTTCCAATTACATAACAGAAATCTCGGGTATTACAATCTGGACAAAAAGGAATAGTGTAAAACATAGGGCTGTTACTTTTCTTTCTTCTCATATTATTGTGCAGGTGGAGCGCCATATTTTTATTATTAGCTGCTGCAGGGCTTATCACTTCGGAGTTCTGGGCGGGGTGCTCACCTTCCGACCATTTTCAGCAAGCTTCATCTTCCCTTGCTCAGACACATCACCATGTTCCTGTTGTTTGGTTATGACCCGAGACACCTTGGATCAAGCTGAACACGGGTGGCTCATTCGATAGAGACACTCAGATTGCCGGTGGTGGAGGTCTTATTAGAGATCATCATGGAGAGTTCATTTTAGCTTTCCACTCCTCTCTTCACGCTTCTTCGAGCATTGATGCGGAGATCCACGCGCTTTCTATAGAATTTGTTTTAGCTTCCCAGCAGTCGAGACGTGCGGATTGAGCTTGATGCTGCTGCTGTTGTGACCCTGCTTATATTTGGCCATCGGGGCTCATGGTAGGTTCGTCACACCCTTATGCATATCCGCCATATTCTCAGAGATATCCAGTTCAGAGTCACTCATATATTCCGGGAGGGCAACAGGCCAACCACTATCTCTCAGAGCTTGGCATGTCGTCCCCTGGTATTCAGACTTACATATCAGATACTGCTCCTTCATTTCTTCTCTCTCTTATACGGATGAATCAGCTCAGTTATCCTTGCTTTAGATTTAGATAGCATTTTTGATTCTTAGTAATTGATTTTTAGTCTATTGGTCCGCACATTAGCCCATGGTTTTAGTGGTGCATATTGTATTTCGTTAGCGGACCGTATGCTCTTTAGGTTTTCAGATCCGAATTATGGCCATTTTTTGTCATAGTTCAGGAACCAACTATTAATTTTACTTGTTATAACATAAATTGACTATCCGATGCTGGAGTTTCAATTGGCCTGGAACAAGATCTCGCCTCATAAAGTGGCTGCTATGGATTGGCGTATGCTATGAGATAAACTACCAACGCGAAAGAATTTGGAAAGACGAAGAATCATTGCATCAAGCGACAACATTTACCCACTGTGTTGCTTGTGTGAATAATCAACGGAACATATCCTTATCCATTGCTCAAGAATCAGTGAAATGTGGTCCGGCGTCCATCAATGGCTCGGTATATCCACTGTACCCCGAATCACATTAAAAATCACCTTCTTTTGCATTTGGGGCTGTTCAGTGTGAAAAAAGGTACGCATTTTGCTGTGTGTATTTGGGAATGTGTCATATGGTCTATTTGGAAAGTTAGAAACAATGCAATATTTGAAAAGGTGGACTTCATTCCGACGAAAATTTTGGAAGAGATTAAAGGAAGATTGTGGAGTTGGTGTTTAATTAAAAGATTCATTTACTGTAATGTTTCTTTACAAGATTGGCTATGTAACCCTCTACTGTCATAGGTCCAAGACCTCTTGTGTAAAACAAGTTGGCTACCTCTTATATCTAATTTCGTTAATAAAATTATATTCTTTTCCTGATTAAAAAAAAAGATAGTACAATTAAAGACGTAAAATTCTACTTGAAAAATTTGCGTGTAAATGTCCACACGATCGTGGCTTACATGTGCGGATTTTTTGAGGGGTTGGTTGCTCCAATATATATATATATATATATATATTGTATTTTGAGGTTTTCAATATATTTTGCTATGCATTATGTGATGGATGTTTTATTTTTTATCTCAGATGTATTTCAACCCACTTGCTGTAATTTCAAAGAAAACAAACTCGATGGCACTAACTTTGCTGATTGGAAACGTAATATCAATATTGTCCTGACTGTTGAAGGACACAAGTTTGTTCTAACTGAGGAATGCCTATTAGAACCAGATGCGTATTCGACACCTGATGAGGTGAAAATACAGCAAATGGAAGAAATATGATGAGATGGCTTGCTGTTACATCTTGACTTCTTTAGCAAATGTATTGCAGCATCAGCATCAGCATATGGGCATGGCCGCAGATATGATGAAAAATCTCGGCGAGATGTTTGGTCATCAGAACCGGAAGGCTAGGCAAAATGCTATGAGGGTTTTGATGACGAACCAAATGCCTGAAGGAATCCTGATAAGGGATCATGTTCTAAAGATGATTTCTCATCTAAATGAACTTGATATCTTAGGGGAGACTATCGATGCGGAAATGCAGATCGATACCATCCTAGGCAGCTTACCTAGAAGCTTTGAGCAGTTCTGCCTAAACTACAATATGAATCGTAGGGAATATACTTTGGCGAAATTGCCGACAGAGCTTCAAGCTGCAGAAGGACTCTTCAGACAAGGGTATCAAGTTCTTGCGGCAACTTGTATTTCAACTTCTAAACCCAAGTGGGGGAAGAAGAAAAAACAAGTGGGCCAGAAGCAACTGACAACTCTCAAGATAAAAAGCAAGGCTCCTCAGCCTAAGGCGAACAAAAAGATAGGAAAGTGCTACAAGTGAGGTCAGAAAGAACATTTCAAAATGGACTGCCCTGCTCTTAAGAACGGTATATCTCGTGCACTAGTAGTCAAAACATGATTGGCAGCTTGTTCGACCACTTCGTGGATAGTGGATTCAGGCTCCACTGATCATGTTTGTTTGATTCGCATGGTTTTCAGGTAACCAAGCAACTGCGGACGAGATCACCATCAACTGGGGTGATTATTCCAAGCTTATGGCTGTAGTAGTGGGAGTCGTGCAGTTGAAGACTAGTGAATAAATATTAGTCTTTAATAATGTATTATTGGTAATTGATTTTAGAATGAATTTAAGTTCAGTTTCTAAATTGAGTTGTGATGGTCATTCAGTTTCTTTTGATGGTGATGCTATTATTAAAAGAAACGCTGAATATGTTTGCAAAGGTATCTATACTGATGGACTATATGTCATTAATACTGCACAAACTCCCATGTATAAACGTAAATTGCTTAACTCTTTATCTAAACCTAAAAAGAGAAAAGAAAGTTCAAGCATAAATCAAATATATCTATGGAATTTACAGCTAGGTCATGTAAACCTTAGAAGAATTCAAAAATTGGTAAATGATGGCCCATTGGATGAACTCCAAGTTGAGTCATCTCCAATTTGTGAATCCCGTCTGCAAAGTAAAATGACCAAAAGGGTTTTAAAACCAAGGGAAACCGTGCTGAGAACGTGTTATACGGATGTGTGTCGTCGATGAACACCCATTCTAGAGGGGTTTTGAATACTTTATCACGTTTATAGATGATTATTCAAGATGCGAATACATCTATTTGATGCGACGTAAGTCTTAAGCCTTTGAAAAGTTCAGATATTTCAAGGCTAAAATGGAGAAGCGTCATGGTGGCGAATACCTTAGTGGAGAGTTTTTGGATTTCTTGGCAAATGAGGGGATTACGTCCTAGCTCACTGCGCCGGGAACTCCACAACAAAAGTTACTGAGAGAAGGAACATAAATCTTTTAGAGATGGTTAGGTAATGATGAGTTACTAATTTACATTTCATTCTGAGGGTACGTCTTGGAAACAAAGGCGTACATAAACCTTATGTCTTCGAAATCAGTTCCAAAAACACCCACAGAACTACATAGTGGGTGGAAGCCAGTCTAGGACATGTTCAGATTTGGGGTACTACAGCACATGTGCTGAATAAGGATGTTGATAAGTTTGCATCCCATACAGAGGTACGAGTGTTTGTAGGATACCCTAAGGGAACGACGATGGCTTGTTATATAGTCTCCAGGATCAGAAGGTCATTGTTAGCACCAATGCCCGATTTCTGGAAGAAGATTATTTGATTAGTCACAAGACCATGAATGAAATAATTATGAAAGAGTTGAGGGGCGAGCCCCGTCCATATCAATCATTCAAGCACCAACTAACACTGCACCACATAATTTTACACCAACTCAGGATTTTCTTCGTCGTAGTGGGAGGGTTGTTCGTCAATCATAACGATTCATAGGTCTTCGGACTCAATCCCAGGTGAAGATGAATCAGATCCCTGGACTTACAAGGAGTCAATCCAATATAAATATGCTAACTCTTGGAAAGTATCAATGGAATCAAAAATGGGATCTATGGATTCCAATCAAATGTGGGATACCTGATGGTGTAAAAGCCATTGTGAGTAAATGGGTCTAAAATCGAAAGAAAGAAGGTGGTGGGAAGGTTGAAACCTTCAAAGTGAGGCTTGTAGCGAAAGGTTACACTCAGAAGGAGGGCATCGATTACGATGAAACCTTTTCACCAGTAGCCATGCTTAAGTCAATCCGGATTCTTTTAGCTCTAGCTTCGCATTTGGATTTGGAGATTTAGCAAATGGATTCCAAGACTGCGTTCTTGAATGGCAGTCTGCACAAGGAAATCTACATGCGCCAACCAGAAGGATTCATTGCTGAAAGAGCACTTAGTGTGCGATCTTAAAAGATCTATTTATGGAATTATGCAAGCATCTAGATCTTAGAACACTTAATTTGATGAGGTTGTCCAGTCATATGGATTAATCCAATCTTCGAGTGAGAGTTGTGTGTATAAGAAATACGATGGAAATGTGTTGGTGTTTCTTGTCCTGTATGTAGATGATATCATTCTGATTGGAAACAACGTGAAGGCGTTGTCGGACAAACGGGTATAGTTGTCTGTGCAGTTCAATATGAAATATTTGGGAGAAGCAGGGCACATCCTTCAGATCAGGATATTTCGTGATCGGAAGAAAATGATATTGTGCTTATCCCAGGCATCTTATATCGATACAGTGCTAAAGCGGTTTAGCATGGAGAATTCCAAGAATGATTTTCTACCTTACAGATATGAAATTCAACTATCTAAGGATATGTGTCCTAAGACATAAAAGGAGATAAATGACATGAAGTTGGTCCCTTATGCGTCAGCAATGGGAAGCCTCATGTATGCTATGCTTTGCACTAGGCCATATATCTGTCATGCCGTAGGCATGGCTGCTAGATATCAGCCGAACCCTAGACCAGGACACTTGCTTGTTGTCAATCACATACTCAAGTACCTGAGAAGGACTAGGGAGTACATGCCAGTATATCAATCAGATAACCTATGTCCAGTGGATTATACTGACTCAGATTTTTCATCAGACAAAGAAAAATCCAAGTCTACTTCATGTTATGTGTTTACTCTGGGAGATGGAGCCATTAGTTGGAGAAGTGTGAAGGAGGAATGCATCTCGGACTCTACCATGGCAGCCGAGTACGTGGCAGCCCCTGAGGCATCCAAAGAGGCGGTATGGCTCAAGTACTTCCTGTAGGACTTAGATGTGATTCAGATTTGCCAAAGGGTTTTACACTTTACTGTGATAATACCAGTGCAGTCGCAAATTCGACGGAACCACGAGCCCATAAGGCAAGTAAATATATCAACCGCAAGTACCATATCATACGACACTTCGTAGAGGAAGAAGACGTAGTTGTAGCTAGGGTTGCATCGGAAGATAATCTTGTTGACCCTTTCACGAAAGGCTTACCCTCAAAAGTTTTTGAAGGGATTGTGGAAGGAATGAGATTATGGTGTATGGCAGCATGGCTTTGAGTATAAGTGAGAGATTATAGACTATTTAATAGAGTAATATACTTAAAATCATGCTTTGAGTATAAGTTGAAGATTGTTAGGGTTGTATACTCCAAGACATACTTTATGTTTGTATTACCTCATTTTTTTTGTAACTTCGTATGAGAATCTTAATTACATTTACATAGTTTGCATATTAATTCACGTTATGGTTATGCAAATGTATTGTGTATTTGTTTTATATTGTAGATAATATGGTGTGTTGGTGTCACACGAAAGATCACATTATCGGCGCCTTATAAAATAATATAATAGTTCACAAGTTATATAAGTACTAGACAAATTATATGAAAGATTATAATATATGCTTGAGATTATTTGGTCTTGACTATTAGCATGCATTAGCGTATTTGTATATGTTGAACTGGATCACAGTGAGATAGTGTCTTCTATACTGCATGTAAAAAGAACGTAAATCTCGGATAATTACTATTTTTTAATTCTAAGTATAGAATATTTAATTATGTATTTATAATATTTATTGATTTGATTTACCATGGTCAGAGTCACAGTGATTGACTCAATATGCTTTGTATCTTGGGCAAGAATATTATTTATATGATAATTTTTATTATAACTAAAAATTCCCGACTCGTGCGGGTTGATGATGTCCCCTTGAGGAGCTCGATAATGATTAGTATATTAAATCCTGCAGGTGGATAATTCCTATGTAATAATAAGGTTTGAGTGGTACTACTCTTGGATAAAAAAAATTAATTAATTAAAGTTGTCGGTAGCTTAAATTAATTAATAGACATTCAATATCTTAAACACGGAAAATAATATATTTAAATAAGGAGCCCGATTTCATAAATTGGGATTTGGGTCGGAAGAACAATATTAATTCCTTAGTGGTTTGAACTGATATTGCTGAACTCAACCATATTAGGAAGGGCTTAATATGGAAGGTTGGTTTATACTAGGAGTCATAACCCTAATCCTCCTTAAGATCCCTAGAGTAGCCCAAAGCCTATAAGTAGGACTTCTAAGGGGATATTTCGGTCGTGCCATTATACTCATACGAGAGTTTGATTTTTCTTCTTGTGTTTAATTGTAGATCTAGGATTGTATCAATTTTCTAAGAGTGTTTACATAATACTAGAAAACAAAGTAAAGTTGAGTGACTACCAAGAACAATATTTCGGCCGATCCAAGTCGAAGTTCAAGCAATATTCGGTAGCTCGTTGCCCACAAAACGTCCGAATTAAGGCGGGATATACTCTAGAAGATTTTGGGGGTAGAAATCATGAGTAACAACCACTATCCACGCATCAAAAGGTAAATATCCTATGATATTTTGATCTAGATTAGGATATTGATTTCACCAACAATATTATTTAGTAAATAATAAATAATATTAAAATTACTTATTAATCTTAGTAATTAATTCATTAACATGCATAAATAGATTTTGTGCTCGTGGACACGTAAAATGCTTTATTAAAAAAAATCGACTTTGCTTCCGCTGCGTTTTATTTCCAACACCGGGTCCTTCTCATGCTTCACTTCTTCCTATGTCTCTGGAATTGTTGTTTATCATGGCCGAAGTGCCTATTTGTATTGCCTGACTGACACGGCACGTGTCAGATGACACGGCCACGTCACACTTTGCTTGTTAAGCCTGTGATGTTCTGGATGATGAAACGGCCCGTGTCAGATGACACGGCCTTGTCGTACCTGATACCCAAATTTAGCTTCTGGACGTGTTTTTCTGCAAAATAAAGGCCAACATTCAAACCGATTAGTCTCAAACTAAAAATATGCTAAAAAGAACACAAAAACTAATGAACTAACAAAAATGAAAGAAATCAACAAATATACAAAAACCTTTGGGTTGCCTCCCAACCAGTGCTAAGTTTAACGTCTTCAGCCAGACGCCTGTTTCAGTTATCCCAGATCATTCAATGAGCTCTTACAATTTGGCTTACTTGTAATTTTATCGGGAGGTTCTCTATTTATCGATCCATCCAATCAAGGGGTCATAAAAAATACGACATCTCCACCATGCGTCCTAATCATTAGTTCTCCTCGATCCACATCAATTACGGCTCTTGCAGTGGCTAAGAACGGACGTCCAAGTATTACTAGTCCATCTTGCTTCCCATCATCATCAAGCACTATGAAAGCAACGGGGAAGGTGAACTTATCAATCTTTAAAAATACATCCTCCACAATTCCCCTTGGGTAAGCCGAAGTAAATTCACCGGAGATGGCTTCAACTATCTTAATCCAAGCATCAGTGAATATATAAAAAGACCATGATCACATAATACATCATTTAATGTAAAATCCAAAATAGAATAAGAAATTGAGAAACTCCCTGGATCCTTCATATTTTGTGGTGGGCGCTCCAATTCTTCGATTTAATCCAAGAATGATGAATCGATTATGTGATTCTCGTTGTCTTGGTCATGATCTTCGGATTTTTGAACTCATTCATGATTTTATATCACTCGGAACTTAGTTCTTGATTTCCTTGGGAAACCCTTAGATCCATGTTGTCCTTTGTGTTGATTCGGATTTCCGATTAGTGTTATTGATCCGTGTTGATGTTATTCTCGTAGTATTCATGGGTTTCCGGATTCTTGGTCGTTTGTTGTCCGATTACTCGTAATTTCGAGGCAAGTATCTTTCCCATACACATCGTGTTTCGTAGATGTGATAGTTGATAATTGATTATATTGTGGAACTTGAATATTTTAATGAACCTTCTAAAGGATCGATATATTCATGATAAAAAGGGTTATCTTCAAGATAACTTGTATGATCCGTGGATAAATGTGTATTTGGAATATGTGAGTATGTGTTATATGTTGGTAGTTGTTATAACCATACTTCGTGAATATAATAGACCATGATGACTTACCGAGGATGGTGTGCCTATACGTGTATTTTTTCAGTAGGAATGTGATGTTTTGATATTGATTGTTACTCCTTTGAAAGGAGGTGTGATGCTTGATGTTGTTTGGCTTGTTAATTACTTATTGTAGTGTGATTGTTGATATTGATGTGCCACCGGGTAAGATTGTTGAATCTCTGGGATTCATACTTGCTAGTTGGGTCGGGCGGGACCGTAGGGTTATCCATCGGGTATGTCTTGCGGGGACTTCGAGGTTCTTAGCTTGCTAGACCGATACCGGGATAACTTGTGGGTTTATCCATCGGGTATGTCTTGCGGGGACTCCGAGGTTTGTAGCTTGTTAGTGCGATGCGGGATAACTTATGGTTGTGATTTGGTTATGTGATGTACGTGTCATGGGTTGTCCAATCGGGTATGTTATGTAGGAGAATCTGAGGTTCATAGCTTGTTAATGCGATGCCAGGATAACTATGAACGTATCTATGATTGTGGTCACGTGACTGTTGTTACGGTGACATGTGATTTGGTATGGTTTCCCTGTGGGTTATTCACTCGGGTATGTTATGCGGGAGCATCTGAGGTACGTGGCTTGCTAGCACGCTATGCGAGTAATTTGTGGAAACATGCTATTATGATATGATCGGGTTTTGAACCCCGTGCTTTGTGACCGGAATGGTATGATTGGGTCATGGACCCGTGTGTTGTTATCATTATTATATTTTGGAGAAATGACTTTTGGGCTGTGTCTCTAAATGGTTTCGAAAGGCTTGAGAATTCTTAAATCCCAACATTTTCAAAACTCCCTAGATCTTAAATGTTTTGTAAGATGTATAGGGGTTTCATCCCCACCCTTCATGGTTTTAATTGTTTTGATCAAATGATTTATCTCGGAAAGTATGTTCACAATTACTATGTTTTGGAGTATGATATGTATGGCTTGTATTTGTATTTTATACTTGCATTAGCAAAACAGTGGAGTTTTGCTAACCCCCGAGTATTCGGGGGTGGATGTCTGTATTACGTCCAGGTACTTGCAGGTTGCTGGGGAGCGAATCACAGAATCGGTACAAAGGACTATGGAAGACAACGATACTAATCACATGAAGATCAGTTGTTGAGTATTTCGGTAGAGTTTTGTTGTTTGTCTCTCCATTGTGTTATTCTCCCGATTTATGGGAATGTTGATGTATTCCAACCCCTGCGTGGGCATGAATTTTGAGTAAGAGTTATGTATATTTGATGTGTTTGTTGTGGAAAAGATCAAATCGGTCTAGTGAGTCGTTATTAGCCATGTTGGTATGTATCTTTACGTTGTGTTTTCCGCTTTTAGCCTGGTAGATCCTCACGGAGAGGGTCTACGGTGCTGTAATATACCCAATTGGTTTGGGGTGTTATAGAATATGGTATCGGAACTTAATTTGTGGAAACCTAGGCTGTCAGGTCGAGTTATGTATTGTTGAGTCTTGTTTTGTCAGATTTTCTCTGACTTAGTCGTGTCGCGACGCGTCTTCTGGAGGTCGGTCGTGATTAGTATCAAGGTGCAGCCATCATCTTCGTGCGATCTGTGGATGTTGTTGTTACCCAAAATATTATCCGGAGATTATATGCTGGAGTGGACGAGTAACAAACAAAATACGAGAGCACGTCCGTGGAGAAGTAAATAACACAAGATTTGCCGGGGTTGTTAGTCCCGGGCTTGAATGCTCTCGCGAGATATTATTAATACGAATACTTGGAAGTACAAATATTAATGTTAGAGTACAATTACAATGAGTGTAAAGACCCTAGTTATCTAGCTTTTGAGTGCTGTTGATTGCCGGAAGAACCAGAGTTAAAGCTCTGTGAGTTCTTGTTACAAAGATGAGGAGTTCTCTGTATTGTTTACTGTGTGTAATCGTGTATTCGTTCTCAGGCCCCTTTTGCCAATGCTGGAGGCCTCCTATTTATAGGAGAAGAGGTTGCTGGGATGTTCCTATCCCACACGGGCGATCGCCGTTCCTGCATTAAATAAGGCGGGCGATCGTCCCGGCATGTGGGACTGTTTCCCTAAAGTCCGCAGCTGCAGCTGGCAGCCGGATGCGCAAACCAATGAGGAGGCGACATGTGCCTCACGTCGCTGTCTTGGGAGGTCCTCGTCTGTCGGTAGGTGAGGCCGTCCTTGTCACTGACAGCTGCTGATGGGCTGGAGTACAGCCTGTTCTTGTGGCGCCTGGAGGTCCCACCTAGGACCTTTCGGCGGGCCTGTCGGTAGGTGAGGCCGTCCTTGTCACTGACAGCTGCTGATGGGCTAGAGTAAAGCCTGTTCTTGCGGCGCCTTTTGCGGATCTGCATATGGGCCTTAATCCCGAGATTCGGTCTTCGCAGACTTTGACGGATGTTGGACTTACATGTGGCATGGGACGGTCGTCCCCGGTCGGATACTAGAGGCGATCGCCAGGTGCCAATAGACGATCGCTTTGGACGTCGACCGCTAGGCACTTGGCCAACATCTGTCTTCTTCGGTTGGCATCTGACCATTATGCCGATCGCCTTCGAGGCGTATAAATCGCCGCACAACAGATGTAAGTCTCCCCACTATATTGTTGTGTCTCGTGTTACACGAGCTTGTGTGATATTTGTATTTTGATGTGGAGTTAATTGTGAATCGTGAATACGTACTCCATGTTCGCTTGATTTTTGTAATGTGCCGGTGTATATGTATATATCCATATACATATCCTTGTATAAACCATTTTTACAGGAGATCTTTTGGTGTGGTTAATCAAAGAAAGTTTGTCAATGTGATGCTTTAAAGCTTTAAAATTTTGGGAAGTCACGTAAATTTTATTTTAAAACATCCTTCAAGAAAGGAAAATTTTGATTTTCGTGTGATGACCTCGAGACCAAAAATTTTGGGAATTCAGACTACTTATATCTTATTTACATCTTGTATTACAAGTTTTCAAAAATTTGATTTTAAAACTCAAATGAGGCCTACCAAAAATTTATTTGAAAACGTGACTCTCGCTTTTAACTTTTCAGTGATGAATCTCGGTTAATAGTTATGTAGTAAAGATATTGTTGTTGTTCAGCTGTAGCGCTCCGAGTTGTGACTAAAATGGTGGTGTGAACGCTGAGTCGTTCGGTATACACTTCTTGAAATAGTATTCTTGACCGAGAGATGGGATTTCGGTTGAATGTTATTAATGCCTGATGGTTATTTGTGTAAGGTCATAATTATGTGAACCGTTGTCATTTGAATTTGTATGTTGTTGTTTATTTGTAACCTCTGGTATAGTACCGTTGATAGGTGAGTATGAATGCGTTGCCAACTTGCACAGTTAGCGCACGCCATCTTTTGTTGTGGAGCGCGCTTTCTGGCTAGGCATAAGTTATGGGACTGTATTTTGGCCGTCGGGCCTAATCTTTGCAGTCGATCATTTATGAATGTATCCTATGTGTGATTATGTGATTTGTGTTGCGTTAGTTTGCTGCTTGTTATTATGTCGAGGGGCAGAGGTCGTGGTCGTAACCGTGGTACTGATGGCTATGGGGATCAGATGCGGAATCGAGAGAATATTGTCGGGAATGATATTGGTATTGGTGTTGCTACTATATTGCAACAAGTAGCAGCAAAGATGACTCAGTTGATCCAGGCGGTTCAACACAACACTGACACAACTCGAAACATCGGTGTAAATCAATGGCTTCGAGAGGTAGTTCGTATGAATCCCCCTCGATTCGCTGGTGCTGCGGATGCGTTGGGCTGGGACGGTTGTCTGTTCCAGTTGGGAAAGATTTTCGAGGCCGTCGATTGTCCCGAAGAGCGGAAGGTACCCATCGCTCAGTACCTTCTTGATAAAAATGCTGCTAATTGGTGGGAAGCTGTTAAACCTCGTGATCGTGATGTCACGTGGGTGGAGTTCCAGGCATTTCTAGAAGCTGAGTTCTGTCCGAAACCGATTATTGAACAGAGAATTCATGAATTTTATTTGGCATAATTGCAAGATATATCGGTGTCTCAGGCCATCATCGACTACAGTAAACAACTCGATTATGTGCGAGATCGAGTGAGCACCGAGGAAGAGAGGATCCTTCACTTTGACAGACGGATGAAATTGGAGATTCGCCAGTATATGGCGGGATTCTCGTGCACTTCGCTGAGAGATCACAGGATCGAGCCTTAGCCTATGATCTAGCTTCGTTGTCGGATCGTGTGCCCGAGTCGAAGAAATAGAAGATGTCTTTTGACCTTATGGACAGTACAAGAGTTGGTGTTTCTAGATTACAACGTCGTAGTCTTTCTGCTGTGAAGCTCCATCGCCCGATGCGTGGGACTGAGAGTTCTAGATCGTCAGCTTTGACTCCTGGTAAAGCCAGGAGGTGTTTCAACTGCAATGTGTCGGGGCATGTTCGTGCACATTGTCCTTCTCCGCCAGTAATGTGTTACAAGTGCGGACTCGTGGGACACCAGGTTCAGTTTTGCGAATTAGTCACCGAGTCTTCCGAGGCTCAGACGTGAGCACTAATGTCAGGATTGACTCCGATGAGTCCCTGAGGGTGTAGTCTACCATTTGTAAGTTGTGTTATTTCCTTTCTTTGTTGTTTCGAATCTTGGGGATAAACTTCTTTCATTAGAAGTGGATCGGATTGTTGAACTTCTGTATTTCCAGTCATGTTGACTCGTTTGTACTCATTGATATTTTCTGAACTCATTCTATTCTTCACTTTTAATTGTTGGACGAGTTGTGGTATTGTTTTGGAGAAATTCATTGTTGTTGTGACTTTTTACGAATTTGGATCCATCCCTACGAATCTTATATAAATGCATATATTGTCGTTCTTACCAGACCATCTATTGTCTTGAGTCGAGTTATGGGTTTCGGAGCTGTTATTCGATTCTTGTTGTTTGTTGTGATTCGAACATAGTTGTTCGACCGTTGTTGTCTTGACCGTTGTGGTTCGATCGTTGTTGTCCGGTTTTTGTTGGTCTCGTATCGTGATTTTTGAGCATTCAGATCACTTTATAATTTCCTTTAGTTTGGAAAATTAGCTTCGTTGTCGATCTTCCGACCCTTGGGTAGTGGGATTTTGTATTTTCTCAGCGGTTAGCTTGCGTTTTGATTAACGTACTGTTCGGGTTGGTCAACCATATTGATTTTTGCTCGTTGCATTTTGTTATCATATTAGCATAGCGATATAGATGTTAGCAGCCACGTGCTGCATGTGATTCGTTGCAGGTCATTGGCAACGGATAACATGTGTTGTCGGAGATTATTTTGCGCTGATCGTTTTATGTTTTAAGTTTCATGGCCGAAACTTCTTTTAAGGGGGTAGAATGTAATACCCGAGATCTTTGTTCCGGATTCATTGAGTTTCTGGATTTTACCGGATTGTTATCGTCCACATCGTTGAAATTTGTGCCATGTTTTGGGTGTGCCTTGTTGGGACATATGTTTGGAGGCGTGTCGGATCATATGTGAGTTTTTGGTTTATTGTGGTGTAGCGCACGCTAACGCTTGTGGCGTAGGGCGCGCTACTGTGTTGAGGTTAGCGCACGCTACCGGAGGTGTAGCGCACGCTAACTGGCAGTCCAGAGGCAGTCCAGGAGCTACTGGACTGGGACTGGAGTCTCATTAGCGCACGCTATGGTTGGTTGTTAGCACACGCCATCGTCTGCCTAGCGCACGCTAATTGTTCTTGCTAGTGCACGCTACCTGGTAGGTGCAGACCAGTCCAGGAGCTACTGGACTAGAATCGTGACTCGTTAGCACATGCTATGCATATTGGCTAGCGCACGCTAACTGTGTTACAGACGGGTTGTTTTGAGGCGTTAATCCCGTTAGCGCGCGCTAATGAGTATGTTTAGCGCACGCTAATAACTGTCCAGTATAAATACTGGACAACAGCGTTAATTCGTCATTTCTCACCCTTCTTCATCCCTTTCCGATGGGAATGAGCTCCGAAGGCGATTTTGAGCGACCTTTTTCACCGAGCTTCATCTTGGAGTGAATTTGTAGGTGTTCAACAACATCTCATCATCTCCTTTGCTCAAATCAAGGTAATCTCTTCTTAGAACCCTAGTTCTTGAATTTTGGGGGTTTCTCCTTGGTTCTTCGATTTAATCCAAGGATGATGAATCTATTATATAATTCTCGTTGTCTTGGTCATGATCTTCGGATTTTTGAACTCATTCATGATTTTATATCACACGGAACATATAGTTCTTGATTTCCTTGGGAAACCCTTAGATCCTTGTTGTCCTTTGTGTTGATTTGGATTTCCAATCAGTGTTATTGATTCGTGTTGATGTTATTCTCATAGTATTCATGGGTTTCTGGATTCTTGGTCGTTTTTGGAAGTTCGAGGACTGCTCAACCCCATCCGTTCGTTGTCCGATTACTCGTAGTTACACATCGTGTTCTGTAGACATGATAGTTGATAATTGATTATATTGTGGAACTTGAATGTTTTAATGAACCTTCTAAAGGATCGGTATATTCTTGATAAAAAGGGTTTTCTTCAAGATAACTTGTATGATCCGTGGATAAATGTGTATTTGGAATATGTGAGTATGTGTTATATGTTGGTAGATGTTATAACCATACTTCGTGAATATAATAGACCGTGATGACTTACCGAGGATGGTGTGTCGATACGTGTACTTGTTCGGCGGGAATGTGATATGTTGTGATATTGATTGTTACTCATTTGAAAGGAGGTTGTGATGCTTGATGATGTTTGGCTTGGTAATTACTTATTGTTGTGTGATTGTTGATATTGATGTGTGACACGTTGTTAGTGTAACTATCGCAAGTGCACGATATCGTATCAAGTAGTAAAGTGAACTTTTTGAGTCCGGTTTATCGATCCCACAAGGAAGTTTGGTTATAATTTGAATTATACACTATTAGTCTATTTTTATAGATACTAAGATGAGTGAAACACACAATTAAAAAGTTTGGTTTAATAATTGCAAAGATAATGCAATAATAGTTCTAAACTTATAAGGAAATAAAAAGATAGTAATAATGATAGATTGATTAACGATAAAATGAAATAGTTGGGATTACAAACTTAGTTCGTCATTAGTTATAAAAGATGTATAGGAGATCATAAGATGAATTTACTTATTATGTTGTGTAGATTCGATTTTCCTTAAAAGGACGGTTTCTCTTTCGAACTATAAAACGCCCCTTACATATTGAATCAATCCACTATATTTCTATGTTGATTGGCTTCAATACATAGCATTAGGATTTATGAAAATAACTCAAAGAATTATCTAAGGACTAGAGGTATATTTCTATCTCCTAGAACAACTTAGAGTGAAGATCATTTGATCTAATCAAACATATTTTCTTTCGAAACATATGAAGACCATAAATATCGTCATTTATTGGCCAAATAAATAAAGATTGTTAAAACAATGAAAATCACACACAATAATAAGTAATTCACAATAGATCTTTTATACAAACATAAATAACATGACTAACCTTGTTTATAATCCCAACTAAAGGTTACTTAGCCCATGAAGGGTTTATTATACATATTACAAGCTTTGGTGGTCATTATTAGTTGAATCAAGAGAAAGAATTGATCCTAACTCCCTTAGTAGATAAAGGAGATAGAAGCAATAAACTCTCTGAACAACATATGCTATACCACACTTACAAATATCACTCAAGAACACAAGTGTTCTTCACACAAAAAGGAAAGTTTACAAAAAATGGAAAATTATAAGATGAATGATGAATGATGAAGGATCTAAGGGGTCTATTTATACACCTAAAGTCATCTAATAGCTCCAAAACTCCAGCATTATTACAATAGATCGGATCAATGCCAGCCATCCCCTGAATAATACACAAAAAGTATAAAAAATTAGACAAATCATAACAATCTGTCAAGAGTTACGGCCGTAACATTAAGGAGTTACGGCCCTAACTTGGATGACTTACGGCCGTAACATTCTGTAGTTACGGCCGTAACTTGGCTTCGTCAATTTGTTCACTGGTTGCTTTGTGTAATACCCAGTTGTAATTCAGTCATTATCATTCATTAATTTCATTCGGTGATTGTCAATCAGTGGATTTTCACTCATTTATAATCATTCATCAATCATGTTCATTCACCCGTGTTCACCGTTCGGAGAAACTTCGAGTTGTGTATCGTTATTGTCCATTGTTCAACTTTCCGCATATGAGTTCGACTTTGTTAGAGCACCATTAATTTTTGGTAACTCCAAAAATTCTGAATCTTTGCAATATTATAGAGCATCGAGTTAGCTTTCCTATGGTTCAAATGGTGAGTCAATCGGAGTCCGGACGAGAGAGTTATGGTTGTTTTAGCTCACCCGCTCATTTTTCAGTTATTGGCCGATCACTGCCGACCGAACTCGGCCGTGTCGTCCGACACGGCCCGTGCCGTACTCGTCCGGAATGCCGAAGTCTCTGCCCATAGGACTCGACCGTGTCGTCTGGCACGGCCGAGTCGAACTCTTCCGGATAAGCCAGAACCGACTGCCCAGACGCCCGACCGTGTTCCAGGACACGGTCGAGTCATGCCGAGTCGCTGTCGGACGGGTCACTATCGGAAGGCCCCTCCGCGCCGCGACCGTGTCAAGCGGACACGGTCGAGTCCCTGCCGCCGCTTGCCGCGACCGTGCCGATCGGCACGGCCGTGTCCGGCAGGCGTCAACCCTTTAAATTCGTTTTTGAGCATTTCACCATTCCTTCCCTTTTTTCCACCTTCATACGAGAGAGAGAGGCTTGAGGGAGAAAATTCTCTTCACCTATCACTTGAGTGTGGTTTTTAATCATTTTCATTCGGTTGTGAAGCTTGGATACTCGATTAAACTCGTGTTCTTCGGATCGAAGTGGTTGGATCTTCAAGAGGTAATTTCTTCAACACCTTGGATTTCGATTCTATGTTGAGATATGATGTTTTGGACGTTATAATCATGTTATATGAAGGGATATGTATATGATTATGAGTTTGTATAAGGATTCATTGGATTATTGAGGGATTATCCAAGAACACTTTGAATATCGAATTGAAATTGGGGGTTTTCGATTAATTGTCGTTGTAATCACGTTTTCGGATATTCGTCTTGGATTATTAATCATATTGAAGATGTTTTGTTGGTTTGAAACACTTCTTGGGGGATTTGATATTGGTATATTGAGGTTTGATTGTAAACAATCGGAGTTTGGCCGCAACGTGTTTGATTTAATGCCTCAATGGATTTAGTTTAATCGTATCGACGTTTTGAATTCGTTATATTCGTGTTTGATTCGTATATTGAACGGGTTGTTGGATATTGTATAATTCAAGGTTGTTCGAGCGATCGATATCTCAATTAGGACGTCGTTCGTGGAAGGATAATTATCACCGGTGTTGAGTAAGTAAATTCTTACTCGGTTAAAAGGATATTCATCCCTTTTGTTGTTGTTCATTCATAATCATAACTCATTCATTATTGTATTAACCGTATTAAAACTTGTTATTGTCAATTAATCACTTCAGTCATAAGGAACGACGGTTCCAACCATTTCATTGAGCTGTCATTTATTTCACTATCATTCCATCTCGGTGAGTCATTATTCATTTTCGATGTCACTTTTGTTATATCGTGGCATTCCGGGTCATACTGGCGTGCCGGTTGGTATGTGTAGGATTTTCATGTCGGGCACATTTATGTCGTGTGTTGGTGGTTGGCCTCACATTGGACTGTGCACACGAGACGATTACTTCGTGAGACTGATTAGGCACAAGACCACGCGTGTATTCGATCGATACTCGTTGGTGGCTTGTGCTCGGACACATTTCCATCCCGGGCGTAGTGTGGCGCCACCCTTTGAGCCGTACTGTTAGTTGATTCATATAGCATGTTTGATTGCGTATGTTTCGACAGGATATTTCATAATTTCAGATATAATCATGATTGTGTATTTTCAACCCTTAAGGATTGTTGTTCTTTGTAATCGACCCCGTTTGGGGATTTTGTTTTTCGTGTCTTGGCAAGGCAAAAGTACGGAGAACACGCCGACGTCAAGGAGTCCAGTGATACTAGTAGGGGCCCCGATCTTCAGATTATTCATGTTATTGTCCTTTATTTTCCGCTGCAGACTTTCATTTGAATACTCCGTTTCATTCAGTGTTGTGTATTTTATCTTCATATAAAATACACTAGTATTCGGTATTGTCCTGGTGTGTTGTAACTAAACTCCTCATCGGAGTAATTATTGTTGTAATGTAGTTCGGTACTACATTTATCTTGTGTAATTCATTCATTTTCATTTGCCTGGTGGGTCCCAGTTGGGGATCTACGGCACTGTAATATCCGCCTAGTTTGGGGTGTTACACTTTGAGAGTTACGTTTTCAGCCCAGAATTTCTCAGACTTTGCGTTTTTGCCCCAAATCTTCTTCGGATGATAACTTTTGATATATAACTCTGATTTTGAATCCGGAAAGACTTCCGAATTCATCTCGGAAAGCCCTACAACATGAATATATTAAAATTCAACAAAGAGAATATTTAATAAACATGTTATTTCTTGAGTAAATCAGTTATTTAATCCGATCATCATCCGATAAAAATAAAATAAAAAAACTAATTAATTAAAAGCAAAAAACGAGTAGACTAGCTCAATTATGGGTGAATTTTATCAATACAAACCATGGATAAGTGTACAAAACTGACACTTATCAATGTGCCACCGGGTAAGATTGTTGAATCTCCGGGATTCATACTTGCTAGTATGGGTCGGGCGGGACCGTAGGGTTATCCATCGGGTATGTCTTGCGGGGACTCCGAGGTTCTTGGCTTGCTAGCCCAATGCCGGGATAACTTGTGGGGTTATCCATCGGGTATGTCTTGCGGGGACTCCGAGGTTCGTAGCTTGTTAGTGCGATGTCGGGATAACTTATGGTTGTGATTTGGTTATGTGATGTACGTGTCATGGGTTGTCCAATCGGGTATGTTATGTAGGAGCATCCGAGGTTCGTAGCTTGTTAGTGCGATGCCAGGATAACTATGAACGTATCTATGATTGTGGTCACGTGACTGTTGTTACGGTGACATGTGATTTGGTATGATTTTCCTGTGGGTTATTCACTCGGGTACGTTCTGCGGGAGCATCTGAGGTCCGTAGCTTGCTAGCACGGGACGCGAGTAATCTGTGGAAACATGCTATTATGATATGATCGGGTCTTGAACCCCGTGCTTTGTGACCGGAATGGTATGATTGAGTCGTGGACCCTATGTGTTGTTATCATAATTGTATTTTGGGGAAATGACTTATGGGCTGTGACCCTAAATGGTTTCGAAAGGCTTGGGAATTCTTAAATCCCAACGTTTTCAAAACTCCCAAGATCTTAAATGTTTTGTAAGATGTATAGGGGTTTCATCCCCACCCTTCATGGTTTGAATTGTTTTGATCAAGTGATTTATCTTGGGAAGTATGTTCACAATTACTATGTTTTGGAGTATGATATATATGGCTTGTATTTGTATTTTATACTTGCACTAGCAAAACAGTGGAGTTTTGCTAACTCCCGAGTATTCAGTGGGTGGATGTCTGTATTGCGTCCAGGTACTTGCAGGTTGCTGAGGACCGAATCACAGAATCGGTAAGGACGATGGAAGACAACGATACTAATCACATGAAGACGAGTCATTGAGTGTTTCGGTAGAGTTTTGTTGCTTGTCTCTCCGTTGTGTTATTCTCCCGATTTATGGGAATGTTGATGTATTCCAACCCCTGCGTGGGTATGAATTTTGAGGAAGAGTTATGTATATTTGATGCGTGTGTTGTGGAAAAGACCAAATCGGTC
Source organism: Orobanche coerulescens (assembly GCA_033398695.1). NCBI lineage: Eukaryota > Viridiplantae > Streptophyta > Magnoliopsida > Lamiales > Orobanchaceae > Orobanche > Orobanche coerulescens. The sequence continues at coordinate 167,993,977 of CM065811.1, forward strand.
TAGTGAGTCGTTAGCCATGTTGGCATGTATCTTTACTTTGTGTTTTCCACTTTTAGCCTACTAGATCCTCACGGAGAGGGTTTACAGTGCTGTAATATTCCCAATTGGTTTGTGGGTGTTACATAAACGACCACCATTCTTCGAGGGATCTAACTTCATGACTTGGAAGAAGAAAATATCTATTTTCATCCGAGCTTACGATATCGAATTATGGAAAGTCATATGTCTTAGTCCCAAAATTCCAACAAACTCGAACGGAACTCTTAAAACTTTTGAAGAGTATGATGATACGGATTGGAAAAACGACCACTATAATTGCAAAGCCACGCAATTATTATATTGTGCATTAAATCCGGAAGAACACAACCAGATATCCTCGTGTGATAGTGCAAAAGAAATATGGAAAATGCTTGAAGTCACACATGAAGGAACGTCTCAAGTCAAGGAGACGAAGATCAACATGCTTCTTCACGATTACGAGCTATTCCAAATGAAAGAAGAAGAATCCATCACAATTATGCTCGACCGATTTTCGGTCATTATGAATGGATTGGCATGTTATGGAAAACCACTTTCGAGTAGTGGAAAAGTTAAGAAGATCCTACGGTCACCACCTCGAGAATGGGACGGAACGGTGACGGTAATAATGGAATCAAATGATTTAAACAATCTTGATTTTAGTGCTCTCGTTGATTCACTTATAAACTACGATATTGTCCTAAAATCTCGGAATGCCAAGCCGAAGTCGAAGGAAAGAACAATAGCCATGAAGGCTAAGATGTCGAGAAACAATGAAGAAATCCCAGTGGATGAAAGCGACGAAGAATCGGCATATTATGCTAAGAATATTAATAAGTTCCAAAACTTATTAAACCGGAGAAAGAAAGACATCTCGGGCGGAATGAAGAAATTCGACAACAACTGTAGAGTATGTGGTAAACCAGGCCACTTCTCAAAGAATTGCCGAGCATCCACTTCAAAGAAGGAAGTATTAATTGCCACGTGGAGTGACGAAGAAGAGGACGAAGATTTTATCAATCAAAATAACCTCGCACTCATGGCACGAAGTTCATTCGACGATAGCGACGCCGAAAGTCAAGTATGTATATCCTCTCACGATGAATTATTTAAAGCATTCGAATTTTTGCATACCGATTTTCGAAATGCTTTATCCGAAATAAAATCCCTTCAATTTAAAAATAAACTATTGGAAATTAAAATTTTCAAAATTCTTGAAAAAGGAAAATTTATCGAGACCGATCATTCTCACTGCCTTGAAAATGAAAATATTTTAAAGAATGATCTTTAGAAAGTTCAAGATGAACTTAAAACTTTGACAAAGAAATTTTCGTGTGGAAACGAAAAATTTGAACAAATGCTTTGTGTTCAATACGTTGCATAAACAAGGGTTAGGATTCAATCCACATACTAAAAACGAATCCGTAAATTTCAAAATACCCCGATGTGAAAAATGCTTCAAAATTGGGCATCATATTTCGAATTGTAAAAGCCCAAGACGGACGATAAAAACCAAAAAGATTTTGATTCCAAAAGGAACTTTTATTCCGAATATCGTCTATGTTTCGAAAGAAAAACCAACTATAAGTTGGATCCTCAAAAATTAGTTTTTATCAATAAATATTTTACTCAGTGGGAGTTTATATTTTTAAAAGGGGAAATTTTTGTTAGGGGGAATCTTACCCTTCTAATGCATATTTTCTCATATCATATTTTATCATAATTTGGTGTACTTGCTTTACACTTTTTGCTGATAACAAAAAGGGGGAGAAAATAGTTGAATGGATAAAAAGCGTCATGAAAGATTGACAAGAAAAATAAAAAATAAAAAGGTGAAGAGAAAAATAAATATTTGTACGAATCAAAAAGGGGGAGAAAAGAATAAACGAACAAGTTGAAAAATAAGAAGAAGTGGAAAAGGAAAGAAAGAAAAGGTGGGAGACAAAACTAACGAAACGGACAAAGTCGAAAACTTTAATCTGTACTAGTATATATATATATTTTAATATGCAAGTTTTATCCAATTCAAGGTGTTGTTTTGTAATCATCAAAAAGGGGGAGATGGTTGGAATATTTTATTTCAAATATTCATTAATAGAGTTTTGATGATTAAGTTGCTAAACAAAGAAAAACAGTAAAGAAGCAAACAAAATAACGAAGGTGTCGAAGACGCAAAAAGCTGATCAAACTGCAAAGCTAGCGCACGCTAGTAATGAAGGTTAGCGTGTCCTACTGCAGATCAGACGAGTTCAAAGTTACCTGAAGACAAAGTTAACTGATGAAGATAGCACACGCTACACCTGAAGCATAACGCACGCTATCGAAGTAAAATGACCGTTGTGAAGACTTTCAAACACAGTATGACGCAAGCAATGACGAAATCATAGCGCACGCTACGAGTGAGGCATAGCGCTCGCTAAAGTGTTTGAATTCAAGATAATCAGTCCGTTGGAAGATTCGGTGGGAAGTCAAAAGTCAGAAGTCAAAAAGCAGGCAACGGATATGTGTTTAGCGCACGCTACAGTGCACGATTAACGTACGCTAAAGTGTGTACTTAACGTACGTAATGGATAAGCTAACGCACGCTAAAGGATGGGCAGTAAGCTACTGGACTCATCATATCAACAGGTAGCGCACGCTACATGTACGCTACAGAGGATAACGCATGCTACAGCAAAAGGCTAGCGCACGCTACATAGTCAAAAGTGACTAACGCTAGTTGGATGAAAATGCCTATAAATACCAAACCACTTGGTATCAAACTACACAACAACCTTGAGCAAATCATTCATACTTGAGATATCATTGTAATCATTCTAGTTGTTGTATTTGAGCATATATTGTTTAGTGATTGAATGTTATACACGAAATCATACAAGAGAGGAAAAAGAAAAGATACGTTTGGATTCAGTGTTAGTTGGACCAAGGATCCGGCATTGTTAGAATCGCAATCGACATCTAAGTGAGGTTCATCTAGTACCCGTAGAAAGCTAGATTGGTTTATTCCTTGTCCAATAGAAAAGGAAAACGGTTTAACTTGGACCGACATAAAGACAAGTGATTGAACGGTTTACACGGACCGATAGAAGGCGAGCTTGTAACGCTTATCCCTCGACCGATAGAAGAAAGGTGCAGAGGTTTATCTTTAGCCTATAAAAAAGATACCAAGAGAGGACGTAGGCACGTTTGACCGAACCTCTATAAATCATGTGTTGATTTATTTTCTGCACTCTTAATTAAATCGCTTCCGCAACGCGAAAGAGTTTTATAACTCTATCTCCAAACGGCGATACCGACTAATAGTGCTCCAACAATACTTTCCTACTTTGCCCTTATATATAAATATATAGATAAAATATTTATGGAGAGAAATAAAGAGTAAATATATGTTTTAAAATGTGCATCATTTTTTCTTTCTTCGAAGGTAAAATGAAGTGTGTTTTTGTAATATTTCTGAAATATCATAGAAAAATAACTATATACTTAAAATTTGGATCCTTTCAATCTGATAAAAAAGACTTATAATATGAACAACGTGGAGTATTATTTTGTAACATGCTTTATGTAAGAGGCATCATTTATGACTTCAAGCAAGATTTGCACACGACTTTATTAATAATTCTTTTCTTAAACTAATAAATGGATTTACGATTTATAAATATTGGTATAGCATATTGGACTTTTTTAAACCAATTTCTGTTGGGGATTTTGGGACTAATTTTGGTAATTGACATGGTTAGATCCAAATCATTCGACGAACCAATCATTGGGATCCATTTTGTGGAAATAAAGATAGAAATTTGAGATGAAACAAAGTGAAAAGGTGTGAAAATGAGCGAATTGATGGATGTATACATGTAACTTTTTTTTCTAAAAAAAAATGGAAAAGAATCGTTTATAAACCATTGATCAATAGAGGGCGATGTGTGTCCCAGCGATTGCTAGCCCGCAGGCAGTCCTCCATGGCAGTCGATAGTGGGCGGGAGATTATCAAGCATGCGCAATTATCGGGCGATCGCAGCCCAGCACACTCCCATTGGGAGTGCTCTAAAGCTACCTTGTTTTTGAATAGATGTTGAAGTATAATTTACGTGTGGTAGTATATTTACTACAAAAAAGAAATTATACAAGTTAAAAATATTGTAAAACACCTGATCAGATTATGCTACCCAGCATTTTCAGCTAATTAATTTATGCTATCAGATCTTATTTTCATTTATTGCAAGGTTTTTCGTTCTTATTATATTGTATTACTTATCTATGAATATTTTATTATTGATGAAGTGTATCTTTTTAGGAAAAAAAATAAAAAATACAACTTATGAGGATTTTTCGGGTAGGACGGATAGGATCGGGTATGATCAGGTAGAGTAAGATTTATCCAGTGAAAACTAAACTTGAATGGGTAATTCGTTTACCTATATACCCGACAGATATTCCGCGTACCATATTCCCGACAAAATTTTATAAATACATAGTAGATATCAAGTTGAAAATCGTAAACAAGAAATAATTTAATATGATTTGAAGAAAAAATGGAAAACACACACTGAAATTACATACATTTTTTTTTTAAAAAAGTGACAGTCAATTAGACTGTTAAAAGGCTGTCACGTACCCTCCCACCTCCAAGAACCCCCTTCATATAAAAGAAATAACTGATTTTTTTTTTTCCATAGTTAGGCCAAAAAAAAAAAAAGTTACCATCTGTAATTATCCTATAAAGATATATATATATATATATATATATCCCTGTAAATATATGCAGGCATAAAAAGTAAAAGATAAGTTTAACTTTTATGGATATATAAACATAATACATCTTTCTGTCACAAAAGGATACTGAGGTTAAATCCCTATGTGCAACAAACTAGTGCAAAATTCTGTTTTCACATCATGTCACTTTACCCCTATGCAAGATCATAAACCTTCTCCGACTTATTCCGCCGATGTTTTCACCTATCTTCGCCAAATGGGCCATCCGCCTTTTAGCCGATTCCACGGGTCCCATTTGCTTCGAGCTCTTCTCCGTCTTTTCTTCATCTTCACCATTGTCCGCGTATTTTGTCGGGGGGCTTTCGACGCCCGAGACTAAAACGATTTCCTTCAACATTTCGACCACTTCACTCATCTTTGGTCGATCCTTGGCGCTTTTCACCAAGCAACTATCGGCTAATTTAGCGATTCTACGAGCCGCGCCTAGCGAGTGGTGGTTTTCGAGTCTCGGGTCCATTATCATCCCGAACTTACGACTATCGGCCGGGTATTGTTTAACCCATTCCAATAGCTTTTGCTCTGACCTCGGCCGGTCCCTTTCTAGGGACCGTCTGCCGGTCAAGATTTCGTACAAGACTACGCCAAAACTCCAGACGTCGCTTTTAGAGGTGAGACGTCCCGTTTCTATGTAGTCGGGGGCAGCGTATCCGTACGTTCCGACAACCTAGACATAAAAATTAAAGACGGGCAATCATGTTAGAATTACTCTTTTACCCTTAGGTTGCCTTTTGTAACTCAAGTATTTTTTTTTTTTACTTGAGAACATGATTAGGAAGAATGATTTCAAATGACTCCAGATGGATTTAGAATCCACCAAAATTACTCGAAAAAAACATATTAAAATCTTAAGGATTTCAAATCATTGTTGTCAATAGTTTTATCCAAACAAGCTCAATGAATTTGTTGTTGTTGGAATCTAAATGGAACGTTACATGCTCTTGAGGCCGTGGTTACCAAAGTGAACGTACCGCGGTTGAGACATGAGTATGACCGGCAGTGGGACCCTCTCGGGCGAGCCCAAAGTCCGAAAGCTTTGGCTTGAAGTCGTTATCTAGCAGCACGTTTGACGTCTTGAAATCTCGGTATATAACCTAACCATAGGAGTAAACATCAGTCATCATATTTTTCCAAACTAAACTTCTTAATCAACAGTGGCACATAATCTTCATATTATTTCAAGATAAGTATAAATTACCAGTTTAAGAGTTACATTACATCCATATAAATTACCAAGCAAGAGATGACTTAGGGAGCATTTTCAAGAATAAAATCGATCCTCTCGTTTCGCTTTCGTGTTTATGAAGCACGAAAATATGTAAAGCTTCTATTTCTGCATCAACATAAAAAATAGAGGGTCTCGGAACACGTAGAAGCACTTTTACGACTTATTCACTGAACTTATTCAACTTTTAGCTTCTATTTGCAGACACTACCAACTTCTGAATTATCGACTACTCTGAAAGAAGAAGTTTTTGCAAGCACTCTCTTAATTTTTAGTAGCAATCTTATCATCAACGACCAAAAACTTGCATCAGACCGTAAAAACCTGGACTTGTGTTTCTTCATGAAGATGAGCCAATCCCTTAGCCGCCCCAAGAACTATTTGCAATCTACAATCCCATGACAGAGGTGGATAAGCCTTGTTAAAGAGATGATCTTCCAAACTTTTGTTCGGCATGTAGTCGTACACCAATAGCCTCTGTATACCTCTTTCGCCATCCACAGCACAGTATCCGATAAGTTTAACGAGATTCGGATGTTCGACTATGCCCAGAAATTGCACTTCAGCTACCCATTGTTTATGACCCTGAAGAGTAATAAAAAATGAAATAGTAAGACATAGTATACAAGAAGTAACATAATTTAACTTTGACAAATTTCATAAATGAAAAAAAAATAGTAACATGTTGCAGTTTTACTCCATCTGTTTCTTTTTACTTGGAAGTTGGAACGCGCCACTATTTGACACTTATTCATATACTAACTTTCGATCGTAGTTTTACCTACTAATATAAGATGATTGTTGGCACATAAGAAGTTGTTCGGTTTGTCTCAATCTATATTTCCAAAATATCAAAAATTAAACAAAAGGAAACGGGTCAAAGATATTCAATGAACGTCGTGATTTTCTATCTATTCTAAACAAAAGGAAACGGAATGTAGCATTCTTCTTCGGAGATGGATGCATCAATTTCAAATGATAGAAATATATATAACGATCGTTCCCAACAAAAAAAGGGGTGAATGGCGGATTACCCCTCTGTTTTACAAAATGAGATGTTTTACGAAATAAGACTACTTAATTTAAACACGGGTAAAAAAAAAAAAAAAAAAACGGGTCCAAATTTGCAAGAAGAAAAACATTAGATGCATTAGAGAATATTCGTCTCCAAATTATTGTATATATATAATTTTTATATATAAGAATGATTAAAATAATAATAAAAAATAAATTCGCCTAGCCCGATTATACCCAATTAATCCCTGAGTAATTCTTTAGGCGCTAGGCGTTAGCGATCCGAATGCCTAGCGCCTAGCATTTTTTAGGACCTGGATCCTCTGTTGTGCACCTGCTGCAGCAGTGCTGTGCACAGCCGTTTGATTACACACACCCGCACGGGTGTGTGCGTGTGTGCGTGGCGGATCCAACGCACAGCAGTGCACAGCACGGTGCTGTGCACTGCAGAAGATCCTCATCCCGTTTTTTAGAACCATGCTACTAATCCCACTAGCAGAAGCCAAAACCAAAAGGAAACCAACACAAAACATGGGGTAATTATAAAGCAATCTTGAGATGTGACATAATAACAGCAGAACCAAATTATTTTTCAGAATTACAAATACCCCCTTCGAGATATGTATTATCTTAACAAATACCCCTATCAGTATAATTCGGAAATTATCATCCGAATATTTGTAACTCTCAAGGATAGTCGTCGTTGTTTTCTTCTTCTTTTTTCATAATTAGTCCTATGAAGCAAAGACACTTCTAAACCGGTGAAGCGTCGGAGTCCGACATGCACTAGCCTCGGACTTGTCTCAGTGTCCGACACACACGTGCCGCATCCAACCCAGCACGTTACAAGGACACAGCCTGGACACCCCTCCGGAATCGGATCCGGACACAGTTTTCTATTTTCTGTTCTTATATTGAATTTCAAGTCCCTCCCTCCCTCCCCCCTCCCTCCCTATGTTCTCTTGTGTAACAAATAAATCCAGAAATTAAAATAATAATCACAATTTCTTTTATCAACCTATAGAATGCATCAACATGAAGTAACTTCAAACAAACCGCCCTAAACCTAGAGGTACAGGGTTCGACTCCTTCTCGGGGCAAAAAACCTGAGACTAGACTCAACGTAAAATCATGAGCGGGAGGTATGATCCTTATACCCCTATTGAACAATATATAAACTGAATAATTAACCAAATAAAACAACTAGAGGTTGGTAATTTAAGAACCAAAAAAAGTATCGTTTCTGATACAGAAAACCATCATTTGTCAGACCGTCTGATACAAGTTTTGATCATACAACAAAGTTTCCAATCCAATGCAAAAGCAAACATATCAATAGGAGTGGTTCGGTACGGTATACCGAAAATTATCATCATACCGTATACCGTACCGAAATTTTTGGTATGACAAAAATCATACCGTTACCATACCGAAATTTTCGGTATACCTTTACATACCATTATTGTACCGGAATATCGGTATACCATTAATTTTTCGGTATATCGAAACTTCTGCGCTATACCGAAAATTTTAAGATATATCAAAAAAAATTCAATATACTATACAGAGTTTGGTATACCGAAAAAATTTCGATATGCCGATAATTTTCGGTCGAAAATTTTCGGTATATGTCGAAAAAAATTCCGTATACCGAAAATCTTCAGTATACCTCGGTATATCGAAATTTTCAAAAGCTCATACCGTTATCGTACTGAAAATACCGGTGACGGTATCATATTGTACCCAAAACATCGGTATACCGAAAATTTCGATATTTTTGATATTTTTCGATACGATATTTTCGGTATTTCGATATTTTCCGTATTTTTCCCAGCCCTACATATCAAACAATAATTTCAAGAAAAAAAAAACATAATTACAAACAAAATAAAAAAATAAAAAATAATCAAACCTGATAACCATCCCTATTCAATTTCTTGACAGCAACCAGAGAAGGATCAGTTTCTCCCCCGCCGCCAACAGCAGCAGCCTTGATTGTTCCTTTATAAACACATCCAAAACCACCCTCACCAATCTTAAGCAATCTGTTAAAATTATTTGTTGCCTGTCTCAGCTCCGAGAATGTAAAAACTCTCAATTTCTGAGATTTTTCTTCGTATAATTCCGGTACACTGCGCCGAGAAGTAGCTGAACAGGAAGATCTCGTGACCCTCTCGGCTTCTGATACATCAGATTGGCTCAGCTGATTTTTGTTTAGAACTGGAGCTGATTTTTGTACTTTACTACTGCTATTTTTTTCCTTGAAATGAAAAAAACACTTCATTTTTCCTTGGAAAAAAAAATCACAAGAAATTGTCCAGGTTGCAGGAAAAGAGCAAGAAAATGGAGGACGAGCAGAAATCAGTGTGTGTGTGTGTGTGTGTGTGTGTGAGAGAGAGAGAGAGAGAGAGAGAGAGAGAGAGAGAGAGAGCTTTTTCATATACACAAAGTGACGAAACGAATTTAACCAAGCGGGTTTTCAAGGAAAGAGAGAGAGAGAGAAGAACTGATATCGCTAAATCTCACCGGTCAAAGACGAAGACGATCTCTTTTACTTTTAATGACTTTCCCCCCTGTTTTGTTCAACCGTACGGATTGACTACTCCACTTTCTTTTATTTACCCAACGCACCCGAGATAATTCGGTTGGGTCCATGGTACATGGACAAATATGTGGCGTATATGAATGGTGCAGATCGATGCTTTATGATCGATATCTAGTAATTCGAATTTCAAATCTATTGATTGGACAGAAAACGTCTTACCAATTGATCTGTACTTGATCGTCTTGACTGACTGATTTCTCTCTATATATAGAGTGCTTCCATGGAGAAGGGGGATGCAGTGCACTCCCCCCTTCTCAGCCATTCACGGCGCGACACGTATAGCATACATTACACGTGTCGCGTCGTAATTTGTGGAGAAGGGAAGGAGTGCACTGCACCCCCTTCTCTATGGAAAAAATCCTATATATAGTTCGCATGGCACTTCAACCTGCTCACGCTAGATTGCTACATGACGCAGTTCGAGTCACGGCCAAGAGCAGTGGGATTTTATTCCTCCAATGTGGGGGATAGCTCCTTGTGGGCACTAGATACTGTTTATCCCACCTAGTGGGCCGTTGAGTCACCATAATTTAATTCCTCCACCAATTCCTATCGGACCGAGGGTGGGGCCCTGGGGGCAAGGTATTTCGCCTTTTGCTACAAAAAAAATCCTATATATACATTCATCTAGAATCCCTAACCTATTTTGTTGAGGGAGTTGATTTCTCCCCCCACATGATCGTTGGCCCCTCGGTCTTGCAGGAGATAAACGAGGATGTCTTTCTAGTGGCAGAATACGGCGAGACCCACGATACGACTCTCAAAGACAGCCCACAACAAGGTGAGGAAACTGCACCACACGAGAATCGAACCGCGGTTGCCGGGGATGATATCCCACGTCATCTCAACCTTAACCACTAGGCTATGCCCTGGGGTTAGAATCCCTAACCTATTTTTTTTTTTTTTTTTTTTGACCCAGGTTTAATCCTGCACAGAGGCCCGATCCTCATTCCTACCCCCTTAAATCGCAGTTATGCCAAAGAACCGGTTTTGAGGATCTTAACCGAATAAACACACAGTTTAGATCGCGAAAAGAGCGGATCTCCCACGGCGATTCGAACCCACGCCGCGCGCCACTGAAGCGAAAGATATCCCCTCCTGCATCGAGCCTACGCCTGGGGATAGAATCCCTAACCTATTGAATAGACGGGAAGCGGCTTACCAACTGTCTGACTGACTACACTCTCTTTATATATATATATATATATATATATATATATATATATATATATATATATATATATCAAATGCTTGGACGTTCAACACGGTACACACACATAGAAGACTTTAAATTTATTTCTCTTTCTCTAGTCATTAGATTTCACAAACTATTTCATTTTTGCACTATTCAGATAATAATATTATTATAAAAAGTATTGTTATCGTTATTTTAATATCTATTTTATAATAATATTTTTTATTATGGCCAAAATTTGAACAATGCAAATATCAAACGGTAGCAAATATTTAAAATAGAGGTAATAATATATTATTCTTATGTCTGAGTTTTTTTTTTTTTTTCTACCAAAAAAATGACTTTAGCCGACGACCCGAAAAAAAATGGCAGACGACTTTAAAGTGTCGTCGGCTAAACTTTGCACCTTAGCCAACGACTCGGGATGCCGGCTAAACAGCTTTTAAATGACGATTTGATCTAGGTCGGCTAAAGTACAACATAGTCGTCGGCTATAGTAAAGAGGTTTAGCCGACGACCTAGATAATGTTTAGCCGAAAAAAAAATTTAGCCGACGACTTGATCCGGTCGTCGGCTAAACCCCTTCGGAGAAAAAAATAATATTGCACAGTTTTAGCCGACGACCTAGATCAAGTCGGCTAAACCCTATTTCAAAAAAAATATATATATATATACTTTAGCCGACGACTAGATCTAGGTCGCCAGCTAAACCCTTTTTCAAAAAAAAAAAATAATATACTTTAGCCGACGACTAGATCTAGGTCGTCGGCTAAACCCCTTCCTAAAAAAAATAATATACTTTAGCCGACGACTTGATCTAGGTCGTGGCTAAACCCCTTCCGAAAAAAAATACTATACTTTAGCCGACGATTTGATCTAGGTCATCGGCTAAACCCCTTTCGAAAAAAATAATATTGCAATGGTTTAGCCGACGACCTATATAAAGTCGTCGGCTAAACACTTTTTCAAAAAAAAAAAAATAATAATATACTTTAGCCGACGACTTGATCTAGGTCGTCGGCTAAACCCCTTCCGAAAAAAATAATAATATACTTTAGCCGACGACTTGATCTAGGTCGTCGGCTAAACCGCTATATATATATATATATATATATATACCCTCTTCTCTTCTTTCTTCTTCCTTTTCTTCTTTTTTTCTTCCCCCACCCACCCGTCAGTCGCCCGACGACACCAGACCGCCCGTCACTCACCCGCCGGAACACCACCGCTCGACCGTCTGCCCGCCGCCCGACCTCCGCACAGGCAAACCGTTTTTTTGTGCATTTTTAGTGTATTAATTTTATCTGTAATTAGGTTATTTTTCATGTAGTTTTTATTATTTTTTTAGTTTATTAGGTTAGGTTTTATTTAGTTTTTAGATTTTTGTGTATTTAGTTTTCATTTGTTTGATGAATTTATTGTATTTGTTTGATGTATTGTTGGTGTATTGTGTTATTAATTGGTGTATTGTGTTGAATTGGATGTATTGTTGGTATGTTGTGATATTAATTGGTGTATTCTGTTGAATTGGCGTATTTTTGTTGCTGTTGAATTGGTGTATTGTATATGTGTTGAATTGTTACGTATTTTTTCGCTAATTTATTAATCAGTTACGTTTCAATTTTTGGTTAACTATACAATTTATGTCTCAATACGTTCCAGTCGCCCAAAAATTGTCAAACAACGTCGCTTTTGTCCACGTGTACTCTAAAACTGAGGATTTCCGAGCTTGACGCTGAACTGGATCTACGTGTCATTTTTTGGGACCTTTTCTAAGAAATGCAAAAAGTTACTAGACGCAGAAAAATTTATTTTCAAATTTGAAGTAAAAAATAACTAAATAAAAATTTGACCAAAGAATAAATACTTTTGAAAAGATCGTAATGAGAAAAGATGAAATTCCAAAACAGTGCATCATAAGTATTTCAAAAGTTGGTATCGAACTGGTTCGTTCGGATTCTAGATGACAGTACAAAATGAGACTAGTGTCTGTCCCATATCAGTTTCAGGTACCATTCCATCTAACTGGAACTCGGACCGGAACTAGCCGAATCCCGAACCGTATCCACACCTAAGTTCTCTCTAATTTTTTGTGGAGAAAAAGTCGAGTATTTTGTAGGTGGGAAAGAGATGAAATATATGATATGACGTGTCAAATACCTATAAGAAATAAGTCCACGTTGACCGAGTTTTCTTACGCGAAGGCCAGATTTATCTTAGAACTTTCTTTCACGCAACAGAGAATACAAAACACAAAAACTTGTATTAGATGATTCGTCCGAAGCGTGCCTCTTTACATGAAAGTCCAATAGTAATCACTCATATATTTCTCAACAAACAAATTTTTTATATGAAATTTGACTTTTTATCATCATAATTTCATCTGGTATCGAATCACATTTTCCAAATTTATATATTATTATGTCATAAATATTTACACCATTATTCTCGAGGAGAATCACAAGTCGTGGATTCGTCAAATAATTTTTGTGAGTCGTGACGGCTGAGTATAAATGGTCCGGATCCGGACCGGACCTGCTAATCAGATCGGGGTCTCAAGTCTGTATTTTGCCTAAATTCGGGTTTCGGGCCGGGCCAAAACCCGAAAAATTCGGGTTCAGTCTGGAACAACCCGGTAAAAATAAGAATACATGGAAAACATATTTTTTTATTGTAATTTACCCTCGATGGTGATGAAATAATGATGATTAATGGCTCGATTATGATTGCACATTATTCTAATTAAGTTTATTTATCCTAAAATATTGTTGAACTTGAGAGTTTGGTGACTAAATGAAGATATTAAGATTGATAACTGTATTTTATGGAGTATGTAAAGAAGAAAGCATTTTATATATAATAACAGGAGACTTAATATGCAAAAGAAAATATCTTTTTTTAATAAATCGGGCTAGAACCGGGCCAGCTCGGACCGACTCGTTTTTACCGGGTCCGGACCGGGTTGGCCCGGTTTCGAACAGGTCCGGGCTTCAGATCGATAAAGTCCGACCATTTATATTCCGGTCCATTCCGGACCGGGTTGGTCCGGGCCGGGTCAGGCCCGGTGCTCAGCCCTCGTGAATATCTGCTGATGCGGTGGGAAATTCACATAGAGGTACTTTGAGACGGGGGAGCAAGCACAGGATCGATGTAGAGGCGAAGAACCACAGTGGTACTAATGTTAGGAGTATGCCCTCGAATGGCACTCAGGGGATGATAGAGTGATGGCATTGTACTTGTTATTATGTAATATCATTATCAGAAGGCAATTGTATGTTTCTTTATTTACTGGTAGTCACTGCATTCATGACTTGTAAATATATATATAGAAACTAGTCCGTGCATTTGAAAGAAAAACGTTCCACTCCTTATTGGATAAGGGGATCAGCACGGGAAAGGTTTATGGCTCAAATACTTAATCGTTTGCAAGTCGATGAAACTTGACTGGGCGTTAAGTTTATTTGAAGACTTGTATAACGTGTTCTTTGACTTGGAGAGTGCCTGTCGTCAGTGGCGCAATGACTATTAAGGGCGCCCACTTCAAATTTTTTGCGATGTAGGGGGTATATAGTTTTCGTGTAGAAAAATTTCGGTATATTCAGTTTCGACCCCCCAAAATTTCGGTATTACCCGAAAAATAGCTTTAGGAAAAAAAATTTTAGATCCCGACCCCCCACCGAAAAACTTCTAGCTTCGCCACTGCCTGTCGTACACTAATGGTTAGTGAGAGCACACGTTGTAGGTATGCTAATGAGATTAGTATACTCGAACCGACTCACACTCGATTCGTCACACGGATTTCATTATGGGACAGTCAATGACGGAATCGAAAGGTTCTGATAGGTATTCGTGAACCTTCGACTTGAGGATTTAGTAGGGATGTGCTCGTGACGTTAAGATTTTCATTAGAGTAGTTCGACCCAGAAAATCGGAAGGTGGGGGTCAACCTCGACATGTGTCTTGACGGGCAAGTAGCATGTTCTACAAAATACCAAGATAGGATTCTTTCTCCCGTTAGTGAACGGGTTATATGTCCTATGCGGTTATTGGCAGATGAGATCATAAGTCTTTGGCCAAAGCATTGGAGCTGGTCGTATTGGATACACGAGAGCTCGATGATCTCGATTTGCATTAACTCATGCATAGCGTCAAGTACAGATAGGGTTTGACTGACCGTGACCCTATAACTTGATCGGGACATTTGAAAGAAGGGTTTATACGTATATTGGTATTCACGACAAAATGGTTTTTGAATGATCCCATCATTCGTGCTCAGTTGGGGTACAATGTAGGCCGCCAGGCTGGCTAGGTGGTGCTACTACTCTTTGGTTCCTCCCATTGCTAACTGAGACGGACCTACCGAGTCGCGCAATAGGATTGACGACGGAATGAATCGAGCTTATTCTATCTTTATTAATATTAGATATTAGATATGTAATTTATTGGACATTGGATGTCTAATTAATATTGGGACATTGGATGTCTAAATTAGTTTATTGGATAAATTAATTTACGGCCTAATGAATTAAAAATAATACTGGGTGATTAATTTAATTCATGAATATAATTATTTCTTGGAGAAATTAATTATGTTATTTTGTATTTGATATGATTAATTAATTGGATTAATTAATTAATATAAATACATCGAAACGGAATTGGAGTTTATCTGATTGGACTCACGAGAAACCGAAACAAATCAAACTCGTCCGGTTCTTCTAGATGGCCGCCCCCCACCTACTCACCTACCTTGGTCTTGGTCTTCACCTTGATGGGTGGAAGACTTATGACCACAAAGGGACAAAATCTCACTTGATGATGATGTTGGTAATTTTGTCTAAACTAGGTGATTTGTGATGATATAATAAAGAATAAATGTGAAGACTAACACACTCTTGCTCACACTTTGCATCTCACGATCCACAGAGAGAGAGAGAGAAAGAGACAGAGGAAAAGAGTTTTTTTAAGTCTTCATCTTATTCTTCATTTTCATCTTGAGTTTTCTTGGAGAAAAATAGAGATATAATTGAGAGATATAGATTAAGCACTTAGAGTGTTGTAATCTTGATTCAAAAGCTCCTATCATCCTTTTCTAGCCGTAACCTTGGAGGTTAATTGGGTGGTCGTCGTTCCGTTCGTTTCTCCGACGCGTGGCAAGTATCGACGCGGTGATTTCGGCGTTGGATCGTCCAAGAGCTTGACGAATCGGATTCGTGGGAAGAGCACCTAAAGCTTTGGGGATCGCCTTCGAGGATTGCGCCATTTAATCAACGGACTATAAGGGTATGATTTCGAATCTTTCTTTGTTTCGTTTTGTATTCGTATATACGTAGCTTGATCGATTCTCGTAGGGATTCGGATCGAATTAGATTCATGTATTTCTTCCGCTGCGCCTTCGTTTTAGGCACCGAATCCCAACAGTGGTATCGGAGCATAGGTCTTGCGATCGTTTATACGATATTTAGCATTTAGAATGCTTGATTGGATGTTCTTATGATTTGGAATCATAATCGTATTAATCGTTTATTTTCTATTGTTCACCTAAAAATTAATTTTTCATGATTTTATGTTACAATATAAATCTATTTTTCTTTTGAAAAACTGATTTAATATGTAATAGAAAGATTAGAAAAAATTTATTTTTGGAATCGGGGCGAAAAAACGAGTCGAAAACGTAAACGGACCCGGCAGCTTGGAGCTGGCCGGGCGCTGCCTTGCGGTCCCAGGAAGTAGATCGCGATCCGGCCCTACTATCCGGCTCTGCTCGGCAGCCTGCACGGGCCAGCGATGGATCACGATCCAGTCGGTCTGCTCGCGGCACTGGCAAGGTGCCTGTGGCTAGGCCCGACCGTGTTTTTCGACTCCATTTTTATATTTCGTTCGGTAATTAATTTTCTACAAATTAAATTATATTTAATTTGACTAAGATATAATTATGGTAATTTTATTCTTAGGGGAATTAATTTGATGAAATATTCTCTCGTCCGGAATAAGTTAAAATTAACGGTTGTTTGAATTAATTAGATTAATTCATTTGGATGGATTAATTTATATTCATTGGGTCAATATTTAGATTAATTATGAATGCCATTTATTTTAATGTGTTTGATGCATTATTTTGAATGGTGATGTGGTTCATGGACCTAGTTTTGAATCGTTCGGTTTTATTCGATTGAGTTGTAAAGGCCGTTTTGAGTCTATTTATTTTACTAGAAATATTTGTATCTAGGATGCAATTTTTCAAATGTAAAATTTATATGTAATGATGAAGACCGGAGGAAGATCCATTCGAGAAGACGAAGATTCAAGACCGAAGACATGTAATTAGATTACGACGTTTTTGTTCTAGGAACGGTCCATGAGCTACATGTTGGTAGCAACTAGGTTGTGATTGTTTATTCATATGGTATGAATGCACAAACGCACTTAAAATGAATTAATTTTCAAAGTATAACATTAATCGCAAAAATTCTCCCACGACAAATTATTAAGTTTAAAAGGTTTCAAGGTTTTCCTTCCCTCCATCGAGCTTTCGGAAAATTGAAATTCAAACCGGATGTGCTATGCTTCCGAGTTATCGGGGTAGTCGTTCGGGGAGGATCGATAAATTACCGAGAGTGCATTGGATGCCTTCGGTTGGAGCAAATTTTATCCCTAAAAACCTGTTCGGTTGCCGGATAAGATTTAATTGTGAAACTGATTTGCGTCGATGGTATAAACTTAACTTGTTCACAAACCATAGAAACCGTATAGGTTGAGGGAAGTGAACAAGGGGAAAAAGAAGATCGAATCATCCATTAGATGGGTTGGTGTTGGACACCACTTTATGAAGATTAATAGACCAGAAACCTGTTCGGTTGCCCTCTATTAAAATTTATAACTCGATCACCACTATGAAGTAATGCGAACAATACTTCCGGATTTCACATGGGAGTGTGTTATTCCGATAAGAATAGTGGGAGCTGGGTAAAAGAATAGAAAAGACCTTAATTCTATACTCAGATCACAATTGAGCGAGTCACTAATAAATATGTCGTACTTAATGCAGACAATAAACCCACTCGCTATACTACTCGAAAAGAACACCTTAATAGGCCCTAACTTTGTGGACTGGATCCGCAACCTGACGATTGTCCTCAGTATAGAGGCACTGGGATACGTCTAGGAGACGGACATTCCGGCGCCTCTAGCGCGGACTAGAGCCAATCAGGAAGAAATTGAAAACCACGAAAAGTGGGTTAAGGATGACATAAAAGTCCGTGCTTATATGATGGCTTCTATGTCTAATGAGCTTCAGAGAGCTCATGAGAAAATGACTTCTGCTAGGCAGATTTTATCTCACTTAACCGAGCTTTATGGTGAGCACAGTCGAACTGCTAGATATAAGATATCCAAGCAGCTGTTCGGTGCAAGGATGAAGAAAGATGAGAAGGTTGGGGACCACGTCCTCAAAATGATATCTATGATCGAGAGATTGGAGGCTCTTGATTTTAAGATGGATACTTCTCTTCAGACCGACCTTATCCTACATTCTCTTCCTGATTCCTTCTCACAGTTTGTTATGAATTTCAACTACAATGAGATTGCTTGCAACTTAATAGGGTTGATAAACAAACTGGTGACCGCTCAGTCTCAGATGAAGACTCCGCGGATAAAGGAGTTTGCCCTTGTGATTTCTTCTGGACCTCGGAGGTCTAAGAATAAGAAGAAAAAGACCAAGAAGCAGACGGGACTACAAGTCAAGGACCTTAAGGGTAAGGGCAAGGCCCCGATGGTTCCCAAGAGCAAGAAGAAGAAGGACGCATGTCTCAAATGCTGTGAGATGGGCCACTAGGCTAGAGACTGTCCGATTCTTCATGGCACTTCGGGTACAGAAATTTTAGTTTTGGAAACAAATTGTTCTGCTACTGTATTTTCTACTTCTTGGATACTGGATTCTGGTGCTAGTTCTCATATTTGTACCGTGAATCAGGATCTGGAACAAAGTAAAAAGCTTGGATCTGGGTAAGTGATGATTACTGTCTGAAGCGGGCGTAGTCTCGAAGCAACTGACATAGGATCACTTCTTTTGGATTTCGAATCCGGTTTTCTTTTAACTTTTGATGATGTGCTTGTTTTGCCCAAGGGGCATAAAAACATTGTATCCATTCCGGTCATGGATTGAAAAGGCTTTTCATTTTTTATTGGTGATGGTTCCTGCAAAATTTATTTTAGAAATAAACTAGTAGGCACTACTATATTGTTAAATGGACTGTATCATCTTAACCTAAGTAACAAAGTCGTTGTGAATACTATGACTAGGAAGCGTGGTAGGGATGAAACTAATCAAGTTTTGAAATGGCATCTTAGACTTGGTCATGTTGGTCATACCAAGGTTTACAAAATGAAAAAGGATGGACTTATGGGTCTATTGGGATCGTATCCCTTTCTAACTTGTGAATCTAGCCTTAAAGGCAAAATAACTAAGTCCCTTTTCACAGTGACGTTTGAATGAGCCACTGACAAACTTGGATTAGTCCATAACGACGTATGTGGTGCTTTGGAAGCATCACGTGATGGATATCAGTATTTCATTATATTTACAGATGATCATACTAGGTATGGTTATGTGTACTTAATGAAACATAAATCCGAGGCCTTTGAGAAATTCCAGGAATTTAAGGCCCTAGTCGAAAAACAAACTGGTAATCATATCAAAGCACTTCGGTCGGACCGAGGTGGCGAGTATATGAGTATGGAATTTGACGAGTTCCTAAAGGAACATGGAATAGTATCACAACTAACACCTCCAGGAACTCCTCAGTTAAATGGTGTGTCAGAAAGAAGGAACCGGACCTTGTTGAGCATGGTCCGTTCTATGCTGGGCTATGCTGACTTACCAATTTACCTGTGGGTGTATGCACTCCTGACTGCTGCTTATATCTTGAACAGATGTCTTTCCAAATTCATTCTTAAAACTCCACATGAGATGTGGGAGGGCAGGAAACCAAGTCTTAATCACATTAGGATTTGGGGATGTCCCGCCTATGTCAAGATGACTAAGGTGGAGAAGTTGGAAGCGAGGTCCGTGAGGGGACGTTTTCTTGGATTCCCATCTGTGACGATGGGTTATCTATTCTACATGCCCGAAGATCGAAAGATCATTGTTGCTTTGTAAGCACACTTCCTGGAAGATGAGTTCATTCAGGAAGGCGGAGCAGGTAGAAGTATTTCTTTAGAAGAATACAATGAAACTCCTCAGGAGACACCTGTACAAGAAATTAGAACCAAGCCTTCTGAAACACAAGTACAACCACCTCGTAGGTCTATTAGGGTGTCTCATTTACCTGAGAGGTATGGCCTTGTGCACCTGGAGGAGCTGGGTCTCCATGAGGTTTCAAATGATAGCCAAGAGACCGACCCAACGACCTATGACCAAGCGATTGTGGATGTAGACTCCGCGAAATGGCGTGAAGCTATAGAAACTGAGATAGACTCGATGCATATCAATCAGGTCTGGACTCTAGTAGACCACCCCAAGGGCATAGTGCCTATTGGGAACAAGTGGATCTACAAGAGAAAGACTGATGGGGATGGCAAGGTTGACACCTATAAGGCCAGACTTGTGGCAAAAGGTTATACCCAGAAAGAAGGGATCGATTATCACGATATCTTCTCGCCCGTAGCTATGATCAAGTCTATTCGCATGATGCTTGTTATAGCTGCCTACCACGATTATGAGATATGGAAAATGGACGTAAAGACGGCTTTCCTCAATGGATTCCTAGAGGAGGAAATCTATATGGAGCAGCCTAAAGGCCGTGTGTCCGAGGTCTATATTCAGAAAGTGTGCAATCTTCGGCGTTCCATTTATGGACTGAAGCAAGCTTCGCGTAGTTGGAACCTTCGTTTTGACGAGGCAGTCAAAGAGTTTGACTTCGTGCAAAATGAAGAGAAAACTTGTGTATACAAGAGGGTTAGTGGGAGCAAGATCGCATTTTTAGTACTATATGTAGATGACATTCTACTAATAGGAAATGATGTGGGAATGATCAGTTATGTGAAAGCTTGGCTTTCGAGTAGTTTCTCTATGAAAGACTTGGGAGAAGCAACCTATATTCTTGGTATTCGGCTCTACCGGGATAGAGCGAAGAGAATGATAGGTCTTTTCCAAGCCCTCTATATAGATAAGATCTTAAGGCGATTTAAGATGGATGATTCTAAAAGAGGGTTCCTACCGATGCGACATAGAATAAAACTCTCCTCGAAGATGTGTCCTCAAAGTGAGGAACAACGAAAGGAAATGAGTAATATACCATATGCTTCGGCCGTGGGTAGCCTTATATATGTAATGTTGTGTACAAGACCTGACATTTCGCATGCTGTGAGCGTGGTAAGTAGGTTTCAGGCAAACCCAGGCAAGGAACATTGGACTGCCGTAAAGAACGTTCTCAAGTACTTAAGAAGGACTAGAGATCTGGTTCTAATGTATGGCGGTGGAGAAATTGATGTGATGGGCTTCACTGATTCATACTTTCAAGGACAGAAAGACGATTCGATGTCTACTTCTGGCTACATATTTACTCTTAATGGAGGAGCAGTATCTTGGCGTAGCGCCAAGCAAAGCGCGACTGCTGATTCCCAGTCAGGCTGAGTATCAAGCAGCCCCGGAGGCTTCTAAGGAAGGGTTCTGGATTAAGAAGTTCCTGGGAGAACTTCAAGTGATACCATGTGCTGAGCTGCCTATTCCGCTTTTCTGCGACAACGACGGAGCTGTAGCGCAGGCCAAGGAGCCGAGGTTTCACAACAGTACTAAACACATTGAGAGAAAGTATCATCCCATAAGAGAACATGTTCGCAAGGAATACATTGTGCTGCATAGAGTAGACTCAATTGGAGTTTATCTGATTGGACTCACGGGAGTCCGAAACGAACCAAACTCATCCGATTCTTCTAGATGCCCCCCCCCACCTACTCACCTACCTTGGTCTTGGTCTTCACCTTGATGGTGGAAGACTTATGACCACCAATGGGACAAAATCTCACTTGATGATGATGTTGGTGATTTTGTCTAAAATAGGTGATTTGTGATGATATAATAAAGAATAAATGTGAAGACTAACACACTCTTGCTCACACTTTGCATCTCATGATCCATAGAGAGAGAGAGAGAGAGGAAAAGAGTTTTTCCAAGTCTTCATCTTGTTCTTCATTTTCATCTTGAGTTTTCTTGGAGAAAAATAGAGATATAATTGAGAGATATAGATTAAGCACTTAGAGTGTTGTAATCTTGATTAGCAAGCTCCTATCATTCTTTTCTAGCCGTAACCTTGGAGGTTAAATGGGTGGTCGTCGTTCTGTTCGTTTCTCCGGCGCATGGCAAGTAGAGACGCGGTGATTTCGGCGTTGGATCATCCAAGAGCTTGACGAATCGGATTCGTGAGAAGAGCACCTAAAGCTTTGGGGATCGTCTTCGAGGAGTGCGCCATTTAATCAACGGACTACAATGGTATGATTTCGAATCTTCATTTGTTTCGTTTTATATTCGTATATACGTAGCTTGATCGATTCTCGTAGGGATTCAGATCGAATTAGATTCGTGTATTGCTTCCGCTGCACCTTCGTTTTAGGCACCGAATCCCAACAACTAAGCACTAGGGGTGTTCAAAAATTTCCGATATCTGGTATCCGATCCGAAAATCCGAAAATCCGAAGTTTTGGATAATTTTCAGATATCCAAAAATCGGAGATCCGCTTTTTCGGATTCGGATATCGGATATGCCTTTTGAAAAATTTCGAATATTCGGATATCTGAAATATCCAAAAAATCTATAATTTATATTTTTTATATTTCAAATAATATGAAGATATACATTTTGTTTGGCAAATAATATGAATATATTTACTTTTATTGGTTTGAGTTGGTATTGTAGTAGTATTTATTTAAGATAAATAATTGATCGAGCCTATATTTAATTTGTTGTAAAATAATTTATAGTAAAAAAAATATTTCGGATATTTATTTTGGATATTCGGATATCTGATATCCGTATCTAAAATATCGGATATCCGAAATTTAGGATACGGATATCGGATATCAATATTTACTATCCGAATTTTGGATATCCGATAATTCAGATATCCAGTTTTGAACAGCCCTACTAATCAACCCCGAGTCAGGGACATCGTTCTCAGCTGCCGCGGAGCACCTTCTATGTCCGTATATATTCAGCCCGTGTGAGCGCCATGATGTTGTGTTCGAGTTGTATTAAAGGCGATTTTTGAGTCATTGTAATTTGTATTGAGTTAATATTGTTGGGCATTGCTCTCTATTCGACCTTGTCAGTCGACGAGTGTTTGTTAGTTTTACTATTAGACATTGTTGATTGACATTGTGTTCTGTTGCATGGGTTTTGCCTTGTAGATTCTTAAAAGGGGATTTACAATAGTTGTTTAACAATTAGCCTGGTAAATCCTTACAAATTTATGACATTGTAATATGCCTGGAATATCTTGAAGATATTACAGAATTTGGTATCAGATGTTTGCATATAGGTAAAAGTACAGATAACGAACAAGTAATCATTTTTTCCTAGAAAACCCGTTCAAAAACTACAACGAAAAAATAACAATTATTAAAGAAAATAAAAACCTCCAAACTAGGGAAGAACTATAGGTAATTACGTCTCATAAATAAAATTGACATTGTACTCTTTTATCTTGCATTTTGTTGTAACAATCCCTCATATTTTGATAAGTGCGAAACCTACAGTACAATCCTACAGCTGATAAAAGCTACAACATTAGAGTTAACAACACAACGTTATATGATCTACAAAGATACAGTGTTTATGATGCCGGCTCCACACTCATAAGTTAACGAAGTACTTCCCGCAAATATTGCATGTTTTGGCCTTGAATATAATTCTGAACCTATTTCATCACATGGTTTTATTTCCGGCTTCTTTTGTCCGGTACGTCATTTTTGTCTATTTTTGTCCCTGGACATTATTTTCAACCCTTTCGCCACATAATGCTATTTTCGACCTGGGGTAAAACAGTCGAGAATGATTTCTCGATGTGAAAAAGTTCAAAAATAATATCATGTGTCGAAAAGAGTCGAAATGATGTCCCGAATGAAGCAGGTCGAAAATATTATCTTGGGGCGATAACAATCGAAATAAATATCCCAGGGCGAAAATATTTCAAAAATAAATCCCAATGCGAAAGAGTATAAAATTACATCTATGACGAAATGGGACGAAAATAATAGCCCAAGCAGAAAACAACCAAAAATGATGTTTCAAGGCAAAACGACTTAACGCCCACTTAATTAAAGACTCGTTGGGAGATTGTTGAGCTGGAAAAATCGCTTTTTTCCATCGGCCGTTATCTCGTGCTTCTTCCTGCTCTTGGTCTTGCAGAGCCTCCTCCAATTCCTCGATCCGGTTGGTAATGACCATCCATCCTACTTAGGCTCTTCAAGACCTCGAACGCTTCCGATTGCCGATTCCGAACTCCATGAGGACTCGGCCGACTGGGCTGCAGTAAGTAGATTGATCTGTCTTTCGGATTAGTAGCGATCGTTGTTCCTATATCAATAGATCTTTATCTCGAGCCAGTTCTATAAGGTTACGAAGGTTTTTGCAGCCCTCTCGTTTTGCGGATTAGAAATGTCTCAGGGCCAAAATAGTCAAAAATCACACTCTTGAGCAGCGGGCCAAAAACAATGTCTCAAGCCGATAATAATAAAAATAATGTACTGAGATAAAACGGGTCGAAAAATTTCTTCGAGCAAAAATAATCGAAAATAACATCCCGGAACGAAACAAGTTAAAAATAAAGTCCCGTAAACAATCAAAAATGATAACATGGGAAAAAATAGGTCGAAAATAGCACCTGGACGTGAAAACATCCAAAAATAACATCACATGATGAAATATGTTGAAAATAATATCCCAATACGAAAACAGTCGAAAATGATGTCCAACGGTCCAGAGGTGAAATTAGTTATCATTTGGAGAAACGGGTCGAAAATAATTTCTCTGGGTGAACATAGTGGAAATGGCTTCCTGGAATGAAGCTGGTGGAAAATAATGTCTCCAGCAAAAAACAACCGGAAATGATGTCCCAAATTGAGATGAGTCAAAATAATTTCTTAGAAGAAAACAGTCGGAAATGATGTCGATGGCGACATAGTTCAAAAATAAAGTCTCCAAAACAAAAAGAGTTGAAAATGACGTCCCAGACGAAACATGTCGAAAATAATGTCTCGTTGCAAAAAACAGTTGAAAGTTGCCTCATCGGACGAAGTGGGTTGAAAATAATGTCCCAGAGCGAAAACAGTCGAAAATAAATTACATCCCAGGACAAAACAGGTCAAAAAAATATACCGACTCTAAACAACCTAAAATGACGTCGAAGCTTGTGGAAATAACACCATGTGGCGAAGAGGTTAAAGATAATATCTCTTTGCAAAAACAATTGAAAAGGTCTCAAGGAACAAGTTGAAAATAATATCACAGACAAAAAATAGTCGAAAATGATGCCCCAAAGCGAAATGGGTTGAAAATAATATCTCGCGGCAAATAGTTAAAAATGACATCCAGAGGTGAAACTGTTCGAGAAAACACCATGTGACAGAACGGGTGAAAAATAATATATTGGGCCAAAAATAACATTGCAGAGCAAACTGGGTCAAAATAACATTTTATGGCAAACAAATCAAAAATAATGTCCATATGCAAAAACAATCGAAAATGACATCTTGGCGCCAACAGTAGAAAATAACACATACATGAAAACGGATCGAAAATAATCGCCAATCCAAAAAGTCCAAATGATGTCCCAAAAAAATAGGTTGGAAATAATATCCTAAGTGAAAATATTATAGTTTACGAAAATAAATATAATTTCGATATAATGATGAATAATATAAAAATAAAAATTTTATTTTAGAAATTAAAAAAAAAAAAAAAAAATCAAACGTCCCATTAAATTCAAAAGGAAGAAGTAATTTATCAAGGACAAAAATTAAAAAAGCATGTTTATAATCTTTAATAATTAAAAAAATTGAATAAAAACATTAGTGTTTTTTCTTTTTCTTAACAAGGTTATATTTCAAGCATGCTTTAGAAGAAACTCGCTAAACTGGCTACATTTATTTTTCTCATGAAACACTATTCGTTCCATGCAATTCTCGATGTGATTTCCATTTTGAATCATCCGAAAACAGCCTCTCTGTGTTAAGACACGGAAACAACCTCTCTGTGTTAAGACAAGGGTAAGGCTACGTACATCCGATCCCCCCTTACCCCGCTTTTTGCGGGAGCCGTTGAGGCATTGGGGGTAATGTTGTTGTTAAGAAGAAACTCGCACACTTGTCAAATTAGATGAAAATTTAATGTATTCGTGGAACCATTAAACGTTTCTTGTCTGGACCTATTAGATTAAGCGTTACTTTGGTGATCTTTTAGCTCCTAATAATAATAATACTCACCCTTACATGTATCTTTTAGCTCCTAATAATAACAAAAACTAAAAAACTAAAAAACTAAAATACGAAGAGAAAAAAAAAAAGATGAATTTTTCTCTAAATTCAGCTCATAAAGCAAACAAGAGCAAGTGTAATAGTGCAGTAGCATGTTCGACATCGGATAAACGGGCGTTCCCTAGATCAAAACCTTCGGTAAAAAAAATTTCTTGGCAAAATAAATAAAAATACCCCCCCCTAAATCGACCCAAAATTAAATATATATATATATATATCCGAATATTTAGCCCAAAAAAAAAACGAGAAAATAATTTCTCTACATAAACTTATCTATTTTCAATGGTTTCTTGAAGTCCGGAGGCCTGAAGTTCTCCAGCCGTAGATTAGAGCTCGAACGGATCTCATTCAATACAGAATCGCCTTTTTCCGATTTGATCTTGTCCAGTATACTTCCCAATACATCGGCTGCAAGGCCGATTTTCACAAGACGTCCTTGCTCTTCTCCCCCTTCATATATCAACCGACCGATTTCGGAAAGTGAGACGACATTCTCTAAAACAACGCTTGCAAAAGTTTGTCCGAGGAACTCTGCTGCTCGAGGGGCATCATTAACAGCATCCTCCAACACGGCAAGAACAGATTCGAACCTGTCCATTTGATTTAAGGATCAGATAATGATATTGCGGATAATAACAAAAACTACCCCCATCAAATTAGGAATATTTACAAAGTCAAAGATTCTTTTTTTAAATCCAGATACCCCCTGGAGGTTTGAGCCTGTTTTACAAGTACACCCTCAGAAGTGCAATTTGCAAAATAGACACAAACTTCAGGTTCTGAAACTTGTATAATTATTCGTAAGATAATCATTGTGTTTGTAACTATCCCTAATTATTATGATAATTACAAAAACTACCCTGAGGTACAGTCTAATTACAAAAACAGAATACAATCCAGTTGTCTTTTAAAATTACAAATAGCCCTCGAGGTTTATGTCAGTTTTACAAGTACCCCCTCAGAACTGCATATTGAAAAATAGGCACAAACTTCAGGTTCTGAAAATTATAGTTTTTGATTTATTCAATTGGGCTACAGGGTAACATTTGTAATTATGAGATAATCATTGTAAAGCCCATTTCATAATTATCTCTAAATATTACCATAAAATTACAAAAACTACCCTGAGGTACAGCCTAACTACAAAAATAGAATACAATCCAGTTGTCTTTTAATTACAATCCCTCGAGGTATATATCTGTTTTACAAATACCCCCTCAGAAGTGCAACTTGTTAAATGTACACAAACTTCAGGTTCTGAAAATGATACTTATTATTTATTTGATTGGGCTGCAGGGTAGTATTTGTAATTATCCATTAGAAAAGCCATCACAAAACTGGTTTTAGCATTACCCTTTAATGAGTTGATCTTCACTTATCATCGTATCACGAGTCTTTGTAAGGGTAATAAGAAGGCTCGTCAACATATCTCTTTCCTTGTCTTTCCTCTCAAAAGAATCCGTAAGCCAAATGGAGATCATAGAGGGGTAGAAGCCGGGAGTGTTCAAATCCTTGATGCACAAAGCAACTTCATTCTCATCGCTTGCACTGGGAAAAACAAAAGATTCAATTCATCTTCATAAACCAACTACAAAAAAAAAAGTCTGGAAAAGATGTTTCAGAGAAAGACATTAGTGGAGGTGGATCATATGCAGACACGGGATTCAGTTTCTAAAATATAATACTCTCACACTCCCGTAAAAAGAGTCCAATTTGCCTGCGGTACAACTTTATTTCGGAGGCGAGGTAGAATACCAATATATATTTTTTTCACGATATTTTTCACCTACACCACTATTTATTGATAGCGAAATGTTTTAAAAATCACCTGTCAAACAAAACATGTCATCTATATTAGTAAGGGTATATAGGATAATAAAATCGAAAGTGGGTTCTTATTTTGGGACAAAAATAGTTTTCAAAGTGGACTCTTTTTATGGGACTGACGGGTTAGATTCTTTTCTTATGTCACATATCATACATGTGTTTGCAAAATTCGCTGTTTCAGAGCCTTTAGCAAAATTTGAAGAAGCCACTGTACCCAAGACTGATTACCAAGACAGGAAAAAGTGTTGCAGTAAGAATATAGAATAACACAAAATAAACCACATAAATGCAGTCGGAAAAGAACTTCTGGGGTTTGTGAAGTCCTGGACTTGGATGTGAAGAGTTATGTTAGAATAAAATCCTTGTTTGTATCGACTATCGAGTGTTATAACAGGTTTTGTTACTGTACCGTGTCAAATCATGTCTGTTTCTTCAGAATTCTGACACACCATAACTTTTTCATTTATCCATTCTTCACATGTATGATATATCAATTTAATCCTCTCTCCGATATCTACAGTTTAAATTGTATATGTAAAACTAAAATTACATATTCGAAAATTTAAGTGAAGAGAAGAATGTTGTATTGTTTAAGAAGTTAAAATTAGGTAGGTTAGTCATGTTCCATGATGTACATGTTGATTTTACGGTATTAATCATGTAATGGGACCTTGACTATAGCAATTATCTCAAAAAAATCATCATGTCTCATGATATTTTCCATGCAAGTGGGAAAACTAATGATGTTGACGGTTTTGGAACTTCATCTTTTCTCCTTATGAAGGTTACGATGGGAAACACATCCAGCGTATAAATTTCCTGCTTCGTTTTTTGGATAATTTTGTAGTCTTAACTATTTTACCATTATTCGACACTACTTTCCTTACCACCGACCCCAACATAGTTGAAATTGAGTTGCCACCGACCCCAACATAGTTGAAATTGAGGTGCAGATGATGATGATGAGGAGGAGGAGGAGAGGTGGAGTTAGAATTTTGTAGGTAAATAGGTATCTAAACTTGCAGCTATAGGAGACTACAAAATATAATTAGCCAACACAAAGTGATACATCAAACCAGGGAACCTAAGAAACATAAATACTTTATCGAAAAAAATTAGTGATTTGTAGATCCTTCACCTTCCCTGTAGCGTAATTCAAACAAGATAAACTATATACAGAAGGCAGATTTTGCACCGATATTCTGACACATAAGTCGACTATGTTTTTCATTTTTGTTAAGAAGCTGATTCGTTCCGAGTATTATCTCGAGAAAATACAATACCACAATATATCTTAGGAGGGAGGTAAGCAAGGTCCCAGCAATGACCCTGAGGGCATGGGTGCATAACATTAGTTATGTAACTCCATTATCAGGAATCTTCCTCACAAGATCTAACAGATATAGATGGCTGGTGGAGAAGCTATTAATATTTGCTAAGAGCCATAATAATAATAACAAAACCCTATCCAATTTTTACAAAATTGAGCACCAAGATTACTACACCTACAGGTCATTATTAAGAAACATATTACTGGGATACATACACTATTGGGATATACGTTCGATAATCTTCCTGCGTATGCCTAGCACCACAGACCCCTATAACCAGTCTTCCAATTATGCTTCTGTACCACTCACATAAAGATGCATTAAGCAACTAGATTACATGATGACTTCAGTTACTTATTCCTCAGAGAGGCCATTAGTGCCCATTTTCCCATCTAATATGGCCAGGTAGATGCCAAGACTAACCATGGGTGCATAGTAAAGAAGATACACAGTCTCACATAAGGCTACTACTGGTTCAAATTTCTGGACACATAAGGGAAAATACAAAAAAGAACAAGAGGCAAGAAATTCGGAAGTGTGTTAGGTAATGCAACACGGGGAAATACCTTAGTTCTCTTCTTGCAAAAACAAAAATAAACAAGTAATAATTAAAAAAAAAACTAACGAGTGCAGGCTCATATAATCTTGAAATATAGAGCAACAAAACAATTCCAATTTGGAGGCCCAACCATACCTGTAAAATTCTTTAATTGCAGCCAAGGACTTGTCCCGCAATTGCTCTTCTGGCCATACATTATCTGAAGAAACATGGTGCATACTACTCGGGGGGGCACCTCGAGAAGGTGGTCTCTCATACACGTGATCCATATTTCTAACCTCTCTATTCCCGAAGAGAACACTTCGCTCCTGAGCATCATAATCAGACCCAGCAACAAACCTGTTGTCTGGCACATTTCTCGGCATGAGATCCTCTCCTTGAACATTATAACCCGCCCCTTCAGGTATGGAATTAAACCCATTCAGACCTGGGCCCACCCTCCGTGCATCTCCAGAGCCTGACATCTCAGCCAAATGAACACCAGCCGTCGATGGTTGCCCTCTGAAACCAATTCCCCTGACAAGTCCACCTTGAGGTCCGAGAGTTATATTATCATAACCAAGAGACCTTTGCGGCAACGTCCTGTTCTCAAATGAATGTCTCTCATCCGTACGCGCATCCTGAGAAAATCCATAACCACGTACCTGGGGAGGGCCAACACGGAAACCACCACCAATCTGTGATTGTGATCCTCTAGGAGCAAAATCCATAGGTGGGCCTGGGCCCCGTCTAGTAGAACTTCCCATGCTGGGAACACGAGCGAGCCTGCTAGTTTGTGCCTGCCTCTCTTGTGCGGCATCTCTGTGTACCTCCTCGATCTTTTTCGGGCCTTCGACTTTCCTCCGCTGCTGCCACTTATTCTTTCTCAAGTCAATTGAATCTTTCAGCATGAATCTGACCCTGGAAGACAGTTTCATGTTATTAGACAGCTGAGTCATTATGTCGAAATACACATCCATATGGCCCTTTGCTTTGGGGTGATCTATCATCTGGCCGATCGTGCTCATTAATTTGCACAAGGCTTCGATGTTCTCTTCGTCCGGCTTCTGATACTGACCCAACAAATTATTTATGCACTCGTGCATTATTCTCTCAGTCAACATCCTCTTCTTGTACAATTCTCCAATTAGTCTGATATTACCCAACATCCGTCTTCGGACACGAAGTCTCTTCTCTTCTCTCTCTTCCGCCGTTTGTTTACATTCCCCTTCCTCCTCAGCTTTATTCACCTCCTCTTCCTCTCTTTCCCCTCTCTCGAATTCTTCCTGACATTTATTCAAAAGTAATCTCTTGAAAGTGATTTTGTCATTGTCCACCCTCAATTCAGGCAAGTCCGCAGCAAGATGAAAGCAAAAGTCAGCATACATCTCACAGAAGGTAGGCTCCATCAGAGCTTTATCGAAAATTTGTGAGATTACACCAGACAGCGTTACAACATTGTCGATGTTGACGTCCTTAACTTGCTGAAACAGTTTTTCGAAATTCTGAGGGGTAAGCTTGTTCAATATGCCCTTTAACTGCCTCTGTTTCGCTTGTTCCTCATCGGCAACCTTACCCACCTCGTATTTATTCTCAGCTTTGTGTATAACAGGGAGTGTTGCCTGAGGATAAGGCATAAAACCCTTCATGAAGCCAGTCCCCCGCTGCCACCTATCAGAATCGGAATTGTTTTTTTGTATACCACCTCCCTGAGGACCAAGGAACTGCATGGGCCCCGAGAGAATTCCACCAGCATAATGCACAGGCGTCTGAGCGCGTGGATTTCGAAGAACACCATAGTTACCTCCTTGTCCTGGTCGAAAACCTACAATATTATTAACCGGATAGCCAACATCTGCCCACATATCTCCTTTTCCCGGAATAATGGGGCCGGGAAATTTGTTCCATTTATCCTCATCCCCCAACCCACTCGCACGACGATCGGATCTAGGGCTCGGCCGGTCATTATTTCGTCCAGGGCTAGGATGTGCCTCGCGTATGGTGTTACTCGAAACCATCAATGCATCTGTTATGTCAGGAGTAATTTCAAACCCTTCCGGAAAATCAGTGCATTGATCAATAAATTTGAGGAGGAAATCTCGGGAATATTTTTTCGTAATCAATCCCTTTTCATCTCTATAATTATCCTGATTTTCATGCTTCGAAGTTTCCAACTGGGGAGAGTTTTCGGCAGCATCTTCCCAATCATCTGGTTCCGCTTTACTATAAGCAGGTTTCTCGTGTGACAAGTCATTCTCATGAGAAACTTCGGGAGATGTCTGGTTTACGCCAACACTTGGAGTTCTTTCGGTGCTCTCTGCAGATTTTACAGGTTCTTTCTTTTCTTCAGGGCCCTTGTACGCATTATAAAGATCAGAACTCGTACCAGCAGCTTCTGCTTTTCTGTATAATTCTTTTTTCTTCTTTTTTCCTCTTGACACGGCACTTTGTGCCGCATTTGCATCTAACAAGACTTTATCTTTGGCAATCGGTGAAGGAGGAGAAACTGGGAAATCATTATTATCATTATCTTCATTTTCAGGTTTCAAGACACATTCAGGGTGAGATGAAACCAACACAGGAGCAGACTCCTTGGTTACACCATCGGACTTCGTAACAGGTGTATCATCCTGTGCCAAAAAACCATTCACTGATACGAAATTCTCAGCATTTTCACCACATTTTGTCTGACCGGATACAACTATCTTATCAGTCATCTTAATATCATCAGAACCACCTAAAGATTCTTCCAGATTTTCATCCGTGCGGTTAACTAAACCAACGCTGCCGGTTGTTACATCTGTACCCGAGCTCTCCTCAAATTTACCACTAATTTCTTGAGAATCTAAAGAAAGAGCCTTCAAAGATGTTTCCGGACTATGTTTGCCAGATTCCAAACTTTCAGA
Source organism: Orobanche coerulescens (assembly GCA_033398695.1). Classification (NCBI taxonomy): domain Eukaryota; kingdom Viridiplantae; phylum Streptophyta; class Magnoliopsida; order Lamiales; family Orobanchaceae; genus Orobanche; species Orobanche coerulescens. The sequence continues at coordinate 168,026,938 of CM065811.1, forward strand.
AAACATCTCAGGCTCTGATTCTCTGCTATTTAAGTCATCCGTGCCTGAACTTCTAGATATATCATTTCTCTTTCTCTCTGCAGCACCTTCGCTTGTCAAATTAGAAGCCTCAGATGAAGTACCTACAGTTTTTGATAATGCTTCCTTGGCATTTTCAGGTACCAAATCAGTTACAGACAAAGATTGTGTTTCAACTGCTTCAACTTCTGACAATGGAGAAGGCAAACTTGACAGCGGGGTAGATTGCCTGCCAACCTGAAATTAATTGGGCAATCAATTGTCATAAAAAAAGAATAAAAACAATAAAAATAGAAAGTCTAGAAAATCCTAAAAAAACTAGAGAACTCCAAGAAAAATTAGAAGAACTAAAAAATTGAAAAGCTCTCCCTAAAAAACCGAAAAGAACAAAAAAAAGATAGAAAAACATAAAAAAAAGAACTAAGAAAACTAAAAATCTCTACAAACTAGAAAACCCTATAAAAATTAGAAGAACTAAGAAACTGAGAGAAAAAACCCTAAAACTGACAAAAGAACCAAAAACTAATATTTAGACTGTCTTACGGAACACATATCGTAAGATGGTCTCACACAAGTGTTCGCCTAAATTAACAGTTACATTTGCTTAATGTGGGCAAACACTTGCAACTTGAAGAATGAACAAGCATAAAGTACCTTGTCCTGCAGGCTGATATTGACTGATTCATTAGGTTTATCTTTGATAATCACCACTATATCTCTTGGTTCATAAGCAGAGATCGTTGATGTTCCTATATCATGCTTTGAGTGAGGCAAAGAGCTCATAGATGAAGGTTCAACTTCCTTAGGTCGAACTGAATCTGTATCGTGTAACTTTGGCGATTCTTTAGACTCTGTTTTTCTTACAGAAATTGAACTTTTAGCTGGCAATGGCTCTTTCTCCACATGAGACACAGCAGGTGGTTTTACGGTCACCTGCAAAAACCAAAGCAAAAAGCCTGTAATTAACAGACGACTCTGATCTCCATACAATTGAGTTTAATTTAATGTGTGTCGTGTTATAGTATTACGAAATTTGATGAGAAGAAAAAGGAAACATATCTCTTTCTTTCTTTTCACTTTTTTTGAAATTCAGCAAATGAAGTTTCCCTTTTATCCAACGAAATAAGGAAAACTCTGTTTCTTTCACACTATTTGTACAAAAGAGTTGGTTACCAAATAACACTCAAACTTCTCATATTCGACATTTTTAACTCAACATTTCACATTGGCAATTTAATACTCTAACTTTCAGTTTGTTGTTTTAAAATGGCTTCCAGCAATTTCCTCCGACCTAATGCTTATGAGGCATGGCGGAGTACTGTTAGTTTCCTAAGATTGTTTTTTCAGCAATTACTATTTTAACTTTTATTAAAAAATCAGAAATGGATTCAGCCACTTTTTTATTTTCATTTATTTATTTTTGCAACCAAATACTACAACTTCCATTAGTTTCTTTTAATAAATAATTTTAAGTCCCGGCGACTTTTCTCAGCCAAAATGCTTACACGGTGTGTGGAAATTAAAAAAAAAATAAGTTTAATTGTAAATGTCCATTGAACATGTAAAAAAAGTTTGGGTATTTTTAGTAATAAACACTTCATGAGTATGAAAATAAAAAAAGTTTCTAAGAACAAAAATAGCCCCCACAAAAGTTTACCAACTAACCTGCTTAGATATTCTTGGTGGCTGGGAAGCTGGCGGAACTACATTGCTACTCATAGAAACAGAACCACTGGTAGGAAAAAATACCGAAGTGGCATTAAAAGAATTGGGATAAAAACTCATTGGGTGATTAGGAGGAAATGAAATGATAGGCTGTGACTGAGGCGGTGGCACAGTAGGATGCGACCTCGGAACCGATGACCCATCAAGCCTCAGCTCTTCGTGAGTTTCAGGATGTGTAATTTTCACAGTTTTACGAGAAACACCACCGAAGTTAGCCGCCTGCTGCGGAGGAAACTGTGGGCTCATATTAATTCCAATATTACCCATCAAAGGAGGTAGCTGATGACTCATCTGTGTTGAAAAATTAAAATTCTGACCCTGATGCATAATCCCTTGAGACTGCAGTGGGTGTGGCTGAAGACCTGAAATAAACAACGGCTGCTGCATGGGAGGATTTCCTATAGGTAAGGGCATCTGCATGGGCAGAGGCAATGATGTTGCTGACATGGGCTGAGAATGAATATGAGGGTTCTGCCCACCGAACTGAACGGGAACCTGAGGCTGGTGAAACGGAAGCTGCATGGGGATATTAGGGGTAGCATGTACAGAAGACTTCTGAGTTTGATTCACCGGTGGCGCGGCTAGAACTTGCGGTTCCCTCTTGGGTTTGGGTACTGGCTGAGCTTCAACGGTGTTATTTTGGTCGTCCTTCTTCGGAAAATGCTGCTTAGGTATGGATGGAATTGGCGCAGAAGGAGCTGCCCTTAACGACTCTCGACGGGCCTGATATGTATATATATACACGAATGAAAGCTATCCTATATAGCAGTATAATACACGGAATAATTTCTGTCATCAGCACAATTTGCAAGATGGTTATAATAGGTAAAGAATAATTACTAAAAAAATAGATATTTGGTACATACACACCCTCATAGATTTTAATTGCCAATTAGTCCGACTACTCAATTTTCAGTCATTTAGTCCCTAAATCTTGTCAAACAGTCCACGCCGTTCGGTTACCGGCATCATCATCATCAACAGCACCTTAATCCCAACTATGTTGGGGTCGGTGGCATGAAGATTATAGTGTCGTTTAATTGTCTAAAATTAGTTAACACCATAACTCATGCAAATAACAAAGTGGCAAAGTTTTACGCCGGATGCCCTTCCTGTCGCAACCTTCATATGAAGGAGAAATAGAACGATATTCCAAAACCGTCAACATCATAGGTTTTTCCATTTATATGGAAAATATCATGAGACGGCATGCCGCACTGAAAACCAGGCATGCCGCACTGAAAATATCTAACGTCACCGGCCGACCGACAGCATTGGAAATTTCTTACTGCATTGGAAATTTCTTATGGTCACCAGCAAGTCACCGCCGCAGCAGCATTGGGAGTTTCTCTTAATACATCTAATATTTCTTTCCCGCGCACCGGCCGGCGGGGGTGGCGGCACCATAACCTTTATTTTTTATTTTATTTAGTCATTACTACTCTAATAAGGATAATTTGTCTTTATACTCCCATATTTCGCTAAAGGACAAGATTGGAAATTAGTTAGACTACATGACACTAGGAGAAATCATATTTAACTATATACCAAATCCTTCTAAAATCATTTGTGTGTGTGTGTATATAAAGCAAGGTTTAACATAATTACAAAACTCTATCTCCCCAGACACCCGTTTGAGGTTTACATTTACCTTAAAAAAAAAACATCCCACCCCTTCGTTGACAACGCAATTTCTATAAGAGAGATTGATATGAACGGGGTATTTCTAATTTTTAGAGATTACTGGATATTTTTTTTGTAATTAGACCAAATCACGGAGGTATTTTTAATTAACCCAATACGTAATCTTGACAGACTGATAAAACCTGCAGGTGTTTCACATTTCAAAATTCTTCACAATTACGACATGTTACTACAGTATATAGTGTTTCACATCCCTCGTGCTATCAACGCACAACATCAAGAGTGCAAGGAATCATAGACTTCTAGAGCATCCACTACATATTAATATATTATATGCCCTTTGAGTGCTACTCCATCACAAAGATATGAATTTCCACAGCTCTTATCTCTTACTATCTAACGGCGACTAACCTATGCCAAGTAACAACTGGATATAAGAGAATTACGGACCTGGTCTTCTTTCTGCTCATCCAAATTTGGTGGTGCCGAACTTGTTCTAGCAGGTAGCTGGACACAAAACAGCAAAATTGCATTCTATCATTAAGAAATAGCGTATGATGACTAAGGGAGGCAAATAGGGAAGGAAAACAAAATGACGCTTTGCACAACATGCAACTTTGGATTACCTGCATTCCGTTCATAAAACCAGGACTTATGGACCCAAACTGCAGAGGAAATGACTTAGATGCATCTCCTGGAGCCAAGCAACACAAGAAAACAGTAGAAACTATCAATTACCGAAGAAATTGTCGTCTCAGTCACAGTAACTTACACGTATCATAAAAATAACAACCGCTTGAGTTCCATTTTTTCTCACTGCATACCTTTTGCAGGTGTTATAGGGACCACGGACTCAGAATTAGCAGCAGTAACACTAGCGGCAGCGGAAACATTAGATGATGGTGCTTTCGGAACAGCTTGACTGATTTTTTGAGATGGAACATCTGTCACCTTGACATTGGAAGAGGTACTGGTCACCACTACATCAGATACCCCTAACAAAAGATACATAAAAACATGGTACATCAGAAAACAAAAAACAAAAAAAAAAACTTAAAGATAACAAAAAAATATAATTTAAAACAACATCATATTGCACATGAAATTCGCTCATGAACTTTTCATATAAAACCCATTACTGTTAATGCGAAAAACTTAAGAAATTATGATTCCGATAAACCAAGGAAGTTCTCGCAACAAATACAAAATAAAAAACGAAAAACGAAAAGGCCGAGGGATCCTAAAAAATCAGTTCACGTACTTTGGGTTGGCTGCTGTGGTTGAGGACCATTTTGTACATGTGCTGTCGAATCAGAATCCACGTTCGGGCTTCTTGCCCTCGACTGCCCTCCTTGTCCATTGGCATTATTATACTTCTTAAAGCTGTTTGTCAAACACACAAAATAAAATAAAACTAAAAACTAAATAAATAAAAACCAATTCATCAACCATCATCCTCTCGTACGTGCAAACCTAATACATAGCTAATACATAGATAAAACGATAAAACTACTCAAATCCACACTCATCACCAATCAGTCAACACATGTAACCATAGCCATGTTCGAAATATGTGTGTGTACTGAAGAAACAAAACCCTAGTTGAAACTCAATTTATACCAAAAGCTGTACCTGCGACTACCGGAATTGGAGGGGGCGAGGGAGGCGCCACCACCGCCCTTAGTGGAGACGCCGGCCGGAAAGTTGCGCTGCTGATTGGAGCTCCCGGATCGACCGATTTTCCTGTACTGTAAAGACTCGCTCCTCTCAACCCTTGATTGATTATGGGACATAAGTCCTAACCTTTAAGGAAAAGAAACCGCTTTTTCCAGAAATTGAGAGCAATCTTTCACCCCAGTGATCCACGATCAAATCAAGAGCATAAAAATCAATAATTTATTGCAAACAAATAAAGAAACAATCTTAACGGCGGTTAGGTAATTAAGGAAAGATTTTGAATTTGATTTATTTACCTGGAATGGAAAGAAATAAATTAGGGTTTTTTCTATTGGAGCGATAATGGCGGGAAATATGACCAGACGACGCCGTTACACGAAGATAAAACCGATGCGGCAGAAGAAGAAGAAGAAAGAAGGAAAGATGAACAGAGTGATGGAGTTGTATTACGTGTGGTTTTGTGCTTATGACAAGAGAGATGAAAAAGTAGAGAGAGAAACACGTTAAATTTACGAAAAATACATATTATATATATAAAGATTAATTCCTCCTAATTAATATGAAGTATTAAAGTTTAAATATCATTATATCAAATACATAATTTAAATATATAAAATATGGAGTCTTAATAATCTATACTATTTTCAATCAATGTTTGAAGAATTTCGAAAGACACATCTCTTTATCATAAGATTTTAACGTCTATCTTTTGGTGTGCATTAATTGAATTTCAACAATAAATGAACGATTAAACTATTCATCCATCTTTTCATTTGCTTATAAGTTAACGTTTCTCGTGACTATATATAGTCCATTTTATTTTCTTCGCCAATTACATAATGCAAATTAATACACAAATGATATATAACCCGGTTAATTAACTGTTGTCTCATATCACTTACACAGTTGCTTAGGTTTTCGTTAAGAAGCTAAATATTTGCTTAATTAGCTTAGGTTGTTAATCGAAATTGCAAAAGTTGAGTTTCAGTTCATTTTAACTGTTCTCGGGTTTTGATTTATAGCTATTATAATGTTCTGTATTATTTGGTTTTGACGTGTTTTTTCTTTATGAATTCAAACTGTTACATGCAGTGTTTGGATTATATTCGAAACATGATTCACTCATCTTTGTATAATTGCTATGAGGGAGAAGTATTATTGTTTTCTTCATATATTTGCTGTTTCGGAAGGATTTTCACTGCCTAAAGATGTAGGCTTACTTATTTTTCTAGATAATTGCTATGCTACATTGAGTACCTCATGGCACTTGGTTCAAGTGTAATATGAATTATCTGAATACCCTTCATTTATTGTATTTTTTTACTAAACTCAATGTTTGATCTTTCTTCAGGATGAAACACCTGTTTGATGTTGTTGGTAACTCTGATCTTGATGCACAGTTGGATTCCTTAAGAACAAAATTAGATTTGGTAATAAATTGTAATAGTATGCAGTTAGTTATTGTCGGTTTATATTGTTCCTTTCGATTGTTGATAAACAATGTTTTCCGGTCACGTGCACAGGTTGATCAAGAGTCTGCTGGATTGAAGAAAGAGATCCAAACGTTCGAAAGAGATCTGTTCTTAATAGCCATCAAGCACCTTCAATGAACGAATCAATTAGCCTCTGGAATCTCAGTTTCACCGGATCTTGATTAGAGCTTGCGTTCCCAAATTATTCACATGGTGAGATTAAGAAACTGAGCAAGACGAACCCTATTTCACTGTATACATTGAAGGTAGCAGAATGGATGTGTCGGGTGGATTAGGTAATTAGTAACGGGTAATTTTGGTTTAAACGGCTCTTGAATGGATGTGTCGGGTGGATTAGCTCTTAAAGAATGCTGATGGATAATATTAAATCTCTCAATTCGATCTCTAAATGTACAGTTTATCATTATTTCTTTGGTTAGATTTAAAAAAGAAATTGAGTGTATACCTTTCAGCTCCATTAGTTTGGGTCAAAAATTAGAATGGAAGTCGGAAGTCATTAATATAAAGAGCACTACTGAGTTAGTTTGGTTAAGTTTACATCACGAATATTGTCCTGCAGGAAGAGAGAGCGTAAAGAGAGCCAAACAATTTTGACTTAATACGTTTGTATATACTTCGACCGTTAACATACATTTGATGTAAAAATAAGTTTTTGACACAAATAAGAGTTTGATTTTGTAATATCAAACAAAACATGTGCATCGCACGAGTCAAAATGCCCCGTAGAGGTAATCTATCTATCTATATACATATATAATAACGTTTCGGGTCTGAAACACCACATTAACTCTCTCTCCTATGTGGCATTCAATTAAGTTTGGATTCTTATTTATCTACAATCTTGAATCCCATATCAATTTAAAATGATACTTAAACGTTGAATAATCTAAATAAATAGAATTCAATATCTTGAATCCCTCATCGATTAAAAATAGAACTCCACCAATGGAGAACCTAAATAAATACATAGAATTCAATATGTACTTTTCAACCCGATAGTTGTTTCACGCACAAGCTTAAGAATTTTAGTTTATTGTGTTTAATTTGGTCAATTAATAAGTTGGACAAATAAATAGTTTAATTTTTTTAGTGAAAAATTAATTTGGTCAATTATTAAATGTACATTAATTCTATTTATCTAAAATTTGAATTTTACGTCTGTTTTATTTAGTAGTTTTATTTAATTAAAATTTTTAATTTGGCCAGTATTAATAATAACAATTACTAAGTTAGCCAAATTAATTGGAGAATCTAATTTGACCAATTATCGAATTTGTATTAATCGTATTTATCTAAATTTTGAACACCAAATCGCTCTTATATTTGATTATGTAGATTTTATAAGTTTTTAATAAATTTTGGTAATTAGTATAATCAATGTGTAATTTACCATCATATTTCTAAGCAAATTAATTTGATCAATTATCGAGTTGGCCAAATAAATAGTATTATTTTAATTGAAATGTAATTGTCCAATTTATCAAGTATAACAATTTGAGCGAATTTGAAATTTTTTGACGTTAGACGTAATAATCAATTATTATAACCACTTATATTTGATATTTAGATTTTATATATTTTAATAAATTTGGATAATTAGTGCATATAACTATATAGGTTGACGAGGAGAACATGTACTAAAATTATCTTTAATCGAGTTTGAGACGGGTATAAGTGCATAATATCTAAATAGGTTTTCGATAGTTGAACCCTAGCTCTATTGTTCTAGGTATCAGTATATGGGTGTGGTATGAAAACGCGTAATAAATACATATTTAAGTCAAATTTCGAGCGGGTATGGTTATATAAATTATAAACGGGTTCGAATGGGTGAATCATTGCCTCATTTTTTTGGTTTATTATTTTGTCCTGCCTCGATGAGGACCGAGTGGCCGAACCTAACTAATAAGTATAACTAGGGAGTTTTTTGCATTAATAGATATGATTAAAAAATATAATTTTATTATATATAAATATATAATATTGTTATACATCAAAAGCACCACATTAACTCTCCCATACGTGGTATTTTTTATTTATTAGATTCTTATTTATTTAAATCTTGTATCCAACTTTGATTTTCAACGACACTCCAATGATTGAATAACTAAATAAATATTTAAAAGAAATGTGTACTTTACCACCTCATAATTATTTTACATCATTGCTTTAATTTGATTATCAATTGAGTTGGCCAAATGAATTGATTTATTCTTATTAGAAAATTTAATTGAAAAATTATTAAATAAATCTCAATGGCCTAAATAAGTAAGTATTTTTTTAATATCTAATTTATATATGCATAAATATATTTGTTTTTTTAATAAATTCGATTCTCTTCACTTCTAAATAAATATATAAAGTATCTAAAAACAATACGAATTCGGAGTACCACAATTACTTTCTCTCCTACATGATTTATTTATTTATATATATATAATAGTGTTTTGGATCTGAAACACCACATTAACTCTCTCTCCTATGTGACATTCTCTTAATTTTGGATTCTTATTTATCTAAAATCTTGAATCTCACATCGAAGTATAGCTATATAAATTGTAAAGAGTTTTTGAAGATTGTATAATTCCAAACTTATACTAGGAATTTAAGTTTTAATCTTTTATTATTTCTTTTATTATTTATAATATTTATTCTTAACCTTTACTGTACATTGTTGATTTTTCTCTGAGATGAGTTAACCAATTACTATAACAACTTATGTTTACTTATTTAAATTGTATAAATTTAAATATGTTTAGTAATTAGTGGATATTATATAGGGCATTTGGGTTTAAAATGGTTATAAAGTTATCTTTTAATCAAGTTTGTGACGAATACGTGTATATAGATTTTAAACGGGTTTGAGTGGCTCAACCTCACTCTCATTATTTCATGTGTTACTATACGAATTTTAAATCGAATAAGTTGTAAAATTATCTCCAATCGGGTTAGGACGCGTACAAGTAGATGAATTCTAATTGAGTTCAAGTGGTTGAATCTTATCTCCATCATTTTTGTTTATTGATGTGTTTTGCTGCAGTACAATTCCAAGTGATTGAACCCTAATAAAATAGTAAATTATTTTTAAATTTTTACTTATAAATTATAATATAAAGTGATTACCCATCGAATTTCGACGGGCTATACACTAGTTATTATTAAAAGAAATACATAATACATCCTACTATAGAGCTATACTATTTGAACCTCTATTTAAAAAAGATACAATTTTCGTTTTTTATACTAAATTTTAATCTTAAATATTTTTTAATTATATCATAAAAATTTTATTATAAAGATATTAACAAACTGATATACATATATAATTTTATTATTTATTAATACAATATCTAATATAAATAAATAGACAAAAATCTATACTAAGAAGTCAAACGACGTCTTTTAAAAAATAAGTTTTTTTTAAAAATAATAATATTATAATATAACAAAAAAGGATACGGGTCCTAATCCCTTACAAAACCAATTTCTACTGTTATTCAGGGGGGCAAGTCCCTAACATGACCAATACTAACAAAAGGAAAACTAGAAAATACAAAGAAATCCCGATTACAACACAGAAACCCATTAGTTCGGGTTTTTCTTCTCCTTGACTTTTTTCTTTTTATTTTTGCTCACGACTTCAATGTAACCCTCAACCTCTTCGGATGTGCCAATGATTTCATTTTGTGGACCTATTGCTCGATTATTTGCCTCGACACGTTTATAATTTCTTTTTCTGGTTCCCATGCTCGATCATTTTCCTCGGAACATTCTTCCATGTTGTTGGCGGGTAAGATTTCATATGATTGAAAGATATCATCTCTAATCTTTTGAACAATCGACCGCTCGAGCGTTAGACGAAGCTTGCGAAAGTGGGGTCCCTGATTCGACCGAAAAACTGAGTCTTCATCGAACTCCGGGGGTAACCTCAAGGCTGGACTGGCTGGGCGGTCTAAACAGATCGGTTGCTGTATGACCGGGTAAGAAACATTTTGGAGCTGATCTTTCTCTTCAATTGCCACAAGACATTTTTCTAAAATCTGAATATTTTTTGTCTTAACCGTTTCATAAGAGGCGGGTTGCATTTTGGGCTTGGTGACATTCTCCAATTGAGGTGAGGTTGAATCTGATCGGAGCTTTGGGAGTTCCAGCAAAGTGTTGGGGGCGACTTCCTTGCTGTCCAAGTCGTCAACCATAAGGGGCTGCTGCGGAGTGCCGTGGACAGTGTCGACTTTAGACGTGCCACCCACAAACATTTCAGTCTGTTTATAGGAGATTTGCATTCTTTAAGTTCATGCCCGAGATGTTTGCATGAGCAGCAAAAGGATGGGATGTTCTCGTACTCCACAGCTTGAATCATTTTGCATCCATCAAGTCGGATTTCAATTTCCGGCAAACAAGTTTTAGTTAAGTCAATTTCAATGCACACACGTGGAGTAGAAGCATGAGTTAATTCAACCGTTGCACTATCAATACGTAGAGGTTTCCCAATCATTGAAGCAATGATGAAAAGACTCCGTCGATCAAATAAGTGGACAGGAAGATACGGAAATTTCACCCAAACCGGAGCGAAAGGGGATTCGACTTCAGGTGCAAAATCAGGAGTCCATTTGAAAACTCTCATCGGAAAGCCAGCCATATACCAAAGTTGGCGACACCATAATCGAGTGTAATCTTCCTCACAAGATAAACGAATAAGAACATGTTTATGTTCAAGAAGCGAGACCGAGAAGTCACCTTTGAGATTAAGGTTTCCTATTATCGATTTGAGAGTTCTCATGGTAGGAAAACCATGTGAAAATTCACCAACCAACGAGAATTCAAAAGGAGCAACAAGTTCCTCAAGTTCTTTTGCCGAAAAGAAGATGTGTTTGAGACCATCAACTTCACGGATGTGACCAAATGCATTATCCGAGCAACCATCATAAAAACTCTTCTTTAAATCTGTGTTTGGATCACCGAAAAATCTGTTAGACGTTGGCATGAGATTCGGGCGTTTGGGATTGGAATCTGGTGACTTCAGATTCCTAACAATGTCCGCATAGCTAGGTGCAGGACGAGTTTTAGGAGGCTCCGAGCAGCCCAGGTCTGCAGCCATACCACTGGAATTCTGCTTCACAGAAGGAGATTCTCGGCTGGGACTTTTATCAAACACCTTTAGTGCAGTTGTGGCCTGTGTTTGGGAGGAAGAATCCTGTAAAGGACAAGCACCCGGAATGGAAATCAGAAATGGCGAGGAGTCCTCGTCCCTGCAAATGGGCGATCCACCCTCAACCAATTTTTGATTTTCCACATCTCCACCAACCACCTCCTTCTTAGAAATAAGTTCGCATTGGGTTCCTTTACCAGAGGCAGGGGCTCCTGATATCATAACCCTCAAAGGCTCCGCCTTTTCCCCTGACGCAACAACCTATTAGGTAAAAAACTGGGCGCAGATTTCGATTTCCTCTCCTTCTTCCTTGCTCTCGGCCTAGTATTTTTAATTCTTTACTATTTCTACGATGTTGTCCCTTTTAAAAAATTACGTTAATCAACATAAAGAACTAATTTAATCATCCATTCCATAGAATATAAAAGTTTCGAAGATAGACTCGTATAATTGAGAAATAAGAAAATACAAATACAAATAATAAGTTATTTGAGTTTGATTCTTTCGGACTTTGACTAATCGTTCGAGTTAAACTAAAACCACAATTTTCTAAGCTTAAATAAAACCCAAACTAACGTAAATATTATATTCGATTGTACTCGACTCGCCTAACTGCTAAAAAAGTGTATGTTTATTTTTTTATGTTATATTATATTGGTGTGTTTTTGGATATCATTCTTCTTACATTTTATCTCTTTATTTTACTATATGAAATTATTTTTTTTTGGTACAAAGACGTAACAAAATGGTCAAGACGACTGAGTATTCGTAGGAGTATAGGAGACCACATTTTTTATGCATCGTCTTGAGATTATCAAATTAGTTTATTCTTTACAGATTTAATTAATATATATATATATATATATAATATTAAAATGTTGTAAAATTATTAAATTGATATCTTTTGTAGCAAAAATCAATAACTAACGATTGATTTTACCAATTAAATTTATATTCTATAAATAATCAGACAAATAGTCGTAAATAATCAGTTAATCACCTGGTCAAAAAAGTCAAAGGATACAGACACAGTCAATCATCGACTGCCAACAATCATTCCCTATGTCCAATGTAGCTCTCACATGGTCTTCGAGAATTTGTATCTTTATTAATAGATGATTGGGTGTCATTAATGTTAAAAATTTCATCTTACACAATTCCTAACAATATTATATGTCCAAACTTGTTAGTAACGTATTACTAAGAAAATATTGTTATACTTCACCTGGAGGCCTAACTCCATAAGCCTAATTAATATATAAACTTAACCAAACCTATTTTGATAGTTTGAGGTCCTGTGGTAATTCAATTTGAGGAAGATTAGCTTCAATTCTCTTATGGCGACCTCAAGAACCGAAGCTAACAACCACAAGATTTTCTTTTATCAATATCTAACTTGGTTGGTGTAACGCTCGAGTCCAAAAGCCGGAACCACTACAAATAGCTCATACTCTTGTAACACCCCTGAGATATCTGAGGTATGACACAACATTGTGAACCCCTACTTGAGACCCACCAGGCTATATCACCAACGTGAACACACATCAATCATTTTGGTTGAAGAAACCAACACATCAATAAATGATGAATAGACAAACAATGACCCAGTTCAACCGGTAATTACTCCAATTGCAAACATCATAATTAATAAGAATAGTAAAATCTAAAAGTAACACAATTTAACAAAACTCCTAAAGTACTCGAGAACAGTCTATTATGGAACACATCATTCAAAACCCACGACAATTTAAATAAAAGACGACCATTGACTCAGCACAATATCACGATTTGCTTTCATTCTCGTACTGCCCCGATGCTTGCTCGTTCAGGCGCTCGAAACCTGAAATACATTAAATGTACCCCCATTTAAGGGGTTAGTAGTGCAAGTAAAGACAGATGAACCACTACAAACTTACACATTCAAGTATAAGCACGAAAGTTTGAAAAGCCAAGATAATGATTTCCGAAAATGTAAGTACTTAAAATATCATCATCTCAAAATAAACCACATTATTAATCGTGGACCAGGCCAGAGGTTACTAATCCCTTGAGGCTCCGTCGGACCCTCCTAGAGTGATTAACCCAACAGTTTATGAGTCAGACTAATTGTTAATGACTCCTCTAAGGGACTCTTCCGGAGTGAACATAAACACACATACATCACACATGCATTACTTCTCACGCTAAGTATGTAAGTCCATAAGGAATACTTGCCTTCGAGACATGACAAAGAATTATGAGACAATAATCGCATGTGGTTGAAGGGATTGAAGACTTTGAACCCAAACAATCCATAAACTATCAACAATCATACGTATGAATTCGAAACTGCGCAACCAATCCCTCTCAATATTCACAAAATTTAGAAATTACACTATAAATTCGTAGAGGGCACATGTATTTAGAATAGATAGCTCATATACATCACGATTCCATGAACATTTTGAAAAAAAATGGATGAAAATAGCGAGACCCCCAAAATCCTGAAATTTAAGGTTATAAGAAAGGTTACCCTGGTTCGAAAAAATAGGAAGGATAAAACGGTAATTAAACCTCGTTAGGAACTCAGAAATAAAGTTATATGATAATATCCCGACAAGCCCTCATCTTGGAATCGCCCAAATCGCCGCACGGAAAAGAAGAAGTGAGAAAAATGGGAAGAAGATGCGAGTGTCACGTTTATTTTCTTACTTGAGTTATGGTAGTAATAAGTAAGTAACACGATCGTAATAAGCAAACCTTACCGCCGTAATGTGGATGGATACAATCGTAAATACGCTACTCGACTCTCAAGTTATTTATGTTCCCAGCATACCGCCGTATAGTGATTGGATTTCGGCCGTAAATTACTGAATTTATGGTCGTAACACACCGTACAATACGACCTTAAGTGCTACACAACAACCAAAGTCAGACAACACGAAACGGCTCATGTGCTGCAGAGACGCAACGAAAACCAACATACAACAAAGCGCTTACGAAGAGTTCTTAGCAATGAATTTCAGGGATAAACAAACAATCGATTTCGAACACCCGAATGTCCAAAAAATGACTATGAGAACAAACGCCTAAAATTTTAGGAAATTACAAAATGGCCCAACATCCGAAAATCGATTCGAAATCGAAGAACAATAATAAAGCTCACAACACATCTGAATATAATAAACAAACTTGCAGAACACCAAAACGATATTTTCAAACAAGATTTACAAGAACCGAACAAATACAAAAAGTCACAGTATCACAAGGATTCATTAAAAACAACCTCAAAACTCATTCGAATGACAAAAAGTACAAAACAAATTAGCTTCTCCAAACGATTACAAGAGAGCCGGCAAAAAATGAATAATGCCACTAAAAAGAGAAATACCTCGGATATTACATTCTCCCCCTCTAAAAATAAGTTTCGTCCCGAAACTTAAGAAATGAACAACTCGGGGTACTTAGCATGCATGCTATCTTCGACTTCCCAAGTCGCTTCCTCGTCTTCATGCCTTGACCAATGCACTTTAACCAACGGGATGGTTTTGTGTCGAAGTTGTTGTTAGGAGTATGCCCTCGAATGCCACTCAAAGGATGTTGAGTGAGGGCATTGTACTTATAATTATGTAAATCATTAATATAAGGCAATGGATGTTTCTTTATTTACTGGCAGTTACTGGCATTCCTAACTCGTAAATATACATATAGAAACTAGTCCGTGTATTTGAGAGCAAAACGTTCCACTCCTTATTTGATAAGGGGGTCGGCACTGGAAAGGTTTATAGCTCAAATACTTAATCGTTCGCAAGTCGATGAAACTTTAGTGGGCGTTAAGATTATGTAAAGACTTGTATGACGTGTTTTTTGACATGGAGAGTGCCTGTCGAACACTAATGGTTATTGGGAGCACACGTTATAGGTATGCTAATTCGATTACTATACTCGAACCGACTCACCCTCGATTCGTCACATGGATTTCACTACGGGACAGTCAATGACGGAATCGAAAGGTTGTGATAGGTATTCGTGAACCTTCGACTTGAGGATTTAGTAGGGATGTGCTTGTGACGTTAAGATTTTCATTAGAGTAGTTCGACCCTATAAACCGGGAGGTGGGGGTCAACCTCAACGTGCATCTTAACGGGCAAGTAGCAGGTCCTACTGAATACCAAGATAGAATTCTTTCTCCCATTAGTGAACGGGTTATATGTCCTATGCGGTTATTGGCAGATGAGATCATAAGTCTTTGGCCAAAGCATTGGAGCTAGTTGTATTGGATACACGAGAGCTCAATGATCTCGATTTGCATTAACGCATGCATAGCGTCAAGAAATCTGAGATAGGGTTTGGTACCGTGACCCTATAACTTGATCGGGGCGTTTGAAAGAAGTATTTATACGTATCTTGGTATTCACGACAGATGGTTCTTGAATGATCCCAATCATTCGTTCTCGGTTAAGTGCAGTGTAGGCCGCCAGGCTGGCTAGGTGGTGCTACTACTCTTTGGTTCGTCCCATTGCTGACTGAGACGGACCTACCGAGTCGCGCAATAGGATTGACGACGGAATGAATCAAGCTAATTCTCTCATTATGAATATTAGATATTGGATATCTAATTTGGGACATTGGATGTCTAAATTTATTTATTGGATAAATTAATTTACGGCCTAATTAATTAAATAAATTACCGGGTGATTAATTTAATTCATGAATATAATTATTTCTTGGAGAAATTAATTATGTCAGTATGTATTTGATATGATTAATTAATTGGATTAATTAATCGATATAAATACATCGGAACGAAATCAGAGTTTATTTGTTTGGACTCACGGGAGTCCGAAACGAATCGAACTCGTTCGATTTTTCATCTTGGCCGCCCTTCCCCTTCCACCTAACTTCATCTTATCTTTTGTTTTCATTTTTAAATGATAGACAAGGACTTGTGGGGTGTCTTCTTATGTGGATGAGTTGTAGGGTGGTTGGAGGTGAATAAATAATGAAGGAGAAGACAATCTCATTATAAGACTATTTCTCACTTCTCCTTTTAGAGCAATCAGTCGTGAGATATAGAGAGAGATAAAGAGAAACCATTTTTCTCTAAGTCATCTTCTTCTTCTTCATTAACTCTTGATTGTTCTTAGAGAAACATCAAGAAATATTGAGAGATCAAACATTAAAACACTTAGAGTGTTACAATTAAAAGCTTCATCACTTGATTCTAGCCGTAACCTCAGAGGTTAATCGGGTGTTGTCATTCCAGTCATTTTTCCGGTGTGTGGCAAGTATAGACGCGGTGCTTTCGGCGTTGGATCGTTCAAGGGCTTGGAGCGGATTGGATTCGTAGAGACCAAGCAAAGCTTGGGGAATAGCTCAAGAGAAGGTTACCATTTAATCAACGGACTTCGAGGATTAGTTTCTTACAACTCTTGCTTTTCGTTTATATATTCGTATATACGTAGCTCGATCAATCCTCTTAGGGATTCAGATCGAATTAATTTTCGTTTTACCGCTTCCGCTGGACCTTCGTTTTAGGCACCAAATCCCAACAGTGGTATCGGAGCGTAGGTCTTGCGATCGTATATACGATATTAGCATTTGCAATGCTTGATTAGATGGTGTATGATTTGGAATCATAATCGTATTAATCGTTGATTTTCTATTGCTCATCTAAAAAATTATTTTTTCATGATTTTATGTTACAATATAAATCTATTTTTCTTTTGAAAATTGATTTAAATGAGTAATATAAAGATTAGAAAAATATTATTTTTGGAATCGGGGCGAAAAAATGAGCCGAAAATGTAAACGGACCCGGACTTGAGGCTGCAGCCTTTACCTCGCGATGCACTGTATGGACATGATGCAGCGGCAGAGCGAGTCTGATCGGCGGCCTTGGCCGTGCTCGGCATCTGTGCGAGCCACCTTTCGGCGGCTTTGTCGGCGGATGACACAGGCTTGGCCGTGTTTTCCGACTCCGTTTTTTATATTTCGTTCGATAATTAATTTCCCACAAATTAAATTGAATTTAATTTGACTAAGATTTAATTATGGTAATTTTATTCTTAGGGGAATTAATTTAATGAAATATTTTCTCGTCCGGAACAAGTTAAAATTGACAGTTGTTTGAATTAATTGGATTAATTCGTTTTGGATGGACTGTTTTATATTGATTGGATCAATATTCAGATTCATTATGAATGCCATTTATTCAATGTGTTGGATGCATTATTTTTGAATGGTGATGTGGTTCATGGACCTAGTTTTTGAATCGTTCGGTTTTATTCGATTGGGTTGTAAATGCCATTTTGAGCCTATTTATTTTACTAGAAATATTTGTATCTAGGATGCAATTTTCAATGTAAAATTTATATGTAATGACGAAGACCGGAGGAAGATCCGTTTCGAGAAGACGAAGATTCAAGACGAAGACTTGTAATTAGATTACAAAGTTTTTGTTTTCTAGGAACGGTCCATGAAACACATGTTGGTAGCAACTAGGTTGTGAATGGTATTTTCATATTGTATGAATACCACAAATGCGCTAAAATGATTAATGTGCAAAGTGTAACGTTAATCGCGAAAATTCTCCCACGATAAATTATTAAGTTTATAAGGTTTCAAGGTTTTCCTTCCCTCCATCGAGTTTTCGGGAAATTGAAATCCAAACCGGATGTGCTATGCTTCTGAGTTATCGGGGTAGTCGTTCGGGGAGGACGAATAAATTACCGGGAGTGCATTAGATGCCTTCGGTTGGAGCAAATTTTATCCCTAGAAACCTGATAGGTTGCCGGATAAGATTCAATTGTGAAACTGATTTGCGTCGATGGTGTTGTGTCAAGAATTAACACCTTCCGACCGGCGATCGCCTAGGAGGACGGGCGACCGAGTTACTGCCGAGCGGCCAAGGCGGATCTGCCGATCAGCGACCTGGCGACCGAGCCTCAGCCCAGCGGACAAGCTGCATCGACCAACCGAAGGTCCCAGGACAAGTCCCGGTATCGAGCGATCAACCTCAGATACGATCGCCTCTCGATACTCGGCGGCCAAACTCTGGCGATCTACTAATGGACGATCATCTCTCGGTACTGGCGGCCGATCCTTGGCGATCGTCACTCGGCGACCTACTCCTAGCGGCCAAGCGGTCGGCGACCATCCTTCGGCACTTGCCGACCTACCCTTGGAGACCGACCGTCTCTCGGCACTGGCGACCTACACTTGGTGACCGATCATTGGCGACCTCCATCCGGCGATGGCCATCCGGTCGGCGAAGGCCGAACCTTGAGGCGGCACCACGTGCAAGGACCGAGACAAGATCCGCGAATCTCGGGCCATTGACCACGGATCTGGCGATTCTCTCCACCCGGTACAAAGCCGCGAAAGCTTGTCGGTAGGGCCGCATGTTGGCCCGACTCGGACGCGTGTTGGCCCCTTCTGGACCGCCAGTGTGCGGCCTCTTCCTTGGACTTTAGCCCGACATCCGGCATCTTACTTGGACTTTAGCCCGACGGCCCGAGAGATCGGCACATTATTATATTGGCCGTGGGCGATCGGCACCTTATTATATTAGCCGTGACGATCAGCCACTACAGACGGGACCATTTGCCCTATATAAGCAAGGCACCTGCACTTGGACCTTGCTTCAACTCCCTTGGATTTCACACTATACGAGAAGAAAACATCAAGCACTTGGCTAACATCCAACTCTTGGCATGACTATCATTCGGTCTTACTTCTCCGGCCTTTCTCCTCGAGCGGATTACGGCAGGGACGAAGAACACCGAGCTTCGCTCAAGAGCCGGATTAACAGAGTCTTTTTACACTCATTGTATTTAGATTTCTCACATTAATACTCGTATCCACGAATATTTGTATTAATAACATCTCGCGAGAGCATTCAAGCCCGGGCCTAACAAACCCGGCAAATCTTGTATTATTTATCTACTCTCGGAAGTGCTCCCGCAATTGTTGTTTGTTGTCCGTCTTCCAGCAGTATTAATCTTCGGATAAATATTTTGGGCAACAACAATTGGCGCTAGAAGAAGGGGATCCAAACCTCGATTTTTTATACCTACCGTCCCGAAGAACACTCACTGTTCTCGGGGCAGATACTTGAAGTGACACTTACTGCACTTCAAAGAAATCCTTCAGAAAACATGTCTTCGCCTCCGCGTCAAAGAAAGCCGCTGACCAGCCGGCCAGACCCCCTGTCCGTCCCAATCCGAGCCGCAGCCGATGGTGCAAGGTAGCCGCCGCGGTCAGAGACGCTCGACCCCGTCCCGGGAAGGCGGCCCGAGCCTCTCGCTCGATCGATTCGAACCAATGAGCGGTCGAAGAGGCCGCGCCGTCCTTCGGGAGCGACGGAGTGCTCTCGACGCGCCTCGGCTATCACCCCCTCGGTCTCCGCCGGAAGATCAAGCGGAAGCTCAAGGCACTGCGCCGAGCGAGCGCCGGGAGGCTCTCGCCCACAAGAAGAGGCGCTCGCGGCGGGGCACGTCATCTTCGATCGCACAGGCGGTGACCCGACACAGCGGCCGGGCGATCCGGCCCTAGCTACGAGGCAGCGGAGTTGGTGTCCGTCACCGGGAGCTCGGCCTACCGGCTCCCACAAGGCGATCCAGGCCCGGCTCTGCTCGCCCAGATTCCCGAGGTCGCGGCAGTGGGGTCCGGAGGTCGGTACACGATCGCCTCGGCCCCCGCTCCCAAAGCCGATCCGCAAGCAGCCGAGCCGCGGCGATTGCCGCAATGCAACGTCAGATCGACGACGTGAAGGCGCTCCTGCAGTCCGGGGCAGGCGCCGTGAAGACGATCGCCGCGCCAAGCGAGCCGCTCGCGATCGACATCGAGCTCGCCCCGGTGCAGCACAAGATCGCCCCTCCTCAGACACCCGTGTACCAGGGGCGATCGGACCCCCAAGCACACCTGCACAAGTTCAACATCTACATGACCGGGTGTGGGGCATCGGACGCGACCCGGTGCCGAATGTTCCCTCTGACACTAGACGACCTCGCCCACCGGTGGTACACCTCATTGCCACCTCGGTCCATTGGCTCCTTTAACGAGCTGGCGCACGTCTTCACGGAATACTTCGCCACCAGGGCCGCTCGGCCAGAAGGTCCCCATCGCATGTGGCGGATCAAGCAAGGGGAAGAGGAGTCCGACTCGGACTACATCGGCCGGGTTGACATGATCATCCTCAAGCGAGCCGTGAGCGATGAGACCGCCCTCTACGCGGTTAGGAGGTTTTCGGGGCTTCTCGCCTATGTTCGGGCATCTCACGAAGACCCTACCGACGACCTACGCACCTTCCGGCTAGAGCCGCAGATTTCTGTCCAGGACAAAGGCTTCTTCTCGGCTAGGAGTAGATCGATCGGCGCCGTCGACGACCTCCGATCTACCCGGCCGTCGCTACTACCAGCGAAGCGGAGGACTCGATCCCGCCTACTGATCCATTTAAATGACGGACTAGCGCCGCCCGATCGCCAATATCGACCTACGAATAAAGCGATCGGCCGCGGCGACGATCGCCCGATCTTCGGCGGTCGCAACATCATCGGCAACCGGTGGACACGATCGCCATCTGATCGGCACATAACATGACGGACTAAGGCATAAGATCGCCTCCACCGCACATCATAAAGCCATGGTCCTGGCAATCGATGGAACCGGCCGCCGGCCATGCAAGGTCCCTTTCGGCCTAGATCGCCCGCCCTTCGTTTAAATACGAGGCCGGCGTAGTCGAGCTCTCCAACATTAATCAGTGGACACATGCCACAACCTCGTCTCAACGTACACCGTCGAGGTCGGCCATCTCCATGGCTGGCCGAGGTGGAAGCAGAGCTAACAAGCCGCGGAGGTGGAGTTGATTCATCCGACGCTACCCCGCGCAAGGACTCCTCTAGACCGAGACCGCACGCCCTTCGTTTAAATACGAGGCGGCGCGGCTACCAGAGGACCCTCATAATAAAGTGAGTCACGAGACACTCATTGTCTTCGCGCACCAAGACACGGTCATGGAGTCGGTCCATCGATCTCCGCGACTGTGCATGATTCCTCAAACAAAGCGAAACCACCAAGTTTCCATGGGGGATCGGCCAATGTTGTTTTTGCAGGTACAAGACCGAAAGATAGCTAAGCCAATCGACCATAATAGCCCAAGTCCGAAATCATAAGTCACCCAAGAAGATCGCCCGTCCTCATCCAGACACGATCGCCAGCAAGAACCACCTCGCCCCATGTCTTCAACATAGGAGCAAGCTGGGGGGCAATTGTTGTGTCAAGAATTAACACCTTCCGACCGGCGATCGCCTAGGAGGACGGGCGACCGAGTTACTGCCGAGCGGCCAAGGCGGATCTGCCGATCAGCGACCTGGCGACCGAGCCTCAGCCCAGCGGACAAGCTGCATCGACCAACCGAAGGTCCCAGGACAAGTCCCGGTATCGAGCGATCAACCTCAGATACGATCGCCTCTCGATACTCGGCGACCGACTCCTGGCGATCTACTAATGGACGATCATCTCTCGGTACTCGGCGACCGATCCTTGGCGATCGTCACTCGGCGACCTACTCCTAGCGACCGACAGTCGGGCGACCATCCTTCGGCACTTGCCGACCTACCCTTGGAGACCGACCGTCTCTCGGCACCTGGCGACCTACACTTGGTGACCGATCATTGGCGACCTCCATCCGCTGGCCGATGGCCATCCAGTCGGCGAAGGCCGAACCTTGAGACTGGCACCACGTGCAAGGACCGAGACAAGATCCGCGAATCTCGGGCCATTGACCACAGTCTGGCAGATTCTCTCCACCAGCCGACAAGCCGCCGAAAGCTTGTCAGTAGGGCCGCATGTTGGCCCGACTCGGACGCGTGTTGGCCCCTTCTTGGACCGCCAGTGTGGCGGCCTCTTCCTTGGACTTTGGCCGACATCCAACATCTTACTTGGACTTTGCTTTGTGACCCGAGAGATCGGCACATTATTATATTGGCGGCGGGCGATCGGCACCTTATTATATTAGCCGTGACGATCGGCCCTACAGACGTGACCCATTGCCCCTATATAAGCAAGGCACCCTGCACTTGGACACTGCTTCAACTCCCTTCGGATTTCACACTATACAGAAGAAAACATCAAGCACTTGGCTAACATCCAACTCTTGGCAACAGCTATCATTCGGTCTTACTTCTCCCGGCCTTTCTCCTCGAGCAGATTACCGGCAGGGACGAAGAACACCGAGCTTCGCTCAAGAGCCGGATTAACAGAGTCTTTTTACACTCATTGTATTTAGATTTCTCACATTAATACTCGTATCCACGAATATTTGTATTAATAACATCTCGCGAGAGCATTCAAGCCCGGGCCTAACAAACCCGGCAAATCTTGTATTATTTATCTACTCTCGGAAGTGCTCCCGCAATTGTTGTTTGTTGTCCGTCTTCCAGCAGTATTAATCTTCGGATAAATATTTTGGGCAACAACAGATGGTATAAACTTAACTTGTTCACGAACCATAGAAACCGTATAGGTTGAGGGGAGTGAACAAGGGGAAAAAGAAGATCGAATCAACCATTAGATGGGTTGATGTTGGACACCACTTTATGAAAATTAATAGACTAGAAACCTGTTCGGTTGCCCTCGATTAAGATTTATAAAGAACTCGATCACCACTATGAAGTAGAGCGACGATACTTCCAGATTTCACATGGGAGTGTGTTATTTCGATAAAAATAGTGGGAGCTGGGTAACAAGAATAGAAAGACCTTAATTCTATACTCGGAACATAATATAACAAGTCATTAATTAATCTGTTATACATAATGCAGACATAACTCTCAATATGACAATGAATCCACTCGCAATTCTACTCGAAAAGAACACCTTAATGGGACCTAACTTTGTGGATTGGCTCCGAAATCTGATGATTGTCCTCAGTATAGAGGCACTGGGATACGTCTTGGAGACGGACATTCCGGCGCCTCCTGTGCGGACCCGAGCCAATCAGGAAGAGATTGAAGACCACGAAAAGTGGGTTAAGGATGACGTGAAAGTCCATGCTTATATGATAGCTTCCATGTCTAATGAGCTTCAGAGAGCTCATGAGAAAATGACTTCTGCTAGGCAGATTCTGTCTCACTTAACCGAGCTTTATGGTGAGCACAGCAGAACTGCTAGATATGAGATATCCAAGCAACTGTTCGGTGCAAGGATGAAGTAAGGTGAGAAGGTTGGGGAACGCATCCTCAAAATGATATCCATGATCGAGAAATTAGAGGCTCTTGATTTTAAAATGGATACTTCTCTCCAAACCGACCTTATCCTTCAGTCTCTCCCTGATTCCTTCTCACAGTTTGTTATGAACTTCAACTGCAATGAGATTGCATGTAACTTAGCTGGGCTAATGAACAAACTGGTGACCGCTCAGTCTCAGATGAAGACTCATGAGATGAAGGAGTACGCCCTTGTGATTTCTTACGGACTTGGAAGTCTAAGAATAAGAAGAAAAAGACCAAGAAGCGAGACTAGACCACAAGTTAAGGACCTTAAAGGAAAGGCGGGGCCCGATGGTTCCAAAGGCAAGAAGAAGAAAGATACTTGTCTCAAGTGCGGTGAGTGGGCCACCGGGCTAGAGACTGTCCAGATTCTTCATGGCACTTGGTCTGAGAACTTTTAGTTTTGGAAACAAATTGTTACACTCTTTGTATTTTCTACTTCCTGGATATTGGATTCTGGTGCTATTTCTCATATTTGTACTGTGAATCAGGATCTGCAACAAAGTAGGAAGCTTGGAGCTGGAGAAGTTATGATCACAGTCGGAAGCGGGTATAGTGTCAAGGCGACCGACATAGGATCAGTTCTTTTGGGTTTAGAATCTGGCTTTGTTTTGACTTTAGAAGATGTACTTGTTTTGCCCAAGGGGCACAAAAACATTGTATCCATTCCGGTCATGGACCGAAAAGGCTTTTCATTTTTCATTGGTGATGGTTCTTGCAAAATTTATTTCAGAAATAAACTAATGGGTACTGCTACATTGTTAAATGGATTGTATCATCTAAATCTCAGCAACAAAGTAGTTGCGAATACTATGACTAGAAAACGTGGTAGGGATGAAACCAATCAAGTTTTGAAATGGCATCTTAGACTTGGTCATGTTGGTCAGACCAAGGTTTACAAGATGGAAAAGGATGGACTTATGGGTCCATTGGGATCGGATCTCTTTCCTACTTGTGAATCTTGCCTTAAAGGCAAAATGACTAAGTCCCCCTTCACAGGGACTTTTGAAAGAGCCGCTGATAAACTGGGATTAATCCATACCGACGTTTGTGGTGCTTTGGAAGCAACACGTGATAGATATCAATATTTCATTACGTTTACGGATGATCATACTAGGTTTAGTTATGTATACTTAATGAAACATAAATCCGAGGCCTTTGAGAAATTCCA
Source organism: Orobanche coerulescens (assembly GCA_033398695.1). Lineage (NCBI taxonomy): Eukaryota > Viridiplantae > Streptophyta > Magnoliopsida > Lamiales > Orobanchaceae > Orobanche > Orobanche coerulescens. The sequence continues at coordinate 168,052,066 of CM065811.1, forward strand.
GGAATTCAAGGCCCTAGTCGAGAAACAAATGGTAATCATATCAAAGCACTTCAGTCGGACCGAGATGGCGAGTATATGAGTATGGAGTTTGACGAGTTCCTTAAGGAACATGGAATAGTTTCACAACTAACACCTCCAGGTACTCCTCAGTTAAATGGTGTGTCAGAAAGAAGGAACCGGACCTTGTTGAACATGGTTCGTTCCATGGTGGGCTATACTGACTTACCGATTTACCTGTGGGGGTATGCAATCCTGACTGTCGCTTACATCTTGAATAGATGTCCTTCCAAATCCGTTCCTAAAACTCCACATGAGATGTGGGAGGGCAGGAAACCAAGTCTTAATCACATTAGGATTTGGGGATGTCCCACCTATGTCAAGAAGACTAAGGTGGAGAAGTTGGAAGCTAGGTCCGTGAAAGGACGTTTCATTGGATTCCCATCTGGGACGATGGGATATCTATTCTACATGCCCGAAGATCAAAAGATCGTTGTTGCTTTACAAGCACACTTCCTGGAAGATGAGTTCATTCAGGAAGGCGGAGCAGGTAGAAGTATTTCTTTAGAAGAATACAATGAAACTCCTCGGGAGACACCTGTGCAAGAAACTGGAACCGAAACTTTTGAAACACAAGTACAACCAACTCATAGGTCTAGTAGGGTGTCTCATTTACCTGAGAGGTATGGGCTTGTGCACTTGGAGGAGCTGTAATATCCGCAATTTTCGATTTTCGGTAAATTTCTTTTTTCGGCCGGAGTCCGTTTTGACGACTCGCTCATGACCGTTTCGTTATTTCGAGAATGATTAATTCTGCACTTTTTGTCATCCGAGTTCGTTTCGGTATCGTTTTGTTGAGTTCTGAGCTTTTTAACGACTTTTCCGCACTTGAGTTCGATTCTTGCGAATCTCGTCCGAAACTGTTGTTTCGAGTTTCTCGTAAGTTCATTTAATGTTATTATTCATGTTGCGAGCTTTGGTTTTGTGTTTCGATCGTGTATCGTGATTTTCGGACGTTTTGGGCCATTTTCGTAATTTCCCAAAGTTTTGGGTAATTACTTCCGTTGTTGAATTCCGAGCCTTCGGGTGGTCGGAATTGTGTGTTCTCTTAGCTCTAAGATTCGTCTTTGCGAGTACGTCGTAACTGTATCATCGATTCGTATTCAGGTTCGGGTTTCGGGGTCGTTCGGGCCGTCGGAGTTGGCCCCGCCCGAGTCATGGCCGGGCAATCTCGGCCCAGCCAGACTGCCGAGTCACGGCCGTAGTGCTCGGCGGCTTACGCCGAGTCACGGTCGGCGGTGATCGGCGGCTTCCGGCCGAGCAGCCGCCGTAGGGCGCGGCACATGCCGCTTGGCGGGGGCCGCGGCACACTCTGTGGCATTTTCGGCCAACCCGATGCAGGTGCCGCGGCACACGCCGGTGAGCCGCGGCACCTGCTGCCGACCACTGGGAGCCATTTTGGGCTGTGCCGCGGCACACTCCCTGGGCCGCGGCACACTGTACGGCTATTTATGGTCCTGCACACGGGTTTTTGGCCATTTTTCTCCTTCTTCTCATTTCCTTCCGCGGCTGAGGGTGATACCACCATGGAGCCATGTTGTTTGACAACAAATCCATGAAGTTATTGAGTTCATATCATCAATCAATCATCCGTTATCATCCATTGATCCAGCGAATCAAAGTAATCTTCCTTAGAACCCTAATTTCGTGAATTTGGGGGTTTTTGCGTTTTTGTCCGATTCGTTATGTATTATTGGTTAATTCATGACGGATATGATTAATCTTAGTAGTATTCTTGTGTTTAATATCATTTAATCCATTGTTCTTCATCGAATCGAAGTATATTTCTTGATTTCCTTCAAATTGACTTTTTGGGGGATTTGTCCTTGATCTTGTTTTTCATCCATTTTTGATGGATCGATTATGGTTAAATGATGTTGTTAAACATATTCTATGGATTGTATATCCATATTTCAACTTGGAATTCCGTCGAATCATGTTCTTGGCCGTTTTGGGGGAAACGCTTGAACGTTCGTCATTTGTTCTTTGAATTCAACAGCTTTGAGTCGTGTTATAGAATTCATTTCATTGTTGTTCTTGTCCTTCGTAGTTTATGACCGCGAGTTGGCGATCGGTGGAGTCGGTGGGTTCGTAGTCGGTTCGTGTCAACCTACTTCGGTCGATTCTCCGTGTTGCGATTATTCGAGGCAAGTATCTTGCCCATACATTTCATATTTCATCGGCATAATTATTGATAAATGATTTTATGCGAAATCCAATGTTTAATGAACGTTAAAAAGGATCGGTATGTCCTCGATAAATATTGTCTTTCAACGATAATTCGAATACTTCGTGAATGGATATGTTCTCGGAATATGTGTGTTAGTTTCATACGTTGAGAGACGTTATAATCGCATTGTGTGAATATAATAGAGCATAATTGTTTGCCGAGGATTGTGTATTGAATTGTATGTTTGTTCGGTGGGTATTCGACATGATGTGATGTTAGTCGTTACTCCTTTGAAAGGAGGTTGTGATGCTTAATGTTGCTTGTCTTGATAATCGACTATTGTTGTGTGCTTGTTGTATGTGATGTGCCTCCGGGTAGGATTGTTGAATCTCCGGGATCCATACTTGCTAGTATGGGTCGGGCGAAATCGTAGGGTTATCCAATACGGGTATGTCTTGCGGGGACTCCGAGGTTCGGGGCTTGCTAGCCCGATGCCGGGATAACTTGTGGGGTTATCATCGGGTATGTCTTGCGGGGACTCCGAGGTTCGTGGCTTGTTAGCGCGATGCCGGGATAACTTATGGTTGTGGTTTGGTTGTGATATTCGTGTCGTGGAGACATGTGATTTGATATGTTTTTCCTATTGGGTTATTCACTCGGGTTTGTTCTTCGGGAGCATCTGAGGTTCGTGGCTTGTTAGCACGGGACACGAATAATCCTTAGGAACATGTGATTTGTGATTTGGGTCACGAACCCCGTGTTTTGTGAAATGGGTTGTGGACCCTGCGTATTGTTACCGGAACTTGAATTTTGGAAAATGACTTTTGGGTTGTGTCCCTAAATGTTTTCGAAAGGTTTTAGAATTCTTATATCCCAAATGTTTTCTAAACTCCCGAGATCGTCAAATGTTTTGTAATATGGACATTGGGTTACTTCCTACCTTTCACGTTTTGAATGATTTGATCAAGTGAATTTTCTCGGGAAGTATATTCGCGATTATTCTATTTTTGTGGAGTATGATATGTATGGCTTGTTTTCGTATTTATACTTGCACTAGCAAAACAGTGGAGTTTTGCTAACCCCTGAGTATTCGGGGGGTGGATGTCTATTTTTGCATTCAGGTTTTGGAGCATAGCACAGGGTCGGCACGAAGGATGATGAAAGATGAACGATACTAATCACACGAGGATCCGTTGATGTCGTATTGGTCTAGTTGTATTTTCTTTTCCGCTGCAGTATTTTTTCCCCGTTGTACGGGAGTTTATTGTATTTTGACCCCTGCGTGGGTATATGTTGTAATTGAGCTGTATATTTTTATTGAAAGACCAAATCGGTCTACTGAGTCATTTAGCTTTGAAGGCATTGTCGAGATGTTAAATGTTGTTACCAGCCTGGTAGATCTTCGAGGAGAGGGTCTACGGCGTGTAATATCCCTGAGTGGATTGGGGGTGTTACATAAATGGTATCAGAGCTTAGGTTGTGGAAACCTAGGCTGTCGGGTCAGTGGTGTCTGTTGAGTTTTTGGTCTCGTCGGATTTTGTCTGACTGAGTCGTGTCGCGACGCGTCGTCTGAGTTTGTTGGTCGTGATTAGTATCGTGGGCGATCATCATCTTCGTGCGACCTGTGAATGTAAGTCTCCCTTCTTTGTGTTGTGCCTCATGTGACACGAGCCATTTTTATGATTATTGGTTAAGTGACGGAATCCTCTTATGGATTTTGATTTTGTGATATGTGGTTATTTGACTCTCATATTTCGTTCATATGAGGAGTAGTGTTGCTGGATTGTGCATGTTGAACTGTATTTCTTTTATCCGCTGCGTGAGTTCTTTTGTAATGACTTTCGGTATTTTACCGACCGAGTTTTATTTCGAAAATCGATTCCCTTAACCGAGCTTTTGGCATTTTGGCCTTGAATGTTTTATGACGGTTTGATAAATGATCATGTGAGTTTTTAGGCATTCTAGCCTAATATATATATATATATATATTTTTTTTTACCTTGAGTATCTTAGAGAATGAATTCTGAGACGTACATTTTAAAATGAATTTTTTTTTTTTCTCGTGGTACTTTCAAGGTGCCACAATACGATTCAAAATTATTCCAATTGAGGACCAAAATATTTTGAGATATTTTCAAATTAATTAGAAATGCTTTGCTTAGACCCGAGGGTCGAATATATTTGAAATTTTTTTTTCACTAAAAGAAAAGTGTCCTCATTTTTATCAAACGCAAGATGGTTTTCAAAGTCTCGATAACAATGTTGTACTACTTTTTGAAAGGTAATACTCAAGATCAACTGGTGTTTCTAAATTGTTTTCAAAAAGGGTGGTTTCCATTTTTAAAACTTATCATTCCCGTTTGCGGTCCGGGAATGTGTGTACGATGTTAATATTGTCGTTAGAATTGTTAGCCTCCGTGAGGGGTGTGATGTTGGTATTTAATGTTTGTCGCCTCATGGGGAATTGCGCGTTGTCGCACCCGTGCGAGCTGTTAGAGCTTGGGTTTGTGTGATTGTGCACATATATGGTTGTTTCATGATGTTTTGTAATTGTGCACTGGTTATCGTTCGAGTCGTTGATGTCGCCGAACGATGCCGTCGTTACTGTGATATTCATGTGTGTGTTGCCTTACGATGGTAATCGTAGTATGTGTTATGTGTTATGACTTTCTGTTGTGCTGAGTGGTTACTTATTCAGTATGCCGAGGGGCCGAGGTCGTGGTCGTGGCGATCGGATGCATGGTCGAGATCATGCTGCCGGTGATGATATTGGTATCGGCGTCGCTACTATTTTACAGCAGGTAGCTACACAGATGACTCAGTTGACTCAGGCAGTTCAGCGCGTTACAGATGTGACCCAGAACACTGGCGCAAATCAGTGGCTTCGGGAGGTAATTCGTATGAATCCCCCTCGATTCGCCGGTGTTGCGGATGCGTTGGGCTGGGATGGTTGGCTTTTCCAGTTGGGAAAGATATTCGAGGCTGTCGATTGTCCTGCAGAGCGGAAGGTACCTATTGCGCAGTACCTTCTTGATAAAGATGCCGCTAATTGGTGGGAAGCTGTTAAGCCTCGTGATCGTGATGTCACGTGGGCGGAGTTCCAGACATTTATGGAGGCTGAGTTCTGTCCGAAATCGATTAGAGAGCAGAGGATTCACGAATTTTATTTGGCAGAGTCGCAAGATATTTCAGTGTCACAGGCTATCATCGACTATAGCAAACAACTCAGTTATGTGCGAGATCGGGTGAGAACCGAGGAAGAGAGGATCTTTCATTTTTGGCTGCACGAATGAAGCCAGAGATTCGCGTGTATATGTCGGGACTCACTTGCACTTCGTTGAGGGACTACCAAGATCGGGCCTTGGCCCGTGAACTAGCTTCGTTATCATCGGAGCGTGTGCCTGAGCTGAAGAAACAGAGGAAGTCCGATGACCTTATGGACAGTGCAGGAGCTGGTGGTTCTAGTTCGCAACGTCGTAGTCTTTCTGCTGTGAAGATCTGTCGCTCGTTACGTGGGACTGAGAGTTCCAAGTCGTCTGCTTTGACTCCTGGTAAAGCCAGGAGGTGTTTTAACTGCAATGTGGCGGGGCATGTCCGTGCACATTGTCCTTCTCCGCTAGTAACGTGTTACAAGTGCGGGCTTGAGGGACATCGGGTTCAGTTTTGCGAGTTAGTCGCCGAGCCTTCCGAGGCACGGACTTGAACACTGATATCAGGACCAACTCCGAGGAGTCCCTGGGGGGCCTGGTCTATCAGTTGTATGTTATAATTTTTCCTAACCCGGTTGTTTCGAATTTCAGAGATTAAGTTCTTTTATTCGAAGTGGATCGTTTTGTGTTTATTTTTCGTTTTCTCGACTGTGCACGGTGGTTAGTGTTTTGTGATTGTTTGGATAATTGACTTGATTGTATTATACATTTGATGACGCTTGACACTTGTTGGTTTTATTATATCCCTAACGGCGACGTTGTGTTGGTCGTCGTGGAGCGTGTTTTCACGCCGTATATTCCTTTGCGTTGCTTGTAACGTTTCGCCGATGGGCGTAAGTTACGCGTTTCCTTGCGTATCTCGTTGAGTTTTCCTGGCGGGATATTGCTTCTCCCTACTTGTTTTAAGTTTCGGGACGAAACTTCTTTTAAGGAGGGTAGAATGTAATATCCGCAATTTTTGATTTTCGGTAAATTTCTTTTTTCGGCCGGAGTCCGTTTTGACGACTCGCTCATGACCTTTTCGTCATTTCGAGAATGATTAATTCTGCACTTTTTGTCATCCGAGTTCGTTTCGGTATCGTTTTGTTGAGTTCCGAGCTTTTTAGCGACTTTTCCGCACTTGAGTTCGATTCTTGCGAATCTCGTCCGAAACTGTTGTTTCGAGTTTCTCGTAAGTTCATTTAATGTTATTATTCATGTTGTGAGCTTTGGTTTGGTGTTTCGATCGCGTATCGTGATTTTCGGACGTTTTGGGCCATTTTCGTAATTTCCCAAAGTTTTGGGTAATTACTTCCGTTGTTGAATTCCGAGCCTTCGGGTGGTCGGAATTGTGTGTTCTCTTAGCTCTTAGATTCGTCTTTGCGAGTACGTCGTAACTGTATCATCGATTCGTATTCAGGTTCGGGTTTCGGGGTCGTTCGGGCCGTCGGAGTTGGCCCCGCCCGAGTCATGGTCGGGCAATCTCGGCCCAGGCCGGCACTGGCCGAGTCACGGCCGGTAGTGCTCGGTAGCTTCTGGCCGAGTCACGGTCGGCAGTGATCGCGGCTTTCCGGCGAGCAGCCGCACCGTAGGGCCGCGGCACATCTTTGGCGGGCCGCGGCACACTCTGTGGCATTTTCGGCCAACCCGACGTATCTGGGTGCCGCGGCACACGCCGGCCGAGCCGCGGCACCGCCACCACCGGGAGCCATTTTGGGCTCGTGCCGCGCACACACTCCATTGGCCGCGGCACACTGTGCGGCTTATTTATGGTCCCGCACACGGGTTTTGGCCATTTTCTCCTTCTTCTCATTTCCTTCCGCGGTGAGGTGATACCACCATGGAGCCATGTTGATTGACAACATATCAATTAAGTTATTGAGTTCATATCATCTATCAATCATCCGTTATCATCCTTTGATCCAGCGAATCAAGGTAATCTTCCTTAGAACCCTAATTTCGTGAATTTGGGGGTTTTTGCGTTTTTGTCCGATTCGTTACGTATTATTGGTTAATTCATGATGGATATGATTAATCTTAGTAGTATTCTTGTGTTTAACATCATTTAATCCATTGTTCTTCATCGAATCGAAGTATATTTCTTGATTTCCTTCAAATTGACTTTTTGGGGGATTTGTCCTTGATCTTGTTTTTCATCCGTTTTTGATGGATCGATTATGGTTAAATGATGTTGTTAAACATATTCTATGGATTGTATATCCATATTTCAACTTGGAATTCCGTCGAATCGTGTTCTTGGCCGTTTTGGGGGAAACGCTTGAACGTTCGTCATTTGTTCTTTGAATTCAACAGCTTTGAGTCGTGTTATGGAATTCATTTCATTGTTGTTCTTGTCCTTCGTAGTTTATGACCGCGAGTTGGCGATCGGTGGAGTCGGTCGGTTCGTAGTCGGTTCGTGTCAACCTACTTCGGTCGATTCTCCGTGTTGCGATTATTCGAGGCAAGTATCTTGCCCATATATTTCATATTTCATCGGCATAATTATTGATAAATGATTTTATGCGAAATCCAATGTTTAATGAACGTTAAAAAGGATCGGTATGTCCTCGATAAATATTGTCTTTCAACGATAATTCGAATACTTCGTGAATGGATATGTTCTCGGAATATGTGTGTTAGTTTCGTACGTTGAGAGACGTTATAATCGCATTGAGTGAATATAATAGACCATAATTATTTGCCGAGGATTGTGTATTGAATTGTATGTTTGTTCGGTGGGTATTCGACATGATGTGATGTTAGTCGTTACTCCTTTGAAAGGAGGTTGTGATGCTTAATGTTGCTTGTCTTGATAATCGACTATTGTTGTGTGCTTGTTGTATGTGATGTGCCTCCGGGTAGGATTGTTGAATCTCCGGGATCCATACTTGCTAGTATGGGTCGGGCGAAATCGTAGGGTTATCCAATACGGGTATGTCTTGCGGGGACTCCGAGGTTCGGGGCTTGCTAGCCCGATGCCGGGATAACTTGTGGGGTTATCATCGGGTATGTCTTGCGGGGACTCCGAGGTTCGTGGCTTGTTAGCGCGATGCCGGGATAACTTATGGTTGTGGTTTGGTTGTGATATTCGTGTCGTGGATACATGTGATTTGATATGTTTTTCCTATTGGGTTATTCACTCGGGTTTGTTCTTCGGGAGCATCTGAGGTTCGTGGCTTGTTAGCACGAGACACGAATAATCCTTAGGAACATGTGATTTGTGATTTGGGTCACGAACCCCGTGTTTTGTGAAATGGGTTGTGGACCCTGCGTATTGTTACCGGAACTTGAATTTTGGAAAATGACTTTTGGGTTGTGTCCCTAAATGTTTTCGAAAGGTTTTAGAATTCTTATATCCCAAATGTTTTCTAAACTCCCGAGATCGTCAAATGTTTTGTAATATGGACATTGGGTTACTTCCTACCTTTCACGTTTTGAATGGTTTGATCAAGTGAATTTTCTCGGGAAGTATATTCGCGATTATTCTGTTTTTGTGGAGTATGATATGTATGGCTTGTTTTCGTATTTATACTTGCACTAGCAAAACAGTGGAGTTTTGCTAACCCCTGAGTATTCGGGGGGTGGATGTCTATTTTTGCATTCAGGTTTTGGAGCATAGCACAGGGTCGGCACGAAGGATGATGAAAGATGAACGATACTAATCACACGAGGATCCGTTGATGTCGTATTGGTCTAGTTGTATTTTCTTTTCCGCTGCAGTATCTTTTCCCCGTTGTACGGGAGTTTATTGTATTTTGACCCCTGCGTGGGTATATGTTGTAATTGAGCTGTATATTTTTATTGAAAGACCAAATCGGTCTACTGAGTCAGTTAGCCTTGAAGGCATTGTCGAGATGTTAAATGTTGTTACCAGCCTGGTAGATCTTCGAGGAGAGGGTCTACGGCGTGTAATATCCCTGAGTGGATTGGGGGTGTTACAGGAGCTGGGTCTCCATGAGGTTCCAAGTGATAGCCAAGAGACCGACCCAACAAGCTATGACCAAGCGATGGTGGATGTAGACTTCACGAAATGGCGTGAAGCTATGGAAGCTGAGATAGACTCGATGCATGTCAATCAAGTCTGGACTCTAGTAGACCGCCCCAAGGGCATAGTGCCTATTAGGAACAAGTGGATCTACAAGAGAAAGAGTGATGGTGATGGCAAGGTTGATGCCTATAAGGCCAGGCTTGTGGCAAAGGGTTATACCCAGAAGGAAGGGATCGATTACCACGATACCTTCTCGCCCGTAGTCATGATCAAGTCTATTCACATGATGCTTGCTATAGCTGCCTACCACGATTATGAGATATGGCAAATGGACGTAAAGACGGCTTTCATTAATGGATTCCTCGAGGAGGAAATCTATATGGAGCAGCCTAAAGGCTTTGTGTCCAAAGTCGATATTCAGAAAGTGTGCAAGCTTCAGCGTTCCATTTATGGACTGAAGCAAGCGTCGCGTAGTTGGAACCTTCGTTTTGACGAGGCGGTCAAAGAGTTTGACTTCGTGCAAAATGAAGAGGAACCTTGTGTATACAAGAGGGTTAGTGGGAGCAAGATCTCATTCTTAGTACTATAAGTCGATGAGATTCTACTAATAGGAAATGATGTGGGAATGCTCAGTTCTGTGAAAGCTTGGCTTTCGAGTAATTTCTCCATGAAAGACTTGGGAGAAACAACCACTTCTTATTTGATAAGGGGGTCGGCACTCGAAAGGTTTATAGCTCAAATACTTAATCGTTCGCAAGTCGATGAAACTTGACTGGGCGTTAAGATTATGTGAAGACTTGTATGACGTGTTTTTTGACATGGAGAGTGCCTGTCGAACACTAATGGTTAGTGGGAGCACACATTATAGGTATGCTAATTGGATTAGTATACTCGAACTGACTCACCCTCGATTCGTCACACGGATTTCACTCCGGGACAGTCAATGACGGAATCGAAAGGTTGTGATAGGTATTCGTGAACCTTCGACTTGAGGATTTAGTAAGGATGTGCTTGTGACGTTAAGATTTTCATTAAAGTAGTTCGACCCTATAAACTGGGAGGTGGGGGTCAACCTCGACGTGCATCTTAACGGGCAAGTAGCAGGTCCTACTGAATACCAAGATAGAATTCTTTCTCCCGTTAGTGAATGGGTTATATGTCCTATGCGGTTATTGGCAGATGAGATCATAAGTCTTTGGCCAAAGCATTAGAGCTAGTTATATTGGATACACGAGAGCTCAATGATCTCGATTTGCATTAACGCATGCATAGCGTCAAGTACAGATAGGGTTTGACTGACCGTGACCCTATAACTTGATCGGGACGTTTGAAAGAAGTGTTTATACGTATACTGGTATTCACGACAGAATGGTTCTTGAATGATCCCAATCATTCGTTCTCAGTTGGGGTACAGTGTAGGCCGCCAGGCTGGCTAGGTGGTGCTACTACTCTTTGGTTCCTCCCATTGCTGACTGAGACGGACCTACCGAGTCGCGCAATAGGATTGACGACGGAATGAATCAAGCTAATTCTCTCATTATGAATATTAGATATTGGATATCTAATTTGGGACATTGGATGTCTAAATTGATTTATTGGATAAATTAATTTACGACCTAATTAATTAAATAAATTACCGGGTGATTAATTTAATTCATGAATATAATTATTTCTTGGAGAAATTAATTATGTCAGTATGTATTTGATATGATTAATTAATTGGATTAATTAATCGATATAAATACATCGGAACGAAATCGGAGTTTATCTGTTTGGACTCATGGGAGTCCGAAACGAATCGAACTCGTACGATTTTTCATCTTGGCCGCCCTCCCCTTCCACCTAACTTCCTCTTGTCTTTTGTTTTCATTTTTAAATGATAGACAAATACTTGTGGGGTGACTTCTCATGTGGATGAGTTGTAGGTGAATAAAGAATGAAGGAGAAGACAATCTCATTATAAGACTATTCCTCACTTCTCCTTTTAGAGCAATCAGCCGTGAGATATAGAGAGAGATAGAGAGAAACCATTTTTCTCTAAGTCATCTTCTTCTTCTTCATTAACTCTTGATTGTTCTTAGAGAAACATCAAGAAATATTGAGAGATCAAACATTAAAACACTTAGTGTTACAATCAAAAGCTTCATCACTTGATTCTAGCCGTAACCTTAGAGGTTAATTGGGTGTTGTCATTCCGGTCGTTTTTCCGGTGTGTGGCAAGTAGAGACGCGGTGCTTTCGGCGTTGGATCGTTCAAGGGCTTGGAGCGGATTGGATTCGTAGAGATCAAGCAAAGCTTGGGGAATAGCTCAAGATAAGGTTACCATTTAATCAACGGACTTCGAGGGTTAGTTTCTTACAACTCTTGCTTTTCGTTTATATATTCGTATATACGTAGCTCGATAGATCCTCGTAGGGATTCAGATCGAATTAATTTTCGTTTTACCACTTCCGCTGGGCCTTCGTTTTAGGCACCGAATCCCAACAGTTGTATCTCACGACCTTCACCGATCTCTCTTCGGACGTGGCATCATGAGCTATCTCAATATCCCCATAATCAATGGCGACCCGGGTCCAAAACATACTTTCTCAGTTGAGAAACATGAAAGACGTTGTGGATGTGACTCAAAGTTGGAGGTAATGCCAAGCGATAAGCCAATTCGCTGACTCTGTCTAAAATCTCAAACGGTTTGATATACCTTGTGTAATACCCGCAATTTCGGATTTCAGTGATTTTCTTTTTTTCGACAGGAGCCCATTTTGATGACTCGCTCGTGATCGTTTCGTCATTTCGAGAGTATTTAATTCTACACTTTTTGTCACCCAAGTTCGTTTCTGTATCTTTTTGTTGAGTTCCGTGTTCTTAAACGGTTTTTCCACACTTGAGTTCGATTCTTGCGAATCTCATCCGAAACTGTTGTTTCGAGTTTCTCGTAAGTTCATTTAATGTTATTATTCATGTTGTGAGCTTTGGCTTGGTGTTTCGATCGTGTATCATGTATTTCAGATGTTTTGGGCCATTTTCGTAATTTCCCAAAGTTTGGGGTAATTACTTTCCATTGTCGAATTTCGAGCCTTCGGGTGGTCGGAATCGTGTGTTCTCTTAGTGCTCAAATTCGTCTTTGCGAGTACTTCGTAACCGTATATTCAATTCGTATTCAGGTTCAGGTTTCGGGGTCGTCCGGGCCGTCGGAGTTGGTCCCGACTGAGTCGTGGCTGGGCAGGTTGGGCCTAGGCCAGTCCTGGCCGAGTTACAGCCGGAAGGGCCCGGCAGTTACGTACGTAAGGCCGGTTACATACGTAAGCCTTGGACGGTTACGCACGTAACGATGCCGGTATTTCTAGGCAGTTAGTTCGGCCATGGCCGATTACGTACGTAAGACATGGCCGATTACGTACGTAAGGCGGCCGGCAGGCAGCCTATTTAAGGCCCTGCAAACGGGTTTTTCATCATTTTTCTCACTCGTTTTCTTCCCTTCCGCAGCTGGAGGTGTGTTGATCATGGAGAGATGTTATTGGACAATTAATCCATGAAGTCTTGGAGTTCATATCATCAATCATCCATCCTATAACATCCTTTGATCGAGCGAATCAGGTCAGATTTTCTAGAAATCTAGTTTTGGGGAATGTGGGTGTTTTGGTTGTTTTCATCCGTTTAATCCAATTTAACTTAGGATTGTGATGGATTGATGATTATTTAGATGTATTATATCATTTCCCTTGTTATTCCATGGTTGGATCATATCGATTCATTGTTTTGGTCGAGTTCTTGATCGACGCCTTGAAGGTGTCCGGTAGAATGTCATAGAGGGGTTTTCGGACGTTCTACGATTATTCTTCCTCGTATGATCATTGATTTATTAATTATATGATGTTAGGGTCGAGTTTCTTGCGAAGAAACCGTGTTGAACCCTTCCATTCGTTGTCGTCTTCCTTTTCGATAGCATCGGGCGTTCCGAAGCTTCCCGCTTGAGCCGTATTCGTCGGAATACTTGTGTGCCGATTCCGAGGCAAGTATCTTATTATACGACTTGTATCTTGCGACTTGAAATCACATATTAGGTTATGATGATTTTGCTTACCTTCGTAAATATGTTCCGTTTGAGTTGGTTGTGTATTCCGTAATTTGAAGACTTTGTGATAATAGTGTTATATTGGTATACGTGTTAGGTGTTGTGCCATTTGTGCAGGATTGCGATGTACATATGGGATGGTTGTACACTTGATTGTGCAATGTATTGTGTACCGATCGTGTGTTATGTTGGTTGTGTGTCATTGATTGATGACAGTTGTTGTGAGTGTTGAGATTGTGTTATGTGTGTGCGATGTACGATGTTGTGGTGATCAACGTGATTGATTAAATGTGCTCATCATTGTATGAAATGTGAATGTGAATGTGACTGTGAATATGTGTGTGACTGCTAAGTTCACTCGTGATGGTTCGACGGGACCTACGAGGACTCGTGTCAGTGGACTACGGGGTCATGACTTAGTGAGGTACTGAGGTCCAATCGTGCTGGTCTGAGGAGGCCTACGATAACACATGGCAGTGGACCATGAGTTTCGGACACAGTGCGTCCAACCGGGTGAGATCGATGGGGCTTACGGTGACACGTGGCAGTGGACTACGGTGTTAGGACTGTGTGTGATTGTTGTGATTGATATAGTCCGTGTGGGTTGTTGAACCTACAGAGACACGTGACAGTGGATCACGGTGTCGGAATGGGTTATGTTTGGTTATCTGTATGTGGAATAGTCCGTGTGGGTTGTTGAACCTACGGAGACACGTGACAGTGGATCACGGTGTCGGAATTGATTATGTTTGTTTATTTGTGCGTGGTGTAGTCCGTGTGGGTTGTTGAACCTACGGAGACACGTGACAGTGGATCACGGTGTCATGAATATGTTTTGACAATCAAAGTTTTGAAAGGAAAGTTTTATGAAAACGAATGTTGGATCGAGTCCCGAGCGATTGGGTAAATGTTTTTCGTGTTGTGAACTGTTAAGTTGTGAAACAAGATTTGGGTTAAGACCCGAAAGTTTTTCGAAAGGATTTGTAACTTGGGACTTGAGGCCTTAAAGATTTTTGTTCCTAAAATTCCCGAGATGATAAGTTTATTTTTTTTAAATGCGTCATAGCTTATTTTTCCTTTGTTAAAACCTCCCGGGAATATTTTGGTTCTTGGTTATTAAATTTGATTATGATCAATGTTTGCTCGTTACATTTCTTATGCTTTGATACTTGCACTAGTAAAACAGCGGAGTTTTACTAACCCCCGAGTAATCGGGGGGTGGATGTCTGTTTTGCGTCCAGGTGTAACACCCCCAAGACATTCAGGGCATATTACAGCGCCGTGGATCCCTCACTGTGGAATCCACCAGGCTAACGTATCAAAGACATTCGACAACGACAAACAATCATCAATAAAATGACAATTCAAATAAAAGACTACAACCCGACATATAAAATCTGACATCAAATCCATTTCCCAAAACGGGAACACAACATTAACAAATTCAGACAGGAAGTACTCGAGTACTTAAACCAATTTTATAATACAGAAACCCCAAAACAAGACATCAATAATAACCGACACACAGAACACCAATAATCAACTACTGGACAGTATCATACTTGCCCATCATCCTCATACGGCTCGAGTGCTCGCTTGTCCCCACGATCGATACCTGAAATACAAAAAGTATTTCCCCCATTTAAGGGGTTAGCGACAACTGCTAGTGCAAGTACAATCCATTTGAACTGCCATTCTAATCAGATGAAATATATGCCAAAAATCATTTTAGAAAACATTTTATATTCCGGAATATTTACAATGTACAGTCACAAAACGCATTATCTCCAACAATCATAATTCAAAGTTAACCTTGGTACGAGACTCACGACCACCGTACCCCGCAGAGCCCCGTCGGACATCCCTCGGTGGTTAACCACAGTTCGTGATACGCACACATACGGCAATACGTATCCCTAGAGGCCCCGTCGGACCGTCCCTAGGTGAACATACACATATCCATCCACAACAACCACGATACAACCATAATTCAAATACTAGAACATGTAAACAAATGTAAAGTACTTGCCTTTGAGACATTCTTGAAGAAACGGAAGTGAAATATGACTATGAACGGTCCGGGTGGAAAACGACGGTTCCTAAACGAAGGATCAACATAGTTCAGTCCCAACGGACAACAATAATCGATTGGAATACACCCATAACCCCAATTACAAACTACGATAATGAACGATCAATCGATACGGGCGAGGGTTTACGCAAAATCTCCCCGTATCAACAATTCACGGATTAATTCGAGGAAAACGGATTGCGAATCACTCATTAACAACAACCGGTAAGAAATTTCGTAACATATGTGAACAATTCGGAATCAATCACGAAAAACCCGAAAAACCCCCAAATTAGACAAGTTAGGGTTCCTGAAGAAAATACCTCGGATTCGGACGATGGAGGATGATTACGCTGATGGTAATATGCTAATGCGATTCTACGGTGATGGAATACGAAGAATTCTCCGATCCAAACTGAAAGGAATCGCCCTCTGGAGTCGTCCCGTGAAGAAAATGGAAGAAAAGAGTGAAAAGTGCTGTTTCTGAACTGCCCGCTGATATATATAAAATGTGTAGTTAGCGCAAGCTAACTATCATAGATAGCGCGCGCTAACGGGGCTGTAACCAGTCCAGTAGCTACTGCTACTACTCGCTAGCGCACGCTAACAATAGCGAGTTAGCGTACGCTAACTGCACATCGGTAGCGCACGCAAGGTAACAGGAGTAGCGTGCGCTACCTACGCAGCAGTTCAGTACTGCTCACATCAGCAGTACGCTGCTGCCGAAGGTACAATTCTCGAAACGCACGACAAGGCCAGAATCCAGAAATATAAACACGAAGCACACAAGACGACGGAGCTAAGAGCTGAAAGAAAATATAATTCTGACCACCGGAGGGTCCGTAATGCGACAACAAAAATGAGATTCCCTAAACTATTAGAAAATTACAAAAATGGCCCAAGTGTCCGAAAATCACGAAACGACGTCGGATTTACAAACCGAAAGTCTCAACACGACCAACTCTATCATACAAACTTGCACAAATTAAGAAACAACGAAAACGAATGAGTTTTACGAGAATCGAACGATCATATGGCAAAACATATCATAAAATGAAATCACGTGAAAACATCACCAAAACTCGTCCAAATGGAAAAACTCCAAGAATAAAGTAGATTCACAATGTCGAAACGGTTATAAGCGAGTTGATAAAAATAGACATACACCAAAAATGGAAACTGCTAAAAATGGAAAGTTACGGATATTACATTCTCCCCCTCTAAAATAAAGTTTCGTCCCGAAACTTAAGAATCAAAAAGCTCGGGGTGCCTCGAACGCATATCCTCCTCTAACTCCCACGTTGCTTCTTCTACTCCATACCTCGATCATTGCACCTTAACCAAAGGAATGGTTTTGTGCCTTAACTGCTTGTCTCGACGCTCCAAAATCCTGACGGGCCTCTCCTCAAACGTAAGATCTTTCTCGATCTCCACGTCTCCAAAATCAATGATGTGGGATGGGTCCGGAACGTACTTCCTCAACTGGGAAACGTGAAATACGCTATGAACATGACTTAGCGACGGAGGCAAAGCCAAACGGTATGCCAACTCGCCGACTCTCTCCAATATCTCGAAAGGCCCAATATATCTCGGGCTGAGCTTCCCCTTTTCCCCAAAATAGAAAACTCCCTTCGTTGGAGACACTCTCAACAGAACATGATCTCCTACCTCAAACTCCAAAGGTCGACGCCTAACATCCGCATAAGACTTTTGTCGACTCTAAGCAGCCAACTTTCTCTTTCTAATCAACTCAACTTTCTCCCTCGTCTCTAACACGAGGTCTGGCTCGGTGCCAACTAAATCGGACGGCTCATCCCAACATATCGGTGATCGGCAACGTCAGCCATAAAATGCCTCATACGGTGCCATCTTAATCGACGCGTGCCAGCTATTATTATAAGTAAACTCAATTAAGGCCAGATGTTCCTCCCAGTCACTACTCCAATCTAACGCACATGCGCACAATATATCCTCGAACGTCTGAATGGTACGTTCGGACTATCCGTCGGTCTGTGGGTGGAAAGATGTACTCAAACGTAAACATGTTCCCAATGCCTTATGTACCGCCTGCCAGAAATGAGATACAAACCGGCCATCCCTGTCCGAAATAATGGTCTTCGGCGTACCATGAAGTCTCACTATATGTGCGATAAAAACACGAGCCAACTTTTCTGGACCCCAAGTATCCTTGATGCCCAAAAAATGTGCCGACTTAGTCAGTCGGTCTACGATCACCCACACCATATTCATCCCAGTCTTCATCCTAGGCAAGTTTGTGAAAAAATCCATGGAGATATCCTCCCACTCCCATTCCGGGACGGGAAGTGGTTTTAACAATGGCCGCTGATGCTCGATTTTGACTTGCTGACAAGTCAAACACTTAGCCACAAACTTGACCACATCATTCTTCATGTCATTCCACCAGAAATTCTTCCTCAGATCTTTATACATTTTACTCGAGCCCGGATGGACTGAGTAAGGTGACGCGTGAGCCTCTCTCATAATATTCTACCTCAATTCCAAGTTGTTCGGAACACAAAGCCGACCTTGGAACCTCAACACACCATCCTCATGTACCACGAATCCCGGAGCTTTCCCCTTCCACACGTTCTCCCGAAGCTGAATAAACATCGGGTCCTCTAACTGTCCCTGAAGAGATAAATTTACCACTAGAAGGGGGGTTGAATAGTGGTAATGCGGAATAACGAAATTTCTTGCGAATAAATGAAAAATAGTGCGGAAAATAAAGACTCAAAGATTTATAGAGGTTCGGCAATTTTCCTACGTCCTCTCTCCGACTTCCTTTTCTATTGGCTCAAGAACAACTACAAATTTGACTCGTCTTCGATCGGTCCGAGTTCACAACTGTTACAACCGCTTGTCTTCTATCGGTCCAAGCTCAACCTCTCTCTCAATATAAACTTTTGTTTATCTAGTGTTCTATAGGAACTAGATAATCCTCACTATACGAATATGGGAGTATAATCCTAACAATGCCGGATTAAAGATCCTAATAACACCGGATTAGTGACTCTTGATTCGTTTCTCTTATGCTCAAGTGTAAGTCATGCAACACTTACAATCCAATGAAAGAATACAAAGTATAATAGATATTACAAAGAAAATCACTCTTGTATCTTTCCTTCTCACAACTTATAATGTAGTAATCAATGGCAATTTGAGCTCAAGAATGCTTGTATGCTTGTATGCTTGTATGCTTGTATGCTTGAAGTTGTGTGTATATGATACCCAAGTCCCATGGGTATTTATAGGTGAGAGCCATTCTTCAAATACTGAAAATCGTATTATTAGCGTGCGCTAATAATGTCTTCTAGCGTGCGCTGTCGATTCTGACTTGGCTTTCCTGAAAGGTCACAAAACTGTTCCAATGGTAAAATTGTATGGCTAGCGTGCGCTAGTCATGTATTCGTAGCGTGCGTTATCGGTTGGTTAACAGGTCTTCAATCTTGACTTTGAAAGTGTTGGTTTGTTCCCAACGTCTCTTTATCCAACGGCTAAATTTGAACTTTGCGTGCGCTAGCAAGTATGCATAGCGTGCGCTAGTATTAATTAATTCCAGCTTTTCCAGATTTCACGGATCTTCATTGCCTCTTGCTTTCTAACGGTAGAAATTCCAACGGTAAGCTTGTTGACTGATTTAGCGTGCGCTAATGATGTATTGTAGCATGCGCTAAATATTTTCTTCAGTTACGTACGATACCCTGTGTAGCGTATGTAAAACCCTTCTTACTTTGAGTCCAGTAGCTACTGGACTACTGACCATATTCGGTAGCGTGCGCAAGTAATGTTGAATAACGTGCGCTAAGTCCTTGGATTAGCGTACGTAAAGAATTGTTCGTAGCGTGCGCAAATCCGTTTCCATTTTCTTTCCAAACCTCACTGTCCTCTGACTGGATGATGCGATAGCGTGCGTTAATATTGTTGTGTAACGTTCGCTAACTTTAGTAATTTTAGCGTGCGTAAATGTTGAAGCTCTTGCGTGCGCTATCCATCAGGTAACTTCACTGGACTGTAGCTGACTGACTAGGCTGAATACATATTTCTTGATAGCGTGCGCTACTGTGGTATAGGTAGCGTGCGCTAAGTCCATTTTGCTCCTTCAATATAATAACATGCTGAGATTGATTTTATTAAATGTTTTGAATGAAATTATCATCAAAATACTTTTTGAGTCAACAATCTCCCCCTTTTTGACGATGTCAAAACATTTAATTTATACCTGCAAAAACATTTTAGATGATTCGAATCAAGGTAACTTGTTCGATATATTAGTGCGTTTTGGTTTTTGGAGTATTCTCCCCCTTTTTGACATAAACAAAAAGGAACTCCCCCTGAATTGTTGCATTTTTAACAAATAATACCAACGAAAATGTCATGAGCCAAAACGTAAGCAACAATACACGTAAACAGCAAATATCAAATGAAGCGAAATTCAAATTCCATTAAAACAAAGTTCAATGCAATACATAAAATTTCAAGACATGAACCATAAAGACCATTCGAATGTTAAGCTTCTACAATCAAGCATCAAGATCCTAGATTCTAAGGTGTTGGATTGGAAGAGGAGGATGGGAATGGGAACGACGGATGTGTGTATCGAATGAAATCGGAGATCATCCCACGAACTTCCCCGACTTCCGAACGAAGAGACCCGACTTCCGTGCGAAGAGACCGAACATCCTCTCGAATTTCCAGCTGAGAGGTCTCGATGCTCCGCATCCGAGCGCAAAGATCACTTTCTTCTTCCTCCGTGATGGCGTCTCGCATCGGTCGCTTCCCTTTAGTCTTCGTGTGGCGAACAAAGTTTCCGGTTTGCATCTCCCTAAGCGTATAGGGTCCTCGGTGCGTCACACGTTCGACCGGTGTTGGCATTCGCATCCCCTTCGGTACTAGATCATCTTCTCGAAGATACGGAAACAACACCCAACCTCTATTGTATGTTTCAACATAATGCATAGCTTTGAGGGTTAGGTCGCTTATTTCCTGTCCTCGAGACACCGGAACGGGTGCCTCACTAGACAAGTCGACGTGAAAGTGCCGGAAGATCACCGTGAGGATAGAGCCAAAAGGTAATCCTGATTTCCGAGTCCTCGACATGTAATTCTTTGAGCGAAATGAATCCCCTTTCGCCTTCATCCAGTGCAGCACAATACCGGTAAAGTCCACCCTATCGTCCTTCAACACATGATACACCACATTTTTATCAACGCCTACTAGCTTGTGTAGGGTATTAACTTTCGGCATCAATCACTTGGTTAGAGCAGCCAACAACAAGCGGATGTGGATTCCGAAATCATTATTCTCGAAAACTTCATCCGTAACCTCGATGACTGTTTTCGAGCACAAAAAGTCAGCGATATCTCTCTCGGACACAAGAGACTCTTCAGCAATAGATTTCCCAATGCAATCATACCCTTCCTTCGATAAACCAAACAATTCGTGAAGTATTTCCGAGGAAATCTTCACCACTGAACCCTTCACCAGACTACCCAAAACAAGACCACCATTACCATCACCCAAGTGCAAATTCGCATAAAACTCGCGGACACAAGCAGGGTAAATGATTTCTTTGCATTCAACAAATCGAGCTATCCCTAATGCTTCAAAGAACTCACGAATACTGACCTTAACCCGTTCAAGACTGCTGAAATTAAAGAAATAGCAATCGGTAAGATTCTCCTGAGGAAGGATATCGAAGAACACCTTCGATGCGGCGTAGGAAACAAATCGGGTCGCGTCGTATTCAGTGTTGCGAGGGCGTTTGTAGGTTTTCTCCATGGTTTTGCGTCCCTTGCTAGACATACTGAAGGAATTTGAAGATTTGAGGGATAAATCTGAAGTTTGAAAGATCGGATTTTGTGGCTAGGGTTTTTCTGGAAGAGGTTTTCTAGCTATTGCGTACGTTAAAAAAAGATGAAAGTGTTTTTGGGTCGTACGGAGTTTATATAGTCAACTGGTTTTTTTTTTAATTAGCGTACGCTAGAAACATAAGGTTAGCGTACGTTAGGTAGGAATAGGAAGCTTACTGGACTGTCCAGTAGCTGATATGGAATACGAAAGATTTTAATTAGCGTACGCAAGGCAGAGACGATTAGCGTACGCAATCGAAAGCGGTATTTAGCGCGCGTTAAGAAAGTGAAGCTAGCGCGCGCTAGCGAATGAAGCGAATCATGGATATTGATTTCTTGAGTAGAAAACTTATTTCAAAAATTGTCTATATGTCCCATACCAAGTTGTAAACGAATAAAATTAAATGATTCTTCAGGAAGAGGTTTTGTAAAAATATCAGCGAGTTGGTCCTTCGTCCCGACAAAAATTAAACAGATATCCTTTTTATGAACATGATCGCGTAGAAAATGATGTCTAATGTCTATATGCTTAGTTCTACTATGCAACACAGGATTTTTACTCAGATTAATTGCACTGGTATTATCACATAGAATAGGGGTATTTTCAAAATATATGCCGTAGTCGCGGAGTTGATTTTTAATCCATAACACCTGAGCACAGGCGCTCCCTACAGCGACATATTCAGACTCAGCTGTAGACAATGCTACACTGGTTTGCCTTTTACTTCCCCAAGATATTAAGCATGATCCAATAAAATGACAAGTACCACTAGTACTCTTTTTGTCAATTTTATATCCACCGAAATCGGCGTCACTATATGCGATTAAATTAAAATCTAAGCAAGAAGGATACCATAGACCTAGTCCAATAGTTCCTTTCAAGTAGCGAAAAATGCGTTTGCAAGCAGTTAAATGTGATTCCTTGGGATTAGCTTGGAATCGAGCACATAAACATGTAGCAAAAATTATGTCTGGCCTAGATGCAGTCAAATATAATAAAGATCCGATCATACCTCGATATAATTTTTGATCTACGGATTTGCCATTTTCATCTTTTTCGAGCTTTAATGATGAAGACATTGGAGTAGATATCACCTTGCTACTTTCCATTTTGAATTTCTTGAGGAGGTCGTTTAAGTACTTCGTTTGATGGATAAAGATTCCATCTTCGCATTGCTTGATTTGAAGCCCGAGGAAGAATGTTAATTCTCCCATCATACTCATCTCGAACTCTCCTTTCATAAGATTAGAGAAATCTTGGCACAAAGATTCATTAGTAGCTCCAAATACAATGTCATCAATGTAGATTTGGCAAACAAGTATATCATCATTCAATATTTGAACAAACAAGGTATTATCGACTTTACCTCTTTTATAGTCATTTGCAATTAAAAATTGACTTAAACGATCATACCATGCTCGGGGTGCTTGTTTCAACCCGTAGAGTGCCTTGTTGAGCTTATAGACGTGATCCGGAAATTGATGATCTTCAAAGCCGGGAGGTTGCTTGACGTAGACTTCTTCTTGAATGTAGCCATTCAAGAATGCACTTTTCACATCCATTTGAAATAGTTTGATCTTTTTATGGGCGGCAAATGCACATAACAAGCGGATGGCTTCGAGTCGAGCCACGGGAGCAAAACTTTCTTCATAATCAAGACCTTTCTCTTGATTATACCCTTGAGCGACCAAACGAGATTTATTTCGAATTGGATAACCGTCTTCGTCACTCTTAATTTTATGCACCCATTTAGTTCCGATAATTGTTTTATCTTTAGGAGCGAGAACTAATTTCCATACATTATTGTGCATGAATTGCACAAGCTCCACTTGCATTGCCATCACCCAACTTTCATCATCGAGAGCTTCAGATATATTCTTGGGAACTATTTCGGATACAAAAGCACAATGAGCCATAAATTCGGTGGTTCTCCTTCGGGTTTGAACACCGTCTTCAATGTTTCCAATTACGAGATCCTTTGGATGGTCTTTGATGTGCCTCCAATCTTTCGATAAATCAACGATTGTGTTCATTTCGATCTCCGAAATTTTCTTCACTTCGGGTGAGGGATCCGGAAAAGTACCTGCATCATCAAAGTATTCTACCTTTCTCGGGGGTGAGATCATATCATTGAATTTAACATGTATGGACTCTTCAACTTTATTCGTTCTAATATTATAGACGCGATATGCTTTGCTATTAGTGCAATAACCAAGAAATATTCCGGAGTTGGATTTAGCATCAAATTTGCCCAAGTTATCCTTACCATTGTTTAAAATAAATACATTGCAACCAAAAGGATGAAAATATGCTATATTGGGCTTTTTGCCCTTCCATAATTCATATGGGGTTTTAAGATGAGTTCTACGAACATGAACCCGGTTAATCACATAGCATGCGGTAAAGATTGCTTCGGCTCAAAAGTATCGTGGAAGAGAGTATTCATTAAGCATAGTCCTCGACATTTCTTCCAAAGATCGGTTTTTCCTTTCAACAACTCCATTTTGTTGAGGCATTCTAGGGGCCGAAAAGTTATGATTAATCCCGTATTTATCACATAGGAGTTCAAACAGAGTGCAATCAAATTCACCTCCATGATCGGTGCAAATAGAAATTATGGAGAGATTTTTCTCATTTGATACCAAACGACACCATTTAGAAAACTCGGAAAATGCATCATCCTTATGCGCTAAAAATCTAACCCAAGTAAATCGAGAGAAATCATCAACAATAACCAAAGTGTAAAGTTTGCCATTTAAACTAACATGTCTAGATGGTCCAACCAAATCCATATGCACAAGTTCAAGAACGCGACTAGTGGAAACCTTGAATTTTGGTTTAAAAGATTCTCGAGTGTGTTTCCCTTTTATGCATGATTCACACAAATGCTTTCTATCAAACTTGAGTTTGGGCAATCCACGAACGAGATCGTGTCTAGATAAAATGGAGATAATAGGTAAAGATGTATGCCCCAATTTTCGATGCCATAAATATGCACTATCATCCAAAGTAATAAGACATTTTTCATTGAATGAACTTTTATCAATAAGATCAACAATATAGATGTTTCCACATCTCAAACCAATGAATGCAATTTTATTATTTCTAAATGCCGTGCAATGCGTTTGCTCAAAAAGAATTTTAAAACCTTCGTCGCAAAGTTGCGAAACGCTAAGAAGATTATGATGCAAACCTTCAACAAACAATACTTTGTTGATAGAGGGAGAAGGTTCCTTACCGACTTTGCCGATGCCTTTGATTTTTCCCTTTTGATTATCCCCAAAGGTCACATGTCCTTGTTCTTGATATTCGAGGTCTTCAAATAAGTCCTCAAAGCCGCAAATGTGCCTTGAGCATCCGCTATCAATGTACCACTTGCTTTTCCTTGGTGCTGGGACCTACAAAAATAGAATTTCTCGTTTCTCTTATGCTCAAGTGTAAGTGATGCAACACTTACAATCCAATGAAAGAATACAAAGTATAATAGATATTATAAAGAAAATCACTCTTGTATCTTTCCTTCTCACAACTTATAATGTAGTAATCAGTGGCAATTTGAGCTCAAGAATGCTTGTATGCTTGAAGTTGTGTGTATATGATACCCAAGTCCCATGGGTATTTATAGGTGAGAGCCATTCTTCAAATACTGAAAATCGAATTATTAGCGTGCGCTAATAATGTCTTCTAGCGTGCGCTGTCGATTCTGACTTGGCTTTCCTGAACGGTCACAAAACTGTTCCAACGATAAAATTGTATGGCTAGCGTGCGCTAGTCATGAATTCGTAGCGTGCATTATCGGTTGGTCAACAGGTCTTCAATCTTGACTTTGAAAATGTTGGTTTATATCCCCAACGTCTTTTTATCCAACGGCTAAATTTGAACTTAGCGTGCGCTAGCAAGCATGCATAGCGTGCGCTACTATTAATTAATTCCAGCTTTTCCAGATTTCACGGATCTTCATTGCCTCTTGCTTTCTAACGGTAGAAATTCCAACGGTAAGCTTGTTGACTGATTTAGCGTGCGCTAATGATGTATCGTAGCGTGCGCTAAATATTTTCTTCAGTTACGTACGTTACCCTGTGTAGCGTACGTAAATCCCTTCTTACTTTGAGTCCAGTAGCTACTGGACTACTGACCATATTCGGTAGCGTGCGCAAGTAATGTAGAATAACGTGCGCTAAGCCCTTGGATTAGCATACGTAAATAATTGTTCGTAGCGTGCGCAAAGCCGTTTCCATTTTCTTTCCAAACCTCACTGTCCTTTGACTGGATGATGCGATAGCATGCGTTAATATTGTTGTGTAACATGCGCTAACTTTAGTAATTTTAGCGTGCGCAAATGTTGAAGCTCTTGCGTGCGCTATCCATCAGGTAACTTCACTGGACTGCAGCTGACTGACTAGGCTGAATACATATTCCTTGATAGCGTGCGCTACTCTGGTATAGGTAGCGTGCGCTAAGTCCATTTTGCTCCTTCAATATAATAACGTGCTGAGATTGATTTTATTAAATGTTTTGAATGAAATTATCATCAAAATACTTTTTGAGTCAACAGTCCCGACTTAATGTCGTCGACTAAAGACGACGAAATCTCAAGCGTACGCAACTGCCTGGAACTCTCTGGTAGCACAACCTCAATGTTCAACCTCATAAACTCTCGCTGAAGTCCCGACTGAGCCGTAAGCAACTCAAGCGCCCGAAGCGATACCGATTTCTAGCTCAAGGCATCTGCCACCACATTTGCCTTGCCCGGATGATATAGAATCTCGAGGTCGTAATCCTTAATCAACTCCAACCATCTCCGATGTCTCATATTAAGCTCTTTCTGCGTAAAAATGTACTTCGGGCTCTTGTCATCGGTGAAAATCTGACACGACGAGCCATACAAGTAATGACGCCAAATCTTCAATGCAAATACAACTGCGTCCAACTCAAGATCGTGCGTAGGGTAGTTCAACTCGTACGGTTTCAACTGCGGGAAGCATAGACGATCGTCCTCCCGTGCTGCATGAGTACACATCCGAGCCCTTGGCCCGAAGCATCACTAAAAACTGAGAAACCCTCATTACCACTCGATAAAGCCAAGACAGGAGTGGTCGTCAACCGCTTCTTCAACTCCTCAAAACTATTCTGCCTCTCCTCGGTCCACACAAATTTCTCTGACTTCTGTAACAACTGAGCCAGCGGTCGAGCGAGCTTAGGGAACCCCTCGACGAATCTACGGTAATATCCGGCCAAACCCAGAAAACTGCAGACCTCTTTCATGTTCTTGGGCGGCGCCCAATCCAACACAGCCTCTATCTTATGTGGGTCCACACGAACACCCTCGACCGAAATCACGTGGCTGAGAAACATAACCTCCCATAACCAAAACTCACACTTTGAGAACTTCGCAAAAAGGTGCTGAGTCCTCAAAATATCTATCACGATATTTAAGTGACGAGCATGCTCCTCCTCGCTCCTCGAGTAAATCAGGATATCGTCGATAAAGACAACTATACATTTATCGAGGTACTTGATAAAGACTTTGTTCATAAGCTGCATGAACACGGCTGGGGCATTGGTTAGCCCAAAAGGCATAACCACAAACTCGTAGTGACCGTATCTCGTCCGAAAGACCGTCTTCAGAATATCAGAGTCCTTCACTCGGAGCTGATAATACCCCGATCTCAAATCAATCTTCGAAAACACGGTTGCCCCTTGCAGTTGGTCGAACAAATCATCAATCCTCGGGAGCGAATACTTGTTTTTGATGGTCACTTTGTTCAACTCTCGGTAGTCGATACACAAATGAAGTGACCCATCCTTCTTCTTCACAAACAGGACCGATGCGCCCCAAGGAGAAGCGCTCGGTCGAATATACCCCATGTCTAGCAACTCTCCCAACTGTTTCTTCGACTCAAGCATCTCGACAGGCGCCATACGATATGGCGTCTTAGAAATCGGCGCTGCACCCGGCTCTAAATCGACGGTAAACTCAACTTCTCGGTCCGGCGGTAAACCCGACAACTCGTCTGGAAAAACATCAGGATACTCACACACTACCGGAATAGACGAGAGCTCGACTCCCCCTTCTTCCGATCTCAAAGCGTAACACCAATAACCCGTGCAACCTCCCCGAAGAAGCCTCACCGCCCTCAAGGCGCTGATCAGGAGTCTCTGGCTACTCCGCTTACGCCCCACAAAAGAATTCTCGGTACCGTCAGAGGCTAACATCGAAACAGTCCTCATTCTATAATTCATGATCGCCCCATGACGGTCCATCCAATCCTCACCCAGAATCAAATCTTCATCTCTAATGTCTACCGCAATCAGATTAGAAGGCCAAACCCTCCCCGCGATACTCACTGGAAAATCTCTAACCTCACGATCCCCCACGATGCTATCCCCACTAGGCAGTTTAACAACAAATGGTTCGCACGCAACCAAGCAATCAATATGTAGACGACGCACACAATCCATAGATATGAAAGAATGCGTAGCACCATAATCGAATAATACGGAAATAGGATGGTCAAGGATGTGAACGGTATCTGTAGCCACCGTCGCGTCAGGATCTCCAGCTCGCCTCATCTCATACACATGGGGCGGAACAGACCCCGCACTAGAAGCTCCCCCTCTACATTAGCAAATAACGGTGTGAAAGCTATTACCTAAAAAAAAGATGAAGAATGTGTTGGTAAAAAGAGCTACACGTTAGCAAATAACGGTGTGAAAGCTATTACCTAAAAAAAAGATGGAGAATGTGTTGGTAAAAAGAGCTACACGTTAGCAAATAACGGTGTGAAAGCTATTACCTAAAAAAAAGATGAAAAATGTGTTGGTGAAAAGAGCTACATGTTAGCAAATAACGGTGTGAAAGCTATCACCTACTAGTTCGAGTTATTAAGTCTATAAAAGGGATGTAGATTATGAGCAGATTTAACTTAATTAGTGGCTGATTTTCAATACACTCAATTTCGTGAACAATCACAATATTTGATGACGCCGATCAAATTCTTCTTCATATTGAGTCGAAAAATAAACGAGTGATCGAGAGCAACCTTTAAAGGGACTCGTGTGCGTCATGAGTGGGAAAGAAATAATCAATCTTTTGAAGGGTAACCTTGCATTTTGGAATTACAAAAAAAAAAAATAAAACCGTGTTTTAACTTCAAAATTATTTGTTGATTTATTTTGGATCTTGATTCATTTCTATCTACTGTATAGAGCTGATTGTTGTGTAGATGGCATTTTGATCTCTTTTTCTCTTTATATACATATATATATATATAGGTATTGTTCTTAATTTGTCTATATATTATTTTAATTTGTGTCTTATATTTTTTCCCTTATTTTATTTTGAGTACGAATAAAAAAGAGTCTTGCTCGGGACTAGCAAGAATTTAAGTGTGGGGTATTTGATTAGTGCATAATTGATCTAAAAAATTCATATACAAAATATTCCTTTTACGGGCACAATCGTACTGATTTGTTATTAAAAATACATATTTTACAGATATGTCCAAACATGAGCTAAAAATGGTTATTTTACAGATTACTAACATGAAGCATCAAAAAGGACGGAAAACAAGATCAAATCCAACGACGGGTATTTTTCAAGACAAAACGACCATACACACGGCGCAAAGAGGACCGTGTTATATAGGCTGTTTCACATACGGCGCATCAAGGGCCGTGTCTTGGGCTGTTTCACACACGACCGGCATTTAGCGCCGTGTCCTCACGCGTATTCCGGAAGAGACCGAGTCACCACAAAACGGCGCACAACACGGGGTAAACTGGGCCGTTTTGCATCGCCGTTTTCAGGCTGATATTTGTGGAATTTTCCACATTTAGCATCTTGTGAGCTCAACAACTATGTATGAAGTCAATAATCTGAAAATCAAGACATGCAAGGAAGATCAAGTGTGAATCAAACACCAAAGACTTGTCAAAGATGCCACAAATTAAATAATCAATTGTATTCGTGAAAATCACCTATAAAATGACATCTTCATCCATTGCAAAATCAATCTCCTCTTCTTGCAAAGAACACTCCTTTATTTTAGCAAGATATTTTCCTTAGGACCCTCAATTTTAGTTTGTATTTCATTTTTGGTTTGAAGTGTTTCTTTCATTTAGTTTGTAATTGAAAAGTGCTTGATCAATAAGCACTTAGTATTTTACTTAGTATTTTACTTTCAATTTTTGTAAGCTTGTAACCTTTAAACAAGTTTGAAGTTATATTTTGAAGTATGTTTCTTGCACTTTGATACATCATATTCAAGTAAGTTTTATCTATTGTCATTAAGTTCTAGTAATTAAAAGTTTCTATATATATATATATATTATATCAATTATTTCTATTATAATTTTAGTTTGTATAAACCAATGAGTAGCTAATCTTTCTTCCTATGGGAAGGGGGATTTTTATTAGGTTATATATTGAGTATTTGATTGATTTACACTATTTTTAGGACTAATTGGTTTAAATAGAGATTGATCATATCCTATTTTTACTACTGAAACCTTCTTGATTGATTGTTGAGTGAATTGGAAATATATCTTTTCAATCTATCAAATGTTAATCTTGTTATCAACATCTTAAGATTGCGAAAGTGGTTAATACACCTTTGAATACGAAAGTTATGAGGTGAAAAGTTGATTACTCGATGAACAATCGTTTATCCTAAAAATAGTCAAGTTGAAGAAATAAAATGATTAATTGGTTTAAATAGAGATTGATCATATCCTATTTCTACTAGTGAAACCTCCTTGATTGATTGTTAAATGTATTGGAAACACATCTTTTCAATCTATCAAGTGTTAATCTTGTTATCAACTTCTTATAAAAGCGAAAGTGATTAAGACACCTTTGAACACGAAAGTTATGAGGTGAAAAGTTGATTACTCGATAAACATTCGTTTTTCTTTTATATCCATATAAATCAATTCCTATACTTAATTAAATACCTAATTTAATGAACCCGTAATCCCCTAGATTTTATAAATTCCCAACTCATTTTAATCCTATTCAAATAGTCTAGTAAAAATAGTCTTAATATAAATAGTCTAGTATAAAAATAGTCTTATTAAAAATAGTCTTATTTCAAATAGTAGTATTAAAAATAGTCTTACTAAAAAATAGTCTAGTTATAAATAGTCTTAATATAAATAGTCTAGTATAAATAGTCTTATTAAAAATAGTTTAAATTAAAAATAGTGCATTTAATTTAGTTAATATTTAAAAACCCAATAATATATTTTAGAATATTTTAGTATTTATTTCTTGCAATCTATACAAAATATTATACGAAGCCCTGTTGAACAATCCTCGAGAGAAAAGACCTTGGTAGAACTTACCACAACTACTTCTACCTCGTATATATTTGCGAGCGACTCAAAAACTCCTATTTTTAGGATAAGTTTTTGACCGATCAAGTACTAAGAATACGATCTTGCTCCCACTAACCCTCTTGTATACACAAGGTTCCTCTTCTTTTTGCACGAAGTCAAACTCTTTGACTGCCTCATCAAAATGAAGGTCCAACTATGTGAAGACTGCTACAGTCCATTTCACGGAGTCTACATCCACCATTTCAAGGTCATAGGTCGCCTGGAACCTCGTAAAGACCCAGTTCCTCCAAGTGCATAAAACCATACCTCTCAGGTAATTGAGACACCCTACTCGACCTACGAGGTGGTTGTACTTGTGTTTCAGAAGGTTCAGTTCCATCTTCTTGTACAGGTGTCTCCTTGGGATTTTCATTATATTCTTCCAAAGAAATACTTCTACCTGCTCCACCTTCTTGAATGAACTCATCTTCCAGGAAGTGTGCTTGCAAAGCAACAATGTTCTTTCGATCTACGGGCATGCAGAATAGATAACCCATCATCCCAGATGGGAATCTAATGAAAAATCCATTCACGGACCTTGCTTCCAACTTCTCCGCCTTAGTCTTCTTGACATAGGCGAGACATCCCCAAATCTTAATATGATTAAGACTTGGTTTCCTGCCCTCCCACATCTCATGCGGAGTTTTAGGAACGGACTTGGAAGGGTATCTGTTCAAGATATAAGCAGCAGTTAGGAGCGCATAACCCCACAGGTAAATCGGTAAGTCGGTGTAACTAAGCATGGAACGAACCATGTCCAACAAGGTGCGGTTCCTTCTTTCCAACACATCATTTAACTGAGGAGTTCCTGGAGGTGTAAGTTGTGACACTATTCCGTGATCCTTAAGGAACTCGTCAAACTCTGTACTCATATACTCACTACCTCGGTCCGACCGAAGTGCTTTGATATGATTACCAATTTGTTTGTCGACTAGGGCCTTAAATTCTTGAAATTTCTCAAAAGCCTCGGATTTATGTTTCATTAAGTATACATAACCATACCTAGTATGATCATCCGTAAACATAATGAAATACTGATATCCATCACGTGCGGCTTCTAAAGCACCACATACGTCGGTAAGGACTAATCTAAGTTTATCAGCGGTTTTTTCAAAAGTTCATATGAAGGGGGACTTAGTCATTTTGCCTTTAAGGCAAGATTCACAATTTGGAAAGGGATCTGATCCCAATGGACCCATAAGTCCATCCTTTTCCATTTTGTAAACCTTGGTCTGACCATCATGACCAAGTCTAAGATGCCATATCAAAACTTGATTAGTTTCATCCCTACCACGCTTCCTAGTCATAATATTCACAACGACTTTGTTACTTAGGTTTAGATGATACAATCCATTTAACAATGTAGCAGTGCCTACTAATTTATTTCTAAAATAAATTTTGCAGGAACCATCACCAATGAAAAATGAAAAGCCTTTCCAATCCATGACCGGAATGGATACAATGTTTTATGCCCCTAGGGTAACACTAGTACATCATCTAAAGTCAAAACATAGCCGGATTCCAAATCCAAAAGAAGTGATCCTATATCGATCGTTGTGACACAATGCCCACTTCCAGAGTAATCATCACTTCGCCAACTCCAAGCTTTCTACTTTGTTACAGATATTGATTCGTGGTACGAATATGAGAACTAGCACCTGAATACAGTATCCCAAGAGTAGAAAATATGGTAGGAGAACAATTAGTTTCCAAAACTAAAAGTTCCGTATCTGAAGCTCCATGAAGGATCAGACAGTCTCTTGCCAAGTGGCCCAGCATAACGCATTTGGAACATGTGTCCATCTTCACCTTCTTGCTCTTGGGAACCATTGGGGCCTTGCCCTTATCCTTAAAGTCCTTGTTTTGTGGTCCCGTCTGCTTCTTGGTCTTTTTCTTCTTATTCTTTAGACCTCCGAGGTCCAGAATAAATCACAAGGGTAGACTCATTCACCCGCGGAGTCTTCATCTGAGACTGAGCGGTTACCAGTTTGTTCATCAACCCGGCTAAATTACAGGCAATTTTATTGCAGTTGAAATTCACAATAAACGGTGATAAGGAATCAGGAAGAGATTGCAGGATGAGGTCGATTTCAAGAGAATCATGCATCCTAAAATCAAGAGCCTTCAATCTCTCGATCATTGAGATCATTTTGAGGACATGGTCCCCGACTTTCTCACATTCCTTCATCCTGGCACTGAAAAGCTCTTTAGATATCTCATATCTAGCAGTTTGACTGTGCTCACCATAAAGCTCGGTTAAGTGAGATAAAATCTGCCTAGCAGAAGTCATTTTTTCATGAGCTCTCTGAAGCTCATTAGACATAGAGGCCATCAAATAGCCACGATTTCTAATGTCATCCTTAACCCACTTTTCGTGGTTTTTAACATCTTCTTGATTGGCTTGGTCCGTGCCGGAGCTGCCGGAATGTCCGCCTCCAAGATGTATCCCGGCGTCTCTATACTGAGGACTATCATCAGGTTGCGGAACCAATCCACAAAGTTAGGCCCAATTAAGTGTAATATCCGTGTTTTCTATTTTTGGTAATTTCTATTTTCGGTGTATATTCATTTCGGACAACTCGCTTGGTACTGTTTTGGATTTCTGAATCTATCTAGTTCTTGGAGTTTCTCCGTTGGGATGAGTCTCGATGATGTTTTTACGTAATTTCATCTTGAGTTGTCGCATGTGTTTTCGACTCTCGTTAAACTCGTTCGATTCCATCATTTTCCTATTTCCATGAGTTCGTATGGTTGAGTAGAGCATGTTGTGAGTTTCGGATTGTTAATCCGACGTTGTATCGTGATTTTCGGATGTTGTTTGTAATTTCCTATAAGTTTAGGGAATTTGTTCCTTGTTCGATTTTGGTTGTGTACCTCGGACCGTTTTGGGGTCTCCGTACTTTTCTTTCGTGTTGTTGTTGCCTAAATATCGATTCTTATTGCTTTTATTCTCTTTCCGGATCATTTTTCTTCATTTTGGGACCCAAGGGGGGGTGTGGGCCGCGACACAAGGAATGTGCGCCGCGGCACACACATTGTCCAGTTCCTGCCGAGCAGTCTGTACTGTGTGCCGCGGCACATGCCGGCAGGGCCGCGGCACACTGCCGAGTCACTGCCGCGGCACACTCGTCCGGGCCGCGGCACACCCGTGTGGCATTTATCGACCAGACCTTCTGTACCTTGTGCCGCGGCACATGCTGATAGGGCCGCGGCACAATGCCAAGCCATTGCCGCGGCACACTTCAGCTGGGCCGCGGCACACCGAGCGGTCTGCTGATCACTGGGCGTGATTTTTGGCCCTGTGCCGCGGCACACTTCAGTTGGGCCGCGGCACGCATAGCAGTCAACCTATAACTGCGTTTTCTTTCAGCGAAATTCACTCATTCTCTCATTCCTCCTCTCTTCTTCACGTCGGGGTGATTTTCCAAGGCGAGGGTTCATCGGATTTTCATCCAAACACTGGTTGGGAAGCATAACTTGGCATCATATCATCACCACAACATCAAATCATCTATTGTTCGGCTTTGAATCAAGGTAAAAACTCCTATAACCCTAGTATGATTTTGGGGAGGGTTTGGTGGTGATCTTGCCTTTTAATCCGATTTAACCGTAGTTGTTGTTAGATTTCGATAGTTTACTCGTGATCCTTTATTCCCTTGTTATTGGATGGGATGAAATCCCGTTATTACACCGTTGACCGATCTCAACTCCCTATGCACTCGAGCTGTTCGATGAATTGTCCCAACGGGTAGAACTAGGATGAATTTCTTCGTATTCATGATGTTGAGATTGGTTGTATATCATTATTGTGTTAGGGTCGGATTTGAGAGGATTGTTCGGATCGAAACCTATTCCTTCGTCGTTTCCTTCGCGTTGTATTATCCAAGGCAAGTACATGTATTACATTTCGTTATGTATGTTGTGATTTTCGTAATGAATGATGAATTATGGTTTTCGAGTGCGTGAGTTGTGTTCCTTCCACCCGGAGTGTCCGACGGGATGTCTGGGGGTCGATACTAAGGGGTACGGCCGCGGAAGTGGTATCCCACCTGGAGTGTCCGACGGGATGTCTGGGGGTCGATACTAAGGGGTACGGCCACGGGATACCAGTTGTGATTTTATGATATCGTGATGAATTGATAACTGATTTGATTGCCAATGTAGTATTCCGGAATATTTGTGGCAAATGATATCTGATGGTGATGATCGTGTAAAACTGTATTTGTATATAATATTGTGTAATTGTGTACTTGCACTACCTATTCGAATGCTAACCCCTTAAATGGGGGAAATGCGTCTTATGCATTTCAGGTACCGGGAGGGCTGAGGAGCAGGCACGGGACATGCACCCAAAGGACGGGCTGGCTTGATGATGTGGCTCGAGTCTGTATTTTTATGTTTTGTCATTGCAGTGTCGAGTAATGGAGTTAGACTGTTTATTTTGAACTTAGTTTAAGTCCCCTGCGTGGGCAATGAATTGGTATTTAACTTGTGTTCTTGTACTCCGTTAAAATGTTTTGGCCGAGGCCACGGACTTATTTACTATTTGAGTGCATCATTTGGGATTAAATTATGGGTTATGTGTCGTGTGTTAGCCTGGTAGACCTCACGAGGGTTCTACGGCGTGTAATGTCCCAGTTGAGAATTGGGGTGTTACATTTATGGTATCAGAGCTTAGGTTTTGAATACCTAGGCTGTCGGTAAATTTTGGGTCTGTCAGTTGCATCAATAGAGTCAGTCGTTGAGCCTAATATCATCATGATACCGTATTGTCGTGCGACCCGTGGCTGTAAGTCTCCTCGAACTCTTATAATTTTGTAATTCGTTTTCTTGCGTTGTTCGGAATTATGAATTGTGATACCAACTTTGTCAATTGTGAATCTTTCTGATCTTGTCCTTTTCATTCTTCCTTTAGTATGTTGAGAGGTCGTGGTAGACCAGCTAGGGGACGCGGCCGAGGCCGTGGTCGGGGTGCTGATAATGAAGAGGGCTCACTTTCTCAGTCCTCTGCGGACTCAGCCTCTCACTCAGTGCCGTCGGGTAATAATGCCGACGCCGGGGCTACTGCCATACTTCAGCAGTTAATAGCCCAGCTTGCTCTGATAGCTCAAGGTGGACGCCAGAATCCGCCCCCGACACCTAAAGAGGAAGCTAGTAAGTTGCTTCAGACAGTGACTAAGATGCACCCTCCTCGTTTCTCCGGATCTTCTGACTCCCTCGGTTAGGAGAATTGGCTCTTTCAGTTGTCCAGGACCTTTGATGCCATAGCTTGTCCTGAAGACAGGAGGGTACATATTGTCCAGTACCTCCTGGATAAGGAAGCTGCGGAATGGTGGGAGGCCGTTGCGCCCAGAGACCGTCGAGCTACTTGGGAGGAATTCAAGGCTGCTATGGAAGCAGAATATTGTCCACCGCCAGTTAAGGAGCGCAGAATTGTGGAGTTCTTCACCGCTACACCTCAGGATGTGCCTATTTCTCAGGCCATCATTTCTTACAATCAGCAGTTGGGTTTCGTGAGAGATCAAGTGAGAACGGAGGCTGATAAAATCCGTTACTTTAATATGCGCATGAAGACGCATATCAGGCAGAGTATGGGCATTACACCATAGATTGCATACAGCAACGTGTAAAATACGTTGCAATATGCCCTAAATTCATTGCAATAGGGCCTATTGCAACGATTATGCAAAAATCAAGCGTGCCCTTTGCTCTGGTTGCCATAGGGCCCTTATGGCAACAAATTTGGTACCATATTGCAACGGCATATTATCGTTGCAAATATAGTATATGGCAACGATTTAACGGCTATAGCAACATGTTTAACACCATTGCAATATCTTGGACTACCTATGGCAACATTTTTTTGCAACGATTTTTTTGTGTTAATTGTTGCAATACATGAATTCAGGCAACCCTAAGGCAACATATATCTGCCCAATTGCAACGTATTTAGAATCAAATGCAATCTAATTTTATTAATGAATATGACATATATGGAAACATTTAAGCTTCTATTGCAATGCTAAATAAAAAAACTGGCATGACCATTAGATTTATTTCAATTAGTATATCGTAACATCAATCCAACCGAGCAATATTACTGCTGTTCCAACATCAATAAATTCACTCAGACTAAGTTTAGGAAAATGACCAAGTTGAAGCAAAATAACTAAGTTCAAGTGACACACAATCTAACTTAGTAATACATAGACCAATATCTTAGTTAAACATTATATAAACATGAGTCATGGCTCTTCTTCCTCTTCCTATTCCTATTTCTTCCTCTTCATCTTCATCTTCATCTATCTTCATCTTCATCTTCATCCGTCTCATCTCCGTCCTCAATAGAAGTAGTAGCACATCTAAATCCTTCTATGAATCATTATGGACTTCTCCCAATCTGAAATTAGAAAAAAAAAAGTTAGCTCATCACAAAGTAGATTAAATAATGCAATGGCTTCAAAGAGATATAATTGCCCTCGACAAAATCAAAACAACGCCTTGTGATACTCTATATTGATATTCTTTTACCTTGAGAAATTTCCCGTTGCATCCGACTCTTGTGAAGCATTACACAAACTATTACGGAGACCGCTTTCACAATGCAACAGCATTTCCTTCACTTGGTTCAGCCAACTTTCCTGATAACAACAATAGAAAGGAATATGCTTAGCTACACCACTTTACAAAACGGTAATCGGTAAACGAAAAAGAAAAAATAGAAAAAGAAAAGAAGTGATCGAACGGGAGAGACGATGAAATTAATGTAAAACCCGGCCTAAAAGTAGTTTATAACAGCCCGGACTCTTCGCTTACTGTGTCTTAATGCTGCAAATAGATACCAAACCCTGTTAATAATTCAACTCACACAACTGTTGAAGCGAATTACAAGTTGCCCATGTTTGTAAACAGAAGCTAAAAGTTGAATAACTTCAAAAGTTAAATCAAAAGCAGCACTTGAGGGGGGGAAAATCAGCAAGAAGCTCACGATCACTTTTTTTTTCCAAGTGTTTACAAAATACTTCTTCAACGAATAATGAAACCTTTCGTCTTTTGAAAGAAATATCATACCAGCAAGACGGCCTCTGATATCTTGATTCAGAAGCTCCAGCCAATGACAAGAATGAGTTGTACAATCTAGTAAATGACCGTATATACAGAAACATCTCGTGTGATACCATGTCCAACTTCTAAGATCAAAAACCTGAAAGCAATAGAGAAATTTTTTTGAGGGTTGAGAAGAACTTTTATGATTAACCCTAAGAAGAATAAGCAGTACCTGAAAATCAGATAAATATCTACCATTGCGACTTCCACCCGTAATGTATAACTTTTCATCACATATTGTTGCAGCATGCTGTGTGGCATGAATAATGCATCAGAAACAAAGTAGCCCAGAAATATTGTAAATAGTCAACTCCAAGTCCAAAAACTGGATATTTTATTATGAAAAGAAAAAGACATAACGAAGCAATCAAAACAATATAATGACAATGAACTAAGAAAATCTAAATTTTCGGTTAACAAAGACCTTGTAACGAGCAAAGGAGTTGCCGACTGATACCGAGAGTGCCACCCACCGGTCATAGTTTACATTCAAATACCAACTTTCACCGTCTGCTCCCATTGGGGCTAGCGTGGCACACACTAAACTTTTATCGATTCAGAAGCAACAAGCACCGATTGCAAGAGCATGATCGCACACATATAGCAGATGAACGCCAATGGATTGAGTAATAAAAATATACTATAAAAGTCTTTACATGTGATAACGACTTGGAATAAGTAAATAAATTAACAGTTTATGAAGTCATTCTACACCAACGATTTCTTTCTTAAACATACATTTGATTTATATACTTATAAAGAGGGCTAATTATGCCACTTCCCAAGTTCTTATAATTAAGTGGGAGTCAACTATTGCTTACACTTAAAAGATGAGAAGATAGAATAGAAAAATGTAAAAATGAAGTCAATGAAGATAGGATGGTCGTAAAACTAATGAATGAAAATGCATAACAAGATATACTAACAATATACAAATTCGGTTAATGGGAGAGGTATAAGAGAGACGTTCAACCGAAAAACACAAATTACATTTCAGCAAATCAGATACATTGCTTTTACCTAGATATAACTCAAATCTAAGCCAATATATTATATATTGGGTCATCCTAGACATGGTTCCAGTAGAATCTGGTTACCTATAGGCTATATCTATTGAATTTGGGGTCGAAGTTCTCTCCATATGCAACTATTCTTAGGCCCAAAAACTTATCCCTGTGATTGTCATGCGACCATGCCATACAAGACCTAAGCAAAATTACTGATGAAGAAAGGTGATGCTTATGATTATGCAATCTCAGTTATAACTTGGTTTCTGCTTCTTTTTGTTTCACAACCCCCCCACCCCCACCACACACCGCAGTCCAATTGCATCTCAATGTCTCAAAGAACTTGACTATTTGAATCTCGGGCGGTGTTCAGTGCCATTTGCATTCACACCAGAGTCCTAGAACAACTCCAACAAAACTTTTAGAATCTCTCTCAACTCATTACCTTGTTAAATTTCTGCATAGGCCCAGAGATAACATCTGGCTTCCACATACCGGCACTTAATGTTGCGATCGAATAGTTCGTTGTAAAATGAAATCAAAACTTAGCAACAAAATCTAACCTACGAAACACCAAACGAATACGAATTAAAGAAATCGCGGAAAATCAACATAAAACGAGCATAAGTAACTTCACAAGAAAAACGCTTAGTGAGTAGCCAACTCCTTGTTGGAGTAAGAATTTGGACCACGATAATGGTCTATTCTTTGGCCAGATAATGACCTCTCCAATGCCGGAGGGCAAAGGCAAGCATCTGTAGGGTAAACAAAAATAAAATCAATCCCACAACTCACAAGACTCATCTCGTGTCACAAAAACAATCTAAAAATATCTTTTCACAAGATATTGGTTGTCCTCGCATATCACTTCGCGAACAAAATTAACTAATCCTAACAAAAGAAGTGCATCTTCCAACTTCCATAAGAGAGGATACTCGAGTTACAAGAAAAATAAAACAAGGTTACCTTAGATTAAAACTCACCTTTCCGTAACCCGAATAGCGCTCCCGCATATATCACGACCATTCAACACCAATGGTATACAAGCAGCCTTTGGACAAGGAAAACAATCAACAAATCTTCAATTGCTGAAACATGAAAAAAAAACTTGCAAAATATAAGTAATTGAATAATTACATATCAACCTGAATAGGTGTGGGCTTACTGTAACCCAAAGCTTGGCAAGCCCGTAACAGTGGCTTACTGTAACCCAAACCTGAATACGGTCAATAACGGTATAGAGATTCAAAGCAGCGTCGATTCGCCATTGATGCGAACAATCTCTGCTTTGCAGCTGGACAGGTACAACTATTGTAATCAGGCGGGCGCCGTGAAGAGGAAGAGCGGCTGAAATCGCGATGGAGGAAATCTAGAATCGGAGGATGATACTAAAATCTGGGTCGATCGAGAGGAAGAAATTCCAGTGTATGTAAATCGCACCTAGTGTGTGTGTAAATCGCCCAGCAACAGCGATTATTAAGCTTTTTTTAATGTTGGTTTTATTTGCAAAATCTTTCAGAAGCCCGCTCAATTTTCTTAGTACCCGCCTAAATTTTGGGCCCCAAATTGCTATGTACGGCAACGAATTCTTAAATTGTTGCAATAGAATGTAAATTTTACACTATTTCCAACTTTTTCGCTTCAATTGTAACACTTTATAAATGCATTGCAATATATCCGAGCTGGTCTATCAATAGCAACGTTTTCTGATGAAATTTTTGAAATCTGGTTGCTATAGCCAATCTATGGTGTAGTGGCACCGCTCATGTGTGCCAATTTGAAGGAATACCAGGATCGCGCTCTAGCGATCGAGATGGCCGTCCTGGAATCAGAGTCAGTTTCGGAAGCTAAGAAGCAGAAGACTACCGGTGGATTCTCGACCGGTAAGGGTGGTCAGTTTTCGAGGTCTCGTTCTGCGCCTACACCGGGGAAGAGGCCATTTCATCAGGCCGGTGGATCTCAGGGTAATCGTTCAGTCCAGTCCGTTTCTTCTGGTGGCAGGGTTTGTTTTAACTGCAACCAATATGAGCATTTGCTGAAGGATTGCCTTCTACCTCCCGTCACTTGCTTTACTTGCGGACAAACCGGGCATCGGGCAACTCATTGTGAGAGGGCCACCAGGGCTGTTAGAGTTCCGACTACCACTACCGATCAGAGGGATCACAGCACTCCAGCTACTCATGTTCCACAGGGTTCGGGTCGTGGTAGAGGTTGTGGTCAGCCGGATCGCCGTGCAGCATCGAGTTCGGGTTCAGTCCACCCCCGACTGTATCAGATGAGGCGCACAGAGGAGGCAGACATTCCGGCGGCGTCAAGTACTACTCAAATTCTTTCTCATCCAGTTTCAATGCTTTTTGATTCGGGTACTACCCACTTCTTTATTGCTTCGGACTGTGTGAGTCGTATTGGTTTTGACTGCTTGTTTGAGTGTGAACCATTCGTAGTGGGTACGCCCAGCGGGGATCGTATGGTTGGGGACCGGGAGGTTAGGGATTGCCCAGTGAGGATTGGGAGCCGAGATTGGCCCTCGAACCTCATTGTTATAGACCTTAAGGGTGAGGATTTGATCCTCGGGGACGATTGGTTGGATCGTCACGGTGCTATTATGAACTATAGGAC
The DNA here is from genome assembly GCA_033398695.1 of Orobanche coerulescens. Taxonomy (NCBI): domain Eukaryota; kingdom Viridiplantae; phylum Streptophyta; class Magnoliopsida; order Lamiales; family Orobanchaceae; genus Orobanche; species Orobanche coerulescens. The sequence goes on from CM065811.1 coordinate 168,093,594, forward strand.
TCGAACCATCTCGATAGTGGCCGAGGACGGCACCGAGCATACTCTCGTCGGTTGTAAGCCGGGTAGATCGGGGAGTGTGATTAGCGCCTTGAAGGCAATGAAACTTCTGAACCAAGGTTGTGTCGGCTATTCGTGTTTTGCTCTGAAGGCGGAATATGGTGGAGTTGACTTGTTGTCAATTCCAGTTGTCAGTGAATACCCCGACGTATTTCCGGATGACTTGCCGGGATTACCACCACATCAAGAGGTGGAGTTTCCTATTGATCTAGAGCCGAATGCAGCCTTTATTTCTCGAGCGCCGTACCGTATGGCGCCGTCGGAGATGTTAGAGTTGAAGAATCAGTTGGGAGAGTTGTTAGATAAAGGGTATATTCGACCGAGCGCATCGCCTTGGGGTGCGCCCGTACTTTTTGTTAAGAAGAAGGATGGATCGCTTCGTTTATGCATCGATTATCGAGAATTAAACAAGTTGACCATCAAAAATAAATACCCTTTGCCCCGGATAGACGACTTGTTTGATCAGCTTCAGGGGGCGACATACTTTTCGAAGATTGATTTACGATCGGGCTACTACCAGTTGAGGATTTGGGACATCGATATACCGAGAGCTGCCTTTCGGACGATATATGGCCATTACGAGTTTGTGGTTATGCCTTTCGGGCTAACCAATGCCCCAGCAGTGTTCATGCAGTTGATGAACAAAGTTTTTATTGAGTATTTGGACAAATTTGAAGTCGTCTTTATCGATGACATTCTGATCTATTCACGGAGTCGGGAGGAGCACGCATTATATCTCCGGATTGTATTAGACATTTTGAGAGTTGAGCAGTTGTATGCGAAGTTCTCTAAGTGTGAGTTTTGGCTTGAGGAAGTGATGTTCCTCGGGCATGTGATTTCAGCAGAAGGGGTTCAGGTAGATCCACAGAAGATAGAAGCAGTGATGGCTTGGGAGCCGCCTAAGAATGTGAAGGAGGTGAGGAGTTTTCTGGGTCTCGCTGGTTATTACCGTAGATTTGTTGAAGGGTTTTCTAAGATCGCTAGACCACTCACTCAGTTACTCCAGAAAACCCAGAAATTCGAGTGGACCGCAGTCAGACAGGATAGTTTTGACGAGCTGAAGAGGCGACTAACTACCGCACCCGTGTTAGCGTTGCCTGAGGGGAACGAGGATTTCGTGGTATATAGTGATGCTTCGGGCCTCGAGCTCGGATGTGTTTTGATGCAGAGAGACATGGTGATTGCTTATGCGTCCCGCCAGTTGAAACCGTATGAGGCGAATTACCCCACGCACGATTTGGAGTTAGCTGCAGTCATTTTCGCCTTAAAGATATGGAGATATTATCTCTATGGATCGTCGTGTAAGATTTTTACGGACCACAAGAGTCTGAAGTATATCTTCAGTCAGAAAGAGTTGAATATGAGACAGCGTAAGTGGTTGGAGCTAATTAAAGATTACGACCTCGAGATACTTTACCATCCGGGTAAGGCTAATGTAGTGGCGGATGCGTTGAGCCGGAAACCGATGGCATTACAGATGTTAGAGGTACTTACACCACAGAGTAGGATCCAACGGGATTTTATTTGTCAGAACATCGAGGTTTGGGTTCAGAGAGTTCAGGGTCAATTATGTACGTTGGAGATCACTTCGTCCTTGACTGATGATATCAAGGCGAAACAGTATGATGATCCGTTTTTAGTCCATTTGAGGGAAGATGTGAGGATGGGGAAAGCCCCTGGATTTGTGGTTTAGGATGATGGCGTTTTGAGATTTCGCGGCAGATTATGTGTACCAGATGACAATGAGTTGAGGCAGAAGATCTTGAGTGAGGCTCATACTACGCCTTATTCCATACATCTTGCTACGAGCAAAATGTACAAGGATGTGAGGAGTAACTACTGGTGGAGTAATTTGAAAACAGACGTTAGCAATTTTGTGTCGAAATGTTTGACCTGTCAGCAGGTTAAAATCGAGCATCAGCGGACCGCGGGGCTTTTGCGACCACTTCCTATCCCGGAGTAGAAATGGGAGGATATCTCTATGGATTTCATTACCCGGATGCCTAGGACTCGGACTGGAATGAACATGATTTGGGTTATTATTGATCGACTAACCAAATCAGCCCATTTACTGGGTATTAAGGACACTTGGGGACCGGAGAGGCTGGCGCGAGTGTTTATTGCAGAGATCGTGAGATTGCATGGGACTCCTAGAAGTATTGTTTCAGATCGAGATGGTCGGTTTGTATCGCATTTTTGGCAGGCGGTTCATCGAGCGTTGGGGACTGAGTTGAGACTCAGTACGTCTTACCACCCTCAGACCGACGGACAGTCAGAACGGATGATCCAGACGTTGGAGGATATGTTGAGAGCTTGTGCCTTAGATTGGAAGGATGATTGGGAGTCGCACTTGCCGTTGATCGAGTTCACGTACAACAATAGTTGGCACGCCTCGATCAAAATGGCACCATTTGAGGCATTGTATGGGAGGAGGTGCAGATCACCGTTGTGTTGGGACGATGCGTCCGAGCTGATTGGTACCGAGCTCGATATGGTAGTTGAGACGAGAGAGAAGATTGCCCTGATTCGTGATAGATTGGTAGCGGCCCAGAGCCGACATAAGTCTTATGCGGATACACGTCGCCGACCGTTGGAGTTTGAGGTGGGAGACCATGTGTTGCTTAAGGTGTCGCCGACATGGGGAGTTTACCGTTTCGGTCGGAAGGGTAAACTTAGTCCCAGATTTATTGGGCCGTTCGAGATTCTGGAGAGAGTTGGAGAGCTTGCATATCGGTTAGGTTTGCCGCCGTCCCTGAGCCACGTGCATAACGTATTTCATGTTTCCTACCAGGAAGTACGTCTGGACCTAGTCATATTATTGATTTTGGAGAGATCGAGTTGGGGCCCGACATTACCTTCGAGGAGAGGCCGATTCAGATCTTAGAGCGTCGGGTGAAGCAACTCAGGCACAAAACCATTCCTTTGGTTAAAGTGCAATAGTCGAGGCATGGGTCCGAGGAAGCCACGTGGGAGACGGAAGAGAGTATGAGATCGAGATACCCCGAGTTATTCGTGTTGTAAGTTTCGGGACGAAACTTATTTTTAGGGGGAGATAATGTAATATCCGTGTTTTCTATTTTTGGTAATTTCTATTTTCGGTGTATATTCATTTCGGACAACTCGCTTGGTACTGTTTTGGATTTCTGAATCTATCTAGTTCTTGGAGTTTCTCCGTTGGGATGAGTCTCGATGATGTTTTTATGTAATTTCATCTTGAGTTGTCGCATGTGTTTTCGACTCTCGTTAAACTCGTTCGATTCCATCATTTTCCTATTTCCATGAGTTCGTATGGTTGAGTAGAGCATGTTGTGAGTTTCGGATTGTTAATCCGACGTTGTATCGTGATTTTCGGATGTTTGGGCCATTTTTGTAATTTCCTATAAGTTTAGGGAATTTGTTCCTTGTTCGATTTTGGTTGTGTACCTCGGACCATTTTGGGGTCTCCGTACTTTAATTTCGTGTTGTTGTTGCCCAAATATCGATTCTTATTGCTTTTATTCTCTTTCCAGATCATTTTTCTTCATTTTGGGACCCAATGGGGGGTGTGGGCCGCGGCACAAGGAATGTGCGCCGCGGCACACACATTGTCCAGTTCCTGCCGAGCAGTCTGTACTGTGTGCCGCGGCACATGCCGGCAGGGCCGCGGCACACTGCCGAGTCACTGCCGCGGCACACTCGTCCGGGCCGCGGCACACCCGTGTGGCATTTATTGACCAGGACTTCTGTACCTTGTGCCGCGGCACATGCCGACAGGGCCGCGGCACAATGCCGAGCCATTGCCGCGGCACACTTCAGCTGGGCCGCGGCACACCGAGCGGTCTGCTAATCACTGGGCGCGATTTTTGGCCCTGTGCCGCGGCACACTTCAGCTGGGCCGCGGCACACATAGCAGTCAACCTATAACTGCGTTTTCTTTCAGCGAAATTCACTCATTCTCTCATTTCTCCTCTCTTCTTCACGTCGGGGCGATTTTCCAAGGCGAGGGTTCATCGGATTTTCATCCAAACACCGGTTGGGAAGCATAACTTGGCATCATATCATCACCACAACATCAAATCATCTATTGTTCGGCTTTGAATCAAGGTAAAAACTCCTATAACCCTAGTATGATTTTGGGGAGGGTTTGGTGGTGATCTTGCCTTTTAATCCGATTTAACCGTAGTTGTTGTTAGATTTCGATAGTTTACTCGTGATCCTTGATTCCCTTATTATTAGATGGGATGAAATTCCGTTATTACACCGTTGACCGATCTCAACTCCCTATGCACTCGAGCTGTTCGATGAATTGTCCCAACGGGTAGAACTAGGATGAATTTCTTCGTATTCATGATGTTGAGATTGGTTGTATATCATTATTGTGTTAGGGTCGGATTTGAGAGGATTGTTCGGACCGAAACCTATTCCTTCGTCGTTTCCTTCGCGTCGTATTATCCAAGGCAAGTACATGTATTACATTTCGTTATGTATGTTGTGATTTTCGTAATGAATGATGAATTATGGTTTTCGAGTGCGTGAGTTGTGTTCCTTCCACCCGGAGTGTCCGACGGGATGTCTGGGGGTCGATACTAAGGGGTACGGCCGCGGAAGTGGACTTGGGTGCGTGTGTGGTTGAACTTCCACCCGGAGTGTCCGACGGGATGTCTGGGGGTCGATATGGTATCCCACCCGGAGTGTCCGACGGGATGTCTGGGGGTCGATACTAAGGGGTACGACCAGGGGATACCAGTTGTGATTTTGTGATATCGTGATTAATTGATAACTGATTTGATTGCCAATGTAGTATTCCAGAATATTTGTGGCAAATGATATCTGATGTTGATGATCGTGTAAAATCGTATTTGTATATAATGTTGTGTAATTGTGTACTTGCACTAGCTATTCGAATACTAACCCCTTAAATGGGGGAAATGCGTCTTATGCATTTCAGGTACCGGGAGGGCTGAGGAGCAGGCACAGGACATGCACGCAAAGGACAGGCTGGCTTGATGATGTGGCTCGAGTCTGTATTTTTATGTTTTGTCATTGCAGTGTCGAGTAATGGAGTTAGACTGTTTATTTTGAACTTGGTTTAAGTCCCCTGCGTGGGCAACGAATTGGTATTTAACTTGTGTTCTTGTACTCCGTTAAAATGTTTGGCCGAGGCCACGACCTTATTTACTTTTTGAGTGCATCATTTGGGGTTACATTATGGGTTATGTGTCGTGTGTTAGCCTGGTAGACCTCACGAGGGTTCTACGGTGTGTAATGTCCCAGTTGAGAATTGGGGTGTTACATTAAGGTGTTCTATCGAGTAGTATAGTGAGTGGATTCATTATCATTTTATTTGAGAGTTTTATGTCTGCATAAAGTACACTAGATTGATTAGGGACTCGTTCAATTATGGTCTGAGTTTAGAATTAAGGACTTTTCTATTCTTTTACCCAGCTCCCACTATTTTTAAATGAATAACACACTCCCTTGTGAAATCCGGAAGTATTTGTTCGCTATACTTCATAGTGGTGATCGAGTTCTTTATAAATTTTAATAGAGGGCAACCAAACAGGTTTCTGGTCTATTAATCTTCATAAAGTGATGTCCAACACCAACCCATCTAATGGATGGTTCGATCTTCTTTTTCCCCTTGTTCACTCCCCTCAACCTATACGGTTTCTATAGTTCGTGAACAAGTTAAGTTTATACCATCGACGCTGATTAGTTTCACAATTGAATCTTATCCGGCAACCGAACAGGTTTCTAGGGATAAAATTTGCTCCAACCGAAGGCATACAATGCACTCTTAGAATTTATCGACCTTCCCCGAACGACTACCTCGATAACTCGGAAGCATAGCACATCCGGTTTGGATTTTAATTTTCCGAAAGCTCAATGGAGGGAAGGAAACCCTTGAAACCTTTTAAACTTAATAATTTGCCGTGGGAGAATTTTCGCGATTAATGTTACACTTTGCATATTAATTCATTTAAGCGCGTTTGTAGCATTCATACCATATGAATAAAACATTCACAACCTAGTTGCTACCAACATGCAGTTCATGGACCGCTCCTAGAACAAAAAACATCGTAATCTAATTACATGTCTTCGGTCTTGAATTTTCGTCTTCTTGAATGGATCTTCCTCCGGTCTTCGTCATTACATATAAATTTTACATTTGAAAAGCGCATCCTATACAAATTTTTCTAGTAAAATAAATAGGCTAAAAACGGTCTTTACAACCCAATCGAATGAAACCGAACGATTCAAAACTAGGTCCATGAACTACATCCCCATTCAAAATTAATGAACAATCACATTAAAATAATGGCATTCATAATTAATCTAAATATTGATCCAATCAATATAAATTAATCTAATTAATTCACACAACCGTTAATTTTAACTTGTTCCGGACGAGAAAATATTTCATTAAATTAATTCCCCTAAGACTAAAATTACCATAATTATATCTTAGTCAAATTAAATCCAATTTAATTTGTGGGAAATTAATTACCAGATGAAATATAAAAAACGGAGTCGAAAAACACGGTCGGGTCAAACCCGGGGCACTGCCCAGTAGGCTGCCGAGCAGGGCCGGAGTGCGAGGCCGGATCGCGATCCATTGCCTGGTAGAGCCCGGTAGGCTGCCGAGTAGGGCCGAACCGCAAGGCCGGATCGCAATCCGCTGCCTGGGACTGCAAGGCAGCGCCCGGCTAGCTCCAAGCTGCCGGGTCCGTTTACATTTTGGGATCGTTTTTTCGCCCTAATTCCAAAAATAATATTTTTTTAATCTTTATATTAAACATTTAAATCATTTTTTCAAAAGAAAAATAGATTTATATTGTAACATAAAATCATGAAAAATTAATTTTTAGATGAACAATTGAAAATCAACGATTAATGCGATTATGATTCCAAATCATAAGAACATCCAATCAAGCATTACAAATGTTTAATATCGTATATACGATCGCAAGACCTACGCTCCGATACCACTATTGGGATTCGGTGCCTAAAACGAAGGCGCAGCGGAAGCAATATACGAATATAATTCGATCTGAATCCCTTAAGAGGATGGATCAAGCTACGTATATACGAATATTAAAACGAAACAAAGGAAGATGTGAAACCATACCCTCGTAGTCCGTTGATTAAATGGTGAGAAGATGATGTCCCTTGCGAATCCAATCCGCAACAAGCTCTTGGATGATCCAACGATCGGAACGACTTCACCATGTTATCCTCCAATTGTAACACCCCCGATATATTCAGGAATATTACAGCGCCGTAAATCCTTTACATAAGAATTTACAAGGCTGATTAAAGGAAAAGACAATAATAGATACCAATTTATGAAATTGCTGAAATAAAATACAACCGTCTGGTTCTAAACCGAGAATACAAATATCCAATGAAGAGTTATTATTGCATCACTAAAATCCAAACATTATAAACTTACGACGTACTCGAGTACTTATTGAAATACCCAACAAACAACAGACAGTAAACCCGGCCGGAACATCACTCTGCACCCTCGTCGTCATGCATCTCCAGTGGTTGTTTCCCCGCTCTCCTGGATCCTGAACATACACAAATGTTCACCCCCGAAGGGGTTAGCACAACGATGCTAGTACAAGTACAATAATCATACAACAGTGATATAATCAATTATGGTCTGAGTTTAGAATTAAGGACTTTTCTATTCTTTTACCCAGCTCCCACTATTTTTAAATGAATAACACACTCCCTTGTGAAATCCGGAAGTATTTGTTCGCTATACTTCATAGTGGTGATCGAGTTCTTTATAAATTTTAATAGAGGGCAACCAAACAGGTTTCTGGTCTATTAATCTTCATAAAGTGATGTCCAACACCAACCCATCTAATGGATGGTTCGATCTTCTTTTTCCCCTTGTTCACTCCCCTCAACCTATACGGTTTCTATAGTTCGTGAACAAGTTAAGTTTATACCATCGACGCTGATTAGTTTTACAATTAAATCTTATCCGGCAACCGAACAGGTTTCTAGGGATAAAATTTGCTCCAACCGAATGCATCCAATGCACTCTTAGAATTTATCGACCTTCCCCGAACGACTACCTCGATAACTCGGAAGCATAGCACATCCGGTTTGGATTTTAATTTTCCGAAAGCTCAATGGAGGGAAGGAAACCCTTGAAACCTTTTAAACTTAATAATTTGCCGTGGGAGAATTTTCGCGATTAATGTTACACTTTGCATATTAATTCATTTAAGCGCGTTTGTAGCATTCATACCATATGGATAAAACATTCACAACCTAGTTGCTACCAACATGCAGTTCATGGACCGCTCCTAGAACAAAAAACATCGTAATCTAATTACATGTCTCCGGTCTTGAATTTTCGTCTTCTTGAATGGATCTTCCTCCGGTCTTCGTCATTACATATAAATTTTACATTTGAAAAGCACATCCTATACAAATTTTTCTAGTAAAATAAATAGGCTAAAAACGGTCTTTACAACCCAATCGAATGAAACCGAACGATTCAAAACTAGGTCCATGAACTACATCCCCATTCAAAATTAATGAACAATCACATTAAAATAATGGCATTCATAATTAATCTAAATATTGATCCAATCAATATAAATTAATCTAATTAATTCACACAACCGTTAATTTTAACTTGTTCCGGACGAGAAAATATTTCATTAAATTAATTCCCCTAAGACTAAAATTACCATAATTATATCTTAGTCAAATTAAATCCAATTTAATTTGTGGGAAATTAATTACCAGATGAAATATAAAAAACGGAGTCGAAAAACACGGTCGGGTCAAACCCGGGGCACTGCCCAGTAGGCTGCCGAGCAGGGCCGGAGTGCGAGGCCGGATCGCGATCCATTGCCTGGTAGAGCCCGGTAGGCTGCCGAGTAGGGCCGAACCGCAAGGCCGGATCGCAATCCGCTGCCTGGGACTGCAAGGCAGCGCCCGGCTAGCTCCAAGCTGCCGGGTCTGTTTACATTTTGGGATCGTTTTTTCGCCCTAATTCCAAAAATAATATTTTTTTAATCTTTATATTAAACATTTAAATCATTTTTTCAAAAGAAAAATAGATTTATATTGTAACATAAAATCATGAAAAATTAATTTTTAGATGAACAATTGAAAATCAACGATTAATGCGATTATGATTCCAAATCATAAGAACATCCAATCAAGCATTACAAATGTTTAATATCGTATATACGATCGCAAGACCTACGCTCCGATACCACTATTGGGATTCGGTGCCTAAAAGCAGCGCGTGAAAGCAATATACGAATATAATTCGATCTGAATCCCTTAAGAGGATCGATCAAGCTACGTATATACGAATATTAAAACGAAACAAAGGAAGATGTGAAACCATACCCTCGTAGTCCGTTGATTAAATGGTGAGAAGATGATGTCCCTTGCGAATCCAATCCGCAACAAGCTCTTGGATGATCCAACGATCGGAACGACTTCACCATGTTATCCTCCAATTGTAACACCCCCGATATATTCAGGAATATTACAGCGCCGTAAATCCTTTACATAAGAATTTACAAGGCTGATTAAAGGAAAAGACAATAATAGATACCAATTTATGAAATTGCTGAAATAAAATACAACCGTCTGGTTCTAAACCGAGAATACAAATATCCAATGAAGAGTTATTATTGCATCACTAAAATCCAAACATTATAAACTTACGACGTACTCGAGTACTTATTGAAATACCCAACAAACAATTGACAGTAAACCCGGCCGGAACATCACTCTGCACCCTCGTCGTCATGCATCTCCAGTGGTTGTTTCCCCGCTCTCCTGGATCCTGAACATACACAAATGTTCACCCCCGAAGGGGTTAGCACAACGATGCTAGTACAAGTACAATAATCATACAACAGTGATATAATCAATTATGGTCTGAGTTTAGAATTAAGGACTTTTCTATTCTTTTACCCAGCTCCCACTATTTTTAAATGAATAACACACTCCCTTGTGAAATCCGGAAGTATTTGTTCGCTATACTTCATAGTGGTGATCGAGTTCTTTATAAATTTTAATAGAGGGCAACCAAACAGGTTTCTGCTCTATTAATCTTCATAAAGTGATGTCCAACACCAACCCATCTAATGGATGGTTCGATCTTCTTTTTCCCCTTGTTCACTCCCCTCAACCTATACGGTTTCTATAGTTCGTGAACAAGTTAAGTTTATACCATCGACGCTGATTAGTTTCACAATTGAATCTTATCCGGCAACCGAACAGGTTTCTAGGGATAAAATTTGCTCCAACCGAAGGCATCCAATGTACTCTTAGAATTTATCGACCTTCCCCGAACGACTACCTCGATAACTCGGAAGCATAGCACATCCGGTTTGGATTTTAATTTTCCGAAAGCTCAATGGAGGGAAGGAAACCCTTGAAACCTTTTAAACTTAATAATTTGCCGTGGGAGAATTTTCGCGATTAATGTTACACTTTGCATATTAATTCATTTAAGCGCGTTTGTAGCATTCATACCATATGAATAAAACATTCACAACCTAGTTGCTACCAACATGCAGTTCATGGACCGCTCCTAGAACAAAAAACATCGTAATCTAATTACATGTCTTCGGTCTTGAATTTTCGTCTTCTTGAATGGATCTTCCTCCGGTCTTCGTCATTACATATAAATTTTACATTTGAAAAGCGCATCCTATACAAATTTTTCTAGTAAAATAAATAGGCTAAAAACGGTCTTTACAACCCAATCGAATGAAACCGAACGATTCAAAACTAGGTCCATGAACTACATCCCCATTCAAAATTAATGAACAATCACATTAAAATAATGGCATTCATAATTAATCTAAATATTGATCCAATCAATATAAATTAATTTAATTAATTCACACAACCGTTAATTTTAACTTGTTCCGGACGAGAAAATATTTCATTAAATTAATTCCCCTAAGACTAAAATTACCATAATTATATCTTAGTCAAATTAAATCCAATTTAATTTGTGGGAAATTAATTACCATATGAAATATAAAAAGCGAGTCGAAAAACACGGTCGGGTCAAACCCGGCAGCCTTGATGAGGGGCCGGCGGGGCGAGTGCGAGGCCGGATCGCGATCCATTGCACAGTAGAGCCGGTGAGGTGCCGAGTAGGGCCGAACCGCAAGGCCGGATCGCAATCCACGCTGGGATCGCAAAGCGGCCGGCTAGCTCAAGTGCACGGTTTACATTTTGGGATCGTTTTTTCGCCCTAATTCCAAAAATAATATTTTTTTAATCTTTATATTAAACATTTAAATCATTTTTTCAAAAGAAAAATAGATTTATATTGTAACATAAAATCATGAAAAATTAATTTTTAGATGAACAATTGAAAATCAACGATTAATGCGATTATGATTCCAAATCATAAGTACATCGATCAAGCATTACAAATGTTTAATATCGTATATACGATCGCAAGACCTACGCTCCGATACCACTATTGGGATTCGGTGCCTAAAACGAAGGCGCAGCGAAAGCAATATACGAATATAATTCGATCTGAATCCCTTAAGAGGATCGATCAAGCTACGCATATACGAATATTAAAACGAAACAAAGGAAGATGTGAAACCATACCCTCGTAGTCCGTTGATTAAATGGTGAGAAGATGATGTCCCTTGCGAATCCAATCCGCAACAAGCTCTTGGATGATCCAACGATCGGAACGACTTCACCATGTTATCCTCCAATTGTAACACCCCCGATATATTCAGGAATATTACAGCGCCGTAAATCCTTTACATAAGAATTTACAAGGCTGATTAAAGGAAAAGACAATAATAGATACCAATTTATGAAATTCTTTGAAATAAAATACAACAAATGCAGTTCTAAACCGAGAATACAAATATCCAATGAAGAGTTATTATTGCATCACTAAAATCTAAACATTATAAACTTACGACGTACTCGAGTACTTATTGAAATACCCAACAAACAACAGACAGTAAACCCGGCCGGAACATCACTCTGCACCCTCGTCGTCATGCATCTCCAGTGGTTGTTTCCCCGCTCTCCTGGATCCTGAACATACACAAATGTTCACCCCCGAAGGGGTTAGCACAACGATGCTAGTACAAGTACAATAATCATACAACAGTGATATAATCAACAATTATATCATAACAAGTTTCTCCAACGAGAAATATTTACAACACATATCATATCATAACAGTTTCAACATACTGATGGTATTCCAACGATCCAGCGCACACAGCTATAAATTCCCATGGTGATCCCGTCGGACCAACACATGGTGGAACTACTTGTCCGACGATCCGGCGCACACAGCTATATATTCCCATGATGATTCCCGTCGGATCAACGCATGGTGCACATATAATCACAACATATTTACACGATACAATCACATTGTCATAATATAAACAATTCTAATTAGAGTACTTGCCTCGGTTCGTTGACAAGAATAAACTTCCACGAATATCAAAATACTCGAAGGTCGTCCCCTTCGATCAATCACTTGTTAAGCTCAAACCTTAACAAAAGAAATAGCATAGAATTCATTTCATGTCGAATGAACGTCTAACAATTCAACAATTACGGTAGAAAGTCCTTAATATGCAATCTGTCTGGATAGCTTAACGCACGCTACGAATCCTATGCAGCGTACGTTAATGCTACTCGTTAGCGCATGCAGTACACACAGCCTAGCATACGCTAACCAGGCGTGGTCAGTGCCTCACTGATCAACCGACTGACTCAGCTGATGACTTAACGCACGCTAAGTCCCAATTGTTGCGTACGCTAAACGTACTCGATAGCGCGCATTAATTCTCGTAGCTTAGCGCACGCTAAGAGTGCATGGCAGTTCACTGGAGGGCAGCAAAATATATAAATGGTGATGAAGTAAGCGAATCCCTCAGTCATTAATGTTTGTTATCCAGCTTCATGTTATGATCATAACATTTATGAATGATCTCATGGATACTAACAACTTCGAGGTACAAGTATACGTATAATCATCATAGCACTATAATCCGTCTTGATTACAATTCTCATGCGAAGTTGGTGATCTCCGGTTGATGTATTAGATTCTACTATCATTATACATATTCAGACTTCATCTGGAGGTGAACTAATAATTCCAACTTATACAAAAGAATATATCCTAAGACGATTCTTCCCTTAAGTCCTTATAACCGAAAATAATACCACCTCCAATTTATGATCACTAAGATAACATAAATCATACGGATAATAACTTCAGAATGTTCTCTTATCACTTGAAGTACTAGGATTCCAACTACGAGGTTCCAATGATAATATCATAAGCATAGACATTCCAATCTTAAAACATGATGTTTGTTGAATAATTCACCAATGAAATTCAATATCACGTTAGCATGATCATCTAATCCCTTGGAATCCAAATCTAAGGCTGGTGATAGGTTGAACATACCTTAATATGCCGAAATCACTGAACCACAAGGTAGAATCCGACTCCGGTTGGTTATGTGCCACTCCAAGGTGTTACTTCTCTTCAATGATCACTCACAAGTGATAACCAATATTCAAGGATCACTAAGATATGTTCTAAGTGTGTTAGAGGGATGATTATAGCTCTCTGGCCTTTCAAGAATGAAGAATGGACGAAGGAAATGAAAGCCAAAACGGGTGGTTGTCTCATTTATAATATTCTGCACTTTAGCTAATTAGCGCACGCTACTAAGCATTCCTTAGCGCGCGCTAATAAGAGTTGACTTCAAAACTGTCCAGGTTCGTCCGCGGGAATCTTACCCGGACCCATGTCCCGGATGGCGCATGTGCCAGCCACCTACCTTAATAATTCAGTGTCTAGCGCAAGCAACTCCTACATACGTAGCGTGCGCTAGTAATAGCCGATAGCGCGCGTTAAGCTACATTCTTAGCGTGCGCTATCACGAGTTTGCATGAGAAAATTTGCATGTTGTTATACTTAAGTACAAGGATGCCAATGCAAGAAATATCATACTCCAATAATCAAAACCACAAATCCGAATAATACAGGGTTGAATACAGATGAAATACACCGTAATAAATCCGGATATTACATATTCTCCTACTAAAAAGGAGTTTCATCCCGAAACTCAAAACGAAAATAATTCGGGATATCTGGACTTCATACCATCTTCCGTTTCCCATGTGGCTTCTTCCACTCCGTGGCGTGACCATTGGACTTTGACCAAAACGATTGGTTTGTTCCTCAACTGCTTAACTCGACTCTCGAGTATCTTGACCGGTCTTTCTTCAAATGTCCCATCTTGAGCAACTTCGATCCCACCGAAATCAATGTTATGACTAGGATCTTGTATATATCTCCGTAACTGGGATACGTGGAACACGTTATGAACATGGCTCAATGACGGCGGCAATGCTAATCTGTATGCCAACTCTCCAACTCTCTCAAGGATCTCAAATTGTCTGATATATCTCGGACTCAGCTTCCTTTCCTTCCGAAACGAAGTATTCCTCGAGTAGGAGAAACCTTTAAAAGTACGTGGTCTCCCATACTGAACTCCAAAGGGCGACGGCGTACGTCTGCGTAAGATTTCTGGCGACTCTGGGCGGTCAACAGCCTTTCACGAATCAAGGCTATCTTCTCTCGAGTCTGCACGATCAACTCTGGTTCTGTTCCGATCAAGTCTGATGAATCGTCCCAGCATAGGGGCGATCTGCATCTCCTCCTGTATAATGCCTCGAATGGTGTTATCTTAATGGAAGCATGCCAACTATTGTTGTAAGTAAATTCAATCAATGGTAGATGAATTTCCCAATCGTTTGACCAATCTAAGGCACAAGTCCTCAGCATATCCTCTACCATTTGAATGGTCCTCTCGGATTGTCCGTCAGTCTGCGGGTGATAAGTTGTACTGAAGTTCAATTCGGTCCCCAAGGCCTTATGAACTGCTTTCCAAAAGTGAGACACAAAACGACCGTCTCGATCAGAAATGATGGTCTTCGGCGTACCATGCAATCGAACTATCTCCGATATAAATACTCGTGCCAACCTCTCTGGTCCCCACGTGTCCTTAATGCCTAGAAAATGAGCTGATTTGGTTAAACGATCAACTATCACCCAAATCATGTTCATTCCTGTCTTGGTTCTCGGCATACTGGTGATAAAGTCCATCGATATGTCCTCCCACTTCCATTCAGGGATTGGACGCGGCTTCAACATTCCGGCAGGCCGCTGATGCTCGATCTTAACCTGCTGACAAGTCAAGCATTTCGAAACATAGTCCGCTATATATTTCTTCATGTTGCCCCACCAGAAATTCTGCTTCAAGTCCTTATATATTTTACTGGTGCCCGGGTGGATAGAATAGGGCGAACTGTGAGCTTCCTTCATAATCGTCTGTTTCAGAACATTGACATCGGGAACGCAGAGTCGGTTCTGAAATCTCAAAACTCCATCATCATGGATTACGAATCCGGGGGCCTTCCCCTTGATCACTTCGTCACGTAACAGAATCATCAGAGGATCATCTACCTGTCTAGATTTGATTTCTTCGATTAATGACGAAGTTATTTCCATCACGCACAGTTGTCCTTGGACTCTTTGTAACCACACTTCAATTCCTTCTCGAATCATCTCTCGTTGAAGGCTAAGTTGGGAGGTCAGAGTATCCAGCATCTGAATAGAAACAGGCTTGTGGCTGAGTTCATCGACCACTACATTCGCTTTGCCTGGATGATACAAAATCTCCAAGTCATAGTCCTTAATCAATTCTAACCATCTTCTTTGCCGCATGTTCAATTCTTTCTGACTGAAGATGTATTTGAGACTCTTGTGATCCGTAAAGATCTGACAGTGAGTCTCGTACAGATAATGCCTCCAGATCTTCAAAGCAAAAACTACTGCTGCTAGCTCCAAATCATGTGTTGGGTAATTCACTTCATAAGGTTTCAGCTGTCGTGAAGCATAAGCGATCACCTTGTCATTCTGCATTAATACGCATCCGAGTCCTTGGTTCGAAGCATCACTATAAACTATGAATCCTCCAGTCCCCTGTGGAAGTGATAGAATCGGTGCCGTCGTCAATCTCTTCTTTAATTCGTCAAAACTAGTCTGACACGACTCGTTCCACTCAAACTTTTGAGTTTTCTGCAGGAGTCGAGTAAGTTGGCGGGAGATTTTGGAAAACCCTTCCACGAACCGACGATAATACCCAGCAAGTCCTAAGAAACTTCGGACTTCTTTCATGTTCTTTGGAGGTTTCCAATCCATAATTGCTTCGATTTTCTGCGGATCTACTCGGACTCCTTCCGCTGATACCACATGACCGAGGAACATTACTTCCTTTAGCCAGAATTCACACTTAGAGAGTTTGGCGTACAGTTGCTCGCTTCTCAAAAGTTCTAATACAATTCTCAAATGATGTGCATGCTCTTAGGGTTCTTAGAATACACCGAGAATGTCATCAATGAACACGACCACAAATTTATCCAAATATTCGATGAACACTCGGTTCATCAACTGCATGAATACAGCAGGTGCATTAGTGAGACCAAATGGCATCACTACAAACTCATAGTGTCCGTAGCGAGTTCTGAATGCTGACTTTGGAACATCAGATTCCTTAATCCTCAGTTGATGGTATCCTGATCTCAGATCGATTTTAGAAAATACTGTTGCTCCTTGCAACTGGTCAAACAGATCATCAATCCGTGGCAACGGATACTTGTTCTTAATCGTCATCTTGTTCAGCTCTCGATAGTCAATACACAGTCGAAGTGATCCATCCTTCTTTTGGACAAAAAGGACTGGCGCTCCCCAAGGTGAAACGCTTGGCTGAATATAGCCTTTGTCCAGTAACTCCTCCAGTTGCTTCTTCAGTTCATACATTTCAGTAGGTGCCATACGATACGGCGCCTTAAAAATTGGTGTAGCTCCGGGTTCCAGCTCAATAGTGAATTCTACATCCCGCCGTGGAGGTAGTCCAAGTAATTCGTCAGGAAATACATCTGGAAATTCATTCACAACAGGAATGGATGAAAGTTTCATAATTTCATCTTCTTTCTTCATTGCATAGCACCAATATCCTGTACAACCCTGTTTCAACAATTTGACAGCTTTCATTGCTTTGATCAACTTTCCTGAGCTTCCTGGTTTCCATCCTTCAAACAGTACTTCGGAGCCATCATCAGCGATCAGCGAAATATTCCTCCTT